>OY728158.1:678359137-679609137 GCA_963277665.1 Viscum album | reverse complement strand
CCATCATGTGTGAAAATTAGATTTTTATTTCCAAATTGAAGTAGATTATCATTTTAGGCATTTTCGTGGTCTTTTTCAGCTACAATTTGAGTACTATTACCCCTTCTAGTGACAACAGGCGTGGAAATCTCTCTATGGTTAAGCTCAATGGTACTAGGATGTCTACCTTTTTCCCTAGATGAAAAATCCCTAGCAAGTTGACCAAGTTGGGTTTCCATATCTTTCATTATCACATCAATGTTCATTTTATCTGACTCATATTGATTTTGATGTTTTTTTGGCTGAGTCAAATATCTTTCCTCTTGAGAGTTAATTTTATTCAATATTAGATCATATTTAGAAGACATGTGACGATCATTGTTTCCTTGTATATTTGATGATTCACCCCTTTGTTGATTTTGAATGTTTGGTCTTGGTTGATTAGAGTAGTTTGGGGCAGTAGATTGTTTGTTTATTCCTTGATATATCCAGGACATATTTGGATGGTTTCGTAACTTTGATTATAATTTTTTGAAAATGGATATTCTTCAAGAGGCATCCTAGGACCACAGTTGACAAAGTTTGAGTTCTCTTATTTTTGAACTGGTATATCAAAATTAGGAAAGAAATTTTCTGTATGCCCAAACATGCAACACTGGACACACTATTCCCTTAAATATGGTTTGGTGTTTTTACAGCCTAGTTGGTTATCAATTTTCTTGGAATTCGGATTCATTAATGATTGAAGTTATTTGGTGGTTTCATCAAGTTGAGCTTCAATTTCATTCATTGAAACAATTTTTGGGTTAACATTTCCATTGACTCTTTTCCTTCTTGATTTTTTATGATGTGAATTTAGTGCAAGGTTATTAAAAATTTGTCTAAGTTCTTCATCTATCCTATCATTGTAATTACCTCCAACTGCTTTTGCAACTAGATTCTATCTAGAGAAGGACAACCCTTCATAGAAGGTATCCATGGGAAGGTGAAATGGGAGTTGATGATGGGGACACTGCCTAAGAAAATCCCCAAATCTATCCCTAGCGTCATGAAAACCTTCTTCATCCTCTTGATAAAAACTAGTTTTATTTGTTTGGAGTTCTCCTCTAAGGCTTTGGGGATCAAATTTCATAATAAAAGAGTTGTACAATTTATCCTAGTTTTCAAAAAATATCTCATCTAGACTAAAAAACTAGTTTATACATTCCCTTTAAGGGAAAATTGAAATACTATCATTCTATGTTCATTTTATGTGAGTCATAGATGAGGTAATTATTGCACAATATTATAGAAGTCACTAATGAAGGAAATAGAGTCTTCATTAAAGATCTCATTAAAAGCAGACAACGGTGAAAAATATGATTATTTCAATTCATTGTTTTTGTCCCTAGGACAAAGTCTGGTGGATTATGGATTTCTTTAAACTTGAAAAATTTGAAGCTCCCTCATCCAAGGCCTTTCATTTTCTTCTATGAGTTCTGGATGGTTTTTAATGTTGTTATCAGGAACTTTATTATCTAATTTTTCCATTTCAGTTTCATTCGTCTTTCCTAGAGTAGTGAGATGTTTTTCTATTTCTATGTTCAGTGGCTCCAGACTAACAGTAGAGTGTCTTTTTCTCATAAAAACAACAAAATGAAATGCTCAGTAGTAACAATTCAGAAAGTAGTGAAACATGTTTTTTATAATTTTCAAAATTTTTAATTTTTTTAATATTTTTATATATGTTTTGTTTAGTTTTTTAGAAGAAATGGCACGTTCCTTCCTCAGCAACGGTGCCAAAAACATAACCTAAACCATCGTTGAAGCTGGTCAATATTTAAAATTTATAATTCAACTAACTATAGTATATGGGTCATATAGGGTCGAACCCATAGGGAAAGCAATTTTGGCCACTAATCTACTAATTTTTTTAAAAAGTCCTCGCTGTTGTCAGTAGTGGGGTAGATTTTCTACTATCTTTTTTACTTTATTTAATATTATTTATTAAGTAGTGAAGTGGAAAAACATTACAAATCATGTATCTAAAATAAGTTGAAGAGAGAAATAATTGAAAACAAAGGGGAATAGAGATATTAAAACACTGATAAATGAACAATCTAGTAAAATGCTCTGGGATAAATTTCAATTCTACCAGTTTTGAAAAAATTCCTTCTCATGATAGTGATTACAACTAATAGCACAGGAAATGAGTGATTTATTTCCCTCACTGGGAGATAAATCACCCAAGATGAAAAGTCTTGAATTTTTCCACTATTAGATTAATCAACTTGAGAATTCTGGTTTGACAAACAGTATAGAACAAACTTGTTGTATGTTCTGAAGTTTTAATTTCAATTAAAGTATTTAAGAAATTTAATCCACAAGAAAACTCACCAAATGATTGTGAAATTTTGATATTAAGTGCAAGTGGTATGTCGTAATTAAATGCAATCAAAACTGATCTCTCCAATAAATTTTGAACAAATTTTATTTGAAACTGAGAAAGAAGAAGAAATATGACCAGTAGATTCAATTTTTAACCCCAAATAGTAGTATTCAGCCTAACATCATCTCAATTACTTATACTAAAACCAATCAATTATAAAGGAAGAATATCGAAAGAAAATAGAGAAAGAAAACTACCTCTGCTAGCTTGAATTTCTACTACTCCTGACCCTCGAAACTCCAAAGAATGGCTCTCTGAGAAGTGTTATACGGTTCACTCTAGGATCTCTACTCTGTTCTCAACGGAAGGGGTCGATCGAATGAATTCCACCCATTAAATTCTTTTGCAACTCTTTTTCTATATCCTCCTTCATCTACTGCATTTTACCACTCGCTTCCACTGACTCCAAAAAGTATTTCACTTAAGCGCCTCACGCGTTCGTTTTTTCGTGACTGGCATGTTGTGCTAGTTTTTCTCACAAAACTAGCTCTTGTGAGTTAGTTAAATGAACATCGATGTGTTCTTGAAAATTTATTGCACGTGTATAGTTAGAACAGAAAATAAATTAATTAAAAAACACAATGAAAGTAAAGCAGTTATTTTTTTAATTTAATGTTAAATTACTGGTTAAAAAGTTAAATAATGTTAATTAACAAAAATCATAATTGATAATTATTGTTATAAATTATTATTATGATTATTAATTTACTATTAAATCTTATAATAGATAAAATTATTAAGTATTTAATTTATCATTATTAATTAAATTATTTTATTAGTGTTAGTATTGTTAGCATTTAGTTAGTAAAATTTAATTGAATTCTTAAATTTGATTAGTATTAATTATTTAATATAACTATTTTGTTTATTATTTTGAGATTTAATTAAAATTACAGTGTTAAAATCTTTCTATTAATTAATAATTTTATAAATTATGATTTTTTATATTTAAATTTTATAAATATTAATTTGTTTTTATTGTATTTTATTTTATTATAATAGTTATATATTATAATATTTATTTATTATTTAAATTTAAGTTTATTTTAATTTATTATTTTATTTTGTATTTGTTTTTTTATTTACTCTTCTTTCCCCCTGTCTTCTTCGCTAGTGCTCTGAAAGAGGGGAATGTTTCTTCTCCAGGAAAGAGTGTGGAGGATCCCTTCTACCAGCATCAAGTGGTGAGTCGGCACAGTGTTTCTCTTCAGTAGTTGGCTCAGGCGGGGATCTCCTCCTACAGTTCAATGAGATACATGCCCCGTCAACAGCACAACCCCCCCCCTCCAGCGGTGATGAACATGAGAGACTAGCGACAAAGGCAGTGCACTATCCCAACCTTGTGTGATGCGGTGTCTACATTGGATCTCGTCGGCTCTAGAGGGAAATCTCCCTTCAAATAACCTCCTCAATAGCAATCTAGCAGACATCCCATGGCGTACCTTATGATGCAATGGTGAAAAAAGGTTGAAACCCCATACCGTGGAAGTGGTTACTTGGAATATAGATGATATAATAGATCTGAAAACAGTGGTTGGAAGATGCTAGGATTAGAAGAATTGCGGTTTTATATGCGTTGGGTTTTTTTATGGATCGGGTTTTATCTTGGAGAAAGATTTGATGGGGGAATGGTGTGAAATTTGTAGCACTGGTGACCCATGGTGGATGTGCGATGGAGAGAATGTAGAAGTTTCGGAAGACATGACAAGACCATGAGGAGAATGGAAGATAGTGTGAGGAATGGAAAATTGTGCTATGGTTTACAGTGGAACTGTGGAAGGGGTACGATGAGACCGTAAAATAATGAAAGGAGAGGGGAAAGCGGTGCCAAGTGTTACAATGAGACTATGAAAAGTGGGAAGAGGTAGGTACTAGAACCGGTGTGTGGTGTTATGGTGACTGAAACCTGTGGAAAAGAGAATGATGAAATGATGGTTGGGACTTGCGGTGACACCGTAAAGATACGGTTTGACAGTTAAGGGGATACAATGCCATCGTATCACAAAATGGTGAGACAGTGAATGGAGAAACCGTGACATGGAAACCAGTGGGATATCAGAAGGAGTTTCATGGTGTAACCATGAATGAAACAGTGTGAGTAAAAAGTTGTGCCACTGGTTAACTACAAACGAAGAAAAATTAAAAATAGAGTGGAACATAAATTAATATTAAACAAATTACTTTATTTAAATTAAGAATAAACTAAATTAATTGAAAACTAAGAATCTATTAAACTTATATAAATTTATAAAAAAAATAAAACATAAAATAATTAACAAGAACATCAAATATTAAAACTTGAATTAAAACTAAATAGACACTAAGATTAGAAAACACTAAGGTTAATATAAATAGAAAACGAATTTAAAATAAACAATTATAAATCAAAAATAAAAGCTATTTAAATTAATTAATAGATTTCTTACATGGTAAAAAAAGTTAAAAGATAAAAAATTAAAGTAATTAATTAATTAATTAAATGAAAAAGAATTATGTTAATTGTTTAAATAATAAGAAAGTCAATTTTTAATAAAACAGTTATACTTTTAAACTAAAAAAATAATTTATAAAACATACTAATTTAAATAAACTCATTAATTAATAACTTTAAACACTAAAATAAACCAATTAATTATAAAAAATTATTAGTTAACAAATTTTGTAATAAAAATGAAAATGTGCCATTATTTATTAAAAAGTTTTAAAAGAATTTAATAAATAGGTAAAAATTAATTAAAAAAATGTGGAAAAACATGTGTTTTTAATGCCACATAAATTCCTATCATATATAAACAATTGATGCACTAAAACCTATTTGATTTTTTTTACAAAAATTGTGAAAAAATAGGCATGAGTTTAAAAACTCAATGTTCTCTTTTCTTGAATCTATTATCCATGTTATCTAGTGATTGTTTAATTAAACATGTCTTCTCAACCATTGTCTAGTTGAATTTAATTATTTCTCATTTCTTGAAATAGATTAATCATCTTCACCAACATATACATCAACAACAAATTCATATTTTTTATTAATTTATTTATCTATCTAATAGACTTAATATCATCATATATTGTTGAACATTATTCATTATCAACAGTTTAAATCATGATATATATGAAATATTGATATAACCCATGTTATTATATTTTCTAGATTCATTTTTAATAAGATGTTTTCCCATCATATTTAGAGTATTACCTTATAAAATTCTACTAACTCCACTTATTTCAAACTCAAACCTTTTTTCACTTTAAATATTAATTTATAAAGACAATAAAAAATAGACAGTTACAATATTCTATGATATTTTTATAACACATCTCAAAAAGGGAAAGATAATATCTTTTCATATAAAAACCCTGATTTTGAATATGACATATTTCAATTATATGTTTACTAAAAAATATCATGTTATAACATTCTCTGCTAACATAGTTTAATATATCTCCTCCATACACCTATTCATCAATTCATTCACAAAAATTTCATGTGGTGTGTATGGTGAACTGAGATTATTTCAAATTCCATTTGTTATATTTAATACTAAAATTTTACATTTATATATATATATTCCATTTAAATATGTAGAACATATTATGATTAAAAATACCAAAATTATATATCCTAATTCAAAATGATTTAATCTATTTCCTAGTATATGATTTGTTTTTCACAAATATAACAAGAAAGGTGAGTGGAGTCATGAATAAATTAAATATAATACGTATATCTATTGTTTGATTCCTTCTTCATGGTCCATTACACATATGAATGAATTATATATATTGGTTGAGTAAATTAAATCTTCACCATCTTATGTAAAGAAATAATGATCCTCCTTTTACATGAAAATCCCAAACAATCTCATGATCATTTATTCAAATGAACAACTTGAATATTTTTTATCAAGAGTAATCACATTCATATTCATTTTCATAATATGCCCATGTATTTGATTGTAGAAATCATTCTATTATTTAATAAATTGATAAAATTAATTTCAACAATACCAAATTGTAAAAATGTACTCTTTTCCAGTTCCTCTATCTCACCAAATTTGCATCTTTATGGTTATTGGATGGGAACCCATATTTCAAAAACAAAAAGTAATTTTGTTTTTCCAAAAGTTAAAAAATTCTTAATAAATTATGTTTCAATTCATTAACATGTAATATATTCATTGATTTGAGATTTTATATTCCAATTAAATATGAACTAACTCATTTGATATTGTGAAATACGTTATTTTAAAAATCCATTAAGTTGTTTTTTCAATTTCATAATAATTAATGTGTTTAAATCTTTTTTCTTTGTAGAATGGGAATCACTTTTCCAGGATTTATGGACATCCAATTTGATTTATTTAAGTAATACTTCGATAACTGAGGGCTTACTTGTTCCTTATTTACATGTTTTGATGTTTTTAAATATATGAAATCATACTTTTGTATGATTAAATGATAAGGAAAATAATACAATGATGACAATGCTGATACCACATTACACTGACATATCAATATATATCATAATTGTTCAATGGTTTTTTTATCGAGTTCATTACTAGTGTCTATACTTATTTCATTTTACAAGAATAATTCCTCCAACCATTTTCTATTACAGCTACAATGCATATTATTATGCTTTTAACCAATCACATCTTTTTTTTAATGATAAAATAACCCTTAATTTTATAGAATAACTAAATTAAGAATTAATAACATTTAATAAAATAAAATGATTTGATTTTATATAATATATTTTATCCTTCATAGATTCTGTAATGTTATTTTCTTTTTTTAAAAATTAATATAGGTCAACTATGAACAGTATTCTCTTTATATTAATATTTTTAACACTTTATAAAACACCCATTAATGTAAATCTTTTTAATCATGTTGGGGATCCCATAATTTCATGATTTTTGGAATGATATATGTTTTATCCACAACCATTTTAATCATTTATTTATTCATCTAGAATGTTTTTTCAAAAAAATAGCATTATTATCACTATTATGGAATGATTTATGTTATCCATTTTTTTCTTTTACATGATTTAGTATTTTTCAAATTCTAAAATATAATTCTTAACATTTACTCATGTATTTAATTCATCTTGTTTTATGATAATTTTTTCTTGAAAATGATCAATCTATTTTTATTCATCCATCAATATTTCATCCAAATTTATGTAAAGTGTGTTCTAATTTTCATAAAACATCTAAATAATTTTAACATATATAAGAAAGTTTTTATTACCAATTACTTACAAAAAATCATTGTGGATATAGAATTTATCATGTATCATCAATTTTATGATATCCTTCTCCTATCTGGAAATAATTTTCGAACCTTATTTTAATTATATCTTCATCAAGTATTATTTATATATATCTTCTTTTTATTAAAATTTATACTACTTCCATCACATGAAATATTTTACAATGAGTAGGTTTTTATCCAATTTACTATCAAATGAAAAATCATCTTTAATATCATTTTTAATTATTATATCATCATTATAAAGTTATATTCTCTTTTAAAATTTCTATAACTTATTATACTTATCATTGTATGAATCCTTTTGAATATTTTTTTCTTGTTTTGGATTCCTATGGACATGAACTCATACTATTTCTTATCTTAATCGGTTTTTTAATTTTACATAATATATATCATATTTTCCAGTGGCTCCACACCTATGAAATATTAATAGAATGATTTTATTTTACTCTAATTTACCTATTCTCATTTTTCTTTTGAGAGGAGACACAACATCATAAAAATTCCCCTATAAACCTTTATCTAAAGACGAAAAATAGGATTCTTTTTTAACATAAAAAATATTTTCCAACTTATATTTCTTTTTGGATTTCAAATATATTTCTTTTTTATCCCTCTATTCACCATTAATATCATTATAATTAGTAATTTCAAAAGATATTTATATAATATCAAAATCATCCAGTGGAATATCACATTAACATATAAATATAGTTCTACGATATTAGAATAAAAAATTAATAATTGGACACAAAATATCATTTCAATACAACTAGTATTTCTAAAATCTCAATATAGCCTCAAATTATCCCCAAAAAATAATACACCATTAAAAAATCACATTTAATGTTTTAATCGTCATGAAATTATAGATCATCAAATTAGTGTCCTAAATCTATAATTTAACTCTCTTAACGTTTCCCTTTACATTAATGATACTTCAAAGTGTATCTAAAATGTCTTTTACGGTTTGGAATCATTTCGAATCCATATTTTCAATTTTTCAGAGTTAAGATAAAATAAAATTCATTTCATGACTATAATTTCCAAATTCCCTTTATATGTTCTTTTCAAATAAATATTGTCTGCCTATGGTAAAAATAAAATTGTTATACATAAAAAAAATCCTAAATGATAGATAAATATTGTGACATGATCATTTATTTTAAAATTTCTAAATTCATCCAATCAAATATTGAAATTCAATTAATGTTCACTAAATTTAAATTATTCATATTAGGATATTAGTATTAGTGGCATCTTCTAAAAATATATATATATATTGATTGATGCTTTAAATACCAACTACATTAAATAACACATCACTAATGATGTGTAATTTGATCGTATCATAGTTTTAGATCCATGTTAGGGTAGTTTCATTATTAATTAAAAGGAATGGGGAATCGTTGATCAATAATTATTTTATATTTATCACATACATAATACATTAATTTCTATTAGGATGTTTCGATGATTACCATAACACACTGAAAAACACCACAACATAAGTGAACATAGATGATATATAATGTTAACCTCCCAATTTTAGAAGGATATTCCTTGGTGTGATATTAATTACACCAAGATCACACTACCCAATATAATAATAATGGTAGTAAAAATGAGTAGTGTATATCAGTGAAATTCTTGTTTTCACATCTCCTGATGATGCTATGATACAACCCACACATATGTCTAACTCACAATATACAAAGATAAATGTTTGTGTAACAACTGATAAGTATTCAACCAAATAAGATTTCTCTATGTTTTTAGATGTGATGAAAAATTACACTTCTTCTATACTTGAACTATAGAAAATAAGACACACATTTTTTGTAAACCATGTACATAAACTTGATTCTTATACACTCTGTATACATTGAGAATGCACATAAAAATCATTCTCCTTATTCTTTTTAATTATTCACAATTCCTATATTATTCACTTATTTTACTCTCTTATTCTTCCTTTTTTCCACTTCTTCTTTAATGTTATTTCCCATATTATTTTCTATTTTCAAAAAAACCCCATATAAAAATTAATTCACATAGTAATTTAAATTTTATAATTATTTAAAAAAAAATTAATCACAATATTTATGTCATCAATCATACTAATCATAACCATTATGTTCAATTTAATTTGGTAATATAATCTGTTAATGAAAAAAATTGATTATGAATCTAAATTTGAAGGGCTGCTCAATCCTCCTAGAGTTTTCCCAAAAATTAATAAATCAAGGAAAAATATATCTTTTATGGAATAAAATTATAGTTTTAAAATGTTATTTTTTATATTTAAATTTTTATATAGATTCAAATAGATATGTCATATGGAGTTCTGGAATTTTATAGGTTCATTCAATATAGATCTATACACTTTTGTGTCATTGAATTATTTTATTGTTTGGAAGTCTCAAAATGTACTGAAATAATATATTTCAGAAAACATAGAACTTTACCCTAGATAACTACAGTATAGTGTAGTCTAATGTGATTCAAGTTAGATTTGATGGGGATATAAATTATAGGACAGTCCCCTCAAAATTTCAATATATAATAATCATTCCATGAGAATTCCCTATGTAACATGATTGTCTCACTACAATCTAAGTACCTATCCATTTCTTCTTCCACAGTGCGGTTCTATACTAATTTGTGTAGGTAATAATATTTCCATTCCCCTAATGAGAAAAACATAGTCACCTGTACAGTGTTGCTTATACAATATAGGGGAAACTATATTCACTAATCAACTTCATTGAAAATGAACAAGATACTAAACATTGAACTACTTCATTCGCATCAATTGAACTACATGCATCATGAACTTCATCCATGATACATACACATTATTAAGAAGCTTAAACATCATCATAATTAATCTCCAATCACATTCACATCTCAATAAATGGGAGTTTAAAAATTAATTATACATTTTAAAAATACCAACATAAAAAATTATACCAACACGAAACCGCAATAAATTCTTTATAAAAACCTCTCTACACATCTTGGTCTCTATAATATATTATTCCCTACCATATGATAAGAGAAATTATCCCTCTTTCATAAATTTATATAGATAGGAAAAAAATTCAACTGTCTATTTTTTTTATTCCACCTAGAAGATTGACACATTTTATTTGATTGATATTAACATTATATAATCTACAAAGAATTATCACACCATTATTCATTCAATAAACTATGAAAAACCCTTATTTCATAGATATTTTTTTAAAATATAACATACTTTACTAATATTAAAAATAATATGATGAAGATCATATATAAAGTCGAAATATGACTTCCCCACTCCTATATGAATATCATTGGATTTCTATTCAATTTTCCCTTATAGTTTTTTAATCTCAAATTTTATTCCTTCCATCATTATTTTTTTAAAATCATACATTACCTTTATTTTGAGATAGACATCTACATAAAAAGATTATGATTCTATTTCTTGGATTTCATACAATATGACTACATCAAGATATTCATTTTTCATATTTATACATTTTATTCTATGAAATGTATTACTTATTTGATTATGTTTTGAGTCATAATTATTTATTCTCATAACATACGACAATTACTACTTAACTAACATGAAGACAAAAATAATTATTTTATAAAAAAAATCAATTATGGTAATTAAATTTAATCTTCCTTGAAACATATAGATACATAATTCTATATCCTTTAAAATTATAGTTATTGATTTGTAAACATAGCATTAAAAACCATATATATCAATTTTATGCATCCCCTATTATGATACATAAGATGTTATCCATGTCTATTTTCTACAATGTTATTAATTTATAAGATAAAGTAATAATTATTAATAATATTTAATTTTTCCCATGTTACTAAAAAATTTACACATATTGAATGGAATTATATTATCAGGTAACCTCCCAACATGAGATGTATTAGAGTAAAAAAATTAATATTATAAGACTATTTTTTAGTTTCCTTCAACATTTTTATTTCCTTTTTCAATTAATAATATCATTTTTTACATCATAGTAAATATTTTGGATGATCCTCAATGATATTCTTGTATAATTTGTTCTATAGTAGGCTTCCTTTTCTTCTGAATAGATTCTAATGATTCTTCAATGTTTTTAAATAAATTATATAATTTACATTCCATTTCAACATTAAAAATAAATTTCCAATTTATTATTTTAATATTTGAGTTCACATTTATTATTATACATTATCATAACCACCTGTACATAATTATATATAATTCTATATCCATTTTCTCCATTACATGCCAAATTATTGATACAAATAATAATTTTTTATTTTATCTTGATCATAAATTTTGACACTCCTTCCAAATTATCATAAGAATGAAATTATTCATCAATATTTTGTTATATTTTTTCAATTTAATATTTCAACTCCTCAATTTATAAATTAAATCCTTTACTCACACTACCCATCTAATTTCATTCATTATTTTAATTTATATATCTCTATCATCCCCTAAAATATCTAATTGTATATCAATTGATTATTCATAATTATCATGATCATTAGTAATAGTTTATATGTCAACAAATGTTTTTATAAAATATTGTCATTGATTAATTTATATTAATATTTATTTTCTTAAATAGGTGTTTTGCTGTTATTATCTTATTTAGAGACATAATCTCTCCAATGGAATTTTCTTTTTCTTTTTTTCTTTCTAAATCGATATCTATTTTTCTTCTTATGGGTAAATTGTTCTTATATTATTATTATAAATCAACCTAATCGTCATAAATAATTTTACCTTATAGATATAATAATATTTTTCGATAGAAAATCGCATAGATAAAGAAATACAATTCTAGTTTTCCTTGTAATATATATTTTTTTCAAATTATTTTTTACCATAAGTCAAATAATATATTTTTTAAAATCATCAATGTCATTTTCATTATATTTAAAATAAAAGTTCAGTATATCCTTGAATGTTATCTAATTGTAATAATAATTAAATTTGAATTTAAAGTTTTCCCTTGTCTCATATAATACTAATAAATTTTGTGTGAAAAAAGTGGAATGACTCAAACCAGATTATTAAATTATGTAATAACTTATGATGAGAAAATGTAGAATTTACCTCAAAATTTTAATTAATAATTTAATAAAAATATTATATTCGCTATTTCATTATATTTATAATTAATATAAATAAATATATGAAATAAATAATCAACCCTTTTATTTGAGTATATCATTAAATACTCAAATTTAATAAGTTGGTTCTAGAAGCTTACTTTTTTCATCTTGGATTATCAATATATATTATAGAAATTGATCTAAATTTATATAGTGTAATATTAACTCATAATTTTGAGATATATAATTTTTTTTGAGAAATATATAAATCATGTATTGATAATTTTCATTTTAATTCGTTATTTTTTCCCATTCTAGCTAAAAAGATCTATATTTGATCTCTTACTTTTAAATTGTAAATTTTTATAAAGAAAACATCATAGTCCCCTGGTCATATATGTGATATCATTAAATTCATTAATATTATATTAATATAAAATATTGTAACTCCTTTAAATTTAAAAACATTATCAATATCTAGAAATATTAGAACATTACTTATTGATGTGGTAATATTTCCATGATTATATTTATATAAATATATTTTTTTATACCAAGTTCCTAGACACCCAGATTGGGGTGTGAGTCCTTGTGAATAATTACATTTCAATAAACATCATTAAGTGGTTATAATTCGTTTGATATAGTAAAAACTAATTTTGTTATAGAAATTATTTATAGAAACCGTATAAATATAAATAAAATATAAAACATTAAAAAATTACATGGTTCACCTTGGGATATGAGTTAGAGTAATATAAACATTGTTATTAGTCAATATATAAAAAAAAGAATCATATTCAAGGGATACACCCTCTTCGAAAAAATATAAATGATTTATTAAATGGATTTATAATATTCCCACATATTGAATAAAAAATAAAATCCATTTAAAATAGAAACAAAATAAGAATCAATTTATATTTTTAGATATAAAATATAGTGAAAAAAATTCCCTTCCAATGTCCAGATATATTCATGTCAACACAGGAGTAAATTATCTGTAAAACTTATTATTTATATATATTATGCATACATTATGTAATTATAAAAACAAGATACTTTTTAAATCCATCTAACACACATTTTGTGAAAAATATTATTGGCTTAATTGTTTAAAAATATCTCCAAAATTTTTTCATTATATGAAACCAAAAAATACAGGAATACATTAATACATTTATAAAAAATAAAAATTAAATAATCCAAATAAAAATAAATTTATATAGATCAAAAAAAATTTTCTGGATAACATTAAAAATAAATAAAGTTCTTTAAACTAATATATTGAAATTATATCTCCCAATTAAATCCAGAATATTAATTAACCATAATTCTATTAAAATCCTCTATAAAAATTTGTCCTGACATTATTATATATGCAATATTTTTAAAAAATAATGAATGATTTGGTTTCATCATTGATTAAATTTTAATTATTTTTTTCAAATAAATCATTTATCTACCAAGATATTATTCTAACTAATTATATTTATTCCAAACAAAAATATAAGTATACTAAATTCCAATTGAGGACCCTTTAAAATAATACCTTTACTGTCTCGGTAATTTTAATTTTTGTCTGATCTAAATTATATTTTTATAAATTAGGTTAATGTGACAAAAAAATTTACTTGTTCTCCCACAAACAACATAATTCATTTTTAAAATAATTCTCTTAAAGCAATTTTAATACATAAAAACAATGTATCCAATTTAAAGAATGTATATTCTATTAATATAAATAAAATGGTTTCTATAATACATAATTTTTTTAATATTTTATTTTTTAAAAAAGAATTTTTTTTCTTCACAAATTATTTCTTACAATTTTAATCACTTTTTAAAAATATATTACATTTTATACTTTCAAATTTCTTTATTTTTTTCAGAAGAATAAATATTATCTATTTGATATTTAATATTCATTATGTTAAACTCAATTTATTCTTCATTAATTATTCACTAAAATTTTTGAAATCAAAATATATTATTATAATCTTATCTTAAGTCATATAATTTATAATTTTTCTTCATTCATGTATTCAGAAATTAATTTTTAGTTATTGGGAAAAAAAATTCAAAATTACGATAACTAATAATGATAATGATTTAATTTTCTAGACCATGTCATTTAATAGTCAATATCATTATCAAGTTATTGTCAAATCACTTAATGCACTAAATACATGAGATATGTTCATTTATATTTAACTTTTTGAATGTGACAGTAATAATTAAAAATCATGTTTTAATTTAAAACAACATTACAATGATAAAAAATTAAAATATTTCTCCCAGTATATTCATAATGATTCCATGTGTATTTTTATAGTAAAAATTCACTCATAGCGTCAAACATGCATAAAATATTTAAATAATAAATTGAGCTTATTTTTTCAGTAATTTTTTTTCGAAAATACTATTAATTAATTTATAACCTATATGAATAAAAGCGACATCAATGTGATACATAATTTACTCAAAATGATTCAGTGTGATTTTTTAGAATAATAATCCTATTTTTAGTTTTAAATGTTGTTATAATTTTCAAAACTAATAGATGAGCTCAATTTATTGTAAAAATGTAGGAGAATAATATTCTGAAAAAATATACCAAGGGGAAAAAATAGATAAATCCATCGTCCAAAATGATCAATGTCACCAAAATATTATTTTTTGAATTATATATATTTTTTATGTTCAAAGAAATGTTTGATTAAAGATATCCAATAAACACAATTTTTTATTAAAATTTATGATAAATGGAATTATATAGATTTATAAATTTATAAATAAACCATGTTTTCATCAATCCTGTGATATTATTGAAATGATTGAATGCATATTTTTTATTTAACATTATATAAAATATATGAAAATAATCAAAATACATCAATGAAAATCGTGTTTTTGATTAATTTTGTTAGAAAATGATTATTTCAATAAGCACATGATGAAATCAACTCTTTATAATTATGAATTTTGTGAAATAACAATGATTAAAAGTTTTTTTTAAATAATATATTTTTTAATTTCAAAATGAATTTAACACAATTATTGCTAAGAAATAAAATGTTCTATTTTTTTAAATTAAGGAAAATACCTCGATTAATTTTTTACTTGTGTGAATATACCTATTTAAAATATTACACCTAAATTTATTATAATGATTGAATGTTATTTTTATTAGGAAAAAATCATTATTGGCATGGAAATGTGCCCAAAATAATAAAAAATGAGAAAAAAATGGTTTTCAAAATTTATAAAATGATTCTCAATTATTTTATGAAATTCGAGTAAAAAATTTCATGAAATAACTATTTTATATTCTTGAATTGATACAACAAAAAAATTATTTTAAAATTTCAATCATGTATCACATAAGGGAAAAATAGTGATGAGATCCAATTCTATCTAAAATTTTGAAAAATGATACTTGTGTGTTTTATAAACAATATCAATGAACAATCCATGAATAAAACACATAAACATATAAGGATGATCAAAATGATTTTTCAATATTGGAAATTCAATTTTGTTAAAAAAATATGGTCACATTGTTTGAAATCAAGAAACCCTAATCAATTTTCAATGGAGATCTATTATCATATTTTTTATTCATTTCTATCATATAGAAAGGAACTAGATATATGCTACATATTTGATTTAAATTAAATTTAAAAACTATATATTTTTACTTTTAATGGCATCAAATTCTCAAAGATGTGTCAATTAATATAATGTATGAAAAAATATCATAATTAGAGAAAAATTAGTAAAATTAATCTTCATTCATTGTAATTTTTTGGAACAAAACATAAATTTATTATATTTCCATTATTTAAAAATTTATTTAAAGTGAATTTTATGTATAAAAAAATAACTAACATAGAAAATATCATACAACATTAAAAAAAGATAAATCAATCCCACTTTTTTTAAAAAATATTTGTTAATGAATTTTTATTAATTGTTTGAAATTTAACAATAAACCGTACATAAAACCAACATATGAGGATCCTGGGTTATTTATAATCAAAAAATTTATCTATAATTTATTAATTTCATTAAATTTCTATTTAATGATTCAAAGTAGAGCCAACAACCTGAATTATTTTTTAAAATATAGGAATATATAGTTTATTTTTGATTTTTAGGATAAGGCCTAATATTAATAATATATTTAAAAATAATTTAATTATAAATGGTTTCCTTAAAAAATATAAATTAATTTTTAACTATTAAAAATTATGCAATATTCATAACATAGAATGTGAGATCATTAATTCATGAAAATTTGGGAATGTATTCATTAATTCGTTTTTCACTTATAAAATAAATCTTCAGAAAATCCAATATATATTTTAACTATAATGATCACAATACATTCGTTATAATTATATTCATAATAGTTTAATATGAGCTTCATTAGACTCATTCCCCTAGATATGTTTTTACAATTACATTTATTTATTACATAACATGAAATTTTTCAACAACATATTGATTCTTTTTTTTAGAATATTTTAGAAATAAGATTTAAAACATTAAAAATAGTACATCAATATCTCTTTATACCCATGAAATCATCTTCAAACTATCCTCAAGAATATTCTTGTTCCCTTGGGAATTTTGGGATTATAATGAAAATGGGGTGTTTAGATCCTCTTTAAGAATAATAATTAAAATTATAGATTGATAAGAATAAAAAAACAATAAATTATTTAATAATCATAAATCTTGTCAAAGAGAATATTATATAAGAATATAATGATATATATACAATTAATACAAACTAAAATTTTAAAAAAAAATTGTGTTTTATGATCATGTTGATAATTTTTAATAGTGATATTATTTCTCTAATGGAAAGGATACTATTATTTACATTTCTTCTAAACGGATCTGATGGAATATCTAATATTATTACTATATTATCTAGATATCTCCAATGGAATGGGAAATACAAATTTCATGGTTTCTTGGAGAATTTTTTGCTGTAGATACTACCAATACCGTTGTATCTAAGCTGGCATGATAAAATTTTGACAACTAATACAATGGAATTTGAATAGATCTAATTGAATGGGTACCACAATTACTACTATAACTATTAATCTATTAGAATATAAAGAATCGTTTATATTGTATATATGTATCTGATTCAATGGATATTACAAATTATTTGTAATATAAATAGAGATGATAGCACTGATACTATAAATACCATGGTTTTTAATCATTCAATGTATATTGTCCATCAAGAAAAAAAACTACATGATGTAATGATGATATTATAGATTTAGTGAAAACTATATATTATAATTTCATTAATATATTGTATTACCGAATATATATAAATTTCTTATAGAATTGACATTAAATATTAACAATGTATATACAGATTATTTAATAACCCATATATTAGTAATGAATCTCTAGTAAATAACTTGTAATATAATGATATTTTTCTCTAAGTGAATACTTATCAATCAAAATATGTGATTACTCATTATTTATATTATCAAGTATATGTTAATCAATCCTCTACATAAGTGTTCTCAATAAAGTTGTATAAATGATTTCTCAATGTAATATTTTGATGTATCACTAAATATGGTGAAACCAATGAAATTATTATTGTGTTTCCCTAGTAGAATATTTATTAGACATGTGATCTTTCTATATCCAACAACTAAGGCCAAATAACCCTTCATTATCAAAAAAAATTACCATTTCCCACTACATTCCTCAAACATAAAACCATAGGGAAGCATGAAGTTTCTGAAGAAACCAATTTTTATTAAGACTAAAAAAATGGGATAGTATTAGTAAAAAAAATATAAAAATGAATGTTGAATAAGGAAATATTAAATTGGAAGAAATATATCTATCACATTAATTAAATTTCATTTCCATATCATTATAGATGTTGAAGAACTTCTTTAATTGATCTTTTCTCATTAGAATATAATAAAAAATAAATGAATTATGGGAACCAAATAATGTGATGAGATATCACATTATAATTTTAGTTATAGGGTAAATTAAACATTTGTAATGGACATATTTCACTACATATCATTTTTAGGTTGCTTTGGGTTATATTTCTGGAAATTTTGTAGTTTTCTAGGCATGATCATGGTTGGGGCATAGTTAGTTCAAATAGTTCCTCATTACCAAGATAATATGGGTATTTTGGTGATTTTGGATAGAATATAATGCATCATAATTCATATGTACATTAATCTATAAATACAATTAAAAATATCTTTATTTTCCCGCATTTTTTGTGCTCTCTCATCTCAATCCTAAAATGTTGTTTGGATATAAAATGTTGTTTGTAATAAAGGATTAGACCTTATTCAATAATATTTTTTTCCTCTATGTTCAAATATTTTATACTTATTAATGAATGGTGAAGTATTTTTCACAAATTATTTTAACTATAATTGTGATATTCTAGTAGTTTTACAACATGGTATTTAAGTTATTCTTTTTTAGTTCCAGGAACTTATAAAACATATTGGTGTTTTTATATATGATAGTATTTCATGGATAAAATTTCATTAATTTTATGATTTAATTTTTTTTTTAAAATAAATCCTTTAATATTATTATGTTACATCTAATAGGGTCATATCATTTATTTCATAGGTTAATTTCAAATTTTCATTCTTAGACTCAACCACATTAGAATTATTATTTAAAAAATCATCTTTTGATTTTTAGATTATTCTAATAGTTTCATTGATTTTTTTATTCAACATAAAATATATAATAATTAATTTACACATTATGATTTCAAATAGATGTTGATTTATTGATTAAAATTGATTTTTTTTTGAAAATTTTATCATCAACATTAAGAAGATGTTTATTAGTATGATCATCTTTCATGTACAAACTTGTGTATGTATTATCAAGGATATTCACATATTAATCCATTAGATAATTTATTGTATTATTCATTACATAGTCATTTTAACGAAAAGTGTAAAGAGAATACAATGATAATTTCATAATTTAATGTAGGGTTACCATTCTGATGATGAACATTTCATGTCGTTGTGACTCAGGCTAAAATATTTTAATTTTATGGATAATATAATAATATATTGATAAACTATTATAGTTAATAGATTATTTAATATAAATAATGTTTTTTATATCCTTCAACCCCTCCTTTCAGTTTCTATTTGGTCCTTTATACTCCCAATAATTTAACATTACAAATGGATAGCCTGATCTAATGTGTTAAAACCATAGACACTCAAAAAAAGATAACCTTTTTTAAACTCTATATTCTATTATCCCTACATTCTATCCTTATAATGGTATTTATCAACATATCTATTTCTCATAAACCTATTTATCTTCCTACAAAAAAGATAAATATAACCATCAAATTTTAAAAATATATATCTATCCAAATGTCATCTATGGTTTCTTGAATACGGATAGAGAACCGTAGTATTTACACCAAATGTTAATCTGATAAAAGTTGTGCCAAACACAACCCAATTATCATTTATTTCAATTTAAAAATATATCATTAATCTATTCATGTAATAAAATATAGTAATAATACAATAGTCTACAAAAATCATTACAATATTCTTTGTATCATTAGTAGTCAGTTCTCTATATTCTATCATTAACAGATAGAATGTTGATGTTCTTTTCAAGATGATCATGTTATAAAAAATTAATATTCTCATGTTGTTTGTAATATATTGAAAATAATATTTAATATATAATTAATATTGGAAATTTATTTAGAATCACTAATATTAAATGATTGATAGTTAGATCTTAGAATATATAGCTTTGTTTCATGGTATGTGGATGTTTAGATTTTTGTAACTTCATATTTATTCCATATAACATATGTTTTTTCAAAAAGATACATGAATATTGAAATATCATTAAATAGTGGATGTCAAATTATTATGAACATAGAAATTATTATCAAACTCAATATTTAAATGAAAATTAATTTGTAATTTTTTATCACTAATATTTTATTCACTTGTCAATATATGGAAATATTCAGTTCCATTAATTATGATAATTGTTTCAATAGTATGACACTAATACTAATTATTGACCCAATCAATAACTATTTTATACATTGGGTTTATATTTTCCTAACATACATATAGTATAATACTAAGTAGATAAAAGTAAAACATTATTCTTGAAATTCAGGGTTAGTGTAATGGAAAAATAATTAAGATCTAAAAACCAAACATTAATGATACTTATTCAAATAAAAATATAAAAATTTTATTAGAAATAATTGTTTAAAAACTGATTAGATATAATTTTTTATCAATCAAAAGATATGTGTAATATATTCATGTTTGGGGATGGTTTGGTGACCTAAAAACACTTTATTGTTACTAAATATATGATTTTTATTGTCAAGAAACTATAATGTCTAAAAATAATATGCATAATAAAACTAAGAAAAATGAAATATAAATCTAATAAAATTTATGAAATTAACTAAGGTACAAAAAATAAATAGTCTAATAAGAAATTAAGTGAATAAAAATTAAAATATATCAAAAAATTATGGAGGTTTAGATAAAAATATTAATAATATAGTGAAAGTTATTATTTACCAATAAATATAATTTATTCGAAGTCTTTAACATGATAACAATTTTTATGAGGTTAATTAATGAAAAAAGGTTGTATAAACAACCCATCACATACATCATCAACATTCTTTTTGAAGGTAAATTTTTTATGACAATCTCAACCTAGATACCCTCAAAAATGGGAATCCAATACGAACCATTATATACAAAAATGGAGTTCGGGATACCAATGGAATGATGAATATCACCCATGATTCAAAAACAACAAGAGGTAATTATTTTGGTCAACCTGAAGAAGACAACATGAAAAATATATATATAATATGGAGAAAAATTGGAAGAGTAAATGATGAAATATTTATCATAGAAAATTTAATGGAATACCAAGACAAGGAAAACATAATCCCTGATGCCCCAATATGGTGACTTTCATTTCATTTCTTTACAACACAAAATAGGGTATACACACCACTGAAGGGTTTCATAGGGAGCATGATTAATAGGCTCAATTGGATCATACTCTAGTGTCACAAATCTTGTTACTTTACAATAATCTAAAATTTTTTACCTCTAAATAAAATAAGGAATGATAGTATGTTATAATATTTTTATATCAAATACATGTTAATATATTTACATGTTTCTCCATAGTTCCAAATAATCAAGGTTAAAAAACCCAAACATATCACATATATTAATTTAATTCAAATAAAATAAAAAGTCAATAATGGAAAGGGTCACATCATGTCAATTTATCTTTATTACTCATTTTTAGACATTAGAAAAAATGCATATCAAGTCTCAAGATATATGCATCAGATCTAGAGGGGAAAAGAACACTACAAAAAGTGAACCTTCCAATAGGTATACCTAGTGAATAAAAAATTATTATTCTGGAGAATATGAATAGACCATTAGTTAACCCAAATTTTATTAATGGGTGAGAAATATTACCACCCTTTCCACTAAATTTCCCAAGGCTTCTCGTGTGAAAAATTTTCCCAACCAATTCATCAAAACCATTCCTTGAAAATTGTTTCATAAATCCACTTCACAATGCATTCAAAAATCATAATACATTACCCAAATAAGGCCAAATAGTATTTTATAAAAAAAATATAATTCCACACACATAATTAAATTATTCCAATTAACTTCTAAAATAAATTATTAAATTAGATAAATAAAATTCATAGAACATAGGAATGATATAGAACCAACTACCTCTTACAGGGATAGAAAATCCCCTAAAAGGATTCCTGAATGGAAGATTTAGAAAACAAAAATAGGGAACCTAAAATCAATATTTACATATAATTATCTATTCAAAAAATAAAAAATATCATCACTGAATATAAAAAACAAGTACCTCAAGAACCTCATACCCCACAAAACAGAAAATACAAAGGATATCTTATGGCGAATGATCACAAAAAAGATCATTAATTGATGAAAACGAATCAACAGTACAAGACCAAAAGATCTAAAATTGTGTTTCAATGATTTTTCTATTACCAATGACATTAAATAAATATAAATATAACGTACCTATAGATATGAAACACTTATACAATGAATACCAATCGCTAAACAAAATTACTTGGAAGGAAATAAGATCCCCAAAATCACATGGGTGGTCCCCTTAGTTTTGAGAGACAATAATTCGTGTGAAATAAAATAGAATCATACATGGATAATGTAAAAACCTATTGGCCATGCCCAATTCTGGATATGAGTGCATGTTTCACAATATTATTTTCATGAAATAGATATAAAATGAAAAGGTAATTACCTCAATTGAAAAAAATTGAAAAACAATTTCACAAAATGATCCTATTTTATGGAATGTAATTATTTCATGCCTTGTACCAGTTTACAACATAAGCCTTGTGAAAGTTTGAAAACATGTAAATAGTTTACTTCATGAAAATTCCCAACAGAAATACTCCATAGAAACATTTATAAAATGATCATAGGTCAACAAAAACCAAAAAAATAAAATCATTTTAAGAATATTTCACATTTATATTCAGAATCCATTAATTCCAAAAAAACATATATCCCCAAACAAAAGGTATGTTTTCCCATAAAATTCTATAAATATTCAAATTTCCCAAATCATACCAACAGAATGCCAGAAAAAAAAGATGAGAAATATATAAAAGTCGATAACCAAATGTCACAAACTCCCAAAAAAAAGAAATTATATCAAAAGAAAGTCATGTGAATGAATGGTGTCTAAAAATAGGTGGGGCTACTACTCCCTCATCGATAGATCATTCTCACATGTCTCAGAAGTATCTGAACTATGTTACCATAAAAATATTATAAATGTAATCAACATCCAAAGTGGGACTTTCACCTAAGATTCAATGATCTCAAATTGTTTCTATACAATTAAAACATCTTATTAAAACTCTATTTATTCACAAATTATAATGCGAGAGGGATCAGGATTGTAAATCCAGAGATAACATATGTTGAAAACATCATGAATACAATTCATCTAATTATAAATTATAACTAGTAAGTAACAAAAATAGCCACTCAGTTACCTCAAATGGGACAATAAATCTAGGAAATATATTTCCATGTTTTCTATGTTAATGATAACCAAACAAAAGAGAAAAAATTATTAAATCTCGGTAACCAAATGGAGATCGAAAAAGGAAATTATCCTAGATCTGTTATGATTTCTATTAACATTAATCTATAACATATTATAATGTATACCATGAATCATCAATGTTGTCTCTTTAATGATACATGGTCCTATAAAATATTCCACAACCATCTCTTCCCAAAAATTAGGTGGTCTACATGGGAGAATATACAGTTCAATGAAAGGAGCATTATAATCGACAAATGATAATTTCGGTTATAGAAAAATAAAACTATCCAAGATGACTATCCATTGATCCATCAAAATTCATAACACAAGCATGAGGCATATAATAAATGATAGGAATAGGACACACCATCTGGTTATATCTCTCTAGATAGTATGATGTACTCAACCAGACCTCGGTCCCCATTACCTCCTACAAACTCTTCCAAAACTGTGAGGTAAACCTATGAAACCTATCAAAAATAATGGAAAAGGGAAACCCACGTAACCTCAAAAACACATGTATGTAAAACCTTACCAAGACATTATCATTAGTATTATACCTAATCGAAAATATATTATTTGAATTTTTCAATAAATCATTCACTACCAAGATAAAATTACTCCCTTAGGGAGTCAATGGAAATCTAATAAAAAATTCCATCAACACCTAATCCCATTTATAAACATACACTGGAAGAGTCTGATAAAAAATAGAATGTTTTAGATACTATTACTTAAACAATTAGAATGTGTGATAATGGGAAACATAATTTATAATATCATGTTTTGTAACTAGCCAAAAGAATCACTATCTCCTGTTATAATACATATTCATAGTACCAAGATGAATCATTAAGGAATATCTATTCTATTCAAACAAAACAATATTCCTCTCAAATTATTTGATAAAAAATGACGCCACTAATTGAGAATACCATCAAAGGTGGAGACCAACATCATACATAATCCCAAAAAAATAAGGTTTCTTAGATTCTCTGATTCATTATATTACTACTGATCATACAGAATACACAAAATAATTTATTATTATAAAAATTCATGGCAGGAACACTCCTAAAACATCCTTCTTAATTGCTAGATGAAACTTATCAAATAGTCCCCTAAGGTTCCAGTCCTCATTTTATTACAGAATAGACTGCATTAGTATATTATTTTTGATATCATCTGCAATGTCATTCCCCTTGCATGGGATATATGGCATTTTTAACTCAAATGTGTAAGGTTATTCCACCCACATCCCTTGTTTAAGATTCATTTCTTCCTATGAAAATATATTTCTCATAATTTTATGCTCATAAAACACTGTGACCCTCTCCCTAAAAAGATAGTGCTTCCAATATTAATATGAATGCATAAACATATTAAGATCTAAATCATGTGTGGGGTAGTTACTCACATGAAGTAAAATAGAGAGAGTGTTTTAATCCACATCATGATCATCCTTCGTAATATTTCAACTTAAACTGAAATCATAAGAATCATATAAAACCACATACACCTTACTAGGATCAAGTAGGATTCGAATATGAGTTGATATCAAATGTCATATATTCTCATTGAATGAAAAATAACACATTGCATCCAATGGTAATTTTCCATTTTCCTGGTAAGCATACTCAAAGGTGATGCCTACTTCGGGAAATCCCTGGAGAACTATTGGATGTACACCAAAGGATTATGGATGCTATTAATCTCAAAGGTGTTTTTTTGGATTTACTATGACATTAAAGCCTTTAGATTTATGGAATCAACAAAACCCCAATCTAAAAATCACATTACTAATGAAATTCACTTCTGTTATCCAAAAATTATTCCACACAAATGGCAACTCCTTAGGATATCCAGACCCAATCTCATATGGTTCTCATGCTCAATATTATATCTTTAATGAAACATAATATCAACCATGAACACTATGAATAAGTATCAATAAACTCATGTAATATATTCCTCATCAAGTACATGTGAAATATATAAGTGTTAGTCATACCAAACAACATCATAAGATATGTATTTGGCCATACTAGCTCTTGAAAGTAATCTTTTTTATCAAACTCCCAAAGTATTAGTGGATGGAAACTCAATCGAATATTGATCATAAAAAAAAACTTTCACCATTTAAATTTAAAATAAAACCATCCACATATACAATGGATAATAAGTCTTAATCCTCATTATGTTCTACTTTTGATAGTTTATACATAATAACAGTAAACCATATTCCATCCTGGAAAAGTGCATAGAGGCTACCCATGTTGAAACACAAGGGTGAACAAAACCTTTCACCATCTGATCATTTAACTAAATAATGATATATTTCATATATAATTGTTAAATATGATATGTGTATATCATGATTATCTATGTATATAAAATCAAATCAACTATAAAATTTAACTCCCTCTCTGGAAGAAGACTATAAAAATCATATTGGAAACATTAGTAAATTTCATGAAAACCAATGAGTGAATACCCTCAACTAAAATTTCATAAGACTAAAATAGTGTAATAGATAAAAACGCCAATGCTCTATTAAGAATGGTCTTGTAGGACCAGTCCCAAGATACAAATCTCACTAAAACAACCGATAACTCTTATATACCGCAATAATAAATACATGAAAATAAAATATAAACTCAAAATGAGTTTGGATAAGAAAATATAGTATGATTTTGATGTGTAATATATCTACATCAGGAATTTTTAGATAACATACTATATTTTTATTTTCTATTGATATCAAACTAGAAGGACATTAAAACCCCTTCTTATCCCTCTTTATAATAGGTGTTGAAAACTCAATTACAATTTACATGATATCTATTTTATATTTATGTTTAACCATAGAATTTAAATAAAAAAAATTGGAGGGACCTATATGAAATAATCAAATTGCATGGATTCTCTCAATATTCTAAGACCCACATATACCTCCACCAGAAACTCATACACTAAATGAAGGTTCTTGACACCAAAGGCATGTGGATAGAGCCCTATAGTCTTTGAATAATATTACTAATCCACATAAACCTTTGGATTTGGAAATTATTTACCATAATATGGTGTATATATAAATTGAAAAAAACAATAAATATGTCCAAAACACACACACAACTAGTTTTTATCCTTGAAAGTCCATAATAGGAACACCAGGTGGGACTAACCTTCAAAATATGATAACAGATTAGTGGAAAAATACTTTTTGTATTTGAATATCCATTACAGTCGTTCTCTTGATAACCACCACCAAAAATCATGTGATTATCATACCACTTTATCATCCCCCCATTTTCACCACCCCAGCTTCCACTATGTGGAAGTGAAGGGGAATAATGACTAACAATTCCTTCCATATCTACCACAAAAAACACATAACTCTCTATTATCTCTCTATATGTAAAAGTATTTTTTTTAAATATCTATGATATAATATATTAATGAAAACCTTGAAAGTGCCTTTGAGCATTCTTAGGTACATTATTTACTTCCTTGAGGGAATAATTAACTGACTCTACAAACCAACTGGTGTTAGACAACAATGAATGATCTCCCTACTATTAAGATATTATCATTAAATAGTTTTCCTTCCACAATGATTTTGAAAAAACTATAGATGGATGTGGGTATTGAAACCTATCCAATCTAAGCTCACATGTATATCTTCCTGAACCATTGAGTCTATGAAAACCCTGCTTTTATTACAAACATAAACATGATTTATTACATAAAACATCACTTGATACAATAAAGAAGATTGAGAGGTTTAGTGTCTTTGGGGATTAGGATCATAACATAAAAACATAAAACATGAAATACAACATCTTTATTGAAAACTTCCTTTACATGACCACTACATTCCCTTGTACTTAGCATTGTATGGGATAACCTGAGGACATGCATAAGAAAAGGGTGAGCTATAAAGCCCAGTAAGGGAGTAAAAATGGAATAACATGAGGAGTACAATACATGTTAGCAAATAGTTATATCAATAGAGCATAAGATAAACATGAACATAAAGGCATGATAAAGCATGATAATCATAACATGCAAATGTGGAAACAACACTTAACATGGAATTAGAATGAGCCAAGGCTCACTGCACATTGAGTATGAGTAAATCCTCATTGCACATAAAGCATGAGTAAACCCTCATTGCACTTGAATTATCATGATTAAACACTCATTTCACATGATTTATCATGATACTATACTTTACCCAATGCATTGGAGCGCTATAAGGGCGCATCCTTCCTAAACATTTCATTTTATGCATAAGTGTGCCACAAGGATCATAAAACATGGATTCATTAAACATAATAATTTATTCCACAATAAAGGAATTTGGAATTCATACATGAAAAGTTATAATCAAAAATTAAATGTGCATAAAGGTGAATACCCTTGACGGAGAAATGGACATGGTATTCACTACACAATGACATTGGCTTAGAAAATCAGTGTGATTTCAGCAGCGTAACGGCGTGACATAAGAATTCATAAAAATGGTTGATGAGAGAGAAAGGTGTTCCTCATAATATTTAAAAGTAAATGAAATTAATTATTTTATATAGATACATGTCCTAAAAATTGTAATGAAATATAGATTCATGATACAAAAGTATTACTTGAATGTAATTGAGGAGAGAGAAGTTCCTTTCAGAATTTCAGCATAGTAATTGGTGTACATGGGAGGCATCTAATGAGAGAGAAAGGGGTCTCCAATCATTAAAACAAAAAGAGGGAAGTATGAGGGAGGTTTGAAACCATACCCCAACATTTGTAATTGAAATTAAAAGGGAAAAACAACTTAATGAAAATTGGACAAAATGAGAAAGGAAGAAAAAAAACCTTTACTTAGAAGTGTGCTTCCAGAGGCTAGAGAGAGGATTCTGAGAGGCTTCATGGGATATTGGGGAAACTTGGGAGGATTCAAGAGATATTAGAGTAGAGGTTGGACGAACTACAAGGGATTTGAGTGAGAAGGAAGTGGGAGCTTGGGTGGGTTTATATAGGAAAGTTGAGGGAATTCTTTATTATTTAGGTTTGGGTCCCCTTACATTAAATTAATCCAAACCACAAACCATTCCAAGGTTTTTGCCCATGGTTTTTGGAAAAGGGAAGAGGAAAATAGTATTTTATAAGGCCAAATTCAGAACTTCTTAAAATATTAGGGTTGCTTATGTGGAGGTGAGTCACATTCCCATGGAAATTAATTTAAAAAGGCAAGGTGTTGAATAAGTCTTGAGGGGTCCATTAATGCTTTGAAAAGTAAGTCAAACAAACCCAAAATTAAATTATTTTAATGGTAAAACATATATTGGCTTAACATAGAGATTATTGTATTTTATTACATCACTATTGGGTCATTATGATGACATAAAACACATTATATATTTAAACGATATTTAATTTTTACCCAAATATTTGATTGTCCCAGAAAATTATGAAAAATTACCTGTTGGATAATTTCGATGTCCTGATTCCAGAAATACCATTTATATTATATAATAATATTTTATATATGTTAATTTTCACCTTTCAAATAAAAACCTACATTTATCGAAAATTCACGAATTTTGACATAAATGGCTTTCAAACATTAATAAAAAATTCAATTGCATTCCTAAAATTATAAGATCATTTATATTTAATAAAAATTAATTTAATCATAATATTGTTATTTTATTAAAATATTATTTAATTCAAAAAATCCCTTAATTTAATAAAATATATTTCTTAATTAAATAATAACTAAAAACACCATTTGTACTTTAAAAACTATTTACAATGTATAAAAAATGACGAGAAATTATATTCATTATTATATAAAAAAATAACGTACATGAACATAGTACTACATATTTGTTACATAACCCCTTAAAATAGCCTCATAAGACTTAAGGGTAAGGTGTGCGATGATGACATAATCTTGGGGTGGCTCAGATAACATCGCTCGAGTGGTAATTTCAATCAACTTCCACTTTTCTCATAGATGGTCATGTTCAAGCTTGACATGATGAATCTCAGCTTGGGATTGGTCAAGGGAAAATCCCAAACACGCCACCTATTTTCAAAGCTCCGAAAAATGGGCTTCATATGGGGCAATTATACTGGATGAGGTCATCGCTTCCTTTGTCTGAGTAAATTGGATTTGTTAAAGTCTTATAGTTATACTAATAATGTGATCACTGTTCAATGGCTATATTATCAATGATAAAAATTCTTAACATAAAACCAATGATGTTGACATTTTATATAAACATAAAGAGACATTTAATTAGATCAAGAGGTATTTCCATTAATGAAACTTTGGGTTGTTACAACATTCCACCCTTAAGAAATTTCGGCCTCGAAATTTTCCCTTTCCCACACAAAAAAATGTGGGTAACTTAGCTTCATCATATCCTCTGATTCACAAGTCACTTCTTCAAACTGGTGGTTTGTCCACAACACCTTGACGAGAGGCATTGCCTTATTTCGTAGAACTTTTTCTCTACGATCTAAGATCTTCACTGGTTGCTCCTCATAATAAATATCATATTCCAATTGTACAACCTCAGAAGAGAGTACATGTGAAGGGTCCGGTATGTACTTACTTAAGAGGGATAGATGAAAAACATTATGTACTTTGGCCATGGTAGGTGGAAGTTCTAGTCGATAGGCCACATCCACAACATGATCAAGAATCTCGAAGGGGCCGATGTACCTTGGACATAACTTCCCTTTCCTTCCAATCCTCATGACCTTATTTCATGGATATATGCGTAGAAACACCATGTCTCCAACTTTAAACTCAAGGTCTCGTAGATGATTCTCTGAAATAACTCTTCTGTCGACTCTGGGATGCCTTGATATGCTGCTGAATGGTTTTCACCTTCTCCACCATTTCTTCAAACATTTCTGGTCCATGTAGCTTACGTTCACCGACCTCATCCCAACATGCCAGTGTTCTGCACCTTTTCCCATACATGGCTTCATATGGTGCCATTTGGATGCTCGAGTGGAAACTATTATTATAAGAGAACTCTACCAGAGGAACATGTTGATCTCATCCTCCTTTAAAATCCATTTAGCACTCTCTCAACATATCCTCATGTGTTTGGATAGTACGCTTGGATTGGCAATTAGTTTGAGGATGATAGGCCGTACTGAAGTTCAGTTCAGTATTCAGAGCATGTTGAAGACTCTTCCAAAACATAGAGGTGAATCTTGGATCTCAGTCAAACATAATAGATAGTGGTACTCCATGAAACTTTACCACTTCCCTGATATATATCTGTTCCAGTTGATCCAAAGAGAAATCCTCCCGAATAGAAATGAAGTGTTCAGTCTTTGTAAGACGATCCACAACAACCTAGATTGCATTGTTTCCTTTGGATGTCTTTGGAAGTTCGGTGACAAAGTCCATGTTGATGTTCTCCCATTTCCATTCTCGTATGGGAAATGGTTGCATCATCCCCTTAGACTTTTGCCTCTCTACCTTCACATGCTGACACACCATACACATTGATGTATATTCAATGATCTCCTTCTTCATATTATCCCACCAAAAGTTTTCTCAGAGATCTCAATAAATCTTTGTGCTCCATGCCTGAATAGAGAAATTTGAACTATGTGCATCATCCAAAAGTTCCTTCTTCAGCTCTGGACTTGATGGAACAAATAGTCTCTTCCCAAACCGCACAATTCCTTCTTCATTAACATTAAACTTTGTGGATTTCCCTTTTCTGATAGCTTCCACTTTTTCCTGAATTCCCACATCATCCTTTTGATCATCCTTTAACCTTTCCAAAAGAGATGGTTGAGCAATCATTTGTGAATGTATTGATGATGTTCCCTTCTTTATGATTCCCACATCCATCTTCATCAAGTCTAAGAATATTGGATCCTTCTCAACTCTCATCATTGATAGAATTTCTGGGTCCTTTCTACTTAAGGCATCTGCCACCTTGTTCACTTTCCAAGGGTGGTAATGTATTGAACAGTTATAATCCTTTATGAGCTCTATCCATCTTCTCTAGTGCATATTAAGCTCTTTCTGTTTGATTATATATTTAAGAATCTTGTGTTCATTATATATCTCACATTTCTCCACATAGAGATAATGCCGCCAGATTTTCACGACAAAGATCACCGCCGCCAACTCCAGATCATGCGTTGGATAGTTTCGCTCATGGATTTTCAACTAATTTGAGGCATAGGATATGACTTTATCATTCTGAATCAGCACACGGCCTATACCCTTCTTTGAAGCATCACTGAAAACAACAAAAAGTTCCCCACTTGTGGGTAAAGTGAGCACGGGCTCAGTGATAAGCCTCCTTTTCAACTCCTTGAAGTTTTCTTCACATTCAACAGTCAAAGAAAACTTTACTCCCTTTTGAGTTATCTTGGCAAGAGGGTTGGACAATCGTGAGAAATTTCTCACAAATCGTCGATAATATCCAGCTAACCCCAAGAAGCTACGGATATCCGTTACTGATGTTGGCCTCAGCCATCCCTCAATTGCATCTTTTTTGGAGGGGTCCACATATATCCCATCGCTTGTGAGGATATGGCACATGAATGAGACCTCCTTCAACCATAACTCACACTTGATGTACATTGTATAGAGCTTCTCCTTGCGCAAAGTCTCTAGTACAGTTTTTAAATGCTCCTCATGATCCTCATTGGTTTTGGAGTATATTAGAATATCATCTATAAATACTACCAAAAATTTGTCAAGGTAATCTCTAAAGACTATATTCATCAATTCCATGAATATTTTTGGAGCATTCTTAAGTCCGAAATGCATTATTATGAATTCATAGTGCCCGTATCTTGTACGAAAAGCAGTCTTGGGTACATCTTCCTTCTTCACCCTTACTTGATAATATCTCGACCGAAAATCCACCTTAGAGAAGTATTGTGCTTCACACAGCTGATCAAACAGGTCATCGATTCTTGGGAGAGGATACTTGTTCTTTATCATGATTTTTTTTAAGTTCACGATAATCGATGCAAAGCCGCATTGACCAATCCTTCTTCTTGACGAAGAGGACTGGTGCACCCCTTGGTGAAGCACTTGGGTGTATAAACCCTTTATCCATATTCTCATGTAGTTGTTTCTTTAGCTCTTCAAGCTCAAAAAAAATCCATTCTATATGGAGTCTTGGATATTGGTAGTGCCCCAGGTATAAGATCAGTTGATAACTCAACATCTCTTCTAGGAGGAAGACCAGGCAGTTCCTTGGGAAACACTTCAGCGAATTCCTTCACAATAGGCATTTCTTCAAGGGTGGTTTCTTCCCTAGACTCAATAATCTGAGTTAGATACACATTCTCATAAGGTATTAATATCCATGATTGAGATGATGGAGGTAAAGGAGATTCATCTTCCTCGTTACACTTGTAAAGAATCGGGGGTTGATTCTCTATATGGAGTGTGATTTCCCTCTCCCGACGATTTATTTTGGCTCAATATAAGGAAAGCCAATCCATGCCAAGAATTGCATCAAATTACACCATAGGGAGTATGAAAAGGTTCGCCGGGAAATTTAATCCACATATTATAACAGGGGAGGACTTATATTCATGGGATGCAATGATTGCCCCATTTTCCCTACTCACCGACATCTTTACTTCCATGATTTGTGGTGGTGCTGGGATTGTTCTACTAAAATTTCGAGATATAAAAGAATGCATAGAACCTGAATCAAAAAGTATGTTCTCTATTCTTGAATGAATAACTACCTTACATATCACCACTTCGTTGTTGGGGTTCATTTCGGTAGAAGTGATGGCAAAATCTCTTCCTTTCTACCATGGAGGTTGTTGGTTGTCTCTGAAAACCCTTGGATTAGGGCACTGATTTGCAAAATGACCTGGTTCTTTACATTTGTAGCATTGAACAACTCGTTGAGGTTTGAACGGAGCGTTCCTCTCCTCTGTCGCATCCACGAGTCTTTCTTGCTGACAGTTAACAGCTAGGTGCCCTTCTCTTCCACACCTGAAGCATTTTATCATCCCCTTAAGGCAATTTTTAGGTTTCTTCTTTCCGCACTTTTGGCAAGTGGGGTGCTGGATCTTCTTATCACCATTGGATTTATCCATCAGACCACCAGCATTGAATTCCACCTTACGCTTCTTTTCCCCATGATACCCATGTGATTCCCCGATCTCCATTGTGACCTTAAGGGCACATCGGACAATTTCCTCATAGCTATCGAAGTCACGGATCGATAATTCTTTCCGCAAGCTAGGCTTCAGCCCACCAAAGAAGCGGTCAACCTTGCATTCAGGGGTAACGACAAAGCCAGAAGTGTATCGTGCAAGCCTTATGAAGTTTTCCTCGTACACTCCAACTTATTCTTCATCTTTTTTCTTGAGGGAAAGGAAGTCCCTTTCCATCTTAAGCCGGAGGGTGCACGGATAATATTTATCAAAAAACATCTTTCGGAAATCCTTCCATTCCAGTGCCTCGATCTCCTCCCCAGGCTTCATATTTTTTATCAACGTCCACCATTGATCAGCTTCACCCTCCATACGATAATCCTCCAGGAGAACCTTCTCTTGTTTAGAACATTAGAGGATGGAGAAGATCTTTTCTATGGATTTGATCCATTGTTTAATGACCGTGGGATCGGATGATCCACTAAAAGTCGGAGGCCTTTGTCTCATGAAGCTCTCGATAGTGACTTGTTCTTTTTTAGGGGGGGTTGAAAGTTCCTCTTGACCTATGTTTCTATTCAATACTTGAGTTAGCTGAGAGAGAAGCATGACAAATTTCGTGATTCCTGCTCCCATTGTATTGGGCATGTCATTAGTACAGTCATCACACTGATCTTCAAAACGGTTGTTAGCCTGAGTCCTCCTATTACCTGCCATTGGCTAGAATAAAAGGAATGTTAGGGGTAACACATAAAGGGTAATCCAAAGACAAAAGTTGATGACTTATAAATAAACATTTATTTCCTAAACACATGAGTCTATAGGCTTCAATCTAGGCTTTTCATGATCTACTTTCTAACATATATTCTTAGCGGCATTTTTTATTCCCTTAATAAGGGTTCATACTAAGCTTGTGAATTTATCAAAACATATCCCCCGGCAGTGTTGTAACCAAGAGTGCAGTAAGACCCATTGTCGTGCACCAGTTCCCATTCGAGTCTAGCTCAAAGCAGTGTTTTCAGGTTTTACCCCTAGGATACATCTGTGCCAGAGCCGCCTCTACCTGATCGTATCCAGACAGGGATGTATTTGCTTGATAAACCACTTATTTAGTACTTACCAAAACATAGGGATGTTTTTATTGTACTTAGTATTGTCTCGAAGTCTTTACTAGGGTTTTCTAATCCTAATCCTAAAAATAACTAAACCTATCCTCTGATACCAACAATGACAACCCTGCTTTTATTACAAACATAAACCTGATTTATGACATAAAACTTCACTTGATACAATAAAGAATATTGAGAAGATTAGTGTCTTTAGGTCTTAGGATCATCACATAAAAACTTAAAACATGAAATACAATATCTTTATTGAAAACTTCCTTTACATGACCAATACATTCCCTCATACTTATCACTGCATGGGATAAACTAAGGACATGAATAAGAAAAGGGTGAGTTGTAAAGCCCAGTAAAAGAGTACACATGGAATAACATGAGGAGTACAATACATGTTAGAAAATAGGCATATCAATAGAGAATAAGATAAACATGAACATAAAGGCATAATAAAGCATGATAATCATAACATGGAAATGTGGCAACAACACTTAACATGGAATTAGCATGAGCCAAGGCTCATTTCACATGGAGCATGAGTAAATCCTCATTTCACATAAAGCACGATTAAACCCTCGTTTCACTTGAATTAGCATGATTCAACACTAATTTCACATGATGCATCATGATAATATATTTTACCCAATGCATTGGAGCGCTATAAGGGCGCACCCTTCTTAAACATTTCATTTCATGCATAAGTGTGCCACATGAATCATAAAACATGGTTTCAATAAACATAATCATTTATTCCATGATAAAGGAATGTGGAATTCATACATGGATCTTTTTAATAAATAAGTAGATGTTCATAAAGGTGTATACCCTTGATGGAGAAATGGGTATGGTATTCACTACACAATGACATTGGCTTAGAAAATCGGTGCGATTTCGGCAGCGTAATGGCGTGACATAAGAATTCATAAAAATGGTTGATGAGAGAGAAAGTGGTTCCTCGTCATATTTACATATAATAGATAGTATGGATTTTATATAGATACATGTCCCAAAAATTTTAATGGAATTTAGATTCATGATACAAAAGTGTTGCTTGAATGTAAATGAGGAGAGAGAAGTTCCTTTCGGAATTTCGGCATAGTAACGGGTGTACATGGGAGGAATCTAATGAGAGAGAAAGGGGTCTCCCATCATTAAAACATAAATAGGGAAGTATGAGGGAGGTGCGAAACCAAACCCCAACATTCATAATAGAAATTAAAAGGGCTAAACAACTTAAAGAAAATTGGACAAAAATGAGAAAGGAAGAAAAAAACCCTTACATGGAAGTGTGCTTCCAAAGGCTAGAGAGAGGCTTGTGAGAGGCTTCTTGGGAGCTTGGGGCACCTTGGCAGGATTCTAGATAGAGTAGGGCAGAGGTTGGACGAACTCCAAGGGCTTTGAGTGAGGATAAAGTTGGAGCTTGGGTGGGTTTATATAGGAAAGGTGAAGGAATTCTTTATTATTTAGGTTTGGGTCCCCTAACATTAAATTAATCCAAACCACAAACCATCCCATGGTTTCTGCCCATGGTTTTTGGAAAATGGAAGAGGAAAAAATATTTTATAAGGCCAAAGTCCGAACTTCTTATAATATTTGGGTTTCTTATGTGGAGGTGAGTCACACTCCCATGGAAATTAATTTAAAAATGAAAGGTGTTGAATAAGCCTTGAGGGGTCCATTAATACTTTGAAAAGTAAGTCAAAAAAACCCAAAATCACATTATTTTAGTGGTAAAACATTTATTGGCTAAACATAAATATTATAGTATTTTATTACCTCACTATTGGGTCATTATGATGTAGTAAAATGCATTATATATTTAAACGGCATTTAAATTTTACCCAAAAATGTGACTATTTCAGAAAATTATGAAAAATTCACTGTTGGATAATTTCGATGTCCTGATTCCAAAAATAACATTTATTTTATCTAAATAATTTTCTATATATGTTAATTTTCACTTTTAAAATAAAAACCGACATTTATCGAAAATTCACGGGTTTTGACAGAAATGGCTTTCAAACCTTAATAAAAATTTTAATTGCATTCATAAAATTATAAGATCATTTATATTTAATAAAAATTATATTAATCATAATAATATTATTTTATTAAAATATTATTTAATTCAAAAAATCCTTTAATTTAATAGAATAGATTTCTTAATTAAATAATGACTAAAAACACCATTTGTACTTTAAAAACTATTTATAATGTATCAAAAAATGACTAGAAATTATATTCATTATTATATACAAAAATAATGTACATGAACGTAGTACTACTTATTTTTTACATAACCCCTTAAAACAGCAGCATAAGACCTAAGGGTAAGGTGTGTGATGGTGATAGACTCTTGGGGTGGCTCGGATAAGATCGCTCGAGTGGTAATTTCAATCAACTTCCAATTTTCCCGTAGACGGTCACTTTCGAGCTTGACATTATGAAGATCAGCTTGGGCTTGGTCAAAGGTGAAGCCCAAAGACGCCACCTCTTTTCTAAGCTCCGAAAAATGGGCTTCGTATGGGGCAATTCTGCTGGATGAGGCCATCGCTTCCTTTGTCTCATTAATTGGATTTGTTAAAGTCTTGTATTTATACTAATCATGTGATCAATGTTAAATGACTATATTAGCAACGGTCAAAATTCTTAACATAAAACCAAAGAAGTTGAAATTTTATATAAACATAAAGAGACATTTAATTAGATCAACAGGGATTTCCATTAATGAAACTTTGGGTCATTACAAAATCCCCCGGTCTCTTACTAGGAAACTTGCTTTCAAATGATGAACTCATTTCCATGTTATTGTCATGTATATCAATGAAGGTAAAGATCAAATAAAAATTGTCCATCCTTTCCTCTGCCACTTGAGGCTCATTCATACACCTAAAGTATAATGGATTCTTCTGTATGAACATCCATGTTTGTTCCTATTCCCCTACAACTTGAGAATGTACCTGAAAAACTATGCTCTAAACATGTGGTAACTTTCAGTATATTTCAGGAACTTACCTCATTATACCATTGAAAATATATTGATATTTATGTGACTTCCATTAAGTATAATCTGCTACAAACTCTTTGGGAATTGTGGATGATGTATCAGAGGCATACCTCTATACACCGAACCATAAGAAATGGTTGTTAAATAGGATAATATTAGTTCAAACCATAAAATCATGAGAAAAAAGTGAGACTGCGATCAATAACTAATAACATGATACATACTCCTCAACAAACCATGGTACCTTGAGTCTCATCATCTAAATATTAGGGTGATAAATCATAAAAACCTACCTCTGAATTCCAAAAAATATATATTTATAGTCTACTAACTTCACCAAACTAAACAAAACTAGGGTATAATACTAAAATATGATGAAGCCAACCAAGATACATTCATAAACCTGTACCCTTTCTGAACCACAACATACCCCAGAGAAGTTCATGGTCCCCATGGGATAGGTACTGGAACCAATGCATCAATAATAACTAAAGTAAACAATTTCTTCAAGCCTGAAGTAGACAACATCACACACAACCACACACAAACATATATATATATATATATATATATATTATGTGAATAGAAAATTGAGTTGTAAAAAATAAATATATGTCATAGAAAAAAATATAAAAGAATTAATACAACAAAAATATATTTAAACAATCTCTACGGTATAAATATAATTGAAATTTAAAACTAAAAACGAAACATCTACATCATGTGATAACAAGATAAATATTCCCCCATGTCACCACTAGATACATAGGCATAGATGACATAATCCTTAACACCTCAGTTCGATACATTTTCCTTCCCCACATTGAATGAAATAAGATGTTCTACACACTACCAAAGTAGTACAAATGATATGATCTAAATACATTTAGTAGGATCCCACCAAGGTGTTATATATTATGTATCCTTATAAAAATACAAACATGTTCATTTATAAATAAAACAAATCATTATATTTAGTTAAACAATTATTATATATGAATTAAGGTAAAACATTTCACCCTTTTTTCACTGCTCCATATAATCAAGGTAAAATAGTTTCCAAGAATATAACATATATCGAGGAATTAAAAATATATAATAGGTAAATAATGATAAGGATCACAATAGATATTTCTATATCAAAAAATCATAACTAGACATAGACTATCATGTGCATAAAATCTCTAAATATATGTATTTAATCGAGGGTTAACAGGAACACCTCATCAAGTGAACCTCCCAATAAGACTAGCATATACCTAGAATGGTGGGCCTAGGGTGTAGAGGAACACCCCATAGGAAACCCTGAAATGTATTAATAGATGAGGAATAATACCACACCATCCACCTAAGTACCCAAGTCACCAAATGTGGTATATTTTCTAATCCTATTAATTAAAAAAATTATTTTAAAACCATTTCATACATATATTTCAGAATGCTTTGAAAATATTATTTCTTTTACCTAAAATTGGTGGAAAGAACATTAACTACAAAATGCATCCACAAACACACTTTTATCATGAAAATTCATTTATTAATTAAAATATAAAATAAATGAAATACATTTCAACCAAAACAGTATGAAGAAAAAACCAAATACCTCAAATATAGGTTACACATGCCCGTAATGGGATCCGCCACTGAAAAATTGAAAATAAAACAACAATGGCCCTGTAATATATCCTTAAATATCAAAATAAATTCATTAATAAAAATTGTTATTAGAGAATATAAAACTACAAAAACATCAAGAAACTCGCACTCTGCACCACCATCAACACCAAGGATAGCCTCCAGAGGATGATTTCATAACATATCCATAAAAAATAAAGAATACTCAACACAAAAATACAAACATATTTGAAAATGTAGTGCAACAGGTAAAGCTCTGATCAATGACTATGAGGAGTATTAAATATCACCTACCTAGAGAGATGTGATACAACTACAATGAAGACCATTCTCTGAATGAATCATTTTGGAAAGAGCAGAGATAACCAAAATCACATGGAAGAGATCATAGGATAAATGGTTGGACCGTAAAAATCATCAAAACAATAATCATATATGAAATTAATGAAATTTTATAGGCCACAAAAATTTCACAACATTAATCCTTAGTTCATGATGTGAAATCCATGAAAGTAATATAAGCCCAAAAGGCATCGCTTAGGTTAAAAAACTAATAGAAATACTTACTATGTGATCCATATATTGGGTGTGTAAACTTATCACATATTGTACCCCATAACGACATAATCTAGGTGAAGGTTTGACATAGTTTAACCAATTATCAAGGAGAATATTCCTAGTAGAATGATTCTATAGAAACATTTATAATAATACCTTGATTAAGTTCAGATCCAAGAGGACATACTCATATTAACTTTTAACATTTATACTTGGAATTGATTAATTCGAACTAACATACATCCCCATAAATTAAGTAATTTCCCTAATAAATTCTATCCACAAAAAATCACATTAAGTAGCTAAAAATGTTAGATATGGAAAGAATGATGATAAATACATGAAAAATAGTAATTGATTGTTGCATGTTTCCCACTAATAATATAATTAATTAATACTCTTAAGATAGAATTCTATATTTTTTAGTTTCTCATTGATCAATAATATTGACTAGATTTCAAGCATTAGAAATTGTTAGCCATCACAATTTGGAAGCAACATCTTCCACACTCAAAATCTCATTGATTAGAATAGTCTTATGTTTTAGATTTTTTTCCAAATATATAAGTGATTTTGATGATGATAGTAAATAATTATAAAAAAAAGTTTAATTTATTTTATAATAAACCTCTCACAATCATAAACTCTAACAATGTCACTCTGAAAAATAATAACATAGATGATCTCAAAGAAGGGAGATGATGAAAAATAATTCAATTAATGTCTATAATAGTTATATCATTCATTCCACAATGCTTGGTATGAATTATGAATGACATTAAAACAAAAATTTGTTAGTAATATATTGTATTTTCAATATAAAATGTAATAACATTGAAATAAACTTTATCATTGGTTAAATGATCAAGTGTGACTTCATAATGTTTTATAAATTAGTGTATCATATTCATCCAAAAAAATTATAGATTAAATATTTACTATGACATGAGAAATATAACTATGAAAAAAATTAGGAACATGAAAAAATAAATATCAAAATTATTTTTGAAACAATGGTTAGAAAGTAAGTAATATAAAAAAATGTTCCTATTTTTTAAAATACCTAGACATTAATGATAATTAATATATGACTATAATTTTAAAAAAATTACATCATATAACATCTAGAACACCCTTTTGGGAATGACATTTGAAAAAATTAATATTTATCACCAGAAGAAAATATAAACTAATATGTCAAAATATGAATACTATATATCTAAATAAAAGGAAATTTATTGTACATCATTATTTATAAAAATTCCCCATTTTGATGTTTAGAAAGAAATTAAAAAAACTTCTTGAGTAATAAACATTACTATATTAATGAAAGGTATAAATTATATAACACATATAATTATTCATCATTGTTAAAATTCAAAAAAAATTAATATGGAATTTTATGTGTAACCATTAATTCGAAATTGAAATTTATTTGTTTGTGAATTTTTTAACTCCTAAAAATATCATTAAAAACATTTTATTATTATTTTAATTACTTAACCTAATATTCCAAATTTTTATTCTCCGCATTTAGACCATTCATCAATCTAGGTTTTGGTCTAGCCAATATCATCTTCCAGTGATCAATTCCACGATTCCCTTTCCTATTTTACAGAATTTTAAAAACTATTATTTTGATTCATACTTATAGTTAATGAAGTCATTATAAGTATGAATGTAATGATATATGACTTTATTTTTGGTCCTTGAAATCCGAGTTAATAAATATTTATCTTTAAATTGGAAGATTATTGAATTGAAAACTGGAAATATAGAATATCTCTTTGAATATCATCCAAGATGATTTGTAAAAAACAACCCTTATTATCTATAATATTTATCTTGGTACTAAATTATGAAAATACACTATCAAATTCAGTTTAATATTTATCATTATCTATTTAAACTACAAGATCTAAAATCTTGTGAGGAATTGTATTTAAAATATCAATGATTTTATCAATGTATAATTCGTTTTCTATTTTTTCATCATTATGGTTCATTTATTATGGTGATATTATATTATATTATTATTGTAACTCTATAGAAAATTTCTAGTCTATTTACAATTATTTCTAAAAAAAATTGTTTATTATAAGTTGGATACCCCTTCAAGAATCAACATTTCCTTAAAGTTTTAGATATTGAAGGAGCTAAGGATAAAAATATAGATTTCTTAGATAGCATCGATGGTGAAACCTAGTGGATAGATGATACTCAGCAAAAAATTTAACGATATACTAAATTAAAAATTGAACTCATTGTAAACACATTTTTTATTCTAACTTCTTTAGAGAAAGTGATTTAATGGATGTATTTTCTTTAATTCCTATTCATTTTTCATTCAATTTCCAAGATTTATCATTTGAGAAACCTATACTTTTACTTGGTATTTCAAAAACATCTTCTATAAGATATCTTTTTGAAAATGGTTTTGGAAAATCCATATAATTTTTAAATATCATAGAAAATAATATGATCTATTTAAATAATATTATACCAATGTCCAATTATACAAAACCTTTTCTTCAACTTTATTAAGATTGAGAAATAATTCACTTATCTCCTTCTAAATTAGAATTTAATAAAAAAAACTATTCAAATCCAATCACAAAAATATAAAAATCTGTTTCTCTTTAATTTTTATCCAATGTTTTAAAATAAATTATTTCCTTTTTTTATGATACTTTTTAACAACCAAAAGATCATCATCCACATTTTATTTCCAGTAAACTACTTTTTCTGCTTCTTCTCCAATAACAAAACCCTCACCCCAATATCCTACGGTCAGTAGTAATATTTTTACATTTCTATTGTATAAAAATTATAAAATCATAATGAACTAAATATTATTGTAGTATTATAAAAATATATACATAAATGAATATTACATTATAATTTAAATCACAAATTAGAAAATTACATTTATTTTGAGAGAACCTTTATACTCATAACATATCCCTATATCAATCATAATATACATATTGGAATATTGGGGAATGTAAACATATGAAAAAGGGCAATCTTAGAATCTAAATAAATGTATGCATACAACAAAAGCTCTAAAAGTTATGAATAATATGGAAGGATATTAATGAATATCAAATAATTCCATTTTCAGATGAGTTAAACAAATTCCGTGAAAATGATTACTAATAAAATACTAAAATGGGAATAAATAAATAATATCATAATGAGGGAAATAAATAATGACTAAAATCATAAACATACAGTTGAGTCATCATTCTATGACATCTTACACAAATGGATAAGACCTCAAAAAATTCCAAGCTAGTTTGTCTCATGAGAACTACCAATGAATCGAGGGACTATAAAAGGCCTCACCAATCATATACTATGTAAAATTCATTCCTAATAGGAATGTGGTGATACATTGTCAACATAAAAATAAATATTGTTATGATAATACGAAATTTTAATAATTTCTTAAGTCAATTTACATAGTAATTATCCATCCCATATAATAGTTTAAATAGTATAAAATTAGTGTATCTCCATTCAAAGAAATCCTAAATAATCAAATAAAATATAGTATATGGTACCATAATAAAATAAACTCAATAAAGAATAAATTTTAACAATTATTTTTATACAGTTAAAGATTCTTTAAAAATATCATTGGAAACTTTTTGATGAAAATACCATTTTTTCATTGAAATCACTTATTTTCAAACAAAATGCACACATAAAAATTTTTCTAAAAAAATAATAATGTAAAAATATAAATAATTCTTCAAATATATGATGGAATCATGAAAATGGGAATATATTCTCATTCTTTATTAGTAAAAAAAATACCCCATCCATATTTTTAGTAAGAGTCACAGATTACCAAATTTTTAAAATGGAAAAAATATTCTTTTCAAAAAAAATTAAAAAATTTAAACATGTGTGAAAATGAGATTAGGAAATAATAGGATAATATTAAAAAATTAATATATTTTTAATAAACATTGATACAGAAGATAAATATTCTCTAATGGATATATACACATTAATAATATTAAATAAATATGAGATTGTAAAAATAAAACCTTAAGACAGGTTCAACTTCTTTTGTACATGTTCAAAATCCCAATATAATAAATATATATTTTTTATAAATATACTATAGAAACATACTCTTATATATCATACCATTTATGAAAAAATTATAATATTTATCACCAGTTTCTTAAAAATTCTTTATTAGAAATAACTATTGCAGGTAATAAGTACTTCATTTTTCATTTATTTTTTCATTCGGTAGTTTTGGTCTTTATAATTTAATAATGGTGCCATTATCCTCAGAATATAAATAATGATAAATGTATAATAAATGTTCATTATAAAAGTATTTAATTTAATTCATTGAAAGTAGTGATAGAAAAATGTATGACATTGTTCACGTAGATGGTAGGTCATACGTATGCTTAACCACTATTATGATTATTGTACAGATGAATAAAATAATGGTAAATAATAATTTTCATTTATTGAATAATTATTATATGTATATGACATATATACATGAAATAAATGCTTATTACTGTCCATTTAAAATACAATTTAAAAATTAATCACATCACTTTTGTGGAGGTGGTAGTCAACACAAACACATGAGTGAAACAGTAATTTACCAACTATTTGAAAGATATTAAATAGATATGATTTTATTATTTAATAGAATAATTATTTGTTAATATAACATTTAAATATTAAATCTATGATAATTATAATCCATAGAAGGTGGTAATGAAAAATTATTTATATTGATATGTAGAGATGGTAATCCCTACATATGCATTAGTAGTATGTTTACTTCTCATTTAATGTGAAAGAGGGAGGGTAATGGTGAGTTTATAATAATAATAACAATACAGTATATTTAGGATAATAAAGATATAATTTTTTATAACATTAATATATTTATAATAGTAAGATGAAAGAATAAATTGAAATAGATTGAGTAAGAAAATTACTTTTTTATTGGGAGACATTATAAAGATCATTTCATAATATACATAAGGATGGCCTTTTAGGGTGAAAATAACACCAAAACATCGATAATGATTTTTAAAAGTGAAATTGGATAGTATTGGACAAGATATATGGAATATAGTTTTGAAAATAAGTGAAGGTGTAAGTTCTCTTTAAAAATTGAGGTGAGGGGATGTTTTATAATTTCTAAAAATATTTAATTATTATATATTATTTCAAATTAAAATATAGTCAAATAGAATTGTATTCAAATACAAGGTAGGATAGGGTTTTAATCCCATTAAAAAATATTTTAAGAAAGTTTTCGTTTCATTTTAAACCTTATCATTTCAATTAACCCCTTAGATAGTTTTTTTGACCGTAACCATGGTAACTACAATATTAATCATGTAAGGTTTATAATGTTAATATAAATGTTATAATGAATCATAAATGGAAAATTTATGACAAGTTCAACTATGATCTTAATTTTGTAACCACTAGGATACTCTATCTGATCACCATACAATCAAACTCCCACAAAATGAACCTTAATTTCTCCCATTTGTAACCATAATCAATAGAGAAAACATAAAATATATAGTCTATGCCTATACACAAAACTGACCATACAAATTCCCTAACTTTTCAAAAAAAATCATAATAATGGAAACATAAAAAATATAGTGAACCATAGTGAATAAAATAAAAAAATAAAAAAAATAATCACCCATAAATAATGATTTTTATATTATTCATTTTGAGACCTCATAAACATTATTTTACATATCAAATTTCCCATAGATTAATTTAATTTCATACATTGAATATTTATAATATTATTGAATGTGATCATAGAAATTATTTATAAAATAAAATGTGTACGTCTCATAATAATACAAATATATTCGAAGCTATGAAATTTTTCACATAAAAATGACAAAAACACTTTATCATAATAAGTAACACTGTAATAAATATAACTCCAAGAAATTTTCTACCATTTTTAATTCGAATATTATGGGATTTATATTTGTAAATTTATTCATACCCTAAACCTAGTGAAAACATAAAAATGATTCTCCATTGGTTTTTAAAAATCAAAAGAGTTTTTTCAAATCCCCTCCCTCAGAGGAAGGATTGTGATATGACTGGAGATGGGCTTTATGAACTCAAATGAGGAAGTTCTGATCATAAATATTCTAGAATAAATACTTTTGGAATTTGAGGGATATATAGAATTTAATTTAACAAAATCCACATCCCATGAGGACTACTCAAGATATTCATTCTAAAAACCCATTGAAGAACCCCAAAAATTCTCAACTTTTTTCACAAATTAGAACATCATGGATTCCCCACTAGTCTTATATTGAAGATGATAGTGACCCATTAATAAAATATATAATTGTTCCTAGGATGGAGATAAGAACAGAGGGTAAAAATAACATGAATGTGAGGCATTATGGGAAAAAATACAAGAACATAAAAGGAAAACCCAGTTAACACTTTATTGTAATACATAAATTAATATCACATAATAAACCATAATGCAATGAAATATTACTCCAAAAAAACATATAAGATAAAATACACAAATAACACATATTTAACAACTCCCATAGAATCCCACTGCCCATGCTACAACATTTCATCTCATTCATAATACCCATTTTTGAAATCTTTTGAACAGAGTTATATATAATGGTGTTAGAATCCATTTATATTAATTAAAATCTATAAAAAATCGCTCTAGAAAATGTGGGAGAAATTAATAATGCCTTGTTGATTAAATATTTGAACCAAAAATCACATAACAAATCATTTATCAACTAACCTATGGATGACTCTCCCACCAAACATCACATCCTTGTATAGTTATATAATAATTGGATGTAATGAAAAAATAATACCCCAATACAATTTAACGTTGCATTTATTATCTCACACCCAAATTAAAACATTCATGGGTTTCCCAATCTCTTTCATTTCCATTTCAAAAAAACATCATATATCACTTCTATATTGTATACCACATACCAAAACATTATCATAATAATATATATGCCACCTCATACAATATTCCAATAACATGGCACACATAATGTAATGTAGGGTATCATGAACATTAAAACATTTATAAAATTCCCACCTCATACCATGTATGACCCCCACCCTATATTATCATATCAAAATCATAACCAAATATGGTAGTATTCAGATAAATCACATTATTAAATTAAAAACCATATGATTTTAACAACATGGATCCATTACAATAGGTACTAAAAAATAGAGAACGGGGAAGAGGGAGTTTTTATTCATCAATTCCCTCAATGGCCTGAGTATTTGGAGAAGACACTTGGAACCATTAACATTTTGGTTTCAATAAGATTATCTTACTCTAGTGGTTTTTATATAAAATATAAGGAAAATTAATCATATAATAGTCACACATAATGAAAACCTACTCGTTATAAACATTAAATACTTCTAACACCTACTGTTATAACTCTCACACCACCCATATACATCATCAACTACTAATCACTCTATAATAGAAACACACACCACTATATTACAAAAAAGAACACATTTTTTAACTTCCCAATAATTCATATAGTTATTGATTTACGAATATAAAATTTCACTAGAAATTCAGAATTTATTTTTCCTTTTGTTAATAATATTTAATAAAAACCATTCATTTGTTAACATCAATATTTATTTTAGACATTACCCACATTTTTCAATCTTAAAAGTTCATTTTAACCCACTATATATTTAATTACAACCCATACCCTTTCAAAATTATTTCTTTCCAACCATTGTTACAAAGCATTGAGAAACAAGATGATATCCATACTAAACTAAATTGACACCCATTATCCTTTCTTTCTTCGACCCTAATCCAAAATATCTTTACATTGTATCCAATATTTCCCAGCCAATGCTTTAAACCATCAGTAAACATTTCTATCCATGTTCACATAAATCACAATAATGTGAACATAACAGTGATAATGAACCACAATATAACTAACAAAATAAAATAATATATAATCCCCATTGAACAATAATTTTAATATGATTCATTTCGGACCGACATAAGGATTCATTCAAATAGATACATATACATTTCATAAAAAATATTAAATCATATTTTATTATTATTATATATATAATATTACAATCCATGTACGAGTCACACATGTTTATTATATTAGGAAAGATTGATACATGAATAACATGTTCATAAGATATATAAAACAACTCTAACTAATTTCTTTATATTTAATAGCCTTATTATTCATACCATAATTAAAATATTCGTTATTCCATAGGGAAATGAAACCTACGAAAGGGTGAGGTCAGAGGCTTAGTAAGATTAAATAAGGGAGATATCAAGGATAACATAAAATTTAGTTGAGAATAATGTTATGAGGTCATTATCTTATCATTTACAAATGATAACCATATTATCATAGATAACAATATAGATTCATGGAATAAATCGTGATAGTATATAAGACAGGATTCATAAATGAATCAAAGAACACCACCTATGAGAGTCTAACATATTCACACGACAGAAGTTTGTGGCATTCACATTAAAATAAGAAATCATTTTTGTAAAACCCCGAGATTTTATGAAAAATATTATTTTAATTTCATTAATTTCTTGTGTTGTATGCTACACCAATATTACCTTGCACTATACGCAACACTGTATTAGCTTGCAGTATACGCAACACTATTCTTGGATCGTGTTACACACAATTTTGATAATAGTTATTCTACGCAACATTGAGTGTATATACATATATATTAAATGTATAAATGAAATATGGTTGGATTATGTTATACGAAACAATGAAGGATTCTTGCACAACACGCAACCCTGTCTTGGCTTGCATTACATACAAGCGCGACCTTCCGCGACAATGTGTGTTGTACGCAATATGGAGTTTCGCTAAACAATGATATGCTATTAAAATATTATTAAAACTAGCCGTTTTGAATAGTAATAACCACTTTTTTAAATTTTGTAAATTTTATTTTTCAAAATGGACTTCATTTTTGGATTCGGAATATCGAAATTAGATTATGGTGAACTTTTGGTACTTTTTGGATAACTTTCATTTTCTGATGAATAGTGAAAATTACTAAATTTTAATTAAAAACAACCTTTTTAATCAAAATAATTAATAGTGATAATTTATTAATTTGAGTGGTTTTAAAGTATATTTAGAATATATTTTTACAATTTAATAAAATGTTGTTCATTGGATGTAATTTCACATTTAAACCAGACATAAACAAGTGTCAATCTTTTGATAGTTATTATCTCTTAAGAACACGCTATTTGTTTTGACGATGGGAATTAATTTTTAAATTAAGTAATGAAACTGATATGTTTTGAATTTGGTAAAATAGACATCATTTTTGAGTTCATAATATCAAATGTAGCTTAGGCCTAATTTTTGGTATTTTTCTGGAAACATTTATTTTTTGATGAATAGTGAAACCACTAAGTGGTAGTTAAAAAAAATGAATTTTTCATAAAACTTAAATTTACAGCTTCTATGAGTGGAATTTAAAAAATCCTAGAGACACAGTTGATGTCAGTAAGTAAAATGTGGTTCAATGAGATGAAAATAATTTTTGGTGAATAGTAACTTTTTACTTTTTTTACCACGGTTAAAAGTAAATAGCGTAATTAAGGATAAAAATGATATTATTATAACCCTAAAACATGTCCTAATTCTTTTGGATAAGTGTAATTCGACCAAAAACAACCTTAGGAATAAAATATGACCATTTAGTCCCACTTGGATTAGATTAGGACATTTATTATTAATTTATCTAAAGAAGGGCTAACATAGTTAAAATCAAAGTTTAATAAGTAGTTAATTTTTAATATAGGGTTATAAATAAAATAAATTCGACTATAAATATTAATTATAAAGATAAAATGATTTCCTACATATTTATATTTTATTTGTAATTTTTAGACTTTAAATAATTTAATTTATTTATGACACAAAGATGATGCAGTAATTATCTTATTAATGAAATATTGACATAATTGATGTTATAAATACCCAAATAAATATAATTTGATACTTTTTATGAATTAAAATAATTTTATAGGTTAATATGACATGTTAGTATTGATGTCATTGACTTTTTTCGGACTAATCATTCTGTTCTGATTTTCACAAAAATCAATTACTAAATAGTGTCAAAATTGACAAAAAATAGTGTTTAAAAAAAATATTATATTATTAATTGTTCCTTTATTCCTAAAAATCTAAGGTTTGGCAAAATTACTTAGATAAGGTTATATATATTAATAATAAACAACCTGGGGTTCGTTTAGCTTGTTATAGTAAGTTTAATAACCTTATAGTGTAAGAACACAAAAAGACACGGTAAAAGTAAAATTATCTAACTTAAAGTTAAATATAAATGATAAGGTTAAAATAGGAAACTAAACTTGTCTAAATTCTATTATATGATATTCTTTCGACCCATTCCCACCTTAGCTTCGAAATAAATCAATTTGGTTCTATTTAAAACCGAATTTGGATTTATAATAAAATAATATTTTTAGTTATTCCAAAGGTGCCCCTCTCCTCCCTTATAAAAGGGAACCTCCTCCCTCTCTTCCTCACACCACATTGAGCCTTAAAGCTCGGCCAACCCCTGAAAAATTCTCTTCTCCACTTCCCTAGCAACATCCTAGAGGTTCTGGTCTTCCTCAAAGACCAATTTTAGTGCCCTATGAAGAGGACTCAAAGAGGCGCTTCAAAGAAGAGGTAATGTCCGTTACCGATTCTTTCAACTTTATTTCTTCTTCCACTTCATCATCTTAGGTTGTTTCATTATTAAGTAATAACATTAGTACCACTAATATACTGATATGTTATTATATGTATGAAACAACCCTATTTCAACATCTATCCATCCTACAGAAAACGAAATCACCGGGCGTGCGTACATACGGAATACCGTCTCCACGTCGTGGTGTAATCTATTTTCCACCACCACTTTACATGGATGGGTATAATGGTGTAAATAATTACTATATATTATTATTGTAAAGTTATATTGATTCTGAAATAGTATACATACACTCCAATACAATTCCACGATCATTGGAACGATATCATCGCACGTGCGTACGTACGGAATACTGTCTCCACGATGTGATGTGACTCGTTATACATGATCTTCATTGCATAATGATTATATAAATGAATTGAGTGAATTAATATGATATATATTACACTAATACCATTCTGGAAATGAGGTATCTATAACCTAAAAAGAATAATAAGAATTTATTCGACAAAACACGCATAAGAACAAAAAGTAATAAACACCCGAATAACAAGTAGAAATGAATTATTACTAATAATAAGCTAATAATATGACCATATATGATGTCATAACAATGAGTATGATTCTGGAATAAGTCAATGACATTATTTAAATCATTACACAGGAGGTTCGGACACTTACGAAGCAAATCAGACCTAAGGTAAGGGAAATATCACAATCTCATTTTTATCCGAGATTGTTTATACATTAGAATTTAATGGGGTGTATTTTATCATCCACATCCATGTTTCCTCAATATGTAATTTATTTCCATCCACCTACAATTTTTTAAATCCAATTTTACCCTTCAGTGAGTTTTTAGTAAAAGATATGAAAGGAAACTTTTGTCGTATTTCGTACGAGGTACTTTTTGACTTTTCCGACAAAAGTACGAGAAGAATGTTTTTTTTAACTTATACAGCATGAATGGATTTTTTTAAAACATTATTTCCAAGAAGCTTCCTTTTCAAGTTTTCAAGTTTATTTTTAATCAACTTCTTTTAGTTTATAATTTTATGAAATGTTATGAAAGGAAAAGTGTTTTTGATGAAGAAAGGATATTTTCCTCAAGAATAGAGTTCAAGTGTTTTATCAAAATTATTTTCCATCTAAGATAATAAAGGGTTATGTTTCTATCCCTATTATTACATTGATTTGATTATGTTCTGATTGAATTATTTTTATGAATTCCTTTGTCATATATGAATTCTTTTTTGATGTCACGATGTTTAAGAATCCCATTTTTATTACATGAGTTATGCTATAATGTATGGTTTATGATTTTGTGGCACACATAAGAATGGTATCATTATGAGATGGGTGGGACCTATATCTCCCTCCAATGCATTGGGTAAAGATTTTATATCTCATGAGATAGACATGGCTAGAACGGCAGGTTAAACCGGTTCAGTGAAACAGGTCTGAAACGAGGAGTGAACTCGGTTTAGAAGTGGACTTTGTCCACTAAGATAGTCTTGGGAATGAGTCTTGACTAATAAGAAATGTTTCTCTATGATTATGTGTGTACGCCACAATGTTTCATGTTTGAAGTTATGATTATTGGGATTACATTTCACTACTATGATTTATCCCATGTTATGATATTATGATATCTTTTTCAGGTTAAGATTTGCAAAATGTTATGTTCTTATGAATATGATGTGATTGATATTTATTTTGTTTACCCTTACTGAGCATTTGAGCTCACCCTTTTATGTTTCCTTTTCCCTAGGATATAAATAATGGTTTTAGGTAAAAAAAGGGAAGATCTTTATGGGAGATGTTGAAGAACTTTCACCACGATTAAGAGATTATATTCAGAGTTTCCAAAGACATTAAACTATTAAGGTACTTGTGTGTGTGTTTTTTTTATGTACTAAGTATTTCGCAAAGGTAATGTAATGTCCATGTACATTAATCTTCGGGTCTCTATAGTTTGTATTAGAGGAAAGTTTTTGTCAACATTTGGAAACTAGGATGCGAGAACTTTAGTGAGATCCCAGGATATATTTCTAAGGTTTGTCTAGGGATGTCCCTATGATTAACTTTAATTATAGGTTATAGTACTAGAATTACGGTAACCCATGATGTTAGATATTTAAGGTACTCCTCCTTTATTGTGTTTTTTTCCCTATCATGATTTTTGCCTCTTATATTATTCTTTCTGGGTTTTAGATGATGGCTGGAACCCGAAGGAACCGTGTTGATCAATGTAATGGACAATGAAATGATTGTCCTCCTGAACAAACAAATGTTATGAGAGATGGAGTGCAAAATCTTATTGCTATACTTACACAAGCTATGAACCATTCTGGACTTCCAAATGAGCAGATAAGGGAACAATGTTCTATTGAGTCCTTCATGAGGCAACGCCCACCTTCTTTCAGTGGGTATTCCGATCCACTTGTTGCTGAACAATGGATCAGTACCACTGAAAAGATATTTTCAGTTCTTCAATGTTCTAAACATGATAAATTCATCTTAGAAGTATATCGTTTGGAAGGTGAAGCTGATCAATGATGGAATCTTATCAAGAATACGAGGCTAAGTGATGAAATTGAGTCCATGGAATGGGACGAGTTCAAGAACTTATTTTTCAATAAGTACTTCCCTCATATTCTTTGAACAAATATGGAGAAGGAGTTTCTTGAACTAAATAAAAAGGATGATGAATCCGTTGGTATATACGAAGCGAATTTTACAAGGCTTTCAAGGTATGCATCTGGATTTATCATCCAACCTGAAAGTAAAGTTGATCAGTTCTTTAGTGGCTTAAAACCAAATCTTCTAAGGGAATTAGCTATAAGAGACTTCAGTGTCTATAAAAAAATTGGGCGTTGTGCTATCAAGGTAGAAATGGAAGTTGGTGTTACTTATCCATCTCATTGTTTTGACAAGAAACGAAAGATGGAGTTCAAGAAGAAATCTCAGAATAATGGTGAAAAGAAGATGAATGTTTACTTATGCTCAAAGTGTGGAAAGAAGCATGGTGGAGATTGTCTTAAAGGGACAAGTAAATGTTTCAAATGTGGAAAGGAAGGTCATCATGAATTTGAATTCCGCAATGATGGGAAGAAGATGTCTAATGATGCAAACAAAGTAAGGGATACACAGAATGAACCTACTACACTTCAATGCTTCAAGTTCAAGGAAATGGGGCATGATGCTAATAAATTCCCTAATCCAAGGGTTAGTAATGATCGACATGAGAAACGGATTAAGGCAAAGGACAAAGGGAAGTCACATGCGATCACCATTGGAAATGTAGAATATGAAAACGATGTGTTGGAATGATTAAGTATTTATGTAATGGGATTCCAAAATAATGTTGTATATAGTACTGTGGAATATTGGAATATTTATGTATTGGTCTATTGTGGTTTTCAATATTTTTATGGTACCGGTTACCATGGAAAGTGATTGAGATATTTTTTGGAAAAAAGATGATATGCGCATAATGAAGGGATAAGGAAAAAATGAAATGTTTGACAGTATTCATGAGCTCATGACTGATATAAGGAGAAGGCTATATCATGGTTTGAGTATATAGAATTTTTGGATTTTGGTATGTGGAAAGAGTTAACTTTTGACTGCATTCATGTTTTCACTATGGTTCAATTAATGGATATTCATTCTTCAAGAGAATACATAATTAAGGTATTCACATGTTTGAAATTTGACCGACAAGATATATATTATGATATATGGGGGATAAATGATGGCATTCATGTGATTGTTATGTGACATTTCAAGTAATCATTTTCTTTATACTATGATCTTGGGCCGAAGTATTTTAGATAAGCCTAATGATTAGAATGGATTATGTTGGACATAAGTTAGGATATAACTTTTTTCGATATTATTGATGGGATGGTATAGTAATATAGCTTTAGAAAAAGGACAACCTGCAAGACGGGCGACAACCCATCGCGTCGGACATGGCTATGGGAATCGAACCCACAAAAGAATTGTGACTGGCCTTTATTGCCTACGACTGGCCTACAGGAAGTCCCTGGTTAGTAGAAACAAATTTTATTTTATTATGCGGTCTGATATATGAAGTATAAGTTCATTTTTGGAATCGTATTTGATTAACCTCACCATAGATGGACTTATGTATATTTGATAACTTTTGCTAACCTTTTGTTTGAAACAGATGGAATGACCCATCATTCTATCACATGATCTATTAACACTTCATGAATAACAAATTCAACTTCATTTCTTTAAGAGATGAAGTGTAAATTGTTCAAAGCACGAACAATAGTGAAATTGTACCAAAATCATGTAAGTATTTCTTTTAATTCACCAACTTTAGGGAAATGATCTTGAAAACCAAAAATGTTGTCCTAGTGCCCTTATATCTGATGAATCAGATGGTACCTTAGATCATTGCAAATCTATGGCTTTGTGATTGTTGGCTATTTCATATCCATGTTCTCTACCACTCTCCATCAGAACTTGATGGTTAGATTTTTCTTCCATATCTATATTTTCACCTATGTTCTCCTACGTGGAAACCCAGTGATGAGTTAATTTGGGTAACCGGTACATTTCATACTTTAGTATTTAAAGCCAAGTTTGGGTATTCCTTTCTGCGATGTGGGTTTATATTAAACAAACTTTCGAGTAGTAAAGAATTTATAACCCTGACGAATATCAGGGGCGAAATTCATTTTAAGGGAGGTAGAATGTAACACCCCGAGATTTTATGAAAAATATTCTTTTAATTTCATTAATGTCTTGTGTTGTATGCTACACCAAGATTACCTTGTGCTATATGCAACACCGTATTAGCTTGCAGTATATGCAACACTCTTCTTGGATCGTGTTACACACAATTTTGATAATAGTTATTCTACACAACATTGAGTATATATATATATATATATATATATATATATATTCAATGTATAAATAAAATATGGTTGGATTATGTTATACGAAACAACGAAGGATTCTTTCACAACACACAACCCTGACTTGGCTTGCATTACACGCAAGCGCGACCTTCCGCGATAGCGTGTTTTGTACACAATACGGAGTTTCGCTAAACAATGATTTGCTATTAAAATATTATTAAAACTAGCCGTTATGAATAGAAATAACCACTTTTTGAAATTTTTTAAATTTTATTTTTCAAAATGGACTTCTTTTTTGGATTCGGAATATCAAAATTATCTTAGGGTGAAATTTTGGTACTTTTTGGATAACTTTCATTTTCTGATAAATAGTGAAAATTACTAAATTTTAATTAAAAAAACCTTTTTAAATGAAATAATTAATAGTGATAAATTATTAATTTGAGTGGTTTTAAATTATATTTAGAATATATTTTTCCAATTTAATACAATATTGGTCATTGGATGTAATTTCACATTTAAACCAGACATAAACAAGTGTCAATCTTTTGATAGTTTTTATCTCTTAAGAACACGCTATTTGTTTTGACGACTGGAATTAATTTTTAAATTATGTAATGCAACTGATATGTTTTGAATTTTTTAAAATAGACATCATTTTTTAGTTCATAATATAAAATATAACATAGGCCTAAATTTTGGTATTTTTCTGGAAACTTTCATTTTTTGATGAATAGTGAAACCACTAAGTGGTAGTTTAAAAAAATTGAATTTTTAATAAAAATTAATTTTAACGCTTCTGTGAGTGGAATTTCAAAAATCCGAGAGACACGGTTGATGTCAGTAAGTAAAATGTGGTTCAATGACATGAAAATAATTTTTGGTGAATAGTAACTTTTTACTTTTTTTACCACTATTAAAAGTAAATAGGGTAATTAAGGGTAAAAATGATATTATTATTACCCTAACACATGTACTAACTCTATTGGATAAGTTTAATTTGACCAAAAACTACCTTAGGAATAAAATATGAAATTTAGGCCCACTTAGATTAGATAAGGACGTTTATTATTAATTTATTTAAAGAAGGGTTAAAATAGTTAAAATCAAAGTTTAATAAGTAGTTAATTTTTAATATAGGGTTATACATAAGATAAAATAGACTATAAATATTAATTAGAAAGATAAAAATATTTCCTACATAATGATATTTTATTTTTATTTTTTAGACATTAAATAATTTAATTTATTTATTACACAAAGATGATGCAATAATTATCTTATTAATGAAATATTGACATAATTGATGTTATAAATACCCAAATAAATATAATTTGAGACTTTTTATGAATTCCAATAATTTTTTAGGTTAATATGAAATGTCAGTATTGATTTAATTTACTTTGTTTGAACTAATCATTCTGTTATGATTTTCACAAAAATCAATTACTAAATAGTGTCAAAATTGACAAAAAATAGTTTTTAAAACAAATATTACATTATTAATTGTTCTTTTATTCCTAAAATCTAAGGTTTGGCCAAATGACTTAGATAAGGTTATATATATTAATAATAAACAACTTGGGGTTCGTTTGGCTTGTTATAGTAATTTTATTAACCTTATAGTTTAAGAACACAAAAAGACACGGTAAAAGTAAAATTATCTAACTTAAAGTTAAATATAAATGATAAGTTTAAAACAGGAACCTAAACTTGTATAAATTATATTTTATGAGATTATTGCGACCCATCCCCACCTTATATTCGAAATAAATCAATTTGGAGCTATTTAAAACCGAATTTGGCTTTATAATAAAATAATATTTTTTGTTATTCCAAAGGTGCCCCTCTCCTCCCTTATAAAAGAGCACCTCCTCCCTCTCTTCCTCACACCACTTTGAGCCTTCAAGCTCGTCCAAACCCTGCCAAATTCTCTTCTCCACTTCCCTAGAAACATCCTAGAGGTTCTAGTATTCCTAAAAGACCAATTTTAGTGCCCTAATAAGAGGAATCAAAAGGGCGCTTCAAAGAAGAGGTAATGTCTGTTACCGATTCTTTCAACTTTATTTCTTCTTCCACTTCTTCTTCTTAGGTTGTTTCATTATGAAGTAATAAAATCAGTACCAATAAAATACTTATATGTTATTATAAGTATTAAACAACCCTATTTCACCATCTATCCATCCTACGGAAAACGAAATCACCGCGCGTGCGTACGTACGGAATGTCGTCTCCACGCCGTGATGTAATCTATTTTCCACCAACACTTTACTTGGATGGGTATAATGGTGTAAATAATGACTATATATGATTATTGTAAAGTGATATTGATTATGAAATAGTATACATACACTCCAATACAATTCCACTTTCATTGGAATGATATCATCGCTCGTGCGTACGTACGGAGTACCGTCTCCACGTTGTGATGTGACTCGTTATACATGATCTTTATTGCATAATGATTATATAAATGAATTGAGTTAATTAATATGATATATATTACACTAATACCATTCTGGAAATGAGATATCTATAACCTAAAAAGAATAATAAGAATTTATTTGACAAAACACGCATAAGAACAAAAATTAATAAACACACGAATAACAAGTAGCAATGAAATATTACTAATAATAAGCTAAGAATATGACCATATATGATATCATAACAATGAGTATGATTATGGAATAATTCAGTGACATTATTTAAATCATTATACAGGAGTTTCAGACACTTACGAAGCAAATTTGACCTAAGGTAAGGGAAATATCACAATCTCATTTTTATCCGAGATTGTTTATACTTTGGAATTTACTGGGGGTGCATTTTATCATCCACATCCATGTTTCCTCAATGTATAATGTTATTTCCATCCACATAAAATTATTTAAATCCAATTTTACCCTTCGGTGAGTTTTTAGTAAAATATATGAAAGGAATCTTTTGTCGTTTTTCGTACGAGGTACTTTTTGACTTTTCTGACAAAAGTACGAGAAGAATGTTTTTTAAATTATACGGCATGAATGGATTTTTTTAAAACATTATTTCCAAGAAGCTTCCTTTACATGTTTTCAAGTTTATTTTTAATCAAATTTTTTTAGTTCAGAATTTTATGACATGTTATGAAAGGAAAAGTGTTTTTGAAGAAGAAAGGATATTTTCCTCAAGAATTTAGTTCAAGTGTATTATCAAAATTATTTTCCATCTAAGATAATAAAGGGTTCTGTTTCTATACATATTATTACATTGCTTTGATTATGTTGTGATGGAATTATTTTTATGAATTCCTTTATCTTATATGAATTTTTTTATGATGTCACGATGTTTAAGAATCCCATTTTTATTTCATGGGTTATGCTATGATGTATGGTTTATGATTTTGTTGAACACATGAGAATGGTATCATTATGAGATGGGTGGGAGCTATATCTCCATCCAATTCATTTGGTAAATATTTTATATCTCATGAGATATACATGGCTGGAATGGCAGGTTAAACCGATTCAGTGAAACAGGACTGAAACGAGGAGTGAACTCGGTTCAGAAATAGACTTTGTCCACTAAGATAGTATTGGCAATGAGTCTTGACTAACAAGAAATGATTCTCTATGATTATGTGTGTACTCCACAAAGTTTCATATTTTAAGTTATGATTATTGGGATTACATTTCACTACTATGATTTATCCCATGTTATGATATTTTGATCTCTTTTGCAGGTTAAGATTTCCAGAATGTTATGTTCTTATAAATATTATGTGATTGATATTTCTTTTGTTTACCCTTACTGAGCATTTGAGCTCACCCTTTTATGTTTTCTTTTCCCCAAGATATAAAGAAAGGATTTAGGTAAAAAAAGGGAAGATCTTTATGGGAGATGGTGAAGATCTTTCACCACGATTCTAAGATTATATTCCGAGTTTCCAAAGACACTAAACTATTGCGTTCCTTGTGTGTGTGTTTCTGTTATGTACTAAGTATTTCGGAAAAGTAATGTAATGTCCATGTACGTTAAGCTTCGGGTCTCTACAATTTTATTTGTAAAATTTCATTGGTAATACTCTAATTATGGATTGGGTTTACACCTCATTCAACCATAATCTTAGTAATGGGTCACTCACAATACTATCATAGTGGGTAGAGCCCCTTGTTGAATTCAGTTCACTCACTATTCCAGTCCGTATTATATTATGAGATATCCATATTTTCCTAATACATTGGAGGGATAAATAAATATATTAAAACCCAAAAAATATAAAAAAACATTCTTATTTATGATATATGATTTAAAAACAATCATCATTTGTCATATCACACAGAAAATAAATTATTTTCATAAACGTATCAACAATTAATAGAAACACAACATGTGAAAAATAAATTAGTCGAATTAAAATTTCATAAAACTTGTAGAGAAATAACAATGATGGCGTCCTTGTATTTTATGGATGAGTAAAAAAATATAACATTAATTTGTGTAATCATATATAAATTTTCTTTTAATAGATCACATCAAATATTTTTTAAGGAAAATAACCCTTTCTTTATGGAATCACTTTGTTTAAATATAAAATGTTACCAAATGTAAATAAAAATGTATTATTTTGAAATAAACTTTAATAAATTTGTAGGGATCAGGAATTCATTAAGAATTCCGGACAATATAATATTATTCTCATTCTATATACATTAAAATAAAGAATCCTTTCACATTTTTAGAAAAAATGAAATAGTTCCTCAATCAGAAAATGAAATCTATAAATTGTTTAAAAGAATTACTAAAATTTTATCCGTATTTGTAAATTAATTAAAAAATAATAGAATAATATAAAAAATGATCAAAATGTTATTAGGAAATATTAAATTTGAGGTAAATTTATTTTCATCCAAGGGGAGAAATAATGTCAGTTTTGCATAAAAACATTATTTCTAGTTATATAGTTCTTAAATAATTCAATATGGATGGAAAAATGTAATATCAAGAAAAAATAGGATTATAAAATTCATGAATGTATTGAGTGGTAGATCAAAATATTTAATAATCAGAAACATAATAAAAAAAATCCAGAAAGAAAATGACATTGTAACAAAAATATCTTAACTTGAGTTTAACCTTGTTTGAAGTCTATATATCCTCTAGAATAATAAAGTTAAATTTATAATAAGTCCATAGAATATTCATGAGGATACTTATAATTTTATATATGATCCAATTATAATACTTCCACACTAATTTATTAATAACTCCATTTTAAATTCATTATTTACATGTGTCAATTATTTCATTTTTCATGAGAATTTCTATTCCATAGTTCATGTCCTTGAACATTGATCAATGATACATAATCTATATAATTTTATTCATGATATAAATATAATATATATTAAATATTTATATATATATATATTCTCATTCATAAAAGATAGAGAATGAAAAAATAGTTTGTCCTTTTATTGAGTTGGGAGGTTGTACACATCTATAAACATTAATTTCACTTTTTAATGTATGGAATAAAATAATGGTAAATAATTTTTAACATTTATAGAATAATTATTATTTCATATATTTCATATATATTCGTTAAATATTCCCTTATTAGTACCCATGTATTTTGGAAATGAAAAACAAATCCCATCATTTTGTGGAGGTCATAGTCCACCCATATGGATGAGTGATGTTATCATTTTCAAATGGATTTATAAGAAACAATGTAGATATTTATAATAATAAAAAGTGAATAATAATATCATAAAAATAATATATAAAAATTAAAAAATCATATTTACAATCTATTAATTATAGTGATGGAAAATGAATGGTTTTTTAATTTGGAGGCATTAGTGCACACATATGGACAACATATACTTTCACTTCCAATTGTATTTAGAAGACTGTTAATAATGGTGGATTTATACTAATAATAATATTTTAATATATCTAGGATAATTATTTATTTATTTTAATATTAATACCATCGATATAGAGTATAGGAAAGAAAGAAAAAATTTGAAAGAGGATGGGTATAATGATTACATATTCATGGGTGGGTCCCCATTAGATCATTCCCTTAACAAAATTAGAATGGTCATTGAAGATGCAAAATACAACTAGTTAATATATATGTTTTCAATAAGATAATTGGGTAGATTTTTGTCAAACTAAAAGGCTAAATTCTGTGTATATATTTTCAAATAGTGGTGTCCTTTTATATGTGGTGGAGATGACACATAATGAATTTCTTAAATGGTTAAAATATAATTATGTCCTTTCCAGAAAAATAATTCCAAATTGAAAAATATTTTAATATGATATAGGATGATATCTAAATATGGGTATAAAATGGTGTTTAGAAATTTTCTATTAATCTACATATCCTTATCTTTTGGTTTAACCCCCCCCCCCAAGTGAATACCTTAAATACATAACGGTGGAGTGATTTGTTTTTACTATTCGTTTTGATAAAAAATAAAATGGGCCTCATTAAATTTTTTTAACACAGAAATTAAAAATTTTGATTCAATTTTGAAAACATTAATTCATATAACTAAATTGTATTAATTTAAAATTGAACTTCTAAATGTTAATAAGAATTTTCTTTCCATATTTTTTTTCTTGATTTCCATAATTATTTATAACATAAAATAATAAAAAATTCAACATATTTCACAAAGTTGGATTGTTAATAATAAAAATGAACTAATATTTATTTTTCAATACATTATATTTAAAATTTAACATTGTAAAATATTTAAATTAAAATATAGTTTTCAATAATAAACAATAATTTCTCATTTCATTGAAAAATCAATATTTTTTTAAATATAAAAAAACACAATAAGATAGTTTTGAAATAATGAGTTTGAAAAGAAAGTAAATTTTATTAAATAAATTTTATAAAAGTCTTAGAAATAAATAATTTTTTTTCTTTAAAAATAAATAAACTCCATTTCTTGGGAAATATGTTATTTTAAAAACATATATTGTATTATATAAATTTAGAACTTATTTTTCAATATATTTTCATTATTTAAAACCTAAAAAAAATAACGTCAAAAATTATTCCAATTTATAATTGAAATGTAATGTGATATATATGTTACCTAAATTATGAATAGTACCATTTGGGATAATATACATTGGGATCAACATTCCCTTATATAACTTCCAGCCTAACTAACCACTAAACATGTAGTTGGACCGGTCACCACATTACCTCAAGCGCACCTCCCCTTATCCTAGAGGCTTTTGACAAGGGGCGAGGGTCTACCAATGGTATGGTGGGGTGGCTATACACTCATGATAATAGTGTCAATTCAGTATATCATAGAGTAATTGAAAAACATTAGAATAAGAAGTAATAAGTGAAAGATGGGGTAGTGGAAAAATAATACAATGACTAATAAAAATTAACATGTATTGCAAATGAATATGTTGAATAATGAATTTCCAGATGACAATAAAAGATAAAACCAAGAGGTATTATAAAATAAAAAGAGATCCCAATGAATAAATTCATGAGCAGCCTGAACATGAGCTCATTCTTATGCTCCCAAGTACACAACACAACACAGGAAATAAATCCAAGGGCCTGAAAACTTATAGAACTACCCAGGTACCCTAGTGAAATAGAGGCTCGAGTAGGGTGAGATATATAATCCTATTAGGCTACAACTCAAAGTGTGATGAAAAATCATGTTCATTCTCAATAAATGAAGTCTGTCCTCATAGAAATGAATACATGTTGACAAAAATAATAGAACTTCTGTCTAGGATAGTAAAATGATACCTAGACAATTCTAACATCATCATCCTAAGCCTGATTTCTAAACCAATAAAACCTATAAAAGTAAAATAACAATTTACCATACATCATATATGTTATAATACATGTGGTTCAACCCAAATATTGTGCTTTAGCTTTGCGGTCACACCCCTAACACACCATCCATAAATTTTGATACCACATTATAATCATAATGAAAATAATAATAGTACACTGAAAATAATCTATACAAAGCTTCCATCAAATCTAGAAATGGCATCCTGATCCCACCCCTGGAGATATTAAAGGAAATCCCTTATATCACTACAAGATCACCTAATATAAACAATACCACCAATTTCATCTAAGGAGTCCCATAATAACATCCCTCTTATCACTCATGGTATGGAAAACAATGATTCCATACCATGTTTCTCACATAGGGGACTAGTAATCACCCAAATATAGGAATAGCCATCATGAAAATGAGTTTACCCATAGTTACTCCACTAGGGAACTAGTTTTACTCACAAGTATAAATAATCCGCCTAGAGGACCATTGAAGGAATCCTAAAGTATTCCTCATGGCATGTCTAGTATATATAAGACATGCACAACATGTCCATTCACAACTCCATTAATTCAGGACCCACATTCTCTCTCGGACCACACCAGGTTAGGTATATCATTCAAAATTACATCGCATCACAATGGAATATCATAAACATCGAGATAAGTATCTATATAAGAATTTAATCCATGCCAAATTTCTATGGCATAAGGAAATAGGCACAAGGAACTAATAGTAAACATAATCACTAGACTACAAGGCATGGAACCATGGAAATAATCTTAAGAACAATGAATTATCATAGGTAATTAGTAATAAGTCATAAAGAATAAGAAATAAAAAATGATACATGAATCATAAGACCTATGTAAAAAAGAAAAATATAATAACAAGGCATAGAGAACAATTGATAATCATTTAATAACATGCATATGATATATAGAACCTAGTATATAGTATATTCATAATGCATAAAGAATTTCATCAATAAAGTTCAACCAATATAATCAAATCATCATCATTCAAAGATTTAAATCACGACATAATGCATTTGAATTATTTTTAAGGGCCTAACTCATCAGATAAAATTCATATTAAGTAAATAATTTATAAAGAGTTCAACACACCCTCAAGTGTGTTCAAAGAATCAATGTTCTATGGAATCATGTATCAAAGGAAGAACCACATCCATCAAAGTGGCTAATCTCATTTCGATCACCCAAATTAGTGACTCACTGCTCACTAGGGACGTATTAGGCATGGTAACATGTTCAATATAATTTATTTGGCAATTAAGAGGTATTTTCATATGATTCTGGACTGTGAAAAAATAGTGAACCATATGAAATTAAATGAAACATCATGATAGAAACTAGGCCACCTGCCTTACACCACGGATGAACCACACCTACAATATTGAGGATTTATTTGGATTGATTCAATATTAATCAAGTAAATTAATGAACACCTATAATATAGTGAAAATTAGGTCACAAAAAATAGTGCAATAGAGGAGGGAAATAAAGGGAAATAAGAAAAACAGGTTCTATAGATTACCTCAATAATTTTGATACTTCTAACATTGAGTGATTTGGATGAAGTATAAAGGGGATATCTTAATCCATTGTAAGGAGGAAGGGATAGTTAAATATGTGTGGGAGGAGGGAAATCCCATATGTTTAGAGAAAAGGGTTGAGAGAGGATTTATTAAAAACATCTTTAAGGCAAAATACTCATTTCACTCTTAAAATTGGGTCACATGGTTTGGTTGCACGATTAGACAAACCATGTGCTAATAGTGTTGCTCTCATTACATAGGAACCCTAACCTGTAAAGTTGTCTATATAGTTTCCCCATTAGAGCACCAACTGTGTAATTAAAATTACGCACACACTAACTATGTGGTATTAAGCATGCGCGATAGGTTCACTGTTTGTGAAAACCATGAGTATCATATGTTCACCACATATACTCACCTGAATATAATGCACAATTACTACTAGAGGTTTGCAAAGAATTATAAAATACCATGCACCCCTATCAGTCTTCTAAAAACACCATTTCACATGTGCTATAAACCCTTTGGCACCGAGAACAATGTCATATTTCAACCAAGCCTCGTGTATGAAATTACCATGTGACATTAAAACATTGGAACCAAGAACAAGGTAAAATTTCAACCAAGCCCCACATATGAAACTTTAACACACACCACATATTTCCAACAATCATGCCAAAATATCCATTTTAATACAAACACCTTCTTATTGAAAATCATTTCCGTCAAAACCATTTCCATGCCAAACTATTTGAATTCCAAACCACTTCAATAAAACTACATTTTTTTGAAAACCATTTATGTTGAAAATATATTTCTCATCAACCATTTATTAATACTAAAAAATCTATAATTTAAAATTATCATTTTAAATTTATGTAGATAAACCCCCTTTTGCACAACTATCACCAAGATCACAAGATTTCACAAAAACCATAAATCATCACAAACAAAGATTTTTTCATGAATTTCACAATCAATAAAACCAATTTTAATCAATAAAAATAAATTCTGTCAAGAGTATATGAGAGTGAAGCCACATACCTCGATGGTTTTGATGAAACATTGACAACAGACAAAGAACGCACAAGAAAGCAGGTCGATTCTCCAAGTATGGACTTAGTTCTCTTATCCTAGTAAGATCACGACTCAAAATTGAATTATTTAGAATCCAAAAGCATAGATATACCAATTGTAGGTTCTGATCTGAGATAAAATTGTGATCCGAGAAGTAAATCTAAGTAGATCTAGGAAAACATGACAAATAAATAAAGAATGGTGAGATGCCTCAAGAATCGGATCGAGATTCCATGAAATCATCTTAGATATATTAATCTATCATAAAAAACACCATATTTAGCCTTAAATGACTTTAAAAATCTTATATATACCCAAATGTTGTGTTGATCTAAGAAAATGAGAAGGAGAGAAGGATGAGTTTGTAAAAAATGGAAAAGAACCAAGATAATCAACACTTACCCCAAGAATCAGGCTTCAAATCACCAAGGGAAGGCTCTAGGTTGGATCCATCTTGTATGGGGAGGGTTATACAACCATCTAGGGAGAGTAATCTCAAAATATGGGCGTATCAAATCCAAAATAAATTATATAGAGAAAAAACAAGTAAGCTCCTGGAAAATATGATCTAGATTTGACATCTTACCAACGTTTGACCACAAGGTTTGGGCCAACCTTGTATGGATTGTGCGACCTTCCTTTTAGTCCCAACACTCCTTATAAAACCCCCCAAACTCTCCCATCCTTCACATTTACCCTTTTTATGGAAGCACATTTTTTATGGAAACGTCCCACTGTAGAGACCTGAAGCTTATCGTACATGGACATTACATTACTTTTGCGGAATACTTAGTATATAACTAAAACACACACACAAGGATCGTAATAGTTTAGTGTCTTTGGAAACTCGGAACGTAATCTTCTAATCGTGGTGAAAGATCTTCAATATCTCCCATAAATATCTTCCCCTTTTTTTACCTAAAACCTTTCTTTATATCCTGGGGAAAAGAAAACATAAAAGGGTGAGCTCAAATGCTCAGTAAGAGTAAGCAAAAGAAAAAAAATCAATCACATCATATTCATAAGAACATAACTTTTGGAAATCTAAACCAATAAAAGAGAGCATAATTTCATATCATGGGATAAATCATAGTAGTGAAATGAAATCCCAATAAGCATAACTTAAAACATGAAACTTTGTGGCATACACACATAATCATAGAGAATCATTTCTTGTTAGTCATGACTCATTTCCAAGACTATCTTAGTGGACAAAGTCCATTTCTGAACCGAGTTACCCTCGTTTCAGTCCTGCTTCGCTGAACCGGTATAACCTACCGTTCTAGCCATGTCTATCTCATGAGATATAAAATCTTTACCCAATGCATTGGAGGGAGATATAGGTCACACCCATCTCATAATGATACCATTCTTATGTGTGCCACAAAATCATAAATCATACATCATTGCATAACCCATGTAATACAAATGGGAATCTTAAACATCATGACATCATAAAACAATTCATACAAGATAAAGGAATTCATAAAAATAATTCCATCACAACATGATCAAATCAATGTAATAATAGGGATAAAAACAGAACCCTTTATTATCTTAGATGGAAAATAATTTTGATAAAACACTTGAACTCCATTCTTGAGTAAAATATCCTTTCTTCTTCAAAAACATTTTTCCTTTCATAACATGTCATACGGCTTTAAAATAAAAGAAGTTGATTAAAAATAAACTTGAAAACTTGTAAAGGAGGCTTCTTGGAAATAATGTTTTAAAAATCCATTCATGTCATATAAGTTAAGAAAAACATTCTTCTCGTACTTTTGTCGGAAAAGTCAAAAAGTACCTCGTACGAAAAACGACAAAAGATTCCTTTCATATTCTTTACGAAAAACTCACCGAAGGGTAAAATTGGATTCAAAATATTGTAAGTGGATGGAAACAATATTAAATATTTAGGGAACATGGATGTGGATGATAAAATACACCCCACTAAATTCCAAAGTAAAAACAATCTCGGATAAAAATGAGATTGTGATATTTTCCCTTACCTTAGGTCCGACTTGCTTTGTAAGTGTCCGAACCTCCTGTATAATGATTTAAATAATGTTATTGACTTATTCCAGAATCATATTCATTGTTATTATATCATATATGGTCCACTTATGACTTTATATTACCCGTTCTTTTGTAAATTCATTTTAAAGTAGTGTTTTGGGTAAAATCGTCTCATTTGTCGTTCGTGTTTTTAACTTGTAATTATTCATATGATTACATAGATCATGATTACTTAATTCCAGAATATAAAACATGATATATATATATATATATATATATATTCAGAATATACATATATAATAAATCAGTAAATGGAAAGAAATACACCGTTCATGGAGACAGTAGTCCGTACGTACGCATGAACGCTGTTTTCGTTTCCTTATTGAATTGAATGGAATTTAGTAGATGACATACATATAAATATAAATAATTCCAGTATCATTATTAGGTCATATATTTCATTATTACTTATTATATATACTTTATAATCATTCATGAATGGTTAAACATTGAGAATGAATCTCATCGCGTCGTGGAGACGGTAGTCCGTACGTACGTACGAGCGATGATATCGTTCCCATGGTCGTGGAATTGTGTTGAAGTGTATGTATACTATTTCAGAATCAATATAAATTTATAATAATCATATATAGTTACTCATTACACCTTTATACCCATCCAATTAAGGTGGTGGCGGAAAATAGATTACACCACGGCGTGGAGACGGTATTCTGTACGTACGCACGCGCGGTGATTTCCTTTTTTCCGTAGGATGGATAGAAGGTTAATTAGAGTTGTTTCATATTTATAATAACATATCAGTATATAATAAATACTGATGTTATTACTTTATCATGAAAAAACTAAAGAAGAAGAAGTTGAAGAAGAAAGAAATTGAAAAAGATCGGTAATGGATATTACCTCTTTTTGACGCGCCTTTTCTTAGCCTCCACTTAAAGAACTAAGGATGGTCTTTGAAGAAGACCAGGACCTCTAGGATGATACTAGGGAAGTGGAGAAGGGATTTTGTCAGGGTTTGGCCGAGATTTAAGGCTCAAATATGTGTGACGAAGAGAGGGAGGAGGTGCCCTTTTATAAGGGAGGAGAGGGGCACCTTAGGAATATCTCAAAATATTATTTTATATTAAAGTCAAAATCGGTTTATAATGGTTCCAAAGGGTCTTATTTCGAATCTAAAGTAGGTATGGGTCTAAATACTATCAACCAATAGTATTTAGACAAGTTTAGGGTAATATTGTAACCTTATCAATTAGATTTAACTCTAAGTTAAATAATTTAACTTTTACCGTGTGTTTTTGTTTTCTTTCACTATATGGTTAATACACTTAATATAACATGCCAAACGAACCCCAAATTGATTATTATTAATATATATATCCTTATATAAGTCATTTGGCCGAACCTTAGATTTTTAGGAATAAAATAACAATTAATAATATAATATTTAATTTAAAAACTATTTTGTGTCAATTTTGACACTATTTGATATATGATTTTTGTTAAAGTCATAACAGAATTATATGTTCTAACCAAGTTGATTAAATCAACAATAATATATCATAGTAACCTAGAAAATTAGTTTAATTCATAAAAAGTCTTAAATTACATTTATTTTGGTATTTATAATGTCAATTATGTCAATATTTCATTAATAAGATAATTACAACATCATCATTGTGTCATAAATAAATTAACTTATTTGATGTTTAAAAATTACAAATAAAATACCATTATGTAGGAAATCTTTTTAGCTTTCTAATGAATATTTACAATCTAATTTATCTTATGTATAACCCTATATTAAAAATGTTTTAGTAAATAAACTTTGATTTTAACTCTTTTAACTCTTCATTGAATTAAATAATAATAAATGTCCTAATCTAATCCAAGTGGGCCTAAATGATAATATTTTACACTTAAGGTTGTTTTTGGTCGAGATACACTTGTCCAATAGGATTAGGACATGTGTTAGGGTAATATTAATATCATTGTTACCCTTAATTACCCTATTTACTTTTAACCGTGGTAAATAAAAGTAAAAAGTTATTATTCACCAAAAATTATTTTCATCTAATTGAACCACATTTTACTTACTGACATCAACCATGTCTCTCGGATTTTTGAAATTCCATTCACAGAAGCGGTAAAATTAAGTTTTATGAAAAATTCAGTTTTTTTACTACCACTTAGTAGTTTCACTATTCATCGAAAATTGATGTTTTCAGAACAATGCCAAAATTTCATCCTAAGCTATATTTCATATTCTGAATTCAAAAATGAAGTATATTTTACCAAATTCATAACATAGAAGTTGCATTAATTAATTTTATAATTAAATCCCGCTGTTAAAACAAATAGTGTGTTTTTAAGAAACAATATCTATCAAAAGATTGACACTTGTTTATGTCTGGTTTAAATCTGAAATTACATCCAATGACCAACATTGTATTAAATTGTAAAAATATATTCTAAATATACTTTAAAACCACTCAAATTAATAATTTATCACTATTAATTATTTTGATTAAAAAAGTTGTTTTTAATTATAATTTAGTAATTTTCACTATTCATCAGAATATGAAAGTTATCCGAAAAGTACCAAAATTTCCCCTTAGGCTAAATTCGATACTCCGAATCCAAAAATGAAGTCCATTTTGAGAGCTAAAATTTCTAAAATTTTAAAAGGTGGTTATTACTATTCATAACGGCTAGTTATAATAATATTTTAATAGCATATCGTTGTTTTGTGAAACTTGGCATTGCGTACTACACACGCTATCGAGGAAGGTCGCGATTGCGTGTAATGCAAGGCAAGTCAAGGATGTGTGTTGTGCAAGCTCCTTTTGGTGTAGCGTACAACACAAGAAATTAATAAAATTAAAAAGAATATTTTTCATAAAATCTCGGGCTGTTACATTCTACCCCCCTTAAAATGAATTTCGCCCTCGAAATTCGTCGGGGTTATAAATGGTTTACTACTCGAAAGTTTCTTTAATAGAAACCCACATCATAAAAAGAATACCAAAACTTGGCTTTAAAAACTAAAGTATTAAATGTAACGATTACCCAAATAAACTAATCATTGGGTTTCCACATAGGTGAAAATATGGATATGGAAGAGAAATCTAACCATCATGTTCTGATGGAGAGTGGTAGAGAACATGGCTATGGAAAAGCCAGTAATCACAAATCCATAGATTTGTGATGATATAAGGTACCATCTGATTCATCAGGTATAAGATCACTAAGACAACATTTTTGGTTTTAAGGATCATTTCCCTAAATTTGAAAATTTGCTTAGAATAAATACTTACTTTATTTTGGTACAATCTCATTGTTGTTTGTGCCTTGAACAATTTCCACTTCATATCTTAAATAAATGAAGTTGAATTTGTTATTCGTGAAGTGTTAGCAGGTCATGTAATAGAATGATGGGTCATTCCATCTCTTTCAAACAAAAGGTTAGCAAAAGTTATAAGTCCATCTTATGGATAATCGTATATGGTTCCAAAAATGAACTTATACTTCATATATCATACCGCTTAATAAAATAAAACTACTTTCTACTAAACATGGACTTCCTGTAGGCCAGTGGTAGGCGATAAAGGCCAGTCGCACTTCGGTTGTGGGTTCGATTCCCACAGCCTTCTCCGACGCGATGGGTTGTCGCCCGTTCTGCAGGTTGTCCTTTTTCTAAAGCTATATTACTATAACACCCCATCAATAATATCGGGAAAAAAACATTTTAACCTAACTTATGTCCAACATAATCCATTATAATCTTTAGGCTTATCTAAAATACTTCGGTCCAAGCTCATAGTATAATGAAAATGATTACTTGAAATGTAGTCAACCAAGCATGTGAATACCATCATTTATCCCCCATATATCTCGTTGGTCACATTCCAATCATGTGAATACCTTAATGATGTATTCTCATGAAAAATGAATACCCATTAAACCTTAGTGAAAACATGAATGCTGTCAAAAGTTAACTCTTTCCACATACCAAAATCCAAAAATTCTATATACTCAAACCATGATATAACCTTCTCCTTATATTAGTCATGAGCTCATGAATACTATCAAACATTTAATTTTCTCCTTATCCCTTCATTATGCACATATCATCTACATTCCAAAAATATATGAATAACCATTCATGGATACTGGTAACATTAATCATACACTTTTAAAACTCAAGGAAAGAAAACAGTGTAACAATCCATAGATGTCTCTTTATTCCATAGTATCATGAGATTACTTATACAACATTACACATGATAAACATGTAATCATTCCACTACATTCTTAAACCATTGACCGAGCTTCAACAATTCTTTCATCTCACATATCATTTGTAGTCTCTTCATCATCATCCACATAAATACTACCCATACGACCATACTGATTCTCTTCATGAGACTTTCCCTTAGGGCATTGGTTTGCATAATGCACGTACATTCCACATTTAAAACATTTAACCATTGCTGATGTCGTAGCAATACCATTATCCTCATCCCTGGTGTTAACTGAACCTTTTCTTTTACACTTACTGGCTTTGTGTCCTTCTTTTCCACACCCAAAGCATCTTCCAGTTCCTTTGAAACATTCTCCTTGATGCCTCTTCCCACATGATTTACAAAGGGGAAATTGAACTTTCTTTCCTCTATGATCATCATGAAACTCCATCTTTCTCTTATTAGCCGAGTCAGGAAACTTACCAAATTTTACTTTATTGATCATATTATGAGATTGCTGATTCGGCATAATAATGATGTTTGGACTTCCAAATCCCATTTCATTTGGTTGCTCATGAATAATATCATTCCATTGTCCATCATATCCTCCATTATCGTGAATCATCTTGTTTCCATCCATTTTCTAAAACCCAAAAAGAATAGTGTGAGAGGAAAAAATCATAATAAAGGGGGAGTAACTTCAATATCTAACATCTTTGGTTTAACCTAACATCGTTACCATAGTTCTAGGACTATATCCTATACGTATACTTATCCTTAGGGACATCCCTAGACATACCTTAGAAATATCTCTAGGGATCTCACTAACATTTTCGCATCCTAGTTTCCAAAGGTTGACTAAACCTTTCCTCTGATACCAACTGTAGAGACCCGAAGCTTATCGTACATGGACATTACATTACTTTTGCGGAATACTTAGTATATAACAAAAACACACACACCAGGATCGTAATAGTTTAGTGTCTTTGGAAACTCGGAACGTAATCTTCTAATCTTGGTGAAAGATCTTCAATATCTCCCATAAAGATCTTCCCTTTTTTACCTAAAACCTTTCTTTATATCCTAGGGAAAAGAAAACATAAAAGGGGGAGCTCAAATGCTCAGTAAGGGTAAGCAAAAGAAAAAAAATCAATCACATCATATTCATAAGAACATAACTTTTGGAAATCTTAACCTGCAAAAGAGAGAATAATTTCATATCGTGGGATAAATCATAGTAGTGAAATGAAATCCCAATAAGCATAACTTAAAACATGAAACTTTGTGGCATACACAAATAATCATAGAGAATCATTTCTTGTTAGTCATGACTCATTTCCAAGACTATCTTAGTGGACAAAGTCCATTTCTGAACCGAGTTACCCTCGTTTCAGTCCTGCTTCACTGAACCGGTATAACCTACCGTTCCAGCCATGTATATCTCATGAGATATAAAATCTTTACCCAATGAATTGGATGGAGATATAGGTCCCACACATCTCATAATGATATCATTCTTATGTGTGCCACAAAATCATAAATCATACATCATTGCATAACCCATGTAATACAAATGGAAATCTTAAACATTATGACATCATAAAACAATACATACATGATAAAGGAATTCCTAAAAATAATTCCATCACAACATGATCAAATCAATGTAATAATAGGGATAAAAACAGAACCCTTTATTATCTTAGATGGAAAATAATTTTGATAAAACACTTGAACTCCATTCTTGAGGAAAATATCCTTTCTTCTTCAAAAACATTTTTCCTTTCATAACATGTCATACGACTTTAAAATAAAAGAAGTTGATTAAAAATAATCTTGAAAACTTGTAAAGGAAGCTTCTTGGAAATAATGTTTTAAAAATCCATTCATGTCATATAAGTTAAAAAAACATTCTTCTCGTACTTTTGTCAGAAAAGTCAAAAAGTACCTCGTACGAAAAATGACAAAAGATTCATTTCATATTCTTTACGAAAAACTCACCGAAGGGTAAAATTAGATTTAAACTATTTTAAGTGGATGGAAACAATATTACATAATGAGGGAACATGGATGTGGATGATAAAATACACCCCAGTAAATTCCAAAGTAAAAACAATCTCGGATAAAAATGAGATTGTGATATTTTCCATTACCTTAGGTCCGACTTGCTTTGTAAGTGTCTGAACCTCCTGTATAATGATTTAAATCATGTTATTGACTTATTCCATAATCATATTCATTTTTATTATATAATATACGGTCCACTTATTACTTTATATTACCCGTTCTTTTGTAAATTCATGTTATAGTAGCGTTTTGGGTAAAATCGTCTCATTTGTCGTTCGTGTTTTTAACTTGTAATTATTCATATGATTACTTAGATCATGATTACTTAATTCCAGAATATAAAACATTATTTATATATATATATATATATATATATATATATTCAGAATATACATATATAATAAATCAGTAAATGGAAAGAAATACACCGTTCATGGAGACGGTAGTCCGTACGTACGCATGAACGCTGTTTTCGTTTCCTTATTGAATTGAATGGAATTAAGTAGATGACATACATATAAATATAAATAATTCCAGTATCATTATTAGGTCATATATTTCATTAGTACTTATTATATATACTTTATAATCATTCATGAATGGTTAATCATTGAGAATGAATCTCATCGCGTCGTGGAGACGGTAGTCCGTACGTACGCACGAGCGATGATATCGTTCCCATGGTCGTGGAATTGTGTTGAAGTGTATGTATACTATTTCAGTATCAATATAAATTTATAATAATCATATATAGTTACTCATTACACCTTTATACCCATCCAATTAATGTGGTGGCGGAAAATAGATTACACCACGGCGTGGAGACAGTATTCCTTACGTACGCACACGCGGTGATTTCCTTTTTTCCGTAGGATGGATAGAAGGTTAATTAGAGTTGCTTCATATTTATAATAACATATCAGTATATAATAAATACTTATGTTATTACTTTATCATGAAACAACTAAATAAGAAGAAGTAGAAGAAGAAAGAAATTGAAAAAGATCGGTAATGGATATTACCTCTTTTTGACGTGCCTTTTCTAAGCCTCCACTTAAAGAACTAAGGATGGTATTTGAAGAAGACTAGGACCTCTAAGATGATACTAGGGAAGTGGATAAGGGATTTTTGCAGGGGTTGGCCGAGCTTTAAGGCTCAAAGTTGTGTGAGGAAGAGAGGGAGGAGGTGCCCTTTTATAAGGGAGGAGAGGGGCACCTTAGGAATATCTCAAAATATTATTTTATATTAAAGTCAAAATCGGTTTATAATGGTTCCAAAGGGTCTTATTTCGAATCTAAAGTGGGGATGGGTCTAAATCCTATCAAACAATAGGATTTAGACAAGTTTAGGGTATTATTTTAACCTTATCAATTAGATTTAACTCTAAGTTAAATAATTTAACTTTTACCGTGTCTTTTTGTTTTCTTTCACTATATGGTTAATACACTTACTATAACATGCCAAACGAACCCCAAATTGTTTATTATTAATATATATATCCTTATCTAAGTCATTTGGCCGAACCTTATATTTTTATCAATAAAATAACAATTAATAATATAATATTTTATTTAAAAACTATTTAGTGTCAATTTTGACACTATTTGATATATGATTTTTGTAAAAGTCATAACAGAATTATATGTTCTAACCAAGTTTATTAAATCAACACTAATATATCATAGTAACCTATAAAATTATTGGAATTCATAAAAAGTCTTAAATTACATTTAGTTTGGTATTTATAATGTCAATTATGTCAATATTTCATTAATAAGATAATTACTGCATCATCTTTGTGTCATAAATAAATTAACATATTTGATGTCTAAAAATTACAAATAAAATACCATTATGTAGGAAATCGTTTTAGCTTTCTAATTAATATTTACAATAGAATTTATCTTATGTATAAACCTATATTAAAAATGTTTTAGTAAATACACTTTGGTTTTAACTCTTTTAACTCTTCTTTGAATTAAATAATAATAAATGTCCTAATCTAATCCAAGTGGGCCTAAATGATAATATTTTACACTTAAGGTTGTTTTTGGTCGAGGTACACTTGTCCAATAGGATTAGGACATGTGTTAGGGTCATATTAATATCATTGTTACCCTTAATTACCCTATTTACTTTTAACCGTGGTAAATAAAAGTAAAAAGTTATTATTCACCAAAAATTATTTTCATCTCATTGAACCACATTTTACTTACTGGCATCAACCGTGTCTCTCGGATTTTTGAAATTCCATTCACAGAAGCGGTAAAATTAAGTTTTATGAAAAATTCAGATTTTTAACTACCACTTAGTAGTTTCACTATTCATCAAAAATTGATGTTTTTCAGAACAATGCCAAAATTTCATCCTAAGCTATATTTCATATTCCGAATTCAAAAATGAAGTCTATTTTACCAAATTCATAACATAGAAGTTGCATTAATTAATTTTATAATTAAATCCCGCTGTTAAAACAAATAGCGTGTTTTTAAGAAACAATATCTATCAAAAGATTGACACTTGTTTATGTCTGGTTTAAATGTGAAATTACATCCAATGACCAACATTGTATTAAATTGTAAAAATATATTCTAAATATACTATAAAACCACTCAAATTAATAATTTATCACTATTAATTATTTTGATTAAAAAAGTTGTTTTTAATTATAATTTAGTAATTTTCACTATTCATCAGAATATGAAAGTTATCCGAAAAGTACCAAAATTTCACCTTAGGCTAAAGTCGATACTCTGAATCCAAAAATTAAGTCCATTTTGAGAGATAAAATTTCTAAAATTTTAAAAGGTGGTTATTACTATTCATAACGGCTAGTTATAATAATATTTTAATAGCATATCATTGTTTAGTGAAACTCGGTATTGCGTACTACACACGCTATCGAGGAAGGTCGTGATTGCGTGTAATGCAAGGCAAGTCAAGGATGTGTGTTGTGCAAGCTCCTTTTGGTGTAGCGTACAACACAAGACATTAATAAAATTAAAAAGAATATTTTTCATAAAATCTCGGGCTGTTACACCCACTTTATGGAAACACACCACTTTATGCAAACAACCCACTTTATAGAAACAACCCACTTTATAGAAACATCCCACTTTATGGGAACAACCAACATTTTGGAAACACCCAACATTATAGAAAAACCCCACTTTATGGAAACTCTATATTTTATGGAAAATCTCTATTTTATAGAAACTCTCTGTTTTTTGGAAACTCTATATTTTAGGGAAACTCTCTATTTTAGACATACCAATTAAAAAAACGTGAGGACAATGAGGTTATGTACCCGAAATTGGGGGTACTAAATCCTCCCCACCATTTTTCTTTCCATCATCAAAAAGTAGAAAACCCACACTGTTATAAAAGATTTTCATCCACTGCTCTTTCATTTCCTTCTCACGTTCCCAAGTTTCATCCTAAATCTGACCATGTTCCCATAAACCTGCACTAGGTAGATGTTTTTCCAATGAAAGACCTTCTCTTTCCTATCCATGATCTGCACTAGAATATGTACCAATGATTCATATGGTTCTATCTCAACAGAATCCCATCTGATCACATGGTCAGGATCAGGGTGATACATTTTCAATTGGGATACATGGAACACATTATGCACTGAACTAAACCATGGTGGTAATTACAATTGATAGGCCACCTATCTAACTTGTTATAGTATCTCAAAAGGGCCAATGAATCAAGGAGATAACTTTCCCTACATCCAAAATAGATAAGGTCAAAACCTTGGAGAGATCCTCAAGATGACATGATCACCCACATCGAACGACAATGGTCTTCGACGGTGATATACCTAAGATTTATGAAGAGTCTCAGCCTTCTCCATCCTCTTTCTAATTAGCTATATCTTCTTTGTTATTTCTTGGACAAGTCTTGGACCAACTAGTGATGTTTCTACCATTTCCACCCAGCATAGTGGAGAACGATAGGGGCACCCATACAGTGCTTCAAATAGAGCCATGTGTATCGAGGATTGATATCTGTTATTGTATGAGAACTCCATTAAGGGTATATGATCCACCCATGAGCCACCAAAATCCATTACACAAGCCTGAAACAGGTCTTCCAATGTCTGTATCGTCTTCTAAGATTTTCCATTATTCTGAGGATGTCGTGCTCATAATCAACTAATTCCCAACGGCTTTCTGTAAGGATTTTTAGAAATGAGATGTGAACCTCAGATCTCTATCTGAGACTATTGACACTGGTATAACATGCCTCTTTATCACTTATCGAATATAGATTTCTGGATGATCCTCCACCATATGAGTTTCATGAATAGGTATGAAATGGATGACTTGGTTAGATAATCCACTATCACCCAAATTGAATCATGTTTCTGGACAATTCTTGGAAGACCTGTAACAAAATCCATTGCTATCTGATCCCATTTCCACATTGGGATAGAAAAATATTGTAACATACCAGATAGTCTCTAATGATCTGATTTAACCTACTGACAATTTAAGATCCGCGAGATGAACTCGGCCACCTACCCTTTTATGTCGCTCCACCAAAATGGCACCTTCAAGGAATTATACATCGTCTATGTACCTAGATATACTTCCCATTTTGAAAGATGGTAAGCCTGAAGGAGTTGTTCCTAAAAAACAATAGGTACATCCATTCGATCTCTAAAACACAAAAATCAACCCCCATTAATTTTCCATCCCTCAATGGTCCCCCCACCATTTATTTTTTTAATTACAACCTGACATTCTGCATTACATTTTTGTGCCTCTTTGATCATTTTTACTAAATCAGGAATAAGAGAAGCTGAAAAAAACAACAAAATCACATCGGTCTTCACATTCCACATGCATGTCGACTAAGACCGAGATCAACTGACATTCATCTGAAGCTTATTTCTCTAACTGAGCATACGAATTTCTACTCAATGCATCCACCATTGAATTTCCTTTCCCCATTGTGTACATCAAGTCATATTAAAACATTTGGATAAACTCCATCCTTCTTATTTTCCTCATATTCAAATATCACTATGAGAAAATTTGTTTCATACTTTTTTGATTTATAAACACAGTAAATTTCTCACCAAAGAGATCATGTATCCATGATTTCAAAGCATAGATGACTGCTTCTAACTCCAAATCATGTGTTGAGTAATTCTTCTCATGCACCCTCAACTACCTTGAACCATAAGAAAAAACATGATCTATTTTCATGATAAAATAGCCCAAACCTAATCCTGAAGAATCATAATACACGATGTACCCTTGTACTGATTCTAGCAAGATAATGATAGGTGCTGATGTAAGCTGAACTTTCAGTTCCTGGAAATAATTCTAACATTCCTTTTTCCATTAAAATGGAGCATTATTCTTTTTCAGAGCTATCATTGGTGACTCTAGTCATGAGAAATCACACACAAAGCATTGGTAGTAACCAGCTACACAAAGAAAACTTTGTATCTCGAAAACATTTTTTAGTGGTTTCCAAGAGATAACGACTTTTAACTTTTTAGGATCAACAGAAATGCCTTTCTCAGAAATGTCATTTCCAAGAAAACTTAATTCCTGTATCAAAAAATCACACTTTGATAATTTTTCATACAAACGATGATCAGTCATGATGTGTGAAACTTTTTTTAGGTGCACCTTAGGATCATTCCTTGTCTTTGAATATACCAAAATGTCATCCACAAACACCACATAAAAATTAACTATATATTTTTGAAATATCTAATTCATCAATTCCATGAAGATCATTGGTTCATTCATTAGACCAAAGGGCATGACTGCATATTCATAGTTTCAATATCTACTTCTGAAATATGTCTTTGGTATATCTACTTTTCTAACTCTCAATTGGTGATATCCTGATCACAAGTGAATCTTGGGGAACCACTAATCACACATAATTGATCGAACAGATCATCATTGTGTGTATGTGGATATAAATTATTTATCATAACTTGGTTAAGCTTACAGTAATCTACACACAACCAAAGAGTTCCATCTTCCTTTTTCATGAACAAAACCAGTGCTTCCCATAGAGAGGTACTTGATCGAATGAAACCCTTGATTTCTAGCTCCTATAACTATACATTCAATTCCCCTAACTCTATTGTTGCCATCCAATAAGATAGAAGTGAAATAGGATTGGTCCCCATAAGTAGATCAGTTGTAAACTCAACTTCCCTTAGAGGTGGTAACCCTGAGAATTTCTTGGTAAATACATCTGGAAATTGATCCACAACATCTAGAAAACTATCTTCCTTGATCTCTTCCATTGATCCCAAAGTCAATTCTACCAATTGGAAAGAGATCGTTCCCACCATTGGTTCCAAAAATCACTTTACATTATTCCTTACAATCCTCTCTCCTTTAAAGAGATGCTTGATGTTATCCTCCGTCATGAAACTAACTATTCTTCTATAACAGTCAATTTGAGCCTTGAATGTTGTCAACCAATCCATACCCATGATTAGATCATAGACATCCATCTTCAACATTGTGAATTCATATTTCACCTCCACTCCATCAACAATTATAGCCCAAGATCTACACAAAAAATATTGACATTCACTTTCAGTGAGAGGAGTTCATTGATTTATCACAAAAAGCATCATATCAAGTTTTAAACAAAGAGAATAGGTGACCCACTTCCTCTTCATCTGAGTTATAGAGTTCTATTCTCCTCTAGTGAAGACAACCATACTTCCCCCACTTGGATTTTTAGAAGTGATAGATATCGTAAATGGTTTATCTTGCTGTAGTACAAAATCAATGGTTTGAAAGGTCAGAGTGATGCTTTGGACCATCTGTTGGTTCACTTGTGGCTCTGGTGCAACCAAATTATCAACAACCTCTTCGGGGTGGTTTCGACGACATCTACGAGGATCCATTTTTTAAACTAACAACAAACTCCATCAATCTCACTCTCTAGAAAATTTTGGCTTAGAATTTCAAATTCTATCACATAAACTCTCACAACATTGCTTTCTGAAACAACCTTTTCCCCATGATCAACCATTTTTTAAAACACTTCGCATGATTTTGAAAATTAAACCATTTTCAAATACCTTTTCTTTTTCAAAATATTTCATTTGAAAACCAATAACATAATTTTCAAAAATTAACACTTTTTTTCAGAACATGGATCATTCCTCAAAATGATGTATGCACTCTTAGTGAGAATTCATTCCTCTACAATGCATGTCATGCTCGTCTCATTGGCTTAACCTATTACAATGATATTTCAAAATTCTAGAAGTTTCTCCAAACACTTATGTATCCAACTATCTGGTAACTTGAAGTTCCGCATAAAAGGGTTAGCTGCATCCTTTTATAATATAAATTTAATGTTCGGACAATCCTACTACTTTTTATGATCCCCACCCAAGGAACAGTCAAGAAGGAATTTCATCTCCAAAAATAGGAACATCGATGACTACTTGTTAGGCAAGGACCGAATATGTTGATACCATTTGAATATGAGAGTGAACAAGGCCATTACTAGTCCTTAAGAAACATCCCCATGACAGCAATTACTCATTAATGTTCCACAGGTGCTTATTTTCATTGTCTTGAGAGTAAAACGAGTCACTAATAGGCCTTAAGCGGCATCCCCAAGATGCCAAAGGCTATAAATAAATGTGAAAGGGTTTTAAATACAAGTGGGGGAAGATTTACCCTTTATGAAATAAACCAATAAACCTACCAACCATAAACAAACATTCATTATATGATGCTTGAACAAATGGAAGACAACTAAATAACATTATGTATCTCAAAATCACATCAATGTAAGAAACAATATACAAATAACCAAGTATCAAAGTACAAAGCGGATAGACTACACTGGACTCTCCAAAGACCATCAGACTCCATGATCAACAAACTCCAAGCTCGAAAATCTCCGAAGAGCCCAAACAACACCATTTTATGATAAACACATGAGAAACATTCCCTTTACCCTTGTCCCAGAAGGTAGAATCTTCAAAAGCACTAAAGTGCCAAAGTATGGGTGAGTATAAAACTCAGTATGCTTTTTCCAATGACTTCCCTACTCACGCCACTATGATAGAGGAGTAAGAAAAAATTATATAAAAAAGTTTATACAAAATAATTTCTAAAATACAGTTTATAACTAAATATAAACAAGTTTCAAAAACCATTCATTACCAAAAGCATACAAGTCCAATTGAAACTAATTTTCCCAACAATATATTTTTCTAGAAATAAAACTAAACAATGTTTACAACCATTTCACAGTATCCCTTTATCAGCATACCCAACCATTCCTCAAACCCATCTAACCAACCATGCATACTATGTTATGATAGTTCCATACTAAGGAGCGGTCTCACATAGATCTACCAATTCATCACAAGTTTATTGTTTCTCATGTTTCATTAACCCTTTGGCACCAGGCACAAGGTCATATTTCAACCAAGCCCCATCTATGAAATTCCCATGTGCCATTAAACCATTGGAATTGAGAACAAAGTCATATTTCAACCAAGCCCTGTATATGCAACATGAACACACACCACATATTCCCAATGATCATGAAAAACAACCCTTGCAATAAAAACTCCTTTTTATTGAAAACCATTTACGTCAAAACCATTTCAATGCCAAACCACTTCAATTAAAAATCTTTCAATAAAGCTACATTTTTATTGAAAACCATTTCTATTGAAGAACTTTTTTTCATCAATCATTTATAAATTCTAGAAAATCTATAATTTAAAATCATCATTTTAAATTCATGAAACTAAACCCCCTTTTCACAACTATTCGCCAAAATCACACGAATTCACAAAAACAATAAATCATTACAAATGACCATTTTTACATGTTTTTCATAATCAATAATCCAATTTTAATCTAATACAATCAATTCTAGTAAGAGGATATGAGAGTGAAGCCACCTACCTCAAATGTTTTTACGAAACATTGACAGTACACGAAGAACACACAATAAATCGGGTCAATTCTCCAAGAATGGCCTTAGTTATCTTATCCTAGCAAGATATCAACTCAAAATTGAATTATTTGGCATCCAAAAACGTACATAAACCCACTATATATTCTGATATAAGAACGAATGGAGATAGAAAAAGTAGATCTAAGCAGATCTATGAATACATGGCAAATCCGGAATGAATGGTGACATACCTCAAGAATCGTACTCGAAATCACTATGGGAAGGCTCTGGGTTGGATTCTACTCATGTGGGGAGGGTTCTAAAGCCTTCTAGGGTGAGTAATCTTTAAATAAAGGCGTTTTGAATCGAAATTGAAATATATAGAGAAAAAATGAGTAAGCTCCATGAAAATAGGATCTAGATTTGACCTCTATGGAAGGTTTGACCACACGGTTTGGGTCAACCATGTATGGATCATATGACCTTCTTTTTGACCCCAACACTCCTTATAAAACCTATAAATTCTCCAATATTTCACCTTTAACCTTTTTATGGAAACACATTTTGTATGGAAACATTCAACTTTATGGAAACACCCCACTTTATGGAAACAACCCACTTTATGGAAACACCCAACTTTATGGAAACGACCCACATTATGGAAACAACCAACATTATAAAAACACCAAACATTATAGAAACTCTTGATTTTATGGAAACACTCTATTTTATGGAAACTCTCTATTAAAGACACCCCAATTAAAAAATGTGAGGAATGGGGTTATATACCTAAATAGGGGGGGTACTAAATTCTCCCCACCATTGGTCTTTCCATCCTCGGAAAGTAGAAAACCCTTATTGGCCAAAAAGAGTTCCATCCATTTCTCTTTCATTTCCTTCTCATGTTCCCAAGTCTCTTCCTAAATCTAATAATGTTTCAATAAAACCTACTCTAGGTTGATACTTTTCCCCTGAAAGACGGTCTCTTGTCTATCCATGATTCGCATAGGGATATGTACCAATGAGGCATCCAGTTCTAGATCAATGTGATCCCATCTGATCACATGGTCTTGTTTTTGGAAATCCTTACAGTAAGACGTTGGGACTCAGTTGACTATAATCACGACATATCATCCTCATATAGAAGGGAAATTCAAGAGGACAATAAAAACATTATGAGACATGTTACGTGCTTGTGTAATGTATTTTTGTGGCTCATGGGAGGATTATATACCCTTTGTAGAGTTCTCATACAATAAAAACTATCACGCTTTGATACACATGGTTCCATTTGAAGCATTGTGTGCGAGTCCATAACATTCTTCACTATACTGGGCGGAAATGAGTGAAATATCACTAGTCGGGCCAAGCCTTGTACATGAAACAATGGAGAAGATCTTGTTGATTAGAAAGAGGACGGAGAGAGCTCAGAGTCATCAGAAATATTATGTAGATCAGCGTCGAAGACCGTTGTCATTCGTTGTGGGTGATCAAGTCTTTTTTAGGATCTCTCCAAGGCTTGGACACCATCACTTTGGGAAGTAGGGTAATTTATCTCCTAGATACATTGGAAATTTTGATATACTATAATGGGTTGGAGAGGTGGCATATCAGTTGGAATTACCACCACAGTTCAGTTCGGTGCATAACGTGTTCCATATATCCCCGTTGAAAAAGTATCACCCTGATCTAGACCATGGGATCAGATGGGATCATGTTGAGCTAGAACTGGATGCATCACTGGTACATATCCCAGTGCGAATCATGGATAGTCATGGGAAAGTATTTCATGGGAAAAGCATCAGCGTAGTGTGGGTTTTATAAAAACATGGTGAGATTTAGGAAGAGACATAGGAACATGAGAACAAAATGAAAGAGCAGTGGCTGAAAATCTTTTTGGCCAGTGAGTGTTTTCTAATTTCTGAAAACATAAAGACCAATGGTGGGGATAATGTAGTACCACTAGTTTTGGGTACATAACCCCTTTCCTCGCGTTTTTTAATTAGTGTGACTTTAATAGAGAGTTTCCATAATGTATAGATTTTCCATAAAATAGAATGTTTCCATAATGTTTGGTCTTTCCATAATGTTTTATGTTTCCATAATGTGGGTTGTTTCCATAAAGTGGGGTGTTTCCATAACGTGGGTTGTTTCTATAATGTGGGGTGTTTCCATAAAGTGGTTTTTTCCATAATGTGGGGTGTTTCCATAAACTAGGATGTTCCCATAAAAAAATATGTTTCCATAAAAAGGGTAAAGGTGAAGGATGGGAGAGTTTGGGAGTTTTATAAGGAGTGTTGGAAGAAAAATGAATATCACACGATCTATACATGGTTTTCCCAAACCATGTCATCAAACCTTGCGCAAAGGTCAAATCTAGATCCTATTTTGTAGGAGCTTACTCAGTTTTTTAGCTATATATTTTATTTTGGCTTCAAAAATCCCCTATTTTGATATTACTCTCCTTATAAGGCTATAGAACCCTCCCCACATGAGGTGGAGCCAACCTAGAGCCTTCCCTTGGTGATTTCGAGTTTGATTGTTGAGGTATGTCACCTTTCATTCCGGATTTCTCATCTTTTCTTAGATCTGCTTTGATCTACTTCTCTGATCTCCATTATTTGTCTGATATAAACCTATAGTGGGTATAACTACCTTTTTGGATGCCAAATAATTTAATTTTGAGTCATTATCTTTCTAGGATAAAAGAACTAAGGCCGTTCATGGAGAATCGACCCACTTTCTTGGGTGTTCTTCTTCTGTTGTCAACGTTTCATCAAAACCTTCGAGGTAGGTGGGTTCACACTCATTTCCTCTTTCTATAATTTATTGTCATATATTAAAATTGGTATTTTCATTGTTAAATGCATCGATAATGAGTAATTTGTGATTAATTATGGCTTTTGTGAAATTGTGTGATCTTGGTGAAAAGTTGTGCAAAAGGGAGTTTAGTTTCATGAATTTGAAATGATGATTTAAAATTATGGATTTTCTAGAACTTATAAATGATTGATGAAAAATATATTTTCAACAGAAATGGTTTTCAATGAAAATAGAGTTTTATTGAAATGGTTTGGAATTTAAATGGTGTGACATTGAAATGTTTTTGACGGAAATGGTTCTCAATAAAAAGTTGTTTTTATTGAAAGCGTTGTTTTGGAATGATTGTTGCAAATATGTGGTGTGTGCTCTTATTGCATATATGGGGCTGGTTGAAATATGAACTTGTACTCGGTGCCAAAGGGTTAATGGAAGATGTGAATTTCATACATGGGGCTTGCTTGAAAAATGACCGTGTGCTTGGTGCCAAATGGTTAATGGCACATGGGAAACAATTACCTAGTGAAGACTTGGTACATCGATGAGAAACCACTCATGAGTATGGAACTATCATAACATATAATGCATGTCTAGTTCTATGGGTTTGATTAATGGTTGGGTATGCTGATAGAGAGATATTGTAAAATGGTTCTAAAGATTGTTTAGTTATTTTTCTGGAAAAATATCTTGCGGGGAAATTTGGTTTCAATAGCACAAGTATGCTTTTGGTATTGAATGGTTTTGAAAACTTGTTTATATTTAGCTATAAACTATTTTTGAGAAATTTAGATATATACACTTTTTTATATAATTATTTATAACTCTTATATCCTGGTGGCATGAGTAGGGATGTCATTGGGGAGAACCTACTGAGTTTTATACTCACTCCTGCTTTGGCACATTGGTGATTTTGGAGATGCTATCTTCCAGGAAAAGGTAAAAGGTAATGTTTCACATTTTTTTAGCACTACCTCAGGATGCTTTGGATTTTCCAAGAATTTAATGATTATTTGGTTATTTTTCTGGAATAATAACTTGCTAGAAATTTTGGTTTCAATTTCACTTGTACGCTTTTGGTGATAAATGGTTTTGGGAAGACATGATATATCTTGTTATAATCTGTTTTGAGAAAATGATTTATATAAACTAATCATTTTAATGTTGATAACTCTTTTATCTGAGTGGAATGATTAGTGAATTCATTGTGTAAAACATACTGAGTTTTATACTCACCCCTGCTTTGGTACTTTGGTGATTTTGAGGATGATATCTTCCAGGACAGGGGAAAAGGTAATGTTTCCCACATTTTTAGCACTACTTCGTGATGTTTGGGCTATTTGGTGTTTAAGGATCTTAGATCTTGTGGAGCATGGGGTCCTGTGATCTTTTTAGAGTCTTGTTTTGTTTATTTTTTGTGTACAATGATACTTGGTTGTTCTTACATTGTTGCATACTTTGATGTGGTTTGGAGATACATGAAGTTGTTGATTTGTATTTCATTTGTTCATGCATCATATAGTGAATGTTTGTTTATGGTTTCCAAGTTTTATTTGTTTATTTCTTAAAGGGTAAATCATCCCCCACTTGTATTCGAAACCCTTCGGCATTTATTACCAGCCTTTGGCGTCTTGGGGATGTCTCTTAAGGCCTAGTAAAGACATGTCATACTCTCAATTCAATGAGAATTAGAGGGTCATTACAGGTTCAATAATCCAAAAACACATTATAGAACGTGAGGTATCCCTCGAGCCATTAACAACATATAAAAAACACATTTATGTGTTCTAATACTCAAAATTTTATTTTTACAACCGGTTTACAAAACAGAAAATCTGCCGAATGAAGAATTCAAATTCCCATGAAATTTCATCAGGTCAAAAAATAATTGATGCTATAATAATCTGACGATAGAAATTATTTTCCCCAAGAAACAATGGGGAAATGAAAATAACCACACTCAACCTAATAATGTTGTGAAATCTTGCTCAAATCGATGTGTTGCATTTCCAAATTCCCAATGCACCACCAAGCGTCACCTTATCATATGGCACATAAGTCACATTATCCCAAAAGAGTTCTTGTTTTCTAAACTGAATCATTGATAGAGAGCTTAACCAATCCCATGAAACTAGAGGGACAATATACAGTTAGTCACTTTAAACACTAAATGTATGGTGCTTCCACCATACGTTCTAACTTTTAGGGTCCAACTCTGAATCATGGTATCTTTATCATCATAATTGTCTTTAAAAATGTTCTTTTAGTGTTCCAGCAATGCTCAAAACATGAGACACGAAACATGATATGATCAAAGCATTGAATCCAAACAAAACATTTTTAAACAAAACCAATAAAACACAGTTCAATCCACTACAGTCCCACCATTCTCGAAAAACTCTACTTAAATGGAAGATGTATTTAAAAGGATAAAGAATGAATAATTTTGGTGAAATTAAATTTGGATTTTCTCATATCACTCTCAGAGAATCCCATAACTGGCTTATTGTGACTTCTATAACAAAATACCAACTTTAATATATGATTCCTCTACATAAAAATAAAATAAACCTTGATCCATCCCAATTGGAATTATTTGGATAAAACATCACCTCTTGGATTGAATGAAGTCTGGGTTAACTTCGTATTCTTGTTAGTGTCAAAGGATCTCATAAAAATAAATCCATATAGCTCCTCATACTGATGATATATTGTTATAAGAGAAAACATCAACATATCAAGGACACTAAAAAATCCCAAGTTACATCTTCTAGGTGGTCATGTCAAAGGAAAAATGTTTTTGAGCATGTGTTCTCCCATGGAATTCCTACTTAAGAATCCATGTATCACTCAGGAGTACCCTTTCCTTGATAAATCCATGTTTTTAGAGAAAACTCTAATAGAACCCCACCGAAAAATTCTAATGGATTCTAAAACATTACTGTGGCGTATGAACAATGCTTTCACTGTGTATTCAGTGAATAATAAGATAGATAGAACTTTCTTCTTTAGATATATATTTCATTGAGAGGACATAAATGGTATCCAAAAGGGTATGACACACTCATTCTACCCCATATAAACATTAATAGGAAAATTCTTCAACAGAAAGATCAGTTTCCCCTACCGATGCACTATCCAAAATAGATCACAATGCCTTTACAAATTAGTAAATACTTGAAACACTAAATATTTAATACCAAATCCTACCCTGAACAAAAATGTTTTAAGGATTTTTATACCCTTCCATCCATTTCATTAACATGCTTCCTTACAAGAACCAACATGATTTAAAACACTCCAACTTCATAGGAATTTTCAAACAACACTGATCATTTAAAACTTTATTTATTATTTGTATGCCTTCTACTTGAAAGGAAATGTTTAATCATAATATAAATGATGCTCCTCACCATAGTGGTTTCCTTATCAATGGATTCACTGAGAGAGAACTCATCCCACAACAGAAACTCCATGATCCACTAATCGTAGTCCTAGAGGTGTCCAACCAACTATAACAATCATTAACCCAAAAACAGGAAGAGACCAACCACTTAATAGTTTTCTTGAATAGATCTTCAATAGACATACCTTTGATTCACCTCTATTCAAACTCCCATAAATTATGTTATTAGTTGTAAAATACAATAAATTGACCAATGTTCAAAAACATCCAATATTATTCAAATCATCTACTTAAACATTTGGACGAGTTTGATTTTATCAGATGATTAGTTCAATATACTTCCGAAATGACCTATGATTGATGCATCTTATCACAATGACTAAATATATTAAATAAACTCAAATTGTTTTGTACTATTGAACAACTTGAAAGTATCTTGTATGACAACACATACTATAATGAGATCACCTGAGTGGAAAAAACATCTCTTATACTGTCCATAGGCTTATTATCGCTATGTATTTTGGTATTTGAGGCCCATCCATAATATTATTAACATAATTATGTATTATTGTGTATGGATTTTGGATATGTTGATGGCCTCTCATGTCTACCAACATTGAAAAGGATGGAAAATAATGATCACATAACCTAATAAGTAGCCGAACATTCCCTTTTCATGCCCAGTTTTCAAGAACTAAGCCTTATAAAAATGATCACACTCAGAGAATGGGTCAAACAACAAGCAACCACCCATCAAACAAAGGATGTAGTTTTAAAAACTGAGAGTCCAACATGAGACTATGGCACCTAAATAGTACCATGTATGAGAAACTTCTAATAAACAACCAAAAAAGGATTAATTTTCTAAGGGTGCTAATTACAATGGGTTAGCTCCATACCGAAGATGATAGTATGGACCCAAAATGAGGACACGACTATGGGAGGTCACTAGGTATAAGGGCTTATCAATTAGATTCAGACTTAAGAAGGAGTAATCCTATGGAAATGGTCTCATTCCATTTCATGGAATCTAATCAATGAAAAATGGAAAAAGGATTGAAACCACCCTTACAAAATGGTCAATCTAGAAACACCACTTAAAGTTCCAGTTCAATTCATTATCCTCATTCACACTCAAATCATTCTGAATTTTAAAATCCCAAATTAATGACAAGACCAGTCTAGAAAAAACATATACAAAGTAATTTTTTGGGAGATACATAATTTTAAACATGTGAGATATAATAATGTTCAATTTTATACATTAATTAATTAATTTACCCGAAGTCATAATTGGGTCATTGTTTTAACAAACACCCATTTAATCATCATTCATTTATTTTTACATTTTCACAATAGGTTTAGTTAGAAAAATATAAATTGTAATCTGTACTAAAAAATAGCCTCTTGTTTCAATTGGAATGTCAGTTAACCAAGTCCATACACAATTTTGCAAAAAATAGTTTAAAAGGCCTCATATAAATTTAAAATGTTTTCTAAAAAAGGATTACACCTTAGGCTTTCATGAAAAACAATATAAGTGGTGACATGAACTTTAAATGACCATAAAAAATGGCATTAGATAATCCAAAGGGGTTATTCACTAAGTAATTTAAAGGAAAAGGTGACCTACGAGGGTCTCATTAATCCATTATGGGTTCAATTAAAAGAAAATTAAAAATTTTAATCATTATTCATTTTAAAAAGCCTATGTGGTTCACTTTATACACAACATGTTCCAACTAACTTAATAGGTCCCAATTTTTCATTTATAAATATAGCCAAATTTTTTATTAAGACTGAGAAATAATGTTATAGGTTTTATATATAAATTTTTTTTAACACATTTAATCAAAAATAATTTTCACACTAATTAAACTGATGATATTGTCATAATATTAATTTATATATTACATAACCACATTCGGTTGGGTATTGGTTCAATAACATGGGTTGTAATTCTTAATTTAGAAGGCATTAAAACACCTTATAAATTAAAAATTGATATTATTTTAATTATAACCACCCACATATCAGTCCACACAACCAATGGTTCATGATTCCCACATGTGATAATTTGTTAATTAGGACACAACACAAATCTATACTGGAAATTTCTGTTAGTGTTTTATAGGTACCACAGGTAACCAATTAAATACCCTTTTTATACCATAGGGGATTCATTTTATCAAGAAATTAGGTACCAATAAATATGATAAATAATCACTAAAACATGACAAAAAACATGTAAGTCTGGTACATAAGAAGGGAAAACACCCAAGATATTTTTCATTAGAAACTTGTTAATTATGTCACAGAATCATTTTGTATAGGCAATGTAATAAATAAATCCCATATCATTTTATATACCAAATAAGGCTTATAAATAAATAGGTAGACAAAACACTAATAATGATTCTAAAATTTCCAACATGGCATCCAAAATGCCAGAAACTATCAAACATGGAACATCAAAATTTTCAAACATCTTAATAATGTAATCTAAATGTCATGGCATATTCAAAGAATGTGAACTCATATGTTCATATAATGATGAATTTAATGATTCCTCCTTGATGTCCAGGCCATGGGTAATCCTAAAAATATCATAAATCAGTAAGCAGAAGAAAGTACACTAATAACCCTAGTTGAAATCTTAATCAATGGTAATAATGAACAACATGGACAAAAATCCATACACTAGACATTTGGTCTTTTCCACAAACATGGGTCGATAACTCAATGGAACCATTATTTACCAAGATTCAACAAATAATTAGTCTCATATCTACCTACCCAAAATAGTAAGACAATGGAACGGAAGCTCAGATAGCACCCTGTAACATACTAGCTTGACTAACCACTAAATCGGTAGCCATATGGTTTCCACATGATCTCTATATATTCCCCCCATATGCTAGAGGTTTCCTACTAGTAGTGTAGGTCTACTGATAGAATGGTGAGGAGATGATACCATCATGATCAGAGCGGAATAGCATCATATCAAAATGTGGAGACTAGAAAATAGTTTCAACAGTAATAAATCAAATATAGAACAACATTGGAATAATTCAATGACTAAATAAAAATAAACAACCATTTCCAATACATATGATGTCTCATTCAAGTATAAATTATTCTAAAATATACCATTATAAGTAATAATACAAATAAGAAGGAAAAAATACAAATGGATAACTCCATGACCATCCTAAGCACGAGATTAATCCTATTATTTCTAGCTCCCAAGTACAAATCACAACAAATCCAATAAATATAATGACCTACAAACACGTAGAACAGGTCCAGTACCCCAGTGAAATGGGGGATAGACTAGGGTGGGAGATATAATCCCACTAGGATTCCACCCATGGTGTCTAGATCAATCTAGTTTGTGAACTAAAATAAAAGTGTTCCAATTTAAATGAATAAAATATGATAAATAAACATATATATGTCACTTTGTTCTGGGTTCCCAAATGGATACTTGACCAATTCTACCTTCCTCAGCCTAAGATAAATATATGAACAAATAAAACATGTTGAAGTGAAATTATAAGGTACAAGGCAGAATATATGATGTAGCAGAATTGGTTAGAACCCAATCATATTCTTTTCATTGAGGTGAGACCCATAGGACATCATCCAAGAATTTTGATACTACTTTGTAACAACAACAACAACAATAATAATAATAATGAAACACCATATGTAGTCTATAAGAAACATCCATCAATTCCCTTAATTGAATCCTTATCGTGTACAAGGTGATCTATAATGAAAGCCCAATGATTTCTACAAGATCCCCTAATAGAACCAATACCACTAACCCCATCTAATGTGACCCATAAGGGTGTCCCTTGTACCACTCATGATAATGAAAATTATAATATCATACCATGTATGAGAAATAGATTTTCAGGTATCACATGTGGCATGGAATAACCATCTTTCCAAAAAAATCCATCCATATTTTCTCCACTAGGTAATGGTTATCACTCAAAATTTTAAATAATATGCCCAAAGAGAATGCCCAAATAAATTTAATGGATCTCTCTTGGAATATCTTGTAGATACAAGAAATGCGTAATGATTCAATCCACAACATCGATAATTTGAGGCCCATGTTCTCACCCGGACCGTAGTAGTTGGGGAATAGCAATAAAAATCACTACTCATCACTAAGGAATATCATGTACATCAAGATAAAATGCTTTCCATGAATTTAATCAAAACCAAATAAATGTGGAATAAAGAAATTTCCACAGGGACCTATGAATAATCATATACAATAGGCTACAAGGAATGAAAACATAAATATAATCTCACAAACAAGTATTTAGCATAGTGAATTTGGCATAAGGATTAAGGAATAGACAATAAATAAGGGGACATGAAGTATAAGACCAATGTACAAGGAAAAATATAACAGCATGTCATAAATAATAATTCTTAATAATTTAAAAACATGCATGAGATATAAGGAACCTCTAATAGGGAATAAGAATAAATAAAAAATCATTTCATTAGTGTCATTCAAACAATTTAATGGAATTCACTTCGATCAAAGAGTTCAATCATGGGATAAAATCATAGACATTAAGCTTAAGGTCCTATATCATGGGAAATAATTTCTCTTAATTCAATTTATTAATGTAATGAATTTATTAAGGCTGAAAAAATCCCTTAAGGGTGTTCCAAAAATCAAGGATCAATGTAATTATGAATCAAAGGAGTAAGCACACCCATAATAGTGGACAAAGTCCAAGAGATAATCTAGAGTGGTGATTCACTACTCACTAGGTATGTACTGAACATGGTAACGAGCTCAATTTAATTTTTTTTATAAAACAGATGTGTCACCAGAATATTATAAGACATGAAACAACAAAACACCATATAGAAAATTAATAAAATATTGAAAAACATGCACCACCTACCATATACTATGGATGACCCACACATTCAATGTTGTGGTTTTATTTACTATAGTTTTAGAGACGTAAAAGAAATTTATAAAAACCTAGAAAATAGGGATAATTATTCCCCACCAATATAGCGCAACAGAATATTGAATCAAGGATGAATAGAATCATGTAGGGTGGACATCTTACCTCAAGATTTCAAAGGGTTCTGACGGAGATTGATTTTGACAACGAATGAAGGAGATATATCAATACCTAGAAAGGTGGAAGGGATCTCTACATGAAAGAGGGGAAGAGAAATAAAACTGAGAGAGAGAAAATGTATAATAGGAGATTGACTAAAATGATCATTAATTGAAAAAATGTTACTTCACTAATAAAAACATGGTTCATAGTTTGGCCACACGATTGGCCAAACCATGGGCCCACCATGAGGCACCCACTACTTTGGAACCCTAACCCACACAGTTGTCTTGTACAGTTTCCCAAACCATGCACCAACTATCTGATCCCACGAATATCTCATGGACACCAAATATTCTCACATGAATAAGTCACATGGTTACTACTAGAGGGTTATATGGTTTCAAAAAAATGTCTTCCCTGTTAGTCTTATCCATTTTTTGAAGTTCTGAGGTCCAACACTCCCAAAAATAGTCGGATTACATGAGGAATCCCTTAGTCCTTTAACAACATCTTTAAATAGCACATTAATGTTTTACAACACTCATAATTCCTTTTCATATCTCAGTTTACAAAATAGGTCATCCACTAAATGATAAAAAATCATATTAGAATTTCAACCCATCTAAGAAAATGGAATGGTACACAATATATCTTAATATCAAAACAATTTTACCTGGTAAAATATTCTGTAATCCCATATCACAAAAATCTAAATACATATATCACAAATGTTTTTAAAAAAAATGTAAAATCTATGCTAAATTGATGTACTATTGAATAGATATTTATTTTGCAACTACTTCTTTAGGTTTATCAACTCAAACTATCTTTCATGCCCCAACATCATCTCAACATGACTGATTTGTACAATTATTTACATATATTTAATCATAAGGTGTCATTTTAATTCTTAAATAAAAGCTATTATTGTATGAAAAATTATGTAGAGGATGTTTTTTATCCCATCCACCTTTTAAATCCATCGAAAATGATATCATCATATCTTACAGTGTTTGAATGGATCTCTCAAACATACCACTGTTCTATGGATGATAAGAAATTTTGAATGATAAATTTTGATCCAAATCATTCAATGAAATTTTGATAATTTCAAGATAAAAATAAAGTCTTAGTCAGATACAACAATTGTAGTACTTAATTCAACATAACCACTATGTTAAAATATATTTGTTGGAAATTTTAAAATGAGAGAAATATCATTTTATATAAATGAAGTGCAATAATATTTCATAGAGAACGACTAAAGACCAAAAAAAATATAAAATTTATTTTCGTTGGAGAGTTTTATGAAAAACTCAATTGTTATATTTTACCATTTTCATTCTATTGTTGTTAATGGTTGAAACATCCACAGAGATTGTAGTATTCCTTCATTATCATCATAATATACCTTTCATCTAGATACATATTTTTCAAAATCTCTCTTCATTTTTTTCCACCAAAAATGATTTTTTAGATCATTATATATATTTTTACATCATGGATGAATAATGAATGATCATACATTTACTTCATCCAATAGTTCCATCATTAAAAATAGTATAGACTAGAAACATATATTTTTTCTAACATATATCATTCCATCAGGATCAAGGTTGAACACTTGAATATTTCCCAACCTCTTTTTTGGTTCACATCATCATATTACTCCTCTTTAATCTTAACATGGATTGATATTTTATCATCCATTTTAGAATATCTAATTTCACCCCTTTCATTTTTTGACCGATCCTTTAAAAATCCAGAAATATTTGAAATTTTTAATAATAATTAATGATTTGATATAATGATCCTTTCGAATAAGAGAATATATCTCTTTGTTATATTTCCAGGGGTCATAATATATTAAGAAATCATTATCTATAATGAAGTTATACCATATTATTTTATTCGTCTTCAACTATTTTTTGAATGAATAAATACATTATAATTTTATGATAAATATATATGTCACACCTTTTATAAGTACCCGACATTAAACATTACACAATCTTGAATTATGTGAAGAATTCACATTGAGGATCTTTCCAGGTTTACAGGTTCAGAGAATTATGCCATAATTATTACATGACAACTTGAATATTACATGTAGACACTGCTACTCAGTATCCATTTTTTCATAAAATAAAAAATCATAAAATGAAACATCTCTAGTTCCATATTTTAGACAACAAGAATTTTCCTTGATCCTATCCTTGAACCTATTCATCTTTAAATCCTATATAAAACATTTCAAAAACATGGGACGAGATTAAAAATCTTAGTAAGGGTTATAAAATAAGGAAGGAATATATTTTTCCATCATTAAATACAAATTAATGAAACTTTACTTTTCAATCATAACATACCTTATGAAATCATAAGATTTAATAATAACACCCACAAATCATAAATCATGATGGTAACTTATGGAATTCATAACATACTTACATTGTAGCTATCATAGATATATGGGGAGCCAAATTTGGAATACCCATCATAGTATATTCACTAAATCTCTTAGGAGAAACATTAACTTTTACCTCTGTTACGTTACCCAATGCATTGGTGAGCTATCTCGGGCTCACCCACCCTATGTTTATCACAGAACCACCCATATATGTACACAATTCCCTATAAACATAACATAATCATAACACATAACACAATAATAATGTAAAGATAACATTTCCACATTCCAATCACAATATATCAAATCATGATATTGAAAAAAACAATGCTTTATAAAATCATTCTTAAAACCATTTAAAACATTTAATAAATATATTTTTGAATCAATGTGTCACATACGACTTTGGAACCTTTAAATAAATTATCATTTTGAAAAATTAATTTTCATATAAATAAATCCTTAAAACCATTTTTAAAACATGGACATTAATGATAGAGATTTAGAAGAATAAATCTTTAAAACATTTAAAATTATATTTTAGTTAAAGATTTAAAAAAAATCAGGGATGATTAAATAAAAATAATTGAGGACTAAAATTGAATTATAACTTTATAATATCATGAGAATAAAGGGATTCATGTTACAATATTCCAAAGGATAGTATATACACCATAATAGAGTTAATTAGTGCATAACAACAACAAAGTCTCAATCGAATGTAAATTGTGATGCAATCCCTTATAAAAACTGTATCCTTATATTAAGGATAAATCAATTACATAATAATGAGTGAAAAATATAAATACAATCAATATAAGTGGATATTAAGTGTGAAACTATCAGAGGTTGTTCACACATATTGAAAGAACGACATAATCAATAAGGTGAATTTTAACCCAAATAATTTAAATTGGGTGAAGAAGTTCCCCTACAGAAATTTGATAGCCTAACGGTATCATGTAAACATTAAAAAATTGATTTGATGAGAGAGAAAAGGATATATCATTATTTGAACATAAAATTTTTAGAAATAATTATATAGAAGAACATATCCCAATGTATGAAGATGTAAATTAAAAGTCATAAAAAAGACTTTTATAAAGATGAGGGTGAAATGTTCCCTTACTAATTGGGTAACTTAAAAAACATACACCGCTTGAAAAATGTATGACATGATGAAGATGTAAATAACCATAATTGAAATTATATTACACAAATAATAAAATCATGTGCATTACATACACCCCACAAAATGAAATAGTGGAAAATATAGCATGAATATCACGACAATAAAAAGTGAGATGAAAATCACTTACCACGTTCTATTTAATCGAGTTGTATGACCAAAAGCTAATAACCAACAAATGACTCACTAAATAAAATAAATATAAATATAATAATGATAATATATATCAAATTGAAGTACAAAATACACCACATGTAATAAATAAGTGGTGAACAATGGAAATCTCAGATAATTAAAAGTGAGATAAGAAATCCCTTACCCCTTGTCCAGATTGACTTGTTTGTTCCTTGTTCTTTCGGAATAAAAAAATTAAGTTAATTTATAATTTATTATAAACCCTTTTGGATGTTTATAATCCCTTTTATATCACTTTTTACAATTTTATAATCATTATGTAATCATTTAAGTTAATAATAGTCGTTTTGTCGATTTTTGGTACATGAGTAAAAAAATGAACACCTTATAATTACAAGTTGTCCATGTGGGAAATATTATATTATCTCCAGAATGATATTAATGATTCCAAAATCATATATATAATATATATACAATATATATCTGTATTTATAATAGTACATAACATTTGGAGATAAGAAATGAAATACATTGTTCAAAGAGACGGTAAGTCGTACGTACAGGTGAACGCTACTTTCATTTCTATTTCGTATTTTAATTGAATGAAAACTTAAAGATAAATAGTTTTATTTTAGTTCAATTATAATATCAGATATAATTTAAATAACTCTAACCTCTATACATCCCACATATGTTATGATTGAGTCATATCACTTTGAGGAGGTGGTAGTCTGCACTTCCTCAAATGAAATTATCTTGTTTACTTAAAATAGAAACAATAAAGGTATGATATAAATGAAAAAAAGAATTAAGAAAATATAAATATATTATATATCATGTATAAATACATTTACATCTTAATGTACACCATGAGAGGTGGTAGGAGATAATTGAATAATCATCGTTTCGTGAGGTGTTAGTTTTTCACCCACAGAAATAGTATGTTCTTTACCCATTAGATGGAGGTGTGTGTAAGTGTGGTTTGAATCCATCTCATAAAAACATTATAGAATTTTTAAGATACTTTTTTTGTTATAAAATAAAGGAATTAAAATATTTTAGGGGTTGTAGATGTAAAATAAATGAAAAGAAGTTAAGAGAAACTGTTAACTTTAATTCGGGTACCTCCCTTTGGTCTGAAACAAAAAGACTTCTTGATGTTCCTTATGCAGAAGGTAAGGCTTCTAGGAGGAAAAGAGTTATTTTTAGAGAGCATTTGGGTAGTTTTTGGATGATCCAGTGGGATTTTGAGGTGTTAGGAATGGGTTAGAAGTGAGGACATTTTATAAGGGGGAGGAGGGGTTCTCTAGGAATGTGTGAAAATGTTATTTTATTATATAATGATTTTCGGTTTATAAAGGTCCAAAACTCATCAAGGTCGAAGATGAGATAACTAATGGTCGAAATAAATTCATCCAATAATAATTGGACAGGTTTTAGATGTTATTGAAAAAATTATAATCATATTTATTTAAATCATTTATTAATGAGGTAAATATTGCATCATTTTTGTGTCATAAATATTTTTATTTATAAGATGTCTAAAAAGTATAAAAAAATACCATGATGTATGAAATATATTTACCTTTACAATGAATATTTATAGTCTAAAATATAACTTATATAACCCCATGTAAAAACTAATTTACTAAAAGATATATGTTTGTGTAATTTTGGACTTTACATTAAATTAATTAATCTAAAGTGTCATTTTCACTCCCATGTGGCTCCATGGGATCCCAAGATCTACTAATTGATGACCATGGTCATCCATGACTCATCCAATATGTTTAGGACAAGTGTTAATGTAGTAATGTATTATTATAATATTCTTTTTATCTTGAATTACCCTATTTACCTTTAACAGCGGTAAATATAAGTCAAACGTTACTATTCCCTAAAAAATGGTTTTCCTATTATTGAAAAAAATATTACGTAATAATAACAACTATGTATTTCATATTTTATAAATTCAATTCATTGAAGCGGTAAAATTTCATTTAAATGAAAAAGTCAGTTTTTTAACTACTACTTAGTGGTTTCACTATTCATCAAAAATTGATGTTTTTCAGAAAAATACCCAAAATTCAACCTAAGATATATTTGATATTACAAATTAAAAAAAGATGTATATTTTACAAAATTCAAAACATATAATTCACATTAATTATTTTAAAATTTATTCATGTTGTCAAAAACAAATAGCGTGTTTTAAAAAAACCAATATCTATCAAAAGATTGACACTTGTATATGCCCAAATTCAAAGTGAAATTTCACCCAATGACCAAAATTGGATTAAATGGTAAGAATATAATCTCATTAAACATTAAAACTATTTAAAGAGATAATATAAACATATAAATAAGTTATATTAAAAGATAGTTTTGAATTAAAATACATTATTTTTCACTATTCATTAGAAAAAATATTTAATCAGAAAAATAGCAAAAAAAATACCCAATGTAAATTTTTGTGTCCTGATTCTAAATTAGAATTTTATTTGGTTAAATATAATATATAAAATTGACCAAAACTATATTTAAATAGGGGTATCCACCAAAAGACGATAAATCGACCTTTTAGTGAATATTAGAGTATTTATGCTTAAAATCGAATACTTTTCTGATTTTATTTCTCTAACGTTAATTGGATAAATGTAAAATCATTTAAAAAACATGTATAATCATATTTTAGTTAGTTATATTCATTCCCTCCAATTCAATGTCTAGGCATTAACTACCATTTAAAATAATAATTTTATATTATCAGTGTGCAACATAAGATTTCAAAGAAACCCATTATTGTGTATCGGGTAAGCCATCGAACATAGCATCCCATTTAAATAAAAATTAATATTTAATTCAAAAATATTAATAAATATTCAAACTTCATATTCTTTATTTCCCTAGGATGTTACATCTTTCCCCCTTTTGGGAATTGTGTCCTCTCAATTTTAAAATTGGGCTTAGAAACATCATTGAAAGTCCCACATTGGAAAAAGAGTCAATAAAACTATCACTTTAAAATAAATGGAGAGAAGTATAAAGGACACCTAAGACAACAGATTCTAGGATTATATGAAATCATGGATATGGAAGTTAAAATTACTCTCATATATTAATAGAGTGTGTTAGAGAACTTGATCATGGAAAGTTAACCACCAAAATACCAAAAATTTGTGGTTGGGAAAAAGTATGATGATAAAAGAGAGATTATAGCTTTCTTGATTCGTGACTATTTTCATAGAGTTGTAGAATTTTATTAATAACTAGACTAATATCATAAGTAAATATACTTACTTGTCATGTAGATTTTAATCCTTTAATAAAATGCTACCACAAACTCATCTTTTCTCAAAATGGTAAGTATTCAAGATGGCTTGGTCACACCATAAGGGCTAGAATCAACTTCTAGAGTATCACATAATCTTAAAAAGAAGAACTATATATTTCTTATGTCTTTAGACCTTCACTAAAATCTAAATAGTTAGTGTGAGATCCGATAATACCCCAAATGACAATATTTTACAAAACTAAAAACTACTCTTAATCTCCAAAATTTATCAAACAAACCCCAAAGTTCAAAAAAGACAATTCTATAAATAGTTGTCCATAAAATTCATCAATGTAATCTAAACTAAGATTGATACCCAACTATTAGAAGGATTAATCACATAGTCTTCCAAGATAAATCTTAACATTTATCTCCAAATAACATTAGTTACTCTTAAAGTCTTATTATGAAGTGTAATTAACCTAATCACATATTCTCTATGATAGGTTAATCATTTCCATAAATAACCCAAATAACCATATGTCTATAATAAAAACATGGATTCTTCCAAAATAAAATTCCACCATTACTCAATAGAATAAAAGATAATGATTCTTTGAATAACATTTTCATTTATCATACTTCAGGGATACACATACTATAAAAAGTCTTCCAATGTAATCCTATCATCAAAAGAGCCTTAATAATTTTAAGCATTTCATCATCTTAAAATCTACTATAACATTTGAATCCCTTACATGTTTACTTCTTACTCATTCAATGTTATTCACGATTCATTAACCATTATTTACCAAATTATTCTGAAATTCTTCTTTCCTACAAACAAAATAATGAATCATATCCTAATACTCAATAATATCAAAACATATGTCAGGAAATAATCCATACCTTTCATCAGTCAATGTCAGTTTATTCATCTTCAATCAGAATGGCATTAGCTATTTATAAAAATAAATATATATATATATAATGCCGGTGATCCCATTCCCCAAAATTATTTATAGGACATCTGTTTGTATAATGACCATGCACACCACATTTAAAAAATTCGACTAATCCTTCAGAAAGAACTTCTTTCCCATCCCTAGAGTCTATTATATGCTTCCTTTTTCTATGGAAGGTTCTTGATTTATGACATTCACTTCCACATCTATTGCATCTTCATTTCCTTTGAAACATTTTCCTAAGTGTTTATTTCTACATCCTTGACACATAGGTTTTTGAATATACATACCTTTAGGATTATTACCTGAACATACGTGGGGATTTGATTATCGCATATACAATGTCTTATAAAAATCACCAAGGTTCAGGTGGTCCATCATGACTCCAGATAGTTGGTTGAGAATAACAACAAGAGTTTTCATTACAGCTGCCATTTCATTTTGTTTCTCATTCCAAAAACCATCATAGTTTTCTTCACATCCACTGTTTCTTTAGTGCCTACTATATCCATCCATTTACTAAAACCATAAAGTTAAGTGTGAGTCTATCAGTAAAATCATCATATAATATCTTATGAGGAGGGTAAATACTAATATATACTTATTCATGTTATCTTAATCTAATTAATATTATCTAAAATAACTATGACCTTTTCTAAAATCCTAACTATTATGGGAATGTAACTTATGCTTAAAGAACACCCTAAACTCTAATGTTATCTAAACCAACCTCTGACACCAACTATAAGGACCTGGCTATAAACATTACATAAACATGAATTATGCCATGAATTCACATTGAGGATCTTTTCAGGTTTAGAGTTTTAGAGAATTAGGCCATAACTATTACATAACAACTTGAATATTACATGTATACACCATTACTCAGTGTACATTTTTTTCATAAAAAACTCTTAAAAATAAATATGTCTAGTTCCATGTTTTTTGACAGCATGACTTTTCCATGATCCCATCATTATCTCTATTCATCTATAAGTCCTGTAGGAAAAATTTCAAATATTTGGTATGAGCATAAAAATCTTAGTAAGGGTTATAAAATATAAAAGAAAAACATTATCCCATCATTAAATACAAATCAATGAAACCATACTTTTCAACCATAACATACCTTAGGAAATCATAATATTTATGAATAACACCCACATAACATACATCATAAAGGTAACTTATGGCATTTTTAACATACTTGAATTGTAGCTATCACAGCTACATATGGAGTCAAATTTGGAAAACGCATCACAGTATATTCCCTAAATATCGTAGGAGAAACATTAACATTTACCTCTATCGCGTTTCCCAATGCATTGGAGAGCTATCTCGGGCTCACCTTCCCTAGGTTTATCATAGAAGCACCCATATACGTAAACAATTCCCAATAAATATAACATAATCAAAACACATAACACAAGCATAATGGAAAGATAAAATTTCCCCATTCCAATCACAACATATCAATTCAGTATATTGAAATAAATAATTCTTTATCGAATCATTTTCAAAACCATTTAAAACATTTAATAAAGATATTTTTGAAACAAATTTTTCCATACCACTTTGAAACTTTTAAATAAATTATCATTTGAAAACATTAATTTCCACATAAAAAAATCCTTAATTTTTTTTAAACATGGACATTAATGATAAATATTTAGAGGAATAAATCATTAAAACATTTAAAATGATATTTTAGTTAAAAACTTTTTAACAAAATGAGAGACCCTTGAATACAAATAATTGAGGAATAACATTGAATAAAAACTTTATAAAATCATGATAATAGAGGGATTCATGATATAATATTCCAAATAATAGTATATAATCTATATAAGGTTGAATTACTTCATAACAACAATGAAGTCTCAATGGAATGTAAATTGAGATGAAATCCATTATAAAAATTATATCCACAGATTAAAGAAAAATCAATTACATAATAAAGTGTAAAAAATATAAATACACTCAATATAAGTGGATATTAAGAGTGAAACAATCATAGATTATTCACACATATTCATATCATGACATAATCAAGAATTAGAAGTTTAACCCAAAGAATTGAAATTGGGTGAAGAAGTTCCCTTCAGAAATTCGGCAGCCTAATGACGCCACGATAAAATTCAGAAACTGAGTTGATGAGAGGGAAATGGGTATCTCATAATTAGGACATAATGTTTATAGCAATAAAGACATATGAGATCATATCCCAACATAAGAATATGTAAATTAAAAGACATAACAAAAAGAATTCTTTTAAAAAGGGGAGGGTGAAATGTTCCCTTACCGATTTGGTAGCTTACAAAACATACACCACATGAAAGAAAGATAATATTATGAAGATGTAAATTCCCATAAATTAAATTATATTAAGAAAAGAATATAAACATTTGCAGTATATACACCACACAAAATTAAATAGTGGCAAATATAGTATGAATCTCACGGGAATAAAAAGTGAGATAAAAATCCCTTACGACATTGTAATCAATCGAGTCATATGACCAAAAGTTAATAACCACCAAGTAATTAAAAGAATAACATGAATATAATGAGAATCGTGATAATATATCAAATGGAAGTACACAATACACCACATGGAATAAATAAGTGGTGAACAAGGGAAATCTCACAGAATTAAAAGTCAGATAAGAAATCCCTTACCACGTGTCCGACATGACTTGTTTATTCCTTGTTCTTCCTAAATAATAAACATAAGTTAATTTATAATTTATTAAAAAACCCTATTAATCTTTATTATCCCTTTTATATCACTTATTACCATGTTATAAAACATTATGTAATCTGTTAAGTTAATAATGGTCTTTCTGTCGATATTTGGTAGTTGAGTAAAAAAATGAACACCTTATAATTACAAGTTGTCCATGTGGTCAAGAGTCCATTATCTCCAGAATGATATTCATGATTCATATATCATATATAATATATATCCAGTATATATATGTATTTATAATAGTGTATAATGTAACGTCCCGGACCCAGGTGCCACGCAACGGGTGCCCTGAGCCCGGTTCGCCACGTGACCTCAAGCACATTTCCCCAAAGGCCAGAGGCTGCTGACTAGCAGTGAGGGCCCAAGTCTGATAGTGGGGAAACTATGCCCTCATTTGTCAAAGTGTAGCACAGTGTAATTGAAATAAAACATACAAAAAACAACGGAAATAGTAAACCATACACAACTGAAATAATCAATAGTATATAAATAGTGATGATATATGCCTCAAGTACTAATAAAACAGCCGGAGCATGTTATATATCAATACAGTACAGCAAAATGTAGAGTAAAGCAAAACAAAGCAACAACTAGCATCGGCATCGCGAGCCTAGGCTCGGTCCCATTCCCTCCTACTACTCAGCAACAGTCAAGTGCCTATATAGGGACTCTTTCCCCTATCTACACCTGCAACAACGTAATCTGTTTGGGCCGAAAAGCATGACCCAAATAGGGTGTGAGAAATATATCTCAGTAAGCACCCACCAAAGGCATGTGCCCAACTGCGTGTAAGAATGCAACAATAGTGTGCAATAGTAAAATGCAATAATGTAAGAAGTACTGAAAAGTAACTAACTTAACAATTAAATTTCCATTTTATTATTCGTTTCATTCATTTAATTTAGTAACATTGTTCTGCTCAATAGCACCAAGCCCTCAGGCCAACCAGAACCGTGCCCTCAGGCTAAAATAGTAAACCACTCCCTCAGGCTTTCCCTCAGGCTATACAGAATCCAACACACAGGTATTTCCCTCATGGATAGCCGAAATTCTCACCCTTAGGCATATGAAGTGTCTCCCTCAAGCACAGAAGTCAATCCCTCATGCACGAAAGGTTTCCCTCAGGCAAAATAGGATGTTTCCCTCAGGCTAATACATTCATGCCCTCAGGCTAATACAGTGTAGTGCCTGCAGGCTAATCACAAAAACTCCCTTAGGCTAAGCATGTAACCGGGAGATTCCCAACACGTCAAAATGCAGTAAACAATAAATTCCTCTCAAGGAAATTCTATGATTACTACTTTAAAGGCATACCCTTCGGTATCCTGGCCAAATGGCTAAACAATGAAACACACCCCCTGGGTGGTTCCGGATCCAAGCAACGATCCCAACCAGAATTTTATTATCACAATTTTATCACATATGAAATTCTAGGCATTAATATAGCAATGGCCTCAGCCACACAACACCCCAACATGGGTTCGTGGAATGAAAATGCACAAAAACGCATGACAGTTGGAAATTTACACAAAGTCGCCTACCTTATATGCCAACAAACGTTATACCCGAACACCGACTCTAGAAACGCCCAAGAACGGTGTAGATCTGACGAAGAACAAAACCCATTCAAATGTAAATAACTTCCATTAGGGGAAGAATTGGTGAGAACTATACCAGGAGAGGAAAGGACATATGCGTGCGTTTCCAAAGAGATCGTCTGAAGCCGAATCGGATTCCAGACCAACACTCAACGGATCTTCAAAGGTTCGGCCACCTCCTTTGGCTCCAAACAGCTCAAATGCCTCCTCTGCCAAATGAGGAGGCTACTGCCTATTTTAAGCCGAAAAAACAAAGTACATGACATGTACTTCTAAGTACACAGCATGTAGTTCCTTCATTTAACTATTCCTCTAGCGGCACTGCCACACTGTTCATCCGTTGACATGAGTACACGGCATGTACTCCCAAGTACATGGTGTGTACTATCGCCCAGCTGGTGGCTACACCACCGCCTTACTGTTTAGGTCTGTCGACTCACTACACGGCGTGTAAAATACCACTACACGGTGTGTAGTTGTCTCCTACACCCTTTGTCGTCGACATGTCTACACGCCCCATGTACTAATCCCAACACGGCCAAAAGTACACGGCGTGTGGAAAATGTACACGGCGTGTAGTTCCAATATTTAGGATTTTTCCCCATTTTTTATATTTTCTCAAAAACACTTAAGGAAAATAGAATAGAAGAATCTCATACCTCAAAAAATATGAGCCGGGTTCTTACAAACATCCCCCCTTATAGCAATTCATCCCCGAATTGCCTTTCATAGGGTGGCGAAGATAAAGCTCAGAACAGCTCTGGCCACTGAGCACGTACGTCGGCCTCCTTCTCCCAGGTCTCATCCTGCACTCGGCCATGCTGCCATAGCACTCGTACGAGAGGAACTAACCAGCTTCGGAGAACCTTCGTACTCCTATCAACGATACGAATCAGATGCTCCTCAAAGTATGCATTAGCACCAAGCTCAACCTCCCCAGGCTGAAAAATGTGAGATGGGTCTGAATGATAGGGACGCAACTGAGACACATGGAAGACGTCGTGCATGGCTTGGTACCGCTGTTTTCGGTTCAAACGATATGCAACAAGCCCGACTCTCTATCAAGAATCTCGAATGGCCCCACATACCTCGGTGAAAGATTACCCTATCTCTTGATCTGCTTGTGTCCCAGCCTCAGCGAAACACATAGAAAAACCTGGTCCCCAACCACGAACTCCAAGGGTCATCTACGACGATCAGCATAAGATTTCTAAAGAGACTGTGCAGTAGACATCCGATTCTGAATCAACTGGACCTACTCAGATGTCTCCTTCACTAGCTGTGGTCCCAGTAAAGCTGCCTCACCTACCTCTAACCAGCACAAAGGTAATCAACATGGCCTACCATATAAAGCCTCGTATGGTGCCATATCAATAGTTTCCTGAAAACTATTGTTATAGGAAAACTCGACTAAGGGTATATTCTTCTCCCAAGATCCCCCAAAGTCGAGGACGCATGTGCGCAACATTTCCTCTAGCACCTGTATCGTACGCTCCAATTGGCCATCGGTTTGAGGGTTGTTTGTTATGGTCAGAAGCACATGTGTACCCAGTGCCCTCTGAAAACTGTGTCAGAAATGAGACATAAAGCGGGCGTCCCTATGAGAAATGATAGAACGAGGGACCCCATGAAGACGTATGATCTCTCGGATATACAACCTTCTGAGCTCGTCCACACTGAAGGTATCCTTGATCGGCAAGAAGTGAGCTACCTTTGTGAGTCTGTCCACAACAACCCACACGGCGTCATTACCTCGAGGTGACCTCGACAATCCCGTCACGAAATCCATCACGACATCATCCCATTTCAACTCTGGAATGGGTAACTGCTGTAACAGTCCAGCTGGTCTCTGATGCTCCGCCTTCACCTCCTGATAGGTGGAACACCTCGTAACAAAACCAGCTATCTCTCTCTTAATACCCGGCCACCAGTACTGAAGTCTCAAGACTCGGTATATCTTGGTAACCCTGGGATGAACTGTCCATACTGAATCATGAAACTCCCACATCAGCTCCTCGCGTATATCCCCTGGAACCCATACTCGTCCATGGAAATTCAAAACCTCATCATCGCCTATCATCCAACAGGGAGGAGGGTCCTCACCTGCCACCGACTGCCATAGAACTAGACCTTTTGAATCTGATAGTTGTCTCATCCTCACTATGTTCAGGATGGTAGATGTCACAGCTAAAGAGGAATGACAATTCTGCCCCTGACTATCGTGCACCTCCAGATGCATCTTAGAGAAAAAATCCATAAGCTACCACTCACCACTGGCCTCCTGCACTGCCTGTATCTGAGTCTTTCTGCTCAGTGCATCAGCTACTACATTACCTTTACCAGGTGTATAGGCAGGCTCAAAATTGAAGGACTTTAGGTACTCAATCAACCTTCTCTGCCTCAGATTCAGGTCACGCTGATTAAAGATATACTTGAGCCTTTTTTGGTCGGTGAAAACCACAAAATTCTCTCCCAACATGTAATGTATCCAATAGCACAACGCATGCACAACTGCATCCAACTTGAGATTATGCGTCCGGTAATTCCTCTCATGTGGCCTCAACTGCCAAGACCCGTACGCAACAACTCAGTCACCCTGCATCAACACTACTCCCAGCCTAATAACTGATGCATCACAGTAAACTATATAGCTCTTCCCCTGCTCTGCGAGTATGAGGATCGGTGTTGATGTCAACCTTCCTTTCAGGTCCTGAAATGCCGCCTCACAAGCTTCTGACCAAACGAACTTCACACCTTTCTTAGTCAGACCTGACAATGGAGCTACTAAGCAGGAGAAGTCCTGTATGAAGCACCTGTAGTAACCAGCTAGCACTAAGAAACTCCGTATCTCAAACACGTTCTTAGGCTGCTCCCAAGAAACTACTACTCTCACCTTCTCTAGGTCTACTGTAACTCCTGCCTCTGAGATGATATAACCTAGGAAGTGAATCTGGTCCATCCAAAAGTGGCACTTTGAGAGCTTAGCATATAGTTGATGATCTCTTAGTGTACTCAGTACGATATCAAGATGGGTGGCATGTTCGTGTCGAGTATGAGAGTACACCAAGATGTTGTCCATGAATACTACCACAAAGGAATCAAGGTATGGATGGAACACACAATTCATCAGATCCAAGATAATTGCTGATGTGTTCGTGAGTCCAAACGCCATAACCAAGTACTCGTACAGACTATATTTGCTCCGAAAAGCTGTAAGCGATATATCTGATGGTCTCACGCGCAGTTGATGATAACCGGATCTCAAGTCAATCTTCGAGAACACTCGTGCTCCACAAAGCTTATCAAACAGATCATTTATCCTTGGTAAGGGATATCAGTTCTTAACTGTCAATTGGTTCAGCTTCCGATAATCCATGCAAAGTCTGGGAGTACTGTCCACCTTTTTCACAAAAAGGATCGAAGAACCCCAAGGAGAAGTACTAGGTCGGATAAAGCCCTTTTCCTGTAACTCCTCTAACTGCCTCTTGAGCACCTGCAACTCAGTCATGGACATCCTATAAGGAGGAATGGACACCGGTACTATGGCTGGGATGAGCTCAATAGAGAAATCCACCTCACGCACCGGAGGTAGACCTGAAAAGTCTCTTGGGAAGACATCCCTGAAACGATCCAAAACTGGGGGGAAATCCGTCTGACAAGTCCCCTGATCATCCAGATATAAGATCTATATCTGGGTTGTGACTCCACCTCGCCCATGATGCTCTGATCCAGCTCGACTCGCCTGAACATCTCATTCATCCTTGTATAGAAACTCTCCGCCCTCTGGTGATGTGAAACTCACCCTACGATGATAGCAGTCTACAAAGGCTCAAAAGGGAGCCAACCAGTCCATCCTGATAATGACATCATAGCTCGTCATCTCCAAGACATAGAGGTCCCTCGGGAAGTGACACCATGTAACCTCAAGGGGGAACTCCTTACACTGACACACACCAGCTATCCTAGTCCCCAACGAAGTTTCTAGCATTATGATATCAGAAGAAGAAGAAACACAGAGCCCAAGGCTCTCCAAAACGGGCACAGGTATGAATCTATGTGTAGCACTAGTATCGAAAAGTACTAATGTTAAAATAGAAGCTACTAGAATAGTACCTCTGACTGTAGAAGGTCCGGGATCCTCCTCCTGCTTGGTCTGTTGCACTGCATATGCCTGCCCAGTGTTGCGGCCCTGTGACATAGCCTGGCTACCCTAAGCTGTCCCGCCCTGCTACCTCTGTGATCCTGGTGTCTGGCTACCACGGCCACGACCACCACCTCGGCCTGCACGCACTTACGTATTCCAGTTCCCCGACTGGTAAGAAGCCACTAGTCCTGCTCCTACACGCGGAGTCTGCACAGAACCCCTCTCACTAGCCATGGGTAGAAAATCCCTACAAAAGAACTACAGATGACCCATCTTGTCGCAAGCTCAGCACTCCACTGGGTCTCGTGGACTCTGTGGCATCTTGTGCCCCTCTATGCCACACTGGTAGCACCTGATCGGGCCACCTGAAGAAGCTTCTCGGCTGGTACTGCCACCCTGAGAGAAGTCCATCTGTCTCTTCTCTTTCCAGTAGAAATAGTACCAGTAACTTGTGCTAAACTGCCCTGGCCCACACCACTAGATTCCCGCAGGTTCCTCTTAGAAATTAGTTCCTGGTTTACAATAGTTTGAACTAAAGGAAACCTAAAAAAATTCACCAGTGCTCGGATGTCATACCAAAGGCCATCCTAAAAACGTCTGGCTCTCAACGTCTCATCACCCACCAGCACGGGTGCAAAACACTGAAGCTCTATAAAATGTGCAGAATAGTCCATCACTGACATAGAGCCCTACTGCTGATTCATGAACACTTGATCTCTATTTTCCCTCAGCGTCTCGAGAAAGAAGAATTCATAGAAGACTGCCTGAAAATATTCCAACGCCATGTCTCTGGGATGCTCTGACTGGGCAGTAACATCCCGCAACCTCTTGGCGGAATCAGGCAGCATATAAGTCACGAGCTTGACTCTCCGCCCTCGAGGCGTCTCAAGATGCTCAAAAATAGTCTGCATCGATCCTATCCAAGACTCCATAGCCTATGGTCCGCCATCCCCTGAAAACGTAGGCTGATGCTGATGCTGAAAGATACGTGTCAGCTCGTCCATAAATGTGGCAGTCTATGGTGCTCCCTGAAAGGTCTGCATGAACCGGATAAAGCCTTCACGGAACTGCGCCTTCGCACCTGTGTCTGGTATAACAGCTGTCGCCGCATCTGGATCTGCTGGTGGATCAACTGTTACCCCATGGCCCACCATCTCCGGAGTATAATCTCCACCGCTCTCCTGGCAAACAACCTGTGGTCATCTAGGCGGCATGACACTACATGGTCAAAAGCACGCCTCAGATTCAAGATTATTAGGACTGAAATGAAGGAACCACAAAGGAACAAGAGGAAGAAGGCTTTTCAAAATTTGCAAAACAAGACTACACGGCGTGTACACTGACTACACGGTGTGTACTTGACTTCTCTTCCCCTTCCCAGGTCCTTACACAAGGCTAAGACACACGGCATCCGTCGAACAAAACTACACAGCGTGTATAATATATACATGATGTGTACGATGTTATTTTCCAACTTCCCATGTCATTTGTGACACGACCGACTACTCAGCTTGACACTACATGGTGTGTTACACCTGCACACGGCGTGTACACCACCCCATTTCCCAGCCACACGGATAACTCCACACAGTCTGTCCTCGAAAAAGATGACACGGCGTTTCCCACAGGTACACGACGTGTTCAGGGAGAGGTGACACCGGCGTGTGGTGTTAGTTACACGGCCGAGTCCCCAGGTCACACTACACGGCGTGTCTATAATTGACACGACGTGTTCTGTCAAGGATTTAACTGACACATGTTGTAATTTACATGGTCGGACTCCAGGTCACACTACATGGTGGGTCCATTCGGTACACGGTGTGTTTTACCCAAGCCTTTCCCTACCCCATGTCACCGCCCACACGGTTTGTGACACGGGAAGAGACTACACGGCGTGTACTCAGGGTACACAGCATGTACTCAAAAAGTTTATTTTTCTTCCCAAACAGAAGAGCATACACGGCGTGTACAAAAATAATACATGGTGTGTATACTGGGTTTCAGGATAGTATGCCTCCGAAACTTCTCCAGAACCCATAAAAACAACACCTATGTGTCAAATTCTGACCCGGGGGGCCCATACTCTCCACGAATCAACGTTTGATATCTTATATGTGTTATAACCAAAAACAGTCAATGATCCACCAAATTCCGGTCAATGGGGGCCCATACTCCCCAAAAACCAAAGTTTGGCATCCATTCTATAAACAAGCTCAAACAAAAATACCATATCACAAGGCAGGTATTTATCATGCAGCTATCACAACAGCATGCTTTATTAGCACAACAACTATCATAACAACATGAAAATTCTAATGCACTTACATGGCATGGAAACTATGCATGGCATGTGATTTCTAGAATGTTCCTATATGATGCATGAGATGGCATAACCTCATCTCATCAGGTTGCAACTAAATATAACCCATATATAAAATAAAAACTGCATAATCTCAAAGTACGTCACCCAACGGTGTAAACATATCAAACGTAAAAATGAAAAATCAAAAGAATGAAAAATACAAGGTAGACTGGATTTTCCCTGTACACGGGTTAGCTACACTCAGGAATAGCTTATTACTAACTATCATTCCATCCTATCCCTGACTACGGCTCCAAATAGTAATTCAAAGAAAAGTAACCGCCACTGATACCACTTTGTAATGTCCCGGACCCGAGTGCCATGCAATGGGTGCCTCGAGCCCGGTTCACCACGTGACCTCAAAAGCATTTCCCCAAATGCCAGAGGCTTCCGACTAGCAGCGATGGCCCAGTTCTGATAGTGAGGAAACTATGCCCTCATTTGTCAAAGTGTATTGGAGTGGAATTGAAATAAAACATACAACAAATAGTGGAAATAGTAAACCATACACAACTGAAATAATCAACAGTATATAAATAGTGATTCTACATGCTTCAAGTACTAAGAAAACATCCAGAGCATGTTATACATCAATACAGTATAGCAAAATGCAGCGTACAACAAAACAAAGCAACAACTGGTAGCGGCATTGCGAGCCTAGGCTCGGTCTCATGCCCTCCTACTCCTAAGCAATAGTCAAGTACCTGTATAGGGACTCTTGCCTCTATCTACACCTGCAGCAACGTAATCTTTTTGGGCCGAAAAGCATGACCCAAACAGGGTGTGAGAAATATATCTCAGTAGGAACCCACAAAAGTCTCGTGCCCAACTGCGTGTAAGCATGCAACAATAGTGTGCAATAGTAAAATGCAATAATGTAAGTAGTACTAAAAAGTAACTAACTTAAAAATTAAATTGCCATTTTATTATTCGTTTCATTCATTTAATTTAGTAACATTTTTGTGCTCAACAGCACCAAGCCCTCAGGACAACCAAAACTGTGCCCTCAGGCTAAAATAGTAAACCACGCCCTCAGGCTTTGCCTCAGGCTATACAGAATCCAACCAGCAGGTATTGTCCTCAGGCATAGCATAAATTCTCACCCTCAGGCATACGAAGTGTTTCCCTTTGGCACAGAAGTAAAGACCTCAGGCACGAAAGGCTTCCCTTAGGTGAAATAGGATGTTTCCCTCAGGCTAATACATTCACACCCTCAGGCTAATACAGTGTAGTGCCCGCAGGCTGATCACAACAACGCCCTCAGGCTAAACAGGTAATCGTGCAATGCCCAACATGTCAAAATGTAGTAAACAATCAATTACTCTCAAATAAATTCTATGATTACAACTTTAAAGGCATACCCTCGGGTATCCTGGCCGAACGGATAAACAGTGAAACACACACCCGGGGTGGTTCCAGATCCAAGCAATGATCCCAATAAGAATTTTATTATCAAAATTTAATCACCTATGCAATTCTAGGAATTAATATAGCAACGGTCTCATCCACACGACACCCCAACATGGGTTCGTCGCATAAAAATGCACAAAAATGCACAACAGTTGGAAATTTACACCAATCCACCTACCTTATATGCCAATGAACGTTATACCCGAACGCCGACTCCAGAAATTCCCAAGAACGGTGTAGATCTGACGAAGAACAAAACCCATTCAAATGTAAATAACTTCTGTTAGAAGAATAATTCATAAGAACCATACCAGGAGAGGAGAGGGCTTACGCATGTGGTTCCAACGAGATCCTCCGAAGCCAAATCAGATTCCAAAAGAACACTCAACGGATCTTTAAAGGTTCGGCCTCCTCCTTTGGCTCCAAAATGGCTCAAATGCCTCCTCTTCCAAATGAGGAGAATACTGCCTGTTTTAAGCTGAAAAAACAAAGTACACGGCGTGTACTTCTGAGTACACGGCATGTACATCCTTCATTTAACTTTTCCTCTGGCGGCACCACCACACTGTTTATCCGTCGACATGAGTACATGACCAGTATTCCCAAGTACACGGCGTGTACTGTCGCCCAACAGGAAGCTACACCACTGCCTTACTTTTTAGGCCTACCGAATGACTAAATGGAGTTTAAAGTACCAGTATACGGTGTGTATTCAGTTCCTACACACTTCGTCGCCGACATGGCTACACACCCCGTGTACTCATCCCAACACGGCCAAAATTACAAGGCATGTGGAAATAGTACACGGCGTGTAGTTCCAAAATTTAGGATTTTCTCCATTTTTAATATTTTATCAAAAAAAATTTAGTAAAATAGAAAAGAAGAAGCTCGTACCTCAAAAAATAAGAACCGGGTTCTTATACATAACATTTTGAGATATGAAATGAAATACACTGTTCATGGAGATGGTAAGTCGTACGTACGCATGAAAGCTGCTTTCATTTCTATTTCATATATTAATTAAATCTAAACATAATGATACATAGTTATATTATAATTATAGTATAATATCATATATAATTTCAATAACTCCATCCTTTATATGTCCCACATATGGTATGAACGAGTCATATCACTTTGAGGGGGTGGTAATCTGCACTTCCTCAAATGAAATAATCACATTTACTCATAATGGAAACTATAAAGGTATGATATAAATGAAAAATACATAAGCATAAAGAAAAAAATAAATATCATATATATCATATATAAATACAGTTCCATCTTAATGTCCACCATGAGAGGCGGTAATAGATAATTGAACAATCATCATTTCGTGAGGTGTTAGTTTTCCACCTGCAAAAACAGTATGTTCTTTACCCATTCAATTGAGGTGTGCTTAAGTGTATTTCGAATAATTCTCATAAAAGAATCCTAGTATATTTTGGATACTGGTTTTGTTATAATATAAATTAATGAAAAGAGTTTAGGGGTTATAGAAGTAAAATAAAAGAAAAGGATTTAAGAGAAACTGTTACAATTAATTCGGGTAAATCCTTTTGGTTTGGACCAAAAGGACTTCTTAGGAGCCTTATGCCTAAGGTAAGACTTATAAGAGGAATAGAGGTATCTTGAGAGCTTATTTGGTCAGGGGTTAGACATTACAAGGGGCTTGAGAGGTGTGAGGATTGAGTTAGAAGTGATGGAATTTTATAAGGGGGGGGGATGGGTTCTTTAAGAAACTTTTAAAATATTATTTTATTATATAATGATTTTCAGTTTCTAAATGTCCAAAACCCATTAAGGTCGAAGATAATATGCCTCATGGTCGAAATAGACTCATAAAATATGAATTTTATAGGTTTTGAATGTTATTTTAATATTTATAATCTTATTTATTTAAATCATTTATTGATGAGGTAAATACTGCATCATTTTGTGACATAAATAATTTTATTTATTTGATATCTAAAAATTATAAAAAAATACCATGATGTAGGAAATATATTTATCTTTCCAATGAATATTTATAGTTTAAATGATAACTAATATAACCCCATTTAAAAATTAGTTTACTAAATGATGTTTGTTGGTGTCATTTTGATATTTACTTTAAATTAATTAACCAAATGTGTCATTATCACTCCCAAGTGGATCCATGGGGTCCCAAAATAGATCCAAAGATTCCCATGGTCGTCCATGACTCATCTAATAAAGTTATAACAAGTTGTAAGGTAATTTTTTATTATTATAATATTCTTTTTACCTTGAATTACTGTATTTACCTTTAACTGCGGTAAATATATGTCAAAAAATACTATTCACCCAAAATTTATTTTCATCTTAATGAACAAAATTTAACTTAATAATAAAACCTATTTATTTAAGATCATTTAATTTCAATTCATCAAATTGTTAAAATTTCAATTAAATGAAAATATCATTTTTTAACTACTACTTAGGGATTTAACTATTCATCAGAAATTGATGTTTTTCAGAAAAGTACCAAATATTCAGCCTATGCTATATTTTATATTTTTGAATTCAAAAATTATTTCAATTTTACAAAATTCTAAACATATAAGATTCATTAATTAATTTAAAATTAATTTCTGTTTTCAAAACAAACAGCGTGTTTTTAAGAAACAATATCTATCAAAAGATTGACACTTGTTTATGCCCAATTTAAAAGTGAAATTTCTTCCAATGACCAGAATTGTATTAAATGGTAAAAATATAATCTAATTACTCTTTAAAACTATTTAAAATGATAATCTAAACATATAAATAATTTATATTAAAAAATAGTTTTGAATTAAAATATAGTATTTTTCATTATTCAATAAAAAAAGAATTTTATTAGAAACATACGATAAAATTAACCAAAGTAAATTTTGGTGTCCCAATTCTAAATAATAATATAATTTGGTCTAATAGAATGTAAAAAATTTATGAAAACTAGATTTAAGGAGAGTTATCCATCAAAGGCGTTAAAACGACCTTTTAGTGAATATTAGAGTATTTATGCTTAAAATCGAATTATTTTCTTATTATAAGCCTCTAATGTTAATTGTATTAATGTAAAAATATTCAAGAAACATGTATAATCATATTTTAGTTAGTTCTATTCATTCCAACCAATACAATTGCTAGACATTAACTACCATTTAAAATAATAATATTATATTATTAGTGTGCAATGTAAGATTTCAAAGAAACATGTTGTTGCATATCAGGTAAGCCATCGAATATAGAATACCATTTAAAGTAAAATTAATATTTAATTTGAAAATATTAAAAAAATATGAAAACTTAATATTCTTTATTTACCTCGGTTGTTACATCCTTCCCCCATTTTGGGATTTGTTTCCTTGTAATTTTAAAATTGGGCTCAGAAACTTCATTAAAAGTCCCACATCAGAAAAGGAGTCAATAAAACTATTACATTAAAATAAAGGGAGAGAACTAAAAAGGTCACCCAAGAAAAAATATACAAGGATTCCATGAAAACATGGATATGGAAGAGAAACTAATTCTCATAGATTAATATAGAGTGGTGGAGAACTTGATCACAGAAAGTTAACCACCAAAATACCATAAATTTGTGGTTGGGTAAATGTATGATTATAAAAGAGAACTTATATTTTTTTTCATCAAGATCATTTTCATAGAGTCGAAGAATTTTATTAATAACTAGAATAAGATCGTAAGGAAATATACTTACTTTTCATGAAGAGTGTCATCCTTTAAAAAATTTCTACCACAAACTCGTCTTTTCTCAAAACGGTAAGTATTCAAGATGGCTTGGTCACACCTGAAGTGCTAGAATCAACTTCTAGAGTATCACATAATCTATAAAAGAAGAACTATATATTTCTCTTGTCTTTAGACCTTATCCAAAACCAAAATGGTTAGTGTGAGATCAGATAATACCCCAAAATGAAAATCTTTTACAAAAAAAATAACTACTCATAATCTCCCAAATTATTCAAACAAAACCCAAAGTTCAACAAAGACCATTCAGTAAATAGTTGTCCATAAAATTATTCAAATTAATCCAAACTAAGATTGAATCCCAAATCTCAGAAGTATTTAATCACATAGTCTTCCAAGATAAATCTTAACATTTATCTCCAAATAACATCAGTTACTCTTAAAGTCTCATTCTGAAGTATAATTAACCTAATCACATATTTTCTATGATAGGTTAATAATTTCCATAAATAACAGAAATAACCATATGTCCATAATAAAACATGGATTCTTCGAAAATAAAATTCCACCATTACTCATCAGAAGAAAAGATAATTATTCCTTGAATAACATTTTCATATATCAAACTTCATGGTTACACATACTATAAAAAGTCTTCCAATGTAAACCAATAATCAAAAGAGCCTTAATACATTTATGCTTTTCATCATCTTAAAATCTACCATAACTCTTCAATCCCATACATGTTGACTTCTTACTCATTCATCATTCTTTTTGATCAATTAACTATTCATTACCAACTTATTCTTAAATACTTATTTCCTACAAACAAAATCATGATTCTTATCCTCAGACTCAATAATATCAAAACACATGTTAAGAAATAATCCTTACCTTTCATTGGCCAATGTTACTTTCTTCATCATCAATCTGAATGGCATTAGGTATTGATAAAAAATTATTTCCACAATTCTTGTGATCTCATTCCCGAAACATATTCATAGGACATTTGTTTGTATAATGACTATGCACACCACATTTAAAACATTCAATTGATCTCGCAGAAAGTACTCATTTTCCTTTCCTAGAGTCTACAGGGTACTTCCTTTTTCTTTGGAAGGTTCTTGATTTATGACCTTCACTACCACATCTATAGTATATTCACGTCCCATTGAAACATTTTCCAATGTGCTTATTTCAACATCCATGAAAAATTAGTTTTTGAATATACATGCCTTTAGGATTATTAGCTAAACTTCTGTGGGGAATTTTTTCTGACATATATGATTCCTTATAAAAATTACCAAGGTTCATGTGGTCAATCATGACTCCAGATAGTTGGTTGAGAATAACCACAAGAGTTCTCATTGTTGCTCCCATTTCATTCAGTTGCTCATTCAGAAAACCATCACAGTTTTCTTCACATCCACTGTTACTTTGGTTCCTTCTAGATCCATCCATTTACTAAAACCAAAAAGGTAAGTGTGAGTATATCAGTAAAATCATCATATAATATCTTATGAGGAGGGTAAATACTAAGATATACTTATTCATGTTAACTTAAACTCATTCAATTTATCTAAAATAACTATGAATCGTTCTAAAATCCTAACTATTATGGTAATTTCATATATGCTTAAAGAATATCCTAACCTCTAAAGTTATCTAATCCTACCTCTGATACCAACTATAAGGACCTAGCCATAAACATTACATAATCTTGAATTATGGAATGAATTCACATTGAGGATCTTTTCAGGTTTAGAGTTTTAGAAAATTATTCCATAACTATTACATAAAAAGTTGAATAATACATGTAGACACTACTACTCAGTATCCATTTCATTCATAAAATAAAAAAGATTAAAAAATGTCTTGTTCTAAGTTTTAGACAGCATGAATTTTCCTTAATATCATCCTTGACCCTATTCATCTTTATGTCCTATAGAAAACTTTTCAAAAACATGGGATGAGCATAAAAAGCTCCTTAAGGGTTATAAAATAAGAATGTAAAATATTAGCTCACCATTAAATTAAAATCAGTAAACCATACTTTTCAACCATAACATACTGTAAGAAATCATATGATTTATGAATAACACCCACAAATCATAAATCATAAAGGTAACTTATGGCATTCATAAAATACTTACATTGTATCTATCACAGCTACATATGGAGTCAAATTTGGAATAACCATCACAATACAGTCCCTAAATATCTTAGGAGAAACATTATCATTTACCTCCGTCGTGTTACCCAATGCAATGGAGAGTTATCTCGGGCTCACCCGCCCTATGTTTATCACAGAACCACTTGTATATGTAAACAATAGCCAATGACCATAACATGATCATAACATAAAACACAAACATAATGGAAAATAACATTTCCATATTCCAATCACAATATATCAAATCAAGATATTGAAATAAACAGTGATTTATCAAATCATTTTCAAAACCATTTAAAATATTTAATAAAAATGTTTTTGAATCAAATTTTTCCATAGCACATTGAAACTTTTTATTAATATATCTTTTGAAAACAATAATGTTCATATAAATTAATACATAAAACAATTTTTAAAACATTTAATTTAATGATAATGATTTAGAAGAATAAATCTTTAAAAATTTAAAAGCATATTTTAGTTAAAAAGTTTTTAACAAAATGAGAGACTCTTGAATACAAATAATTGAGTAATAAAATTGAATCAGAACTTTATAATATCATGATAATAAAGGGATTCATGATATAATTTTCCAAAGGATAGTATATACACCATATACGAGTGAATTAGTGCATAACAACAACAAAGTCTCAATGGAATCTAAATTGAGACAAAATACCTTATAAAAACTGTATCCATAGATTAAGGATAAATAAATTACATAATAATGTGTGAAGAATGTAAATACACTCAATATAAGTGGATATTAAGTGTGAAATAATCAGAGTTTATTCACACATATTCATAGCATGACATAAATTGGGTGAATAAGTTCCCTTACAGAAATTCGATAGCCTAACGACGCCACGTTAAAATTCAAAAACAGATTTGATGAGAGAGAAAATGGTATCTCTTTATTTGGACATAAAATTTAAAGCAATAAAGATATATAATAACACATCCCAACATAAGAATATTTAAATTAAAAACATAACAAAAAGAAGTATTTTAAAAAGAGGAGGGTGAAATGTTCCCTTACCGATTTGGTAACATACATAACAAACACCACATGAAAGAAGGATCATGCAATGAAGATGTAAATACCCATAAATGAAAGTATATTACAAAAAGAATAAAATAATTTGTAGTACATACACCACACAAAATGAAATATTGTCAAATATTGCATGAATCTCATGGTAATAAAAAGTGAAATGAAAATCCATTACCCCGTTGTAATCAGTCGAGTCGTATGACCAAAATATAATAGCCACCAAGTGATTCACAGAATAACTTGAATATAATGAGAATCATGATAATATATATCAAATTGAAGTACACAATATACCACATGCAATAAATAAGTGGTGAACAATGGAAATTTCATAGAATTAAAAGTGAGATAAGAAATCCCTTACCACGTGTCCGACTTGACTTGTTTGTTCCTTGTTCTTCCTGAATAATAAACTTCAGTTAATTTATACTTGATTAATATTCCATTTTTATGATTATTATCCCTTTTATGTCACTTATTATCATGTTATAAACATTATTTAATCATTTTAGTTAATAATGGTCATTTTGTCTATATTTGGCACTTGATTGAAAACAATGAACACCATATAATGACATGTTGTCCATGTGGTCAAGAGTCAATTATCTCCAAAAAGATATTAATGATTAAGATATAACATATATAATATACATCCCAAATATATATGTGTATTTATAATAGTACATAACATTTGGAGATAAGAAATGGAATTCACTATTCATGGAGACGGTAAGTCGTATGTACGAATGAACACTACTTTCATTTCTATTTCGTATTTTAATTGAATGAAAACTTAATGATACATAGTTATATTATTATTACAGTATTGTATCATACATAATTTCAATAAATCCATCATTTATACATCCCACATATAGTATGAACGAGTCATATAACTTTGAGGGGGCGGTAGTTCGCACTTCTTTAAATGAAATTGTTGTGTTTAATCATATTGGAAACATACAGGTATGATATAAAAGAAACAAACAGAAGCATAATGAAAACAGAAATATAATAAATATCATATATAAATAAAGTTCCATCTTAATGTCAACCATGAGAGGCGGTATGAGATAACTGAACAATCATCATTTCGTGAGGTGTTAGTTTTCCACCAACAGAAACGGTATGTTCTTTACCTATTAGATGGAGGTGTGTGTAAGTGTAGTTTGAATAATTATCATAACAACATTATAGTATATTGGGGATAATATTTTTGTTATAAAATAAAATAATGAATTATTTTAGGGGTTGTAGAAGTAAAATAAAATAAAAGAAGATAAGAGAAACGGTTACCTTTAATTCGAGCAACTCCCTTTGGTGTGAAACAAAAGAACTTCTTGAAGTACCTTCTACCAATGATAACACTCCTAAGAGGAAGAGAGGTATCTTGAGAGATTATTTTAACAGGGTTTGGATGAGACAAGCGGCTTGAGAGGTGTGAGGAATGGGTTAGAAGTGAGAGCATTTTATAAGGGGGGAGGGGTTCTTTAGGAAAGTGTGAAAATATTATTTTATTATATAATGATTTTTGGTTTCTAAAGGTCAAAAACTCATTAAGGTAGAATATAAAATGACTCATGGTAGAAATAAATTCATCCAATAAGAATTGGATATGTTTGGGATGTTATTTAAATATTTATAATCATATTTATTTAAATCATTTATTATTGAGGTAAATAGTGCATCATTTTTGTGTCATATATAATTTTATTTATTTGATTTCTAAAAATTATAAACAAAATACAATGATGTAGGAAATTGTTTTATATTTCCAATGAATATTTATATTCAAAATTATAACTTATATAACCCCATGTAAAAATTAATTTACTAAAAGATATTTTTTGTGTCATTTTGGTCTTTACTTTAAATTAATTAATCTAAAGTGTCATTATCACTCCCAAGTGGCTCCATGGGGTCCCAAAATTGATCCAAGGATTCAAATAGTTGTCCATTACTCATCCAATAAAGTTATGACAAGTGTTAAGTTAATTTTCTATTATTATAATATTCTTTTTACCTTGAATTACCCTATTCACCTTTAACCGTGGTAAATATAAGTCAAAAGTTACTATTCACCCAAAAATTGTTTTCATCTTATTGAACCACATTATACATATTAATAAAAACTATGTATTTCATATTTTAGAAATTAAATTTATCGAATCCATAAAAATTAATTTAAATGAAAAAGTTATTTTTTAACTACAACTTAGAGGTTTCACTATTCATCAAAAATTGATGTTTTTCAGAAAAATACATAAAAAATCAGCATATGCTATATTTTATATTTATGAATTAAAAAATGATTTCTATTTTACCAAATTAAAATCATTGAAGTTTCATTAATTAATTTAAAATTAATTCTTGTTGTCAAAACAAATAGTGTGTTTTTAAGAAACAATATCTATCAAAAGATTGACACTTGTTTATGCCCAATTTCAAAGTGAAATTCTTCTAATGACCAGAATTGGATTAAATTGTAACAATATTATCTAATTAAAATTTAATACTATTAAAAATGATAATATAATCATATAAATAAGTATGATTAAAAGATAGTTTTGAATTAAAATACTGTATTTTTCACTATTCATTAAAAAATGAATTTTATCAGAAAAATACCAAAAAATTTCCCAAAGTAAATTTTGGTGTACCTATTCTAAATAAGAATTTTATTTGTTCAAATAGAACGTATAAAAGTGACCAAAACTATATTTAAAGAGAGTTAACCATCAAAAGGCGTTAAATCTACCTTTTAGTGAATATTAGAGTATTTATGCTTAAAATCGAATTCTTTTCTTATTTAAAGCCTCTAACGTTAATTTGTTAAATGTAAAAAAATTTAACAAACATGTATAATCATATTGTAGTTAGTTTTATTCTTTCCTTCTAGTACAATGTCTATGCATTAACTACCATTTAAAATAGTAATATTATATTATTAGTGTGCAACGTAAGATTTCAATGAAACTCATTGTAGCATATCGGGTAAGCCATCAAACATAATATCCCATTTGAAGTAAAATTAATATTTAATTCACAAATACTAATAAATATGAAAACCTAATATTCTTTATTTATCGGGGATGTTACACCTTTCTCCATAAAGACAATGCTCCTATATATTTATTGAAAAGGGATGCACGTTTAATTCTGAATCATGGGTCTAATAATTTTGATCACGAATCATAAAATATCATGATATACAAGTGATCACCATATCATTCAATAAAGGTTCAAATCACATATCCATCTTTGCTGGATAACTAAATCTCAAAAACACTTCTCTAGTGTAGGGTAGTGTAATAATAGCTTTATTTAGTAAAATTTTCTTTAGTTTAAATTTTGTTCAAATCCATCTGTTCATTGGAGCATGAATCCATTACAAGTTAACATGGTCTGTGGATTAGATAAAATAAAGATTTTTTGGCAATGTGTCAATAATATACAACCAAAACGAGAAAATAATGGATCATAATCAGAGAAGTAGGTCACGACAATATTCATTTACTTTATTCTTTGATAGATCAGACAATATACCCTCAAAATAGATTATATGACCAAGAATGATATTTTTTATTAAAAAATACACAGTTGGTGAATTATTCATACGATCTCTCCTTTCACGGGGTCATCTCTAAAATCCTCTTATTATCATCATGCTCTTCCTTAGTGTTTAATTATTTAAGAATGTAATCTCCAAGGACTACCCCAAATTTATCAATGTAATACTTAAAGTATCTTTTAATTAAATCCATAATGAACTTTGGGGAATTAGTGATATTTACTATAATCATAATAAATTCATTGTTTCAATTCGTGGTATAAAATGTTGTTGTGGGTATCTAATCACTATTAAACTTTATCAAAATGTATAGAGATCAAAGATCAATGTCTATAAAATTTACACCTTCTTGAAATTTGTTGATCAAATCATTATGAAAAGAAATATGATACATATTATTGAGTATGATCCTGTTTGGATCCTGATAATAAATGTTGAGTTAATTGATCCATATTTCTTCATATAAAAAATCAGTGCACCCTTTTGTGATTCACATGGATGAATTAATCCCTTATCATGATTATACTATAGTTTATTCTTTCATTATTGAAACAAAATTGGGTCCACTCTATATGAAGTATTTGAAAGTCATGCAGAACCATGTATGAGTTATATTAAAACCTTAGCATTTAAATTCTTTGGAAGAATGTTAAACTCATTCTAACCAACCCTATAAATCTCCCACACCATGTGAATATATATTATTTAGAGATTCTACGAAAACATTGTTTGGACTAATAGGGGCCTATATACCCTGAGAGGGGGGGTGAATCAGGGTTTGGATATTATTTTCTAAATTCTTCCAACCCCACTGGATCTTGACCTATTAATTAAAAGGGTAACTTTGTTTGAACTTGTATGTTTATTGTGACCACTTCTTTTCTTCTTTATCGGATGATGATGCTTTAAATACAATGGAGGAAAGAAAGATGGAAGACAAAAATATTTTCACTTTCTTCACCCTCACTAGGATAAATCCAAGGAGCATACAATAGTGATGTGCCGATGTACCAAATCCACTAAAGATCACTACAAATAATGTTCAGGCTAGATAGATTCTATGACCATACTCACTGTCATTACAATGTTTGGGGTCAGATCCCTACTTTCCCAAGGTTCACTCCATGTTCCCCTCTCTCCGGCTCATTGCCACTAGAAAGCAAGACCTTCTTCCTCTTCCTTTGCTCACTGCACTTGGAAGGGATCCACTTACAGTTTATAGACCTGTAGGTCTCTTCATTTCCACTAATGAATTCATACTCCACTATATGTATATTCTCTATTGTTGTACAGATTTCATCCATTGATGAATACACCTTTTCCCCTGAACACTGGGAAACTCACTTAGGAAATGCCTTCGTAAAGCACCCTACTTTGCGTGGCTCCTAATTTCGCAAAGATTAAACAAGCCTTTGTGAAGCTCCTGCCTTTTTGTGAATCACTCTCGTGAAGAAATCTCGTGAAGATGAAGTTATCACAGAGTGTATTCCCTCGTGAAGCTCAATGAGCCAACATAGAGCTCGCAACTTTCACGGATCTAGATTATCTGCCGCAATGCTCTTCTTTCACGAAGCACACTACCTTTGCGAACTGCCTTCACGAACCGAGAGAAAAATATTTTTTCAGAAACTCTCTCTACATCTCTCAAGAGGGTCGAGGTATATTTATAGGCGATTCCACTGACCCTCGAACATTCAGCATGAAGTCAATGCCATGTTATCTCAAATCACAAAGCACTGATGTTCCCGCTGAAATTCTCTCAAAATCGTGAATCACCATAGTAATTTTTCTATTGTAGAGCTTGTTGTAATCATGGAGCATCCTGTCAACTCCTTCGAGCATTTTCCGCGAAGCTCTACTCGTAATGCCCTTCACCACCGTAATTCTCTTCAACTCCGCCATTTGCGAAACTTGACATAATCTCAAAGAATCAACGCCGTCATTTTTATGGTATTCACAAAATCCAATCTATGAATCCTATCTTCTCAAAATTCAAGCCTTTTCCATATTTTGATGAAATCTTCAAGGATATCCACTTTTCGCGATGCTAACCAATCTTCAAATGTTGGACCCCAAATATTTGGAAAACACTGGAAAATAGTGCCACCTAGTGTCTGTTCTTTTGTACCACATTTAGATCGTTTGTTCCTTTTTCATGGTTCTTTGTCAACATGGATTGTCCACAACACCTCTGGAGCTCGAGAATTCACTTTGGAAACCTTCTTTTTCAACAAACACAATCAACCGAAAAATGCTGCAATGTTACCTTGAGGGATTTTTACCCAACAATATCCCCCTTTGGGTTTGTTTAGAACTCTTCTCAGAATGATTCTCTTCACTTTGATACCTTTCTGAAGCTCCTTCCAGCCGCTACCACCATTCACCTCTTTAGATTATGATAGCATTCAAGGAATCACTTAACACGTACTCTAAGCCCACATGAGCAATTCTCGGCGTGAGAAACAATTGTAGTATTAAAAGTTCATCAATGGATCACTTCATGTCAGACACCAATTGTCAATTCTAAACTGATACCAATTGATAATTTGATATCAATTGTTGAACCACACTGATACGAATTAGTGATATCTGGAAAACTTCTGACACCTTTCCAATATCACTGTTATTCTTTTATCACAATCCTCAGCTGTCGTGATATCTATTCTTTGATCAATCAGATCTGGCATCATCGTATTTAATACTCTCACCCTATCTCATTGCTCCCCCCTATCTCAATGCTCCAACTATCAGATTATCCCCGTGTCTTTTACTAAGACATTTTCTCCCTTCCTTATCCACACTTTCTGCCCCTTGAAGAGTCATTATTTCTCCCCCTTTGCCAACAAACCCAAAGGTCACCCCTTTGAAGTCTACAAAAATAGAAAGAACACATATTAGAACATTAGAGAAAAAACAAAATATCTCTTGGATAGGGGTGGTGTTCCACATCCACACTCCTTTAATTATGGGGAGTTGACTGAACTCCCAGATCCAGTCGATGCCTTTCAAACGGTTCCTTGTATAAGGCCTTGGTCAGAATGTATGCAACATGTAGTTCTATAGGAATGTACTCTAACTTCAAAATTCCTTTCTCAACATTCTCCTTGATAAAATGATACTTTATCTCAGTGTTCTTTTACCTTAAATGATGGATGGTATTTTTGTTGAGATTTATAGAACTTTAGTTATCTCACTAGATTCTGATCGGAGACATCACTTCAATGCCCATCTAATCAAGCTGCTACTTCATCCACAATAACTGTGTGAAAGATTGAGTGGAGACAATATATTCAGCTTCTAAAGTGATCAATAAAATGAATTATTTCTTCTTTCTTAGCCAAGAAACACAAAAGCCATCAATATAGAATGCACCTCCTCAAATTGATTTCCTTTCATCTGTAGATCCAGCACAATCTGAATCAGTAAATCCCAATAAATCTGTCTGATATTTTCTATTATACTTCAAACCGAAGTCCACTGTGCCCTTGATATACTGAAGCATTCCTTTCACTGCAACCATGTGTATTTTCTTGGGATTTCTTGGATATCATGCTGCTTGGATTGTGGCGAAAACAGTATCAGGTATCATCATTTTCTGGTATAATAATCTCCTAATAACCAACCTTTATTCTATGATATTAACTGCCTTTCCATTATCATCTTTTGAAAATTTCATTTGGGTTGAAACTGGAGTCTTCATCCCCTCAAAATTTTCCATTCCAAATCATTTCATAACCTCCTTGGCATATTTGGATTGAGAAATGAATGTTCCATTCCTTCCTTGTGTCACCTGTAGACCAAGTAAAAATGTTATCTCTCCAATCATTGAAATTTTGAACACATTTTTCATTAATTTGGAGAACTATCTACACTGAGCTTCATCTAATCTGCCAAATATTATGTCATCGACCTGAACCAAGACCATCATCCTTTGATTACTGTTGTTGTTGAAATAGAGATTGTAATCAACTCCCCCATGATGGAAACCATGCTTCTTCATGTACTAATTGATCCTTGAGTACCAAGCTCTTGTTGTTTGTTTCTATCCATACAGTCCCTTCTTCATTCATTTTGTTGCGATAAAACCATTTAGTCTCAATAACATTCTTATCTATATGCCTCAAAACAATCTCCCATGTCTGATTCTTTTATGAATTATCATCATCCACTTTTGCTCCCTCTGATTCTCTTACTGCTTACTCACTTTCAATAGAAAATTTTTCACTGTGTCATTGTACAATGATGTTATTTCTCTCAACTAGTTTTCTGAGCTTCTTGTTGAAACATTGATGATACTCCCTTGTAGCTTCTTGGTATTATGAAAATAGTCAGCTGATAGAACATTGTTATGACAAAATAGATAAGCATGAGTTGCTTATTTATTACTGCTTCTCTTGTAATATGTCTTCCCTCAAGAGGCAACACTTGAACTAAGTCATCTAGTTATTTCATTGAAGGCTCTTTCATCTGATTTTATTATTGAATGCTCTACCAATGTTATGAAACTCTTTCCAAGGTTAGGCCCACCTTTTAGACCCATAACATTATTCTTCTCCTGTATCATATATTCTCATATTCCACTTGGAATTAATCCATTAACAAAATCTCTAATACTACTTAGTTGTAACTCAGTGTAGGAAACAAGAGACAAAGTTAATAACATAATCACTTCCTATTGTGCTATGTTGCTCCCTTTCTTCTTCACCTTTAGTACCTGATCTGTAACACCCTGAGATTTTATGAAAAATATTCTTTTTAATTTCATTAATGTCTTGGGTTATACGCTACACCAAAAGGAGATTGAACAACACACTTCCTTGACTTGCCTTGCATTACATGAAATCGCGACCTTCCTCGATAGCGTGTGTAGTATGCAATACCGAGTTTCACTAAACAACGATATGCTATTAAAATATTATTAAAACTAGCCGTTATGAATAGTAATAACCACCTTTTAAAATTTCAGAAATTTTATCTCTCAAAATGGACTTCATTTTTGGATTCGGAGTATCGAATTTAGCCTAACGTGACATTTTGGTACTTTTCGGATAACTTTCATATTTTGATGAATAGTGAAAATTACTAAATTTTAATTAAAAACAACTTTTTTAATCAAACTAATTAATAGTGATAAATTATGAATTTGAGTGGTTTTAAAGTATATTTAGAATATATTTTTACCATTTAATAAAATTTTGGTCATTGGTCATAATTTCCCAATTAAACTGAACATAAACAAGTATCAATCTTTTGATAGTTATTATGTCTTAAAAAATGCTTTTTGTTTTGGCAGCGGGAATTAATTTTAAATTAATTTCTACCACTTATGTGTTTTGAATTTGGAAAAATGGATTCCATATTTGGAATCAGGATGTTCAAATTGTGTAAATAGGTAAATTTTATTTTTAGACATTTTGAATAATTACTTCGGTAAATATTTTATTTACAATGGTTAAAGGGAAAATCCAGTAAATAAGGGTTAACAAATAATATTATAATAATAAAACAATTACCATAAAACGTGTGATAACCTTATTTTTTGATACATGTTTGACCATGGGCATCTTTGGGTCAATTTTGGGTCCCCATGGTGCCACTTGTAAGTGATAGGGACACTTTATTTTAATTAAGTTAAAATGAATACAAAAATGGCACAAGCATATATCTTTTAGAAAAACAATTTTTACATATGGTTATATATGTTGGATTTTTGATTGTAAATATTACTTAGAAAGATAAAAATATTTCTTACATAATGATATTTTATTTATAATTTTTAGACATTAAATAATTTATGTTATTTATGACACAATTATGATGTAGTAATTATAATAATAGTGAAAAATTAACATAATTGATATTATAAATACCAAAATAAATATAATATCAGACTTTTAATGAATTAAACTAATTTTATTGGTTAATAGGACATTTTAGTAATTATTTAATTAACTTTTTTGAAGTAATAATTCTGTTATGAGTTTCACAAAAATCAACTATTGAATAGTGTCAAAATTGATATAAAATAGTTTTTAGAACAAATATTATATTATTGATTGTTATTTTTTTCCTAAAAATCTGAGTATCAGACAAGATACTTATATCAAGATAGGTGTATCATTAATGGACCACTTGCGGGTCTCTTGGATGTATATGGTATGTTTATTAACTATATAATATAAAAATACAAAGTGACATGGTAAATGTCAATCTAATTAACTAAGAGTAAAAACTAGAAGATAAGGTTAGTATAATGACCTAAACTTGTCTAACTTCTATTGGATGAGAGGATTTAGACCCATCCTGACCATAGATTCGAAATAAATCAATCTGGATCTATTTAAAATCGAATTTGGCTTTATAATAAAATAATAGCTTTTGTTATTCCAAAGGTGCCCCTCTCCTCCCTTATAAAAGGGCACCTCCTCCCCCTCTTCCTCACACCACTTTGAGCCATCAAGCTTGGCAAAACCATGCCAAATTATATTCTCAACTTCCCTAGAAACATCCTAGAGGTCCTTGTTTTCTTCAAAGTCCAATTTTAGTGCCCTAAGAAGAGGACTCAAAGAGGCGCTTCAAAGAAGAGGTAATGTCCGTTACCGATTCTTTCAACTTTATTTCTTCTTCCACTTATTCTTCATTGTTTGTTTCATTATGAAGTAATAAAAACAGTATCACTAATATACTGATATGTTATTATAAGTATGATACATCCCTATTTCACCATCTATCCATCCTACGGAAAACGAAATCACCGCTCGTGCATACGTACGGAATACCGTCTCCACGCCGTGGTGTAATCTATTTTCCACCACCACCTTACTTGGATGGGTATAATGGTGTAAATAATAACTATATATATTAAAGTTATATTGATTATGAAATAGTATACATACACTCCAATACATTCCCATGATCATGAGAATGATATCATCGCTCGTGCATACGTACATACTATCGTCTCCACGACGCGATGAGATTCATTTTCGACGTTAACCATTAATGAATGATTATAAGGTATATATAATAAGTAATCATGAAATATATGAAATAATAATGATACTGGATTTATGAGTATATATATGTATGCCATCTACTTAATTCCATTCAACTCAATAAGGAAACGAAAAGAGAGTTCATGCGTACATACAGCCTACCGTCTCCATGAACGGTGTATTTATTTCTATTTACTGATTTATTATATATATGTATGTTCTGAATATATATTATATATAAATCATGTTTTATATTCTGGAATTAAATAATCATGATCTAAATAATCATATTAATAATTACAAGTCAAAACACAGACGACAAATGAAACAATTTTACCCAAAACACTCTTTAACATGGAATTTACAAAAGAATGGGTAATATAAAGTCATAAGTGAACCATATATGATATCATAACAATGAGTATGATTATGGAATAAGTCAATTACTTTATTTAAATTATTATACAGGAGGGTTGGACACTTACAAAGAAAATCAGACCTAAGGTAATGGAAAATCTCACAATCTGAGTTTTTATCCGAGATTGTTTATACTTCAGAATTTACTAGGGGGTATTTTATCATCCACATACATGTTTCCTCAATATTTAATATTGTTCCATACACCTAAAATTGTTTAAATCCAATTTTACCCTTGGGTGAGTTTTGAGTAAAAGATATTAAAGGAATCTTTTGTCGTTTTTTGTACGAGGTACTTTTTGACTTTTCCGACAAAAGTACGAGAAGAATGTTTTTTTAACTTATACGGCATGAATGGATTTTTAAAACATTATTTCCAAGGTGCTTCCTTTACAAGTTTTCAAGTTTATTTTTAATCAACTTCTTTTAGTTTAAAATTGTATGACATGTTAAATAAAGGAAAATGTTTTTGAAGTAGAAAGGATATTTTCCTCAAGAATGGAGTTCAAGTGCTATATCAAAATTATTTTCCATATAAGATAATATAGGGATATGTTTCTATCCCTATTATTACATTGATTTGATTATGTTGTGATGGAATTATATTTATGAATTCCTTTATCTTATATGAATTGTTTTATGATGTCATGTTGTTTAAGAATCCCATTTTTACTACATGGGATATGCAATGATGTATAATTTATGATTTTGTGGAACACATAAGAATGGTATCACTATGAGATGGGTGGGACCTATATCTCCCTCCAATGCATTGGGTAAAGATTTTCTATCTCATGAGATAGACATGGCTGTAATGGCAGGTTAAATCGGTTCAGTGAAACAGGACTGAAACGAGGAGTGAACTCGGTTCAGAAATGGACTTTGTCCACTAAGATAGTCTTGGCAATGAGTCTTGACTAATAAGAAATTATTCTCTTTGATTATATGTGTATGCCACAAAGTTTCATGTTTTAAGTTATGATTATTGGGATTACATTTCACTACTATGATTTATCCCATGTTATGATATTATGATCTCTTTTTTAGGTTAATATTTCCAAAATGTTATGTTCTTATTAATATGATGTGATTGATATTTCTTTTGTTTACCCTTAATGAGCATTTGAGCTCAACCTTTTATGTTTTCTTTTCCCCAGGATATAAAGAAAGGTTACAAGTAAGAAAAAAAGGAAGATCTTTATGGGAGATGTTGAAGATCTTTCACCATGATTAGAAGAATATGTTCCGAGTTTCCAAAGACACTAAACTATTACGGTCCTTGTGTGTGTGTTTTTGTTATGTACTATGTATTCCGAAAAAGTAAGGTAATGCCCATGTACGTCAAGCTTCAGGTCTCTATAGTTTGTATCAGAGGAAAGGTTTAGTCAACCTTTGGAAACTAGGATGAGAGAACTTTAGTGAGATCCCTAGAGATATTTCTAAGGTATGTCTAGGGATGTCCCTGAGCTTAAGTATAAGTATAGGTTATAGTACTAGAATTACAGTAACCCATGATGTTAGATATTGAAGGTACTCCTACTTTATTGTGTTGTTTTCCCTAGAATGATTTTCGCCTCTCACACTATTCTTTTTGGGTTTTAGACGATGGCTTGAACCCGAAGGAACCGTGTTGGTCAATGTAATGGACAATGCAATGATTTTCCTCCTGAACAAACAAATGTTATAGGAGATGGAGTGAAAAATCTTATTTCTATACTTACACAAGCTATGAATTATTCTGGACTTCCAAATGAGCAGAGAAGGGAACAATATTCTATTGAGTCCTTCATGAGGCAACGTCTACCTTCTTTAAGTGGGTCTTCTGATCCACATTATGCTGAACAATGGATCAGTACTACTAAAAAGATATTTTCAGTTCTTCAATGTTCTGAACATGGTAAAGTCTTCTTAGCAGTGTATCGTTTGGAAGCTGATGTTGATCAATGGTCGAATCTTATCAAGAATACGAGGCCAAGAGATGAAATTGATTCCATGGAATGGGACGAGTTCAAGAACTTATTTTTCAATAAGTAATTCCTTCGTATTCTTCGAACAAAGATGGAGAAGGAGTTTCTTGAAATAAAGAAAAAGGATGATGAATCTATTGGTATATACGAAGCGAATTTTACAAGGCTTGCAAGGTTTGCATCTGGATTTATCATCCAACCTGAAAGTAAAGTTTATCGATTAATCAGTGGCATAAAACCAAATCTTCGAAGGGTATTAGGTATAAGAGACTTCAGTAGCTATGAAGAAATTGTATGTTGTGCTATCAAGGTAGAAATGGAAGTTGGTGTTACTTATCCATATTATAGTTTTGACATGAAACGAAAGATGGGGTTCAAGGATAAATCTCAGAATAATGGTGAAAAGAAGATGAATGTTTCCTTATGCTCAAAGTGTGGAAAGAAGCATGGTGGAGATTGTCTTAAAGGGACAAGTAAATGTTTCAAATGTGGAAAGGAAGGTCATCGGGCACTTGATTGTCACAATGATGGGAAGAAGATATCTAATGATGCAAACCAAGGAAGGGATACACAGAATGAACCTACTACACTTCAATGCTTCAAGTGCAAGGAAATGGGGCATTATGCTAATAAATTCCCTAATCCAAGGGTTAGTGATGATCGACATGAGAAACCACTTATGGAAAAGGAAAAAGGGAAGTCACATGCGATCACCATTGGCAATGTTGAATATGACAATGATGTGGTGGAATTATTAAGTGTTTATGTAATGGGATTCCAAAATAATTTTGTATATAGTATCGTGGAATATTGGAATATTTATGTATTGGTCTATTGTGGTTTTCAATAATTTTATAGTACCGGTGACCATGAAATGTGATTGAGATATTTTTGGAAAAAAGATGATATGCGCATAATGAAGGGATAGGGAAAAATGAAATGTTTGATAGTATTCATGAGCTCATGATTGATATAAGGACTAATTGATATCATGGTTTGAGTATATAGAATTTTGAGGATTTTGGTGTGTGGAAAGAGTTAACTTTTAACATCATTCATGTTTTCAATAAGGTTCAATTAGTATTAATTTTTTTCAAGAGAATACATTGTTAAGGCCTTTGAATGTTTGGAATGTGACCAACAAGACATATCTCATGATATATGGGGATCAACAATGGTATTAACATTCTAGTTGTATGAACTCTTTGGTAATCATTTTCACTATAATATGAGATTAGACAGTATTATTTTGGATAAGACTAAAGATTGGAATGGATTATGTTGTACATAAGTTAGTATTGTTTAAGGATAGATGTTTTTTTCGATATTATTTATGGGATGTTATAGTAATGTAGTTTTAGAAAAAGGACAACCTTCAGGATGGGAGACAGCCCGTCGCGTCGGACAAGGCTGTGGTAATCGAACCCACAACCGAAGTGCGACTGGCCTTTATCACCTACCACTGGCCTATAATAAGTCCCTGTTTAGTAAAAACTAGTTTTATTATATTAAGCAGTATGATATATGAAGTATAAGTCCATTTTAGGAACCATATATGATTAATCTCACTATATATGGACTTATGTATTTTTCGATAACTTTTCTAACCTTTTGTTTGAGACAGATGGAATAACCCATCATTATATCACATGATCTTCTAACACATCCCGAATGACAAATTCAACTTCATTTCATTAAGAGATGAAGTGGAAATTGTCCAAATAACGACCAACGGTGAGACTATTCCAAAATCACGAAAGTATTTCTTCTAATTCCAATTTCATCAACTTTAGGGAAATGATCTTGAAAACCAAAAATGTTGTCCTAGTGCTCTTATATTTGATGAATCAGATGGTACCTTAGATCGTCACAAATTTATGGCTTTGTGATTACTGTCTTTTCCATAGTCATGTTCTCTACCACTCTCCATCAGAACATGATCGTTAGATTTCTCTTCCATATCCATATTTTCACCTATGTGGAAACCCAGTGATTAGTTTATTTGGGTAACCGTTACGTTTCATACTTTTGTTTTTAAAGATTGGTTTTGGTATTCCTTTTTACGATGTGGGTTTCTATTAAAGAAACATTTTAATAGTAAACCATTTATAAACCCGACAAATTTCGAGGGCGAAATTCATTTTAAGGGGGGTAGAATGTAACACCCTGAGATTTTATGAAAAATATTATTTTTAATTTCATTAATGTATTCTGTTGTATGCTACAAAAAAAGGATCTTCCACAACACGTATCCTTGACTTGACTTGCATTACATGAAATCGTGACATTCCTCGATAGCGTGTATAGTACGCAATACCGAGTTTCATTAAACAACGATATGCTTTAAAAATATTATTAAAACTAGCCGTTATGAATAGTAATAAACACATTTTAAAATTTTAGAAATTTTATATCTCAAAATGGACTTCATTTTTGGATTCTGGGTATCGAATTTAGCCTAAGGTGAAATTTTGGTACTTTTCGGATAACTTTCATATTTTGATGAATAGTTAAAATTACTAAATTTTAATTAAAAAAACATTTTTAATCAAATTAATTAATAGTGATAAATAATGAATTTGAGTGGTTTTAAAGTGTATTTAGAATATATTTTTACCATTTAATACAATGTTGGTCATTGGACATAATTTTCCAATTAAACCGAACATAAACAAGTATCATTCTTTTGATAGTTATTATATCTTAAAAAACGCTTTTTGTTTTGACAGCAGGAATTAATTTTAAATTAATTTCTGCCACTTCTGTGTTTTGAATTTGAAAAAATGGATTCCATATTTGGAATCAGGATGTTCAAATTGTGTGAATATGTAAATTTTATGTTTAGACATTTTGAATAATTACTTCGGTAAATATTTTATTTACCATGGTTAAAAGGTAAATCCGGTAAATAAGGGTTAAAAAATAATATTATAATAATAATAAAATTACCCTAAAACGTGTGATAACCTTATTGTTTGATACATGTTCGACCATGGGCATCTTTGGGTCAATTTTGGGACCCCATGGTGCCACTTGTAAGTGATAGGGACACTTTATTTTAATTAATTTAAAATAAATACAAAAATGACACAAGCATATATATTTTAGAAAAACAATTTTTACAAAGAGTTATATATGTTGGATTTTCGATTGTAAATATTAATTAGAAATATAAATGGATTTCCTACATAATTATATTTTATTTATAATTTTTAGACATTAAATAATTTAATTTATTTATGACACAATGATGATGTAGTAATTACCATAATAGTGAAAAATTAGCATAATTGATATTATAAATACCCAAATAAATATAATTTGAGGCTTTTAATGAATTAAACTAATTATATAGGTTACTATGACATGTTATTAATGATTTAATTAACTTTTTCGAAGTAATAATTCTGTTATGAGTTTCACGAAAATCAACTATTGAATAGTGTCAAAGTTGACATAAAATAGTTTTTAGAACAAATATTATATTATTGATTGTTATTTTATTCCTAAAAATCTAAGGTTCGGCCAAGATACATATATCAAGATAGGTGTATCATTAATGGACCACTTGGGGGGTCTCTTAGATGTATATGGTAAGTTTTTTAACTATATAATATAAAAATACAAAGTGACATGGTAAATGTCAATCTAATTAACTAAGAGTTAAAACTAACAGATAAGGTTACTATAATTCCCTAAACTTGTCTAAATTCTATTTTATGAGAGTATTTCGATCCATCCCCACCTTAGTATCTAATTAAATCAATTTGGAGCTATTTAAAATCGAATTTGGCTTTATAATAAAATAATATCATTAGTTATTCCAAAGGTGCCCCTCTCCTACCTTATAAAAGGGCACCTCCTCCCCCTCTTCCTCACACCACTTTGAGACTTCAAGCTCTGCCAAACCCTCACAAATTCTCTTCTAAACTTCCCTAGAAACATCGTAGAGGTCCTGGTATTCTTCAAAGACCAATTTTAGTACCCTAAGAAGAGGACTCAAAGAGGCGCTTCAAAGAAGAGGTAATGTCCGTTACCGATTCTTTCAACTTTATTTCTTCTTCCACTTCATCTTCTTAGGTTGTTTCATTATGAAGTAATAACATCAGTATCACTAATATACTGATATTTTATTATAAGTATGAAACAACCCTATTTCACCATCTATCCATCCTATGGAAAACGAAATCACCGCGCGTGCGTACGTACGGAATACCGTCTCCACGCCGCGGTGTAATCTATTTTCCACCACCACCTTACTTGGATGGGTATAATGGTGTAAATAATAACTATATATATTAAAGTGATATTGATTCTGAAATATTATACATACACTCCAATACAGTCCCATGATCATGAGAACGATATCATCGCTCGTGCGTACGTACGGACTACCGTCTCCACGACGCGATGAGATTCATTCTCCACGTTAACCATTCATGAATGATTATAAAGTATATATAATAAGTAATAATGAAATATATGACATAATAATGATACTGTATTTATGTGCATATATATTTATTTCATCTACTTAATTCCATTCAACTCAATAAGGAAACGAAAACAGCGTTCATGCGTACGTACGGCCTACCGTTTCCATGAACGGTGTATTTCTTTCCATTTACTAATTTATTATATATATATGTATATTCTGAGTATATATTATATATAAATAATGTTTTATATTCTGGAATTATTTAATCATGATCTAAGTAATCATATGAATAATTACAAGTCAAAACACGGACGACAAATGAAACAATTTTACCCAAATCGCTCTTTAACATGGAATTTACAAAATAACGGGTAATATAAAGTCATAAGTGAACAATATATGATATAATAACAATGAGTATGATTCTGGAATAAGTCAATGACATTATTTAAGTCATTATACAAGAGGTTCGGATACTTATGAAGCAAATCGGACCTAAGGTAAGGGAAAATCTCGCAATCTCAATGTTTATCTAAAATTGTTTATACTTCAGAATTTACTGGGGTATATTTTATCATCCACATCCATGTTTCCTAAATAATTAATATTGCTCCATCCACCTAAAATTTTTTAAATCCAATTTTACCCTTCGTTGAGTTTTTAGTAAAATATATGAAAGGAATCTTTTGTCGTTTTTGGTACGAGGTAGTTTTTGACTTTTCTGAAAAAAGTACGAGAAGAATGTTTTTTTAACTTATACGACATGAATGGATTTTTAAAAAATTATTTCCAAGAAGCTTACTTTACAAGTTTTCAAGTTTATTTTTAATCAACTTCTTTTAGTTTAAAATTGTATGACATGTTAATGAAAGGAAATTGTTTTTGAAGTAGAAAGGATATTTTCCACAAGAATGGAGTTCAAGTGCTATATCAAAATTATTTTCCATCTAAGATAATATAGGGTTCTGTTTCTATCCCTATTATTACATTGATTTGATTATGTTGTGATGGAATTATTTTTATGAATTCCTTTATCTTATATGAATTGTTTTATGATGTCATGTTGTTTAAGAATCCCATTTTTACTACTTGGGTTATGCAATGATGTGTGATATATGATTTTGTTGCACATATAAGAATGGTATCATTATGAAATGGGTGGGACCTATATATCCCTCCAATGCATTGGCTAAAGATTTTATATCTCATGAGATAGACATGGCTGGAACGGCTGGTTAAACCAGTTTAGTGAAACAAGACTGAAACAAGGAGTGAACTCGGTTCAGAAATGGACTTTGTCCACTAAGATAGTCTTAGAAATGAGTACTGACCAATAAGAAATGATTCTCTATGATTATGTGTGTACACCACAAAGTTTCAAGTTTTATGTCATGATTATTGGGATTACATTTCACTACTATGATTTATCCCATGTTATGATATTATGATCTCTTTTCTAGGTTAAGATTTCCAAAATGTTATGTTCTTATGAATATGATGTGATTGATATTTCTTTTTTTTACCCTTACTGAGTATTTGAGCTCACCCTTTTATGTTTTCTTTTCCCCAGGATATAAAGAAAGGTTTTAGGTAAGAAAAAAAAGGTAAGATCTTTATGGGAGATGTTGAAGATATTTCACCGTGATTAGAAGATTACGTTTCGAGTTTCCAAAGACACTAAACTATTATGGTCCTTGTGTGTGTGTTTTTGTTATGTAATAAGTATTCCGCAAAAGTAAGGTAATGTCCATGTACGTCAAGCTTCGGGTCTCTACATAATCTGAGGAAATTGAACCTCTGGAGAATATCACTTTTCATTGTCCATCTTTAGATGCCACATCCCCTTGGATTGTATCTCCCTAGAACCTGAAACACATGAATCACCAATTAATAGAATTTATATACATAGGGAGAGGGGTGCTTCTAGAATCCTCAATATGATGATTGCAGTTGATCCTGATGGGTCATCCCTTTGATTATTTCTTGTAGAGCATCACACTCTTTCCTTGCTTCTTCTAAATGTCTAGCCAACATCAACTGCTCTGGCCACATGTCTGAGCATTCAGTACCCACATGCTGAGCCTTTTTCTAATATGTAGATTCTGCAGGCTTTGATTTTTTCACAATTTGGGGTTTAATACCACTTATACACACTTCCACCTTTGTTGTGCTACCAATATGCCACTTCCCTTGATTCCATCTCTGAGTAGAAATATCTCTATTTGGCATCTTCACTTTCTTCTTCCCCCATTTTAGGGATCTTCCTCTTTCCTTCACATCTCTATATGGCACACGACATGTGAAGTTTTCAGTACATTCTTTCTTTGTCATTATATTATCAGATATCTGAGTCACCACACTATTTTGTGCTGGTTGTGAGTCCTCCACTAAGTATGCATTATTCTTTATCATAGTTGGAATAGATATCCCCTTAGTCGTCCAGGTTTGTTCACGTTTTCTCCGTAATAGCTGTTGTGAGTAAGACAGAGGAGGTGACCAATACACCTTTCATTCAACTCCATGTGATTCCCCTGAGGCTCAAAGACTATTCTTCACCTTACCACTTTGTCTCCCAGTGTTGAATTTCTAATTATGAATTACTAGATTCAAGAATATCCATTTGAGTCCCTTTTTTTCCTACTTTCTTCTTACTGCAATGTATTGCCAAATGCCCATAATGAGAACATACAAAAAATCTATCATCAAAATCATACTTCATTTCAACATTTTTTATTGGAGATGTTAATGTAGCTGGAGTTCTTCTTCTTACATTGAGATTCTGATCATCCTGACACATACTCATAATGTATCCCATTCTTCCACAGTAATATCATCTAATAAATTCTTTCCTCTGAGAGACTCTTCCTTCTGATTTCTAATGACATGTCTTCTTCTTCTTAGATCTAGTAATGTTTCTATTTTCACAGACTGAGATGTACTCTTGTGCCTATGAACAGAAGCTTGATGTATGACCATGAATCCTACAAAAAATAGCACATGCTATCATTTCTTCCTGTAAAATCCTTTTTTGGTCCATCTGCTACACCTACAAGGTATTTCTTATCTCTGGAGATTTTCACTGCTCTTTTCCTATCACGTATAAGAGTGAGATCATCATATCCAATTCCAGATTTTTTCAAAATGGATGGCCTTTGGGACGATACAATCCTTTCATGATTCTCCTCTAATTTAGCATATTTTGATTTCATTTCCTCATCACCTATCGTAGGATAATCAAATAATATGTGTAGTGCATCCTTCAACTTGGGCTTGTCTTTGGATTTAGATTTCTCTATTTCTTTCTTGACTAATTCTATTTCTTCCTATAGTTGTTGAATCGTTTAAACTCTTGATTCATGTTGAGCATCAAGTTCTCTCTTTAGAATATTTCCTCTACTCATCTCATATTCCAATTCATGTGTCAGCGTATCCACCATCCCACCTTTCACATTTAATTTATATTTTTTCTGAGCAAAAAATTCATAGAAGGATGCATTCTCTTGTTGTAGCCTTTGATTCTTCTGAACTTGCTCAGACAACTGTGTAGAAAGATCATCATTTTTGGCACTCAAATTCTGAATTTCATCTATCTCCAGATTCTTTCCCTTAACATTAGCTTTGAGATTTTCTCTCTTTATAGAAAGTTTTTGCAGTTATTCGTCTTGAGAATCATTCTTCTCCCTCAGATTAGTGGCCACATTTATAAGCCTTTGATTTAATCTTCTTTTCTTGTTAACAAAAATTTCCATTTCTTGGATTTAAATATCCCTAGATTTAATCTCTTCATCCAACTTCTGATCCACTAATTTATCTTTGTAGAAAACATCCAATTTTTTTCTTCTGGGAGTTTCTTCATCATTAGTAGTTCCAACATCACTTGGCATGTCCTATTCATCACTCATTCCTTTAGAATCATTGAATGAGTAAGTATTTTCACTATATGATTCATCAAAGCCATTCTTCTGTTCACTACACGATTCATTTAACTGAATCACACTCTTTCCGTTGACACTTCTACATTGGGGATTTTTACCAGACCTCTGCTTCTTCTTTGAAGTTCTTCCCTTTGCCATGACACACCAAGATAAGAGAATACTAGATAGTTAACATAAGAAATCGACTAAACCAAGTCTAAGAAAGAAAATCTGAAAAAAGAAACCTTCACTCCGATACAAATTGTTAGGACTAATAGGGGCCTATATACCCAAAGAGGGGGTGAATTCAGGTATGGATATTCTTTTCTAAATTATTCCTACCCCACTGGATCTTGACCACTTTATTAAAATGGTGACCTTATTTGAACTTCTGTGTTTATTGTGACCACTTCTTTTCTCCTTTATCCGATGATGATGCATTAAATGCAATGCAGAGATGCCAGAAGGTAGAAAGAGAGATTTTTACTTGGTTCACCCTCACTGGGATACATCCAAGGAGAAAACAACGGTGAAGTGCCGATGTACCAAATCCACTAAATCTCACTGCCAATAATGTTCTATCTAGATGACTTCTATGCCCAAGATCACTACCATTAAAATGTTTGGGTTAAGCTCATTGCTTTCCCAAGGGTCACCTGCTACTTCTCTCTCTCTGGATCACAAAATCTAGAAAGGATAACCTTCTTCCTCTTCCTTTGCTCATTACACTTGGAAGGGATCCAATCACAGTTTATAGACTTGTAGGTCTCTTCATTTCCAATAATGAATGCATCCACCACTTTATGTAGATGCTCTATTGATGTCCAGATTTCATCCACTGATGAATACCCCTTTGCCCTTGAACACCGTGAAACTACCTTTGGAAACACTTTCGCAAAGCACCCTACTTTGTGAGCCTCCCAATTTCGCAAATCTCAAACAATCCTTTGAGAAGCTTTTTCCTTTTCACGAATCACTCTCTCGAAGCACTCTCATGAAGCTCAATTCGTCGTAGAGAAGCTTCTCTCGTGAAGCTCACTGAGCCAACGTGGAGCTCGCAACTTTGGATGAGCTAGATTAGCCGCCACGAAGCTCTTCTTTCACGAAGCACATTACCTTCTCGAACTACCTTCGCGAAATTAGAGAAAAATATTTTCTCAGAAAACACTTTCTACTTCTATTGAGGGGGTTGAGGTCTATTTATATGCGATTCAACCGACCCTTGAACTTTCTGTGTGATTTCAATGCCACGTCATCTCAAATCATGAAGCTCTGAAGTTCCCGCCGAAATTATCTCAAAATTGCGAAGCAACACATCAATTTTTCGATCACGGAGCTCGTCGTAATATCGGAGCATCCCATAATTTCCTACACGCCTTTGCTGTGAAGCTCCACTCGAAATTCCCTTCACTGACGCAATGATATTCAACTCTACTATTGGCGAAGCTTGATGTAATCATGAAGAATCACCGCCATAATTTTTCTGGTCTTCGTGAAATCCAATCCTTGATGCATATCTTCATGAAATCCATGCCTTCTCCATATTTGGATGTGATATTCAAGGATACCCACTTTTCACGATGCTCACCAGACTCCGAATTTTGGACCCCAAAAAATTGGAAAACACTGGAAAACAACACCACCTTGTATATATTATTTTGTACTGGTTCTTTGTTAACATGAATTGTCAACAACATCTACGGAACTCGAAATTTCACAATGGAAACCTGCTTTGTCAAGAAATGCATTCATCCCAAAAATGCTGCAATGTTACCTTGAGTGATTTTTTCGCAACAAACAAATTATATAAAAACCCCATTTAAATATAAATAAATACCCATGTAATGAATTTTATTTATATTTGATGTTCATATTTATCATCCCACTGATAACTGATCATATGTTTGTTCATAATATCAAACACGACTTCCCTTCCTAAGAAATAAATTGGGTATTTACGTAAATATAATCAAGAAATGTCAAATATAGAATCAAATTACTCTATAATAATAATAGTTGTATTTATAAGAATCACATTACCATAAACATCAATTATAGAAGAATCGTAGAATTGAGATGTGGTCATTGTATTTTTATGGGTTTTCACTACTAACACAATACGTAATCATTGAGGTTAAGAAAGATCCTCACACACAATTATTCATGATATAGAGAAATTATTATGACTAATATAAAATGAGATACATCAATACATTAAAATGAATATACCTACTAAAAATTCATTTCTTTAATTTTACAACCTTATGAAAACAAAAATGGTCAGAGTGAGCATCAGTCATCACTATGAGTAATTGTGTGATCATAAAAAACTCATTTATATGTTACCTAAACAACATAACCTTTAGTTTAGTATGTAAAAATTTAGTTTACCCATGGCCATCAATGATATTGATTGATCTAATTCCATAATAATGTTTCTTAATGAAAATGTGAATTAACCCAACCATATCCCCCTGGAGTGTCAAACTAGGTGTGTAGTAAGAGTATACTCACGGTTTAGTAGAATGATTGTTAAGATATAATCAACCATCTATTTTATGTGGCATTACCCTGAGATCCATCTATTCTAAATCAATTCCCACATTTAGTATCTAGACATCGATATTTTTTTTAGGAAAACCACACTTTCTTATTAAGAATAAATTAGGTTGTTCCCTAAAACATAGGATTATCTGATGGGTTATTACAAAATAATTCTCATAATAGTTTCTAATGGTGTATAAAATATGCACGGATAGAAACTACAAAATATTAACATTTCATACAGATATTTTTATCTTTTTATATGAATATTCTACACATAATATTTTTATCCTTTCATGAATTTTATAGTTTTACCATCATGTGAATCATCTATGTTTAAAAAACATTCTCTTAAGATATATTTGTTATATCTTATTATATTCTTCATAACAATCATGCTTAATATACATAACATACATAATATCATTCATCGTAACCTAGGGAATGGAATTATATGATAGGGTGACCCTAGATGATCGTTAAGGATAAATAAAATAGATATCAATGATATTTTATGAATAACATTAACATAAGTGTATGGGAACATGAACTTAATTTTTCAAAACCATAATCATCATATCACATATCATAGTCCTGAGTAATTAAAAAACTCTTTCCAATTAATAAGAAATAAATCATAATGATATCAATAAATATGATCCCAGACATCATAAAACATTCATAATCCATTGGTTTTTTCATACACATATGCAATGAAAATAATTACATTAGTCAAGGATAAAATATAATAATATAAGAGTGAATTGGGTTTAATATTAATTCATTCATATCATTAGTTAACATTCACTCCCAATTCCATAATAGTGGGATGAGTCCCTTTATATAACAAGGTTCACTGTAAATTCTAGTGCTTATTATCCCATGATATGTCCATATTTATATAATGAATTTTAGGGATATATGATTTGTGGACATTTTTTACATAATTTTAATTCATTTTTTTCCTTTCATGTTATCATATATCATTCATCATATATCATAAACTGTGGAAATGAAATGGGTTTAAAAACATTTCCAAAATTTATCATAAAATATACAAGGAAAAAAACTAGTTAAATAAACATATCATACACCTTATTTTGTACGAATAATTATGGAATATTTGGTTTATATCCTAGGAAAATCATTATTAACATAAAATAATTTTTTAATGTATGAATATGACAATAAAAGATCACATGGAATAATTCTTCATGATAATACACTATTTTTTAATCAGCTAAATAAAATAAAAAAATTAGAAAGTATAATTGAAAAAAAAATCACTAGAAATAACATTTTACAAATTTAATGTAAGATTCATGTAATTGAGATGTTATTATAGTGGTAAATTCCATTCATGGTGACTATATAAAAAAATACTCACTCCCAGTTTCTATAAAAAATCAAAAGCACCGACTTTAGAAAATGATGTAGTGATTACATTAAAACATATATTAAAATTTTAATCATGAGAATAAAAGAATTTATAAATTCAATTTAGAATGAAAAATATTATTTTAAACATTTTAAAAAATAATGGTTATAATGTAATAATATTTTTATACAAAAATATAAATAAAGATAGTGTTCCTTACCATCATTTTGTCCCTATCTTGAAATCCAAAGAGGGGAAAAGAAAGAGAAAGTGTAATCTACAAAATTTATAGAAGATATGAATATCCTTCGTATTACTAAGTGAAATTTCAGAAAATTTCATCATAGAAAATGTATACATAAAAATACTAATAAAAAAAAGATATTGTAATAGAAATTTATTTCCTCGTGTTTCACATGGTTCAAAAGCACTCTATCTTCTTAAATAACAAATTTTAAATTATATGCATATTTAAAAAATAATTTGTATAATTATAATATTATAAATTACCTACTTATTTTTTTAAAAGGATGGGGATGAAGCCTCATTTATTATTTAAAGAAAAGAAAAGATCTATTTTAAACACAAATATATTACAAATTACATATTAAAATCATAATTTATGGGTGGTAATTGTTTCATTTTTAATAGAATTTTAGTTTTCTATTTCAGGAAGATTTGATTTAATTATAGTTCAGAAATATAAATAATGAAGATAATGATTTTTCTTTAATATATATTTTTATTAAATATATATTTATGTAATAAAAAATAAATATATAGAAAATTTGATTACATCATTCATGTAGATAGTTGGTCATATGTACGCATGAATGTGGTTTTTATATTTTGAAAAATAGAAGAAAATAAGGGTAAGTAACAGTTAAACATTACAGAATTATTATTATATAATAAATTTAATGTATATATATATATATATATTCAAAACATATATCTTTATTACTGTAAAAATAATATATAAATGAAAAATGTATCACACCACTACTTGAAGGTGGTAGTCCATATGTATGAAATATCAACATTATCATTTTCCAACATATTTTAATGTTAGAAGGTATATATGATATTATAATTAAAATAGAATAATAAAATCATAATAATATTATATTGAAATTAATACCATCCTAATACAAAATAGTTAATGATTAAAATGGAAAATTAGTGGTATCTCTATGTGATGGTGGTGGTGATGGTCCACACGTATGAATGAATAGTACATTTACATTGTATTTAATGGAAAAAATGTTGACAAAACGTTCTTTAATTAAAAATATAATTTCTGTTAAATTAGGATAATAGAGATATTATTTTATAATTAATATAATATATTTAGAGGATGATAAGAACAAATAATTTGATAGAGGTCGTGTTGGATGACTATATATTCTTCAACATGCCTCCCTTAGATCCTTTAATAAGGAAGCCTGAAATGTCCTATAAAATGTTACAGAAACTATAATTCCTTTTTTGGAAGATGATAAGATAATTTTCAGGTTTTTTGGATATTTTTATCAAAATTTTTTGTAAATATGAGAAAGAAGAGGTTTCCATTTATGAGTTGGGGACACAAATGTAAATTTATTAAATATTAAAACTCAATAATGTCATATTCAATAAAAATGAATTCAAATGTAAAAATACTTAATGATGAGATATTAAAAGGTCGATATATTTCCATAAAATTGGATTTATATTATTTTGCAGGACAACATACCATTACCCATTGGTTCAATCCCCTACCCCTTCATGAACCCCTTTTAACTTTAAAAATGGAGTACAATGTTATTTATTTATTTTTCTATTATTTTAGACCAAAAATGAATGTGGCCTCATATCCAAATTTGGATATTATGATTCAAAATATTTCTTCAATTTTATTAACTTTTTTTCTTACATGGGACCAAACTTAAGATAAATATAAACCAAGAAAATTAAAATGAAATAAGTTTTCAAGAATTTTTTTTTAATTTGAAATTTTTCAATACAAAAATCCAATATAAAATTATTTAAAAAATACATAATATTATTTTTAATAATATATAAGAAAACAAACTATTTAATAATGAATTTAAAAATCTAAAATTTTTTAATTCATTATAGTAAAAAATTGGTTTCAAAAAAACTATGTATGATTCAATATTAATCAATATATCAACAAATTAAAATATTGTCGAAAATTAAATCTATGATAACTTTAACTTGTTGAATTAAAAAATTATGTTTATTTCATTGAATAAATTTTATAAAGGTTTCAAAATTTAGTTTGTTTATTTACAAAAAATTAGTATATATAACCATTTTTGGAAATTGTATTTTTCAAGCATATAATGAATTTATTAATAATTGACTTATTAGTTATGAAAATATGTAATTTAACTAAAAACATAATTTTTCCTCAAAATTTTGTAATTAATATTCAATCCCAAAATTTAATAGAAATCTTATAATGGTATACTAAAATATAGTTCATTTTGAAATGGGGTTGAGTATATCACAAGCTAATGATGAAATTAAATTTATTTCACGACAGGTATATCATAACATCATAGGCTGTTACATTTACTATTTCTATTTCCCCATAAATAAAATTAATTAAAAAATTGTATGTAAAATTTATGATATATAAATGCATAACGACATGAGTTAATGTGCAGTTGACAACAATTTTTTTCTGTTTTTCATGTGAATGAGAAATGATTTGTTTTTAGAGGCTAAAATAGATTTTTATAGATAATCCCTATAATGAACATGGATTTTCATATGTATAAATTCCATCTTTTTATATGAAAACTCATTCAAATATAAAAACATGCACCTGGGGATCATAAAGGTAAGTAAAAAAAGAATCAAGGAAGCATACAAAACTAGTTAATTTGTGAACTACATCATCTCCATTTATGTTCTTCCTCATAAGATTCCTTCTTAGAAAAATCATACAAAATAAATTTTTTAATAACCTAGGGAAAATAATCATTAGTAAGGGTTAGATCATATGCATAGTACTGGTAAATTGGGGATATATGTAATCATAACACGAACAAGAGGGTATATGAATATAACCAATACAATTGAAAGCCATACCATGCAAATAGAAAATCATAATCTTGTTTCATGGAATTATGATTGGAATTTCATAAGAGTTGAATCATAAAAAATCTAAATGAATATAATCCATGAGATCATAAGCATTGGATAAGACATAGTATTTTGGACTACACATAATCCTATAAAATCATTTTCATTGTAGTCAAGGCTCACATCCAAGGCTATCATTGGGGAATGGTATCACTCCAAAAACCATAACAGTAGTAAAGTATCCCTCACAAGACCATCATAGTGGAGAAATTACACTAATGAAAATTATTCACTCCCCATTCCATTCAGTCTATCTTATCAGGTACAAATAATTTACCAATGCATTAGGGGAGATATTGGTCGCACACTTCACAAAATGAAAATGATACATATGTATTCCACAAGATCACACAATATTTATCATATCATAACTGATGATATTTAATTTCTTTTATAACCATTTCATCATATCATAACCGTAGGAAAATATATAGGTTTTGAAATCATTTCTTCATTTCATCAAAGTATAACTTTTCAAGTGAAGCAGGTTTCATAATAATTTTATCACGGTACAACCTATGGATGAAAATGGGTTTCATAGATATCTTGTCATCATTAACATAAAATATCTAGATATATAATAAATTTTTTTCCTTGGATCATATTCACAGTAAATTATATGCAGAATCAATGGAATTATTTTTATATGGAAAATTATTTTTAAATATTACTTGAAACATTTCATTAGGAAATGAACATATCATCAAAAATAAATTATTAATATAATAAATTCATAAAATATATTGGTAATATTTTTCATTGAAAATAACCTTGAAAAAATATGATGGATTATTTACAAATCAACTAAATTTTTTTTGGAAAATAACATTTTCATTTTGAAAAAATAATTATTAAAATTAAATATTCATAAAAAATGGATATAGTTTTATTTTAAATAAAAAATTTAAACATAAAGATAAAAATTTAAAATAATTAGTTATTCATGAATACAAAATGTACCATTTATTTTCTAAATATTAAGGAAAATATTTCTGTTACATTTTGGGTAAATTCTAAATTTTCATTATCCCTTTGAAAATGAAACACAAATTCATTTTAAGAGTTTTTATAAAATATTATATGTGGGTAAAGATTAATTTTATAAATTATTTTTATCATTTTAAAAACTATTTGTAATGCATTTATAGAAAAAAAAAATTTGGATGAAAAATTTTATTTTTGTGAAAAGACGGAAATATATATAATTTTTTTGAAGAATATTTATTCTGAACACTAAAGTACATAAAGGTAGAGAAATAAAGGGAAAAAATATATTCTCATGACATAAAAAAAGCATAAAAAAGACATGAGTTCCTTGAGAGATGTATCAAGAGATTTTATCTTTGGAAACCTAATCATAAACAACCCCAATAACTGAGGAGATTGTAACATAAAATCATTACCACTCTAATAAAATTTAATTGTATTTACCATGATGTAATAATTCTAAATTAAACATAAAATATCAATATATTAAATAAAATTATGATATAAATTTTAAAATGGAATTTATGTGCACCTCATAATAAAGGATAGGACCATTATGTAACATTTGTCTCAATGAAGGAAAATTTAGAGAAAAATATATCACAGCTTTGGTATCATATGAACTGTAAACCCCGTAATAAAGATATATTAAAATATATCATTAAATAGACATATTTTGAGGATATAAATCATAAAATAAATTCATGTGTGTTATATACACCAAATTAAGGCAACACACATTGAATATGGTTTGTGTCTAATAAAAAATAAAAGTGAGACAACAATATCAAACCTTAAGTCTCAACATCCATTTTACATGTTTAATAATCTTGTATATAAAATATATGTTTAATATAAATCTATTATATATGCTTAATAACATATACCATATCATATATTATTTTCTTAAGACTTTATATTCTATTTTTACTAACAATTCCATTTAAAAGCCACATTTCTGGCAATAAATGCTTTGTTTTCCATATAGGTTTTGATTTTTATATAAGTCCTACTAAATTTTTCATGGTTCCATAACATCTATAATTTTCAACATGATATAAATATAATATATATTAATTATATTGGTTGATATAATAATCTACAATGTTTAAAGATGGAAAATGAAATATAATGTTCGTAGGGATAGTAGGTCATACGTACACATGAACATTGTTTCCATTTTATTTATAGATATGAAAATGATATTAAATAATAACTTACCATTTTAGATTCATTTTTATTGCATATATATCACATATGTTCATTAAATTCCTCTTTATTACCTTCAATGTAAATCATGAATCAATCACATAACTTTTCGAGGTGGTAGTATTACATACACATGAGTGGTGAGATCGTATTCCCATTAATTTATTGTATGAAGGTATATATGAAATACAAATTTGATAATTAAAATTAAATATAAATTATAATAGATAAACCTTTTGTAAGTCAATACATCCATTCATGAGTGTTGGTGATGGAAAAAAAATAACATCGGTTCTTGATGAAATAAAAAGTTGTACACATGAATGATGATTTCATATCTCTTTTGATGTAAAGAGAGATGGGTTTTTGTAATTAACATAACATAACAACAAGTATGTATTTTTAAGATATTAAGGATATTATATTATAATAATTTTATAATAATTTTAGGAGGTGGACGTGGAAATTAAAAACACAGATATGGGTGGTACCACTTCTTCAAAAAAACATCATTTAGTTTATACGAGATAGATTCATAGGTTTGAGTTTTGACTAATATAAGACTTATATGACATGATTATTGAATTAAAGAATTTATTAGGATATGAATTTTCTAAATAAAATGTTTTTTTATATTTTAAGACGAGTGGTGAAGGGGTGTCCTTTTATATGTGATGTGAGTGGCACAACTATAATTTTGAAAGGTTAAAAAGGTGAACTGATATTTTTATCATGCCAAATTTCTCAAAAAATGGACCATTCTAGACACTAGGATATATAATTTAGATATATTTATATTAAAAAATTTATAGAAAATATAGATCATTTTTAACACTTATCATTTTGATGGACTCATCTAGAAACCAATTTTTACTATAATTGTGGTAAATAATTTTTAAAATTTTTATTATTGATTATGGTCAAAACATAATTTTACAATATTAAAAAAATTAATTATAATAAATCCAAATATTTAATCTATTTTTCCAAATTCCATTCTCATAATTATAAAAAATTTATTTTATATTAAACCCATAGATGCAATGAGAATTTTGTTTTCCAAAGAGAAATTGCTCAAAAAGTAAATAAAATATTTATATTATAATTAAATATGAACATTATTCCAATGAACTAAGTTGTAAAAATTTATATTTTATTGTTTTAATTTTACTATTATAACTACTTTCAAACAAAAATGTATCATATAAATTTTTAAATGAAAAATACATTTTCAATAAAATCTATTATGCTACACTTGTTAACCAAACATTTTAAAAAATCCCAAAAATATCGCCCTATGATAATTTTGATAAGAAAATTTATATAATTAAGTATATTTTTTAGAATTTATTGTCTAATACCTTAAAAAAAATTATTACATTTAAAAAAGAATTGATATTTTTTTGATTAAATAGTATTTTCAAAACATATAATGACATTTCGTAAAGTAAAATTTTTTTATAAATAAATTTTATTTATATAAAACCATTATACATAATATATTAAATTTATTAACTGATATTAAATTTTTTATATTTTATGGGTTGGTTATCATATTTTTTTAAATAAAATTATAAATAATTTATCCTGGCTTGGTAAAACTCAAGGTTCTGTGTAACACAAGTTAAAATCAATGTTGTGTGTAATGCAAGATATCAATTTTATTTAATTTATTTGAATAAAATTTTCCCAAAAAATATGGTTAATACATTATATCCCTATAAAATGAATTCAGACCTCAAAATTTGACACTCTGATTCCAACAAACCAGCATACCTCTACCTCATTATTTCCTCAGGTTCCCTTATTGCTTCTTTAAATGGGTCATTTCTCTCTAATAAATTAACCAAGGGAGTGGTCTTGATAATTTTTTCTCTATGATATAGAATTTATATAGAACATTACCTATAAGTTATATCCATCTATAGTCGTATGACATCTGATTTCAGAACATGTGAAGGATCAGGTATGTACTTCCTGAGGAGAGATACAAGGCACAAATCATGGACATGATATAGGTTAGGTAAAATCTAAAACTAATAGGTTATCATCCAGATATGATAAATAATTTTATCTTTAACAATATATATAGGTCTTATTGCCACTTCTTTTGAAATGTATTAACCTTATTCCCTAGTGAAATTTTATGATACCCATTTCCACCTACTTAAAATTCTATATTATGCAGATTATTGTTATTATAACATTTCTAGAAATTTGGGCCGACATGATGTTTTGATGAAGGTATCTAACCTTATATTCAATTTATTCATCTATCTTTGGTCCCAATGGATTTCATTCTCCAACATTATTCCTTCACGTTGTATCTTTAAACTTAAATCCATAAATGGCTTCATAAGGATTCATCTGAATGATCAGGAGAAAGATACTGTAGTATGTAAAATACACTAATGAAATGTGTTTATCTTAACCACCATTTAAATCCATACGAAACCCTCTGATGCTCTCTATTAGTTGGTGATGATGGTGTCTGGTCCGACTCCTCTCTCCTTTGTAGGGGAGGAGGAATCGTCATTCCCAGGGATAGCAAGGCCTTAGTTTTATCCCTTCTCTAATCCTGACTTTCTTCCACAATTTCTGAAATCATTCATGAGCCCTAAAGTTCCAGATCATTTGGATGGAAACCCTAATTTTCATATTTCGACATCTGAGTTCACAAAATCCTCTTCGCTGTTGAATATTACTCTAGTTGATCAGTTCAGACAGAGGAGACCTTCCGTCGATACGTTCGATAGGTTTGTTTTCTCCTCTTGGGATCTCCAAGAATGGGAGGCCATTGAGATGCTGGACAGGCAGCATATTATGATTCGTTTTGAGTCGGAAGAGGACCTCATCAAGGCTTGGTCAAGAGCTCCTCGCAGTTTCAATGGTATTCAGTTCTTCCTTCTTTGATGGTCATTTTATTTTCTTATGAAACGGGATTCTCCTTTAGCAGCAGTTTGGGTCAGTTTCCCTAATCTCCCCTTACCTTTTCAGAATCCCTCTATTATAAGAATGTTGGGTAATCTTGTGGGTAGAATTTTGTGTGTGGATAGCCTCACAAAAACAGTGTGCCATCCGATTAACCCTCATGTATTTGTTGAGGTGGATGCTTCTAGGGCTCTGTTTGAGTTTGTTTGTATTACAATTGGTGAGGAATACAGGTGTAAACAACATGTTATTTATGAGAACTGGTATGATTTTTTCTTTACATGTAAGTGTTTTGGACATCTTCCTAAGAGATGCCGAAGAGATTCATCAACACAGGTAATGAAGCCTCGACATCGGGAGTACCATGATTCGGTTAGGATGGAGGATGCAGTGGGGAAAACCCTTGTGACTCAACTAATGGTGGGTCTAGAGTTGAAGATAACTGATGTTGAGGGGGAAAATGGGGGTCCCCAGTCATTGGGCCCTTTGGTCCAGAAGTTAGCAGAAGGGGTTGGAAAGGTTTCAGAAAGGAATGGTTTTACATATTCCTTTATGGATGTTATGATGACTCAATGCAATCTAGAGGAATTGGGCAGAATTGGGAGATACCAGGATAGTGGGGGACCAGATATCTCAACTAAGCATTTGCTTTATTTGAGTAACAGGTTCTAGGGGCTTGCTGAGGAGGGTTTGAATTCTGCTCCAGTGGATCATGATGAATCAATTGAGGTTAGTATGAGGGATTTCGTGGTAGGATAAGTTGACCATGAGGATTCATGTAAGTTTATGGCGGAACCCACTGTGGTGAATACCATTTATCAGCAGTGCAAATCTACCGACATGGGAAATGTTGTTGAGGGGAAAGGAAAATTAGCATCTAAAGATGATGGCATTGTGGGAAAATATCTGTCTGGGATTGACTGCAACACGCCTGATCAGAGGAGAGGAAGAGATGTAGAGGGAAAGGAATCAACCATGCTTAGAATCTTTGGAAGGAAGGGGATGGTTCCCAGGTGCAACAAAGAGAATAGAGGTGGTATGGTCAGTAACTCCTTCAGTGATATAGTGCAAGGTGGAGATAGAACCGGGACTAAGGATGGAGGAGTGGCATCTGCTACTCCAAAAAGAGAAGACAGGAAGGATTAATCCTATATGCCTCGACCATTGTGCACCAGAGCCTCCTTTAAGCGGGATCATGGGGTGACCCTGGCTTTTAAAAAAGGTAGCATGTCCAAGCAATATGGTCTTGGGTGAATCACATTGGATGATGTAAGGCGGGACTATAATGGTGATTTCATGAGGCATTTTAATTTGGCTTCTGAATGGGGAACGACCACTGCCGAGGAGGACTCCTGTGTTGGTTGCGATGATGGGTAGGGAGATTATGGTTTTTAGTTTTTTTGTTGCTCTGGGTGTTTATTTTCTTGTTCGCTTTTGGATGTGTTTTGTGGGCTTGAAAGTGACTTTAGGTTTCTCACTTTTCCTAAAAGTGTTTGGAAAATAATAAAAAAGTATTTTGACCATTACAATTGAAATATATATATATATATATAATAGAAAATCAAAAATGGGAAAATATGGATCACCCGAATCTACTAGAATAATAAGCCAAAAAAACTATTAAAAAATATAAAAATTATTAAACCAATATATATCATAAGAAAATTAAATTATAACCTCAATAAGAATTTTAGTCATTTTTAGTGCAAGAAATAAGTTTTTTTTATTATGAGCAATGTGACTATTGGAAGAGTAATATGACCATTTGTCAAATATGACCGTTTCCAAATATAAAGGTGTTTATATCTTTTCATTGGTGATTTTAACATATAGTAATAATTTTTCTATTATAATTAGTGGTTATACTTTTTATATAAAAATGGAAATTAATTCACAAAGGAGAAATTATTACCTCAACCAATAGAGTCATGGAGTCTGAAGCCCATTTTTCAAAACAAGGGGGGTTGTAGAGTCATTTAGGATTACCCATTAACAAGACCAATAATAGTTTCAAAATTCATGATTAAATGGAATGAAATATTAGAGGTGTTAAATTTAGCAGAGATTAAGACTCAATCAATGTTAATAGATCCAGCCTATGAAACAACCTCCATTGCACACCTTACCCTTAGGGTGTATGAGGGTGTAAAAATGGGTTACTTGTTTAGGCCTTAGGTTCTTTAAGTGTAATTCATTTTATATTTACAGAGACTTTATTCCATAAATATACTTTTTTAAAAGATTTTTTCTTATAAAAAATATATTTAATTTAGATTAATTAGATCAACAGATTTTTGGACATAAATAAAACAAAATTGTATTTGTATAGCAAAGATATACATATTTTTAATAAAATATTGAATTGTGAATAAATTTTTATTTAATGAAATATTATATTAAAACATTCCAATTAAAATATAAATGATAATTTTTTTAAATATACTAGGAAATTTGATTAAGTTTCAAAATCATGATTCTGCCTTACAAATGACTATTTTTCAATATATAAGGATTTTTATATTTAATATTTAAAATTATAATATTTATATAATTAACTTTTTTAAAAAAGTACATTTGAAATTATCCATTCAAAATCAGGTTTGGATGATGCTTTTTAAGAATTTTCAAAAAATACATTATTTTTCATTGTATAGTAAATATATAGTTTCTTGTTTTTAGTATGATTTATGAAATCATATTCTTATCATAATTATTTTATAAATACTTAAACACAATAAAATACCTAAAATATGTTATCTTATTAATACTAAGTATTTTGATATCGTTTATTCGATTTCAAAACCAATATGTGACTTTCGAATGTCTTAAATAGAAAAATTGAATTTAAAAATATTATTTTGTAGAAAATATAATTTTCAATGAAAAATAATGTATTAAAAAAATTTTGTTTTGTTATAATGGATTAAAATATAAATAAAATTTCCTAAATTTCTAAAACCATGAGTGAAATCTATGGGCAAGACAATTGTTTTAAATTTTCCACAACCTATATTTCCAAGACCTATATTTGAAAATTATTCAAGAATTATTCCAATTCTACAGTGATTACCAACCCATTTAACCAATATTTTTAACTCAAAATCTATCATCAATGATCATTCTGTGATTTCACTCTACATGGAGCCCCTCATGGGTTCTCTAAGACCCCAAGGCTCTGATCTTAATTACTTCTTAGTAACTCTTCAATGTTTGGTAGTTCTTCTCCTTTTCCTTTCAATTTAAGAAACCTTTTTTTGTATATGTCTTTTAAATATTAGGATTATCTCTTTTAATACCATTTTGATGTTACCAATTCTGAAAATTTTGTTTTATCAATGGTTGACCTTCATTTTCTTTTGTTTTATCCTTTTCTAAATCCACAATTTTTAACAGTCATGCTGGCTAATTCATTTCTTGAATTTCTCTTTTTAATAATAGAAATTTTAATATTGTGAATATCCAATCCTTCCCCATTTCAATTATTAATTTACTTAATGTAATAATGACATATTTATTCAGATATTTACATATATGAAAATCACATTCACTTTTCACGGGTAAATAATAGGTATTGATCATGTCATTAAGAACTTTTATGCGCAATGATTTTGATAAGAAACATATTCTTTATTCTCACTGGTTATTAATGAAATGATTTATTTTGACTTAAGTTATATAAATTAAGTAATAAATATAATTTTTATTTTTTGATAGTGATCCAATTCATTGGATAAATAATTTAATCTCTATAGATGACATGTTTTTATAATACTTTGGGGAATAACCATGGTAATTTTGAATTATAGCACAGTGGTGATAAAACTTAGTGATATGGTTATCAATTTATCATTTAAATGTTGTACCCCATTTAATTTTTTGATTCAGGTTCTTCTTATCATGATATTCCCCATGTTCTATTGATCATGTTATATTGTTTTTACCTCTTTTTCTTTTTGATATGCCTCGGGATCACGTGCCAAATATCTCCCATTCTTATTCCCTTGTTGGTTTCATGATCACCTCTTTCCTTTGATGTATGTCCCTAGGATATGAGATTTAGTAATAGTAACATATGGTGAACCCTTTAATATTCCTTCTATAATGATTAGATTAATGTTTAATATTTTCATTTGTTATGTTCTTTTTTCCATGAAATGAAACGTTAAAAGGTATTGTGTTTTGTTCTATGTAATGAAAAGTTTATGAAATAAAAATTATTGTTATCATATTCAAGATAATCCTTAGGTCCCAATCAGAGACAATTAAATGAGTTAATCGATGAATCCTTAACACTTCCTTAATTTATATTATAGAATACTAATCAACTGAGATGTCTTTTAAAACAGTGATGAAGTGTGATAACTTTTTAAGGTAGTCGACTATAATCCATGTAGCATTATTCCCTTTAGATGTGTTGGGGAGTCTGATAACAAAATCCGTGGTGGGTTTTTTCCATTTATATAATAGTGTGTGTAATGGATGTAACATTCTCTTATATTTTTGTCTCTTAGCCTCAACATGATGACATACCATCCACCTAGATACAAATTTAGTAATATCCCTTTTTATTAAATCCCACCATTAATACTCTTTAAAATTATTATACATATTAATATTTCAATTATTAAGAGATAATGAAGGTTTATTAGCTTCCCCTAAAAACAAAAAGTATGTATCTTGTTTAGACTGAAAACATACATGGTTCGAGGACCTTATCATTCCATCATGATCAAGGTTACACTATGGAAAATTTCTAACATTCTTTTGATGGTTAATATCTTTCTTCTGTAAAACATAATCTTTACATTAATACATGGATTACAATTCAATAGATAATTATAGGATTCCTCCCCTTTCTTTTTAATTTCTAGATCATACCATTGAAAATATTGAAATATTGGATATTTATTTTTCATCATCATGGATAAGATTTCATGATATATTCAAATAAATGAATTATCCTCCTCGTCTGCATTCCCAGGGAAGTGATGTAATGAAAATTAATTATCATTAATTAGCTCTTGTAAACCTGATTTTTGCATTTTTAAATCCTTCTAGGTCAATATATAAATTTAACGTTTTTTATTTCTATATACATCATCCATTTCTCTATAAGGATATTACATCAATATTTTAAATTCAAGAACTATTACAACTAACACCAAATAATTAATTGGGTAATTTTTATCATGAATCATAAATTTTTGTGAGCCATAATCTATAACATTAACATTATGTATAATAAAAAATAAAATACCTTATTGGATGTCACAGTATTGTTTAGAACCCCATATCCACTATAGGTTAATGTAATCATAGGTACACAAACTAATCTTTCCTTCTGTTCTTGGAAATTTTCCTCACAATCATCTATCGAGAGGAACTTTGCTCCCTTCTGATTTCAAATGGTGAGTCGATTATATGGTTATGAAAAATTACCCACTACCCATTGATAATAAACTGGTAATACAATAAAATTATGGATATTATTTTCTACAGTTGGTAAGGTTGACACTCAATAGCCTCCACCTTTAATTTACCTATTGATATACAATCTCTAGAGATTATATGACACAAAATGAGACATGTTAAATCCAGGGTTCACACTTTTAAAATTATTAATATGGTGTCCCCTTCCTCAGGGTATTTTGAACGATTCTGAAGTCATCTTAATGATCTTACATTATTATAGAAAAAATAATAATATCATCTATAAAGACTTCCAAGAACTAATCAAGGTAATCTCATAATACTCTTTCATTAAATCCAACATGGTGGATGGGGAATTAGTCAAATTGAATGTAATCACTATATATTCACAGTTTTATAACCTTGTGATAAATGTTTCTTGGCTATATCCTCCTTATTGACCCTCAATATATTATATATGGATTAAAAGTAAATTTTTTAAAAGAACTGGGCTCCACATAATTAATCAAATATGACATCAATATGGGGTAGAAGATACTTGTTATTGATCTCAATCATGTTCTACCCACGATAATCATTGTAGAGTTTCATTAATCCATATTTCTTCTTAATCAAAATATTGATTTTACCCCATGGTCACACACTAGCCCAAATGTGTCACTTCACAGAGTCCTCCTATATTTTCTTTTTAAATTATTGCATCTCAATCTGGGCAATTTTATTGAGAGCCACTGAAATATAGTTGTAACTAGGTGTGTGTTATATAAATCACATACATTAGTCATATCAACAATGTGGGGTTTCTCCCCAAAAATATTATATAGAAACCCCTCTTAAATAGGAATCCAAACCCATAAAATGTTTCTGATTTCCACTAAAATTCCATATTTATCATATAACTTATAGACAATCATATTTTTTTTGAAATATTGAATATGAATTCCCATCCCCAATAATTTATGTGTGATTTATATAGATAATGAAAATACATTCTTATTATAACATAAAAGTAATTAAATGGAAGAATAAAAACTTTTGTAGGATGAAAATCCCCACAAATTTCAACCGAAGAGGAATCATATAGATACGATTTGATCACCATACCATTAGGATTTTTCAATACTTATTATACAATTAATAATTTCAGTGAAATATTTTACACTTAGAAAATAATGAAGATTTGAATTAATTGGTAGATCCATAGTCAAATAAGACATTAGCAGTTCTATAATGAAAAACATGTGTACATTTCACCATTTCATTACCATGCCCTTCGTCAGATATAGTAATCACATGATATTTCACTTAGTCTCTCAACATTTTATGATTTTGAAATAAACCATCAATGTTATCCTTCTTATTTTGGAACTAGTTATTATAATTATCATACTACTTGAATTTAAAACATTGTATTGTGGGTGGTAAATTCTGTTGAGACTTTCATGTACTTTCATCACAAGCTAAATTCTTCCCATCACGTCAACATTCAATTGTTTTATGACCTTCTCTTCCAAAATTAAATATTTTTAATAGTCCCTTAAATACAATTTCCTTAATTTTTATTACAACACATTTATCATAAATTAAACCTCACTGTTTTTCTCTAAGGGTTTTAGAAAATCCATCAAATTTTATTATTATATTCTCTTCCAAAACAAGACATTGATATATGAATCGAATCCCCATGTCTACTTGATTTCAAATTAAAAAAATATCAGCATAGCTACAGAAGACTATTATTATCAGGACTCCCTCCCCAGAAAGTGTGCCCCTATTGGGTCAGCAATGGGAGAAGAGAGATAGTGACTCCTGAGTCCCGCCTCCAGTTGGGCCCAATTTGGTGACTAGTACCGAGGGAATAATAAACATGGAGATGAGAGGCATTCCCCTCTAAGAGAAACACATGAAGAAGAGCGAGATAAGATAGACACCAACCAACTCCTACTCATACTATATTAAAAATTAAAAAAAAATTTACAAATGTATTTTCTTATAAGAACTACTACAATTGAAAGTGGAAAATGCAGTAACCAGAAGGAAACTAAAGATAACAACAACAACAAATCCCCAACAACTCCTGCAAACAACAAGCTAGAAGTAACCAGCCTGATCTCCAACCTACTCAAACTGACCTAAAAACTCTTTATATATACATAGGGTGAGTATATTAGTATACTCAATAGTATCATCTCTAGAATATCTTGCAAAAAAATTAAGTAAATAATTCTAAAGCACATTAAACAACAAGTGAAACTAACTCGGAACCTAAATAGGTATACTAAGTTCCTAGCTCACAGTGGATACTATCACCAAGTATCGCATACAAGAGAATATCATATAATAAATAATATCAAGGGTACCCCACTACAACATCCCCATTGGGTTGACACTTTTCCTCAATATCTCACATCTTGAGCATCTCTATCCAAAAAGGCTATCCCAAAAAAACATGAGAAAAGAACGTCAACATAAACCTCGTGCAACACAATTACCACATCCATAGATCCAAAAGTAAAAAAAGGAAGTTTTTTCAAAGCCACCACATCTAACATAGCATGTATAATAGGTAAGGTATTATACCTCATGAAATTATAGCCCATAAACTGATTATGGATCCTCAATCCATCAAACCAGTACATGTTACACCTATAGTAGTCCATATGAAACTTTATCAGTAATATATGTTTATGAAATAACCAAAATAAATTATATCCCTCAACTAACATGTATGGGTAAAATCAAACACCATGTATACAAGAACAAGTAACTACCAATAGAAGAGTGTGGTGTCAGAGGGGGTAGTTATCCTCCCACCGTGATATTGCAGAAAACACCCCCCAGGGCTCATAATCCCCATGATATTAGTTTCCTTAACCGACAGGGTGGAGTAGCATATAGGAATATAAAAAGTAAAGGATATAATATAGATCACAACAACACTGTAGGAAAAACCTAGTCTTAAACGTAACTGAAGATAACATCTCTCAGACTCCTGGGTGACACTACTAAGACTGGATATACTATAAGCACACAAAAATTTAGAGATATAAATTAAGTTAAATATCCATTTTTCTCAGTTTCATTTTCTTTTATCTAGTTATTTAACAACTAATTAACCTTTATCAATTTAACATTACATTCCATTTTCATTCCATCCAAGATCCATGCCCATAAGTCATAACCCAAACGAGTCCACAGTTTCTTAAAAATATTACCTCACCATTGCATCCCAACAAACTCTAGCTTCATGGGTTAAAAATATATTTATTTATTAATAGCATTACCTCATTAAATATTTCCATATTTAAATATTTTTTTACTTCCTGGTATTCTAGGAAAACATTCAAATCTACCAAATACTATGGCCTCAACATAGGGAGTAGACGAGCTACCCGTCAAGTTTTTTTCACCTATAGTAGGAGTGTAGACCTATCTAACATTGAGGAGTTAAACACATAATTCATGTGCCATACCACGCATGTCTTCACCTATTTTGGAATGAGAGTAGGTAAAACTAGCTTCCTCAACCAGTGGGTAATGTAAATTAAATAATCAAACAACAGATTCAATAAGCATTCAACTTTCATATTAATAGGAAATACCATCGTCAACCTATTCTATACTCTATGGTATCATCTCCAACAACCACATGCATAAACCAATGATTCTCTCCACTCAAGGAGCTAGCAACTACCATAATTACCATGCCTCCCTACCCCACATATCACAACATCCCTTTAGGATTCGCCATCCTAGGCTTAAATCAGATATGGGCCTCCTCGCCCCACAATCCATAAGTCTCATATCTAAAGCACATTACCAGCATCAAGAAAAAACATAGAAATGAGATCTCATCCCTAAAATAAGGAATCTAGTCTTCAGACATAATGATATATCAAAGCTCTAAATCATAAGGAATGTGTCCTCTATAAGAAACCAGAAACCTCAGCCCCTCAATGGTATTATATTTATCACACAACTGGTTCTTACTTCATATTTAATTAACCAATTCATTATTCCCAGGTTCCAACTTCACAAAACCAATGAAAAAAGACATCCCTATCAATCGAAAATTAATTAACCAATTAATCTATCATTCCTTTAATATTTTATCAATAATAATTAACTTTCATTTGGTTCATTAACCAATTACATTATACAAGCATATCAACATTAATTTTATCAACATAAATTATACTAACAACAAACAGATTCATTAAAATTTCATATTTATCCTATAACCAATTAAATATACATTAATATTGGGTTTATATTCTTTACCAATTTCCATCAAGAACATAATGTTAAACAAATCCAAGAATAGGCGTCACACTGGCTAACAAATCAAGAGGCAATATGTTATCACAGAATCATGCAACAACATTCCAACATGATCAAAACCAATTATTTAACCCAGTTCAAGTATTAATTAGATCGATTTCATATTGATCTAGGGGAATAAATAATGATAACTCTACAATTTCACACAAATAAATAAAGAAACATCAAATCTACTACATATTCATTAATGTTCATCATAGGAGAAAAATTAAAAGAAATGGTTCATGATCACCTCTCCAACAACAATTGCACCCACCAAAGGATGTTGTGGCACAACCGTACCATACAACCACCAAGAACACTCCATTTTAAACATGGAGATCATGTGCCATCACATGGAAAGGTTAAATGGTAAGAAACTAATCAAATAAACCACAAGAACAGAGGTAGATCATACTTGGCATTGAAGAAAGATTTCTACAGATTGAAGGAGGTAGATAGGGATCTATCCTTAACAAAGGAAACCCCAAAATAAATAAGAGAGGGTTGTCGGGTCACCTAGGGTCGAGTGAGAACCGCTACATTGTAGGTTTTTGAAAAAACAACTGGCTGAAAAGATTTAAAAACATATATTTGTGGGAAATTACTCAACGTGTAATCCCCTTTCACATCGTCTAATGCCTCAAGATCAGTTTCCACTGAAAATGCATCGCCTCACCACATTATTTTATTTTTACAACCCTAAATACATACACCGTATAAACCCTATTTCATGTCATGAAAAAACCTGTGAAATAGGATTTCATGTTTTTTAATACAGCTACATGATGTGTAATCCCCCTTTAGATTTTTTACTTAATTACGCTTCTTCGAAATTATTTCATGCCTCCTATGAGCACATAGATCTTTGAAAACATGCCAAGGGTCGATCCATGTGGGTCTGGGACCTTAAATTAGATACCCCTCAAAAAATTAAATATAATCAGAATTGAAAATAAACCTAGAATGGAAACAGAAAGGGGTCATCCAAATGGCCACCCGATGAGATACCTCTCCAAGATTTTGTCACCACAGGAGCTCACCACCTCACTAAAGGAATAAGATAAAAACAATTCATCAACCAAAACAAACTCCTAAACACTCTCCTGGGGTAGATACTTCTCAATAGAGAGAATCCAAAACAAACAACAATAAAAATATATCTCATTAATAGAAATTGTGTACATCAAGAAATAAACACCATAAATAGAGAAGAGGTAAACATCAAATATTCCAGGATACTAAGCATGTATCTATTACTCACATTCAGAGGTACTCTCCTCTATGACACCATGTCATAACAAGGCATGAACCAAGGGGTTAACATGCTCCTGAAAAGACCTTCTCATGGATTTCATGGATCTCTACAAGCTACTCATAGATGGTCGCATCATTGTCAACATCAATTTTTCACTAATCAATGGTGTGAGAGTCATCAAGAAGACAACTACAGAGCCCATCATGCAAAAAACATCACACATATGGATTATCCATGGGGGGGGAAGTTCTACCTAATATTCCATGGTTTCAATACGAACCAGCACCTCAAAAAAAACAAATTATCAGGGAGAGTGCTTACTCCCAAGGCCAAACATTTGGTTCCCTCAATGGGGTGTCACCTTCAAGAACACATGATACCTAATGCTAAACTCCAGAGGACTCCTCCAATGATCGTAATATGATTTTTGATGATCTTGAACTACCCTCATCCTCTCACAAATCACCTTAACTATCTATTTGGTATTCTATACTAGTTCTAGCTTGAGAATTGTTGAGACTCTGACCCCAGTCCAGCCTAATGATGAATAGTGGGGTAGTCCATAAAAGGCTTCAAATAGCATCATAATGATGATGGAATGGAAAATATTTTTTTTAAGAAAACTCTACTAAGGTAAGGTTCCTCATCCACAAACTTCCAAAATCCAGGACACAAGAGAGATACATGTCTTCAAGATTCTGGATGGTCTTATCTTTATGACCATCCATATGCGGATGAAATTTAGTTATAAGGCATAACTAGTAACCAAAATTATGATAAAGACCACTCCACACCCTAGAGGTAAAATGTGTATCTTGATTAGAAATGATCACCCTTGAGACTCTATGGAGTCTCATCACCTCCTCCAGATATTTCCTTAACAATACATCCACTAAGAACAACTCCTTGATCGCTACTATGTGGGATGATTTCCTAAAATGTTCCTCTACCACCCATATAGCATCATAGACTCCCTCATCTCAGGGTAAACCAGTAACAAAGTCCATCTATATATCTTCCCACTTTCACTGAGTAACTTCTAACAGCTGGATAAATCAACCTAGAACACAGTTCTTGACCTTGACCTTTTGGAAGACCAAACATTGTGACACAAACTTCACAACTGCATGATTCTCCTTAGGCCATCAAAACAGACCTCCCAAGGCTCATTACATCTTTTATTCAAACCAAGATGTTCCACTAATAGTGAAATAGGTAACTCTTTTAGAACTATATCATGCATCTCCAAAGGAATGATACTCCTTCCCTAAAACAACACTCGGTGTTGTTCATCTCTAGACCAACCATGAGGGGCCTCATCACAAACATCTCAGCCCCTATAGACCTACACCTCAAGATCCCCCAACTGGGACTCTTCTACATGAGTCATGTGAGATGAATACATTGTCATTTGAAGAAAAAACATATAAACCTAACTTCTCCCATATCAAGATGTAATGTTGAAAGTTCATCTATTACTCTCCATGAATCACCTGATTTGTTCACTACATCACTAAGTGACTTCTTGCTCAACTAATCGGCCATAACATTCTCTTTTACAAGTGTATAAAATATCTAAAAGTCGTAATCTTGTATGAACTCCACCCACTGACATTGAAACAAGTTTTAGTCATCTTACGAGAAATCATACCTTAGTATTTTATTATTGGGGAAGACCAAAATGTGATTTTAAATTATGTAATGTCTCCACAACTTCAACTAAAACACCACTTCCACCAATTCAATATCGTGGATGGCATAGTTACGTTCGTGGGGATAAAACTTAAGAGACCCATAATAAATAACAAATATCTAATGCATAAGAACTCAACCTAACTCCAGATGTGATGTAACATCTTATTACCTTGATCAGGTATGTTTTCCCTTTTTCTCAGTTGCCTTCTATTTTTAAATCATTCTTTGTTATTTTTCTTGGTTTATTGCAGACTTTAAAATATTTTCACATCATGTACATGGTGTTTTTGGTATGTCATGGATTGTTAGATCATGTTAGGAATGGTTAGATCAGGTTTTGAGATCGTACACACTGTGTGCCAGTGGTACGTGTCGTTTGTTGTTAAAGAGCACATTTTTAACCCGAGGTGATGGTTTTTTCAGCGTACTTATCTAATGTGGCCTACACGTTGTGACCAAGGGGTACACATCATGACTCGTCCATCACCCAGGTTAAATTCACACATTTGGGAGTTTTATTCATTCCTTTTCCATTCAGACTTCATGGATCTCAACCAAATTCATTTCTGGTGTGTTTTTTAGAGACTCAACATCTTCCAAATCGATATGATCATCTTTGGTTAATCATTTCTATAATGGATTGTGTCTCTAGGTAAGTGTTATCTCTTATTATTTCATATTATTGATCATGATAATGCCATATCCCTATGTTATCAGATCTGTTAATCCAAGTAGGATGTTTCTTATTGCCCTCATATAGATCTATTGTGAGATTTTGTCTTGAAGGTCATTCCATGGCTAATTGTGGTGAATTGGACATTCCTTCTTGAGGTATGTGGGATTTCATCTATCTTCAAACCCCATATCATCTATTTTGAATCAATCCTTTGAGGTTCAGGTTTAATTCTCGGGCCTTTGTTACCAGCATTGTTGGGTTTCATTCTAGGATTTAGATTTCATTGTAGGCATGTACGACCCAAAATTTGAGGTAGGTGGTTTCTCCTCTAGCATATGATAATGAACCTTTTTATTTTTGTTTGAAAATTTCTTTATAAATTGATTTATAAAATTATAATGATTTTTCTGTGTGTGCAAGAAGATTTTGAAATAAAAATGGATCTTCCATTGCTTTTGATAAATGTGATTATCAATGAGTTTTTTCTTGGGGAATACCTCTTTTTCCTAGGCCTGTTGTTTTAGGGGACAGATATTGACATTTTTTGGGGTTTAATAATGGGGTATTCCTCTACTTCCAAGTCCTGTTGTACTTGGATCAGATTTGGGAACTTCATTCTTATGGTACATGTAGTCTGCCTCCTATACCTATAGTATTCCATGGTGTTGTGATTCCTATGCTTCTGTTTTTTATTTCTCATCATTCTGAGTATCCTTCATATGAATTTTTATTCTTGTGAAAAATGATATGGAAAATGTGTGTTGATACTGATATACATGATTTTTTTAAATATCAAAAAAAATTGAATGTTTATCATTTTTTCTCTAAAACATCTTTACTAATAATCAGGCCATGTTTTAAATTTTAAATAAACATACTGGAATTGTTATACAGAGACTTTCTATGGAACACCAAAGAGGGATCTTACTAATCTTGTTAGCTCACACCCTTCATACTGCATTGGTGGTTCATAGCCCTTTCTTTGGCTTTCATTGTAGGGAAAGGCAAGGTGCTGCTGTGAGGCGGCGAGGTTCATGTCAGCTGGGATGGGTAGCTGGAGGTGAGGTGGTTGCATTTCATCCATGCCATCATTAGAGTATCTTTTTGGTTTTGAGTCCCTTGCAGTTGGACTTGTCTTTTGGAGTTTTTAGCTATTGTTTTTGTTGTTTTGTTTCTAATATTTTTATTACAGTTATGGAATATATATTTTTTAGTCTTCCACTATTTCTATTTTCTATTTATATATGTTGTGTGGTTGTTCAACTTGGGAAAAATCATTCCTCATTTTTATCATTAGATGTTCGAGTTCTTGTCTCCGGCCCTTGGGGATCAGGAATACCCTTTAGGTATGTGACAGATTGGGTCAGGTGCCAAGTTTCATGGCAACTCGGGTCGGTTCATTATAGTTTAGTATCAAAGGAGATCTCTTATCAAGAATCTTTTCGTGGGATTTTGATTAGACTAGAGATAGTATTTTTGATACTTGAGAGGTTTGTTGCGATGAATGCCTTTCCATCACTATCTGTAACAAATCTCAATTTACAATTGGATTTATGGATAAGTGTATCTAGTGTTTTTTCTCTTTTAAAAATATTAATATTTTCTTATGTGTTTTATAGTTTGAACTGCGATTTGTTCTATGTCTAACTGTTCTTATGTTTTGGTGTGAAATTGTATGCCTCTGAGACATATTCCACAAGTTCCTTAGGAAGGTGCAGTTGATTCCCCTCAAGGAAATAAAAATATGGGTCTGAATCTCATCGAGAAGATCATACGGGCAGTCCATGTTTTCGATCAGGATGTGCCCAGAGTTCATAACGTGGTGGTTGAAGTTCAACCAGAATCTAGAAGAGAAAGAGATCGATCACAGGAGTTCTTGCATGAGAATCCACCATCCTTTAAAGGGAAAACTAAACCTCAATAGGTGGATGAATATCTAGATAGGATCTATCAAATCTTCTACTTCTTGGAGGTAGGTAAGAATATTGAGGTGGAGTGTGAAGCATTCAGACTCAAGGGTTCTGGAAAGGGATGGTGGGACTCTATGCTCCAGGAAGATGGAAATGTGATATTGGATTGGAAGGGTTTCCAAACCATTCTCTTTAAATAGTTATTTCTAGAGTCTTTGATATTGTCAAATTATTTAGAGTTCTTATTGTTTCATCATGGAGAGTAATCAATGTCAGCCTACTCCAACCGATTTGTTATGCTTGATCTTTTTTTCTCTGGACGTGGTAAGGAATTACTAGATAAAGGAACAGAAGTACCTACATGGTGTGCGACCATATATTATATATCAGGTATTCGTTATGAATATTTCTACCTATGTAGAGATAGTTCATAGAGAAATGATGGTAGAGATGTACATGGTAGGAAAAGTCGGTGTTACCACCTCTTCTGTTCCAACTAGTGATAGCTTATGTGGCATGCATGGGAAGAAGAGGAAGTGAATGGATTATATCAGGAGTGGTGCAGGTGGATATTAGAAGAAAGCCTTCTCTACATTGTCTATTGTAATTGTAAGTGTCCCTCTAACTTTATACCAGTGTGTAAATTGGGGTTATACCATACATTATTTTCATATTCCTGCAAAAACATGAAATAATTGCGGATGTGTTGGTCATATACATTGTTTCAGTCTGGCTATGAATACTCCATGTTATGGCCAAAAGTTTTTGGATCTAAAGGCTACTTTGGTGAATTCAGATGCTTCAAAGACTATAGGTATCCAACCATATACCTCAGGTGTGAAGCATTTACACATAGTATATGATTGTCCAATGGAAGTTGATGTAGGTCCGGCAACATTAAGAGGTGCACTCCTTATTATTGCTTCATTAGCAACTACGTTGTTTGATATTGGTTCCTCCCACTAATTTATATCTTCATTTTTGGTTGATATCCTTAAAAATACAATATAACTTATTCCCACTACAATGGAGTTAGTGACACCTCTTGGTAAGAGGAAATAGCAGGGGTTTTGGTGTCCTTGTGTGTTCTTGAGATCTGACATAGAGTTGGTTAGGGATTTTATCTTTCTTAATATAGATCTATTTGATGTATTATTCAATATTGATTGTATTTTTGCTCATTGATATGAGTTTTATTGTCATCATAGGTGCATTTGGTTTTATGTTTCCAATGGGAACTCTCATGTGTTTCAAGGAGAGTAGGACCCGAGGTCCTGTCATACAGGACTATCCCACCAAAAATTCAAGAGTTTGATGGTTTCTATTTTTTATCCTAATGGTGATTCTTGTATTGAGGGTATTCCTATTGTTTTCTAATACTTTCATGACATTTTCCCGGATTACTTCTCTAGTATTCCTCTAGATAGGGGTAGAGTTAACGATTTACCTGGTGATAGGTATGTAGCTGATATCGATGTCTTCATACCATATGGCACCAACTGAGTTGAAATAACTCAAGATTAAATTGGTAAACCTGTTATAAAAGTGTTTTGTTGACCCTAGTGTTTCTCCTTGGGTATCCCCTCTGCTCTTTGCTAATAATGTATATGTTTTACTTCGGTTATGTGTGGACTATCAGAAGCTATACCGGGTAATGATTATGAAAAAATATCATTTTCCTTGTGTGGATGATTTTTTTCATCAATCAAAGGGAGAAAAGTGGGTTTCAAATAATGATCTTAGATTGGGTTATCATCAACATAGAGTTTGAGAGCAAGATATATCAATGATAGCCTTTAGGAGAAGGTATGGCCAAGATGAATATCTTGTGATGTCGTTCTGTCTAACTAACACTCTTGCAGTTTTTATGGACCTGATGAATCAGATATTCCACAATATCGTAACACATTTTTGGAAGTTTTTGTGAACTATATTATGGTATATTCAATGTATAAGCATGAGAACAAGCACCATCTGAGTTTGGTTCTTGAGATTCTATTAAATCACCATCTATATAGAAAGCATTGGAAATACAGTTTATAGATTCAATAAGTGATGATCTTTGGGAACATAATTTCTGTGCATGTCTACTTAGTTGATCCAGATAGGGTAAAAGTTATTTTGTCATTGAAGGAACCATGAAATGTCTTTGAGATACAAAGATTCATTGGTCTTGATGGATACTACTGATTTTTCATCAAGGATATCTCTAAGTTGGCATCACCTTTGACTGATCTTACCAAGAAAGTGGTGAAATTATAATAGGATTAAAAGTTTCAGTCTTCCTTTGATGAAATAAAATAAATTATAACATTCTCACATGTTCTAATCTTATCTGATCCAGATAAGGGGTACATAGTGTTATGTGATGAATCAGATACTAGTTTGGGATGCATGCTTATGAAGGAAGATCATGTGGTTGCTTATGGATCTCGTCATCTCCGACCACATGAGAAGAACTACCCCACTCTTGATTTGGATCTAGTTGGAGTGATACATGCACTTAAATGATGGCAGTAATATCTCTTTGGGGAGAAGTTCACAGTATTCTCTGATCATAAGATTATGAGCTATATCATTCTCTATGTGGACATAAATATCAGTCAAGGGTAATGGATAGAATAATTTCAGATGTCTATCTTTGGCATCACTTACATCTTTATGAAAGGGAATTTTTTTGCAAACACTCTAATTAGGAAGGTACATTGTTCTATAATTGAATGAAGATTAGAATCATATGGGGATTTTCACTCAGTTTCACTTGGATACACAAGAGGATGTTTCAGGAATGGTTCTTACCGGTGTTTAGTTATCATCATACCTCCTGGATTCTATCTTGTAAGATCAGTAGTATGATGATGAGTTTTAAGAGATTTGAGATAACCTTTATGGTGGGGAGACACATACTGGTTGGTCTCTTTCTTCAAATGGCATACATGACTTCAGAAAGCGAGTTATCATCTCAACATATATGAGAAGTTCAGTTTTGTTTGATTGTAATATATCTTCATGGGAAAATAATCCAGGATCTAAAAATATGTTTTGTGATATGAGAATATGGTTCTGGTGGTCGTGATAAATTGTGACATTGCAGATTATGTGTCTTGTTGTTACACCAACCATTAGATAAAGGCATAGCACCGGTAGCCCTGGGGTTTGCTTCAGCCTCTCCAGATGCCAGTTTGGAAATGGTATGAGGTTTCTATGGATTTTTTTTATTGGTTTGAAACAGACACGCCAAGGGAAAAAATATATTTGGGTTTTTCTTGATCAATTGAAAAAGTCTGTTCATTTCATTCTGATCAAAGACACCACTAAATTTGGGGATCTAGGTAAGTAGTATGTGATGAAGATAATGAGGATACATGGGAGTCCTTTTACCAATGTTTTAGATAGGTATCCTAGGTTTACCTCAAGGTTATGGAGGATTCTTCAAGAGGCAATGTGGACTCAGGTCATGTTGAGCACAACATACCAATGGACAGACATAGTGTGTAATTCCAATCCTAGAAGATATGTTTTGTCCCTGCATCTTGGATTTCGGTGGATCATGGGATAGCTATATGGGACTGGTTGAGATTGTTTGCAACAACATTTACCAGTCATCGATCAGAATGGATCCTTTTGTGGCATTTTTTGGTCACTTATACAGATCACCTCTTTGTTGGGTAGAGGTGGGAGAAGTATATTTTCTTCGAACAAGTCTAGTTTAGGAGACGTTGAAAAAGATCCAAGAGGTGTGATGACACCTAGTTACAGTCCAAAGTTGACAAAAAATGTATGCAGATTGGCATAATCATCCTTTGGAATTTTCTGTTAGTGACTAGGTTTTGTTGAATGCTTCCCCTCTGTTGGGTCACTTTCAATTTTGAAAATATGGAACATTGTCTCCAATATATGTTAGACCATTTGAGTTCACTGAACAACATGTGCATGTTTCTTATCATTTACCATTACCGGATCTATTGACACACATTCATCACGTTTTCCACATCTCTTGGCTTAGGAAGTATCACCCTAATCCCACTCACCTTCTATGTTGTGAATACAATGAGTTAGAACAAGATGCTTCTATTTTGGAGAAACCAGTGGAGATTCTGGACTCTCAAGAGAAATTCATTCATGGTAAGTCGATTCTATTGGTCAGATTTTTATGGAAACAAGGATTTTATTCTCATGAAATTGGGAAATGATATTCATTTGATGAGGGAGCAGTGGCTTCATATTTCTTGATGGAGTACATCATTCACATGACGTCTCGGGGACAGAAAGTCCTTGTGGTGGAATGTTTGTAACATATTGTTTCCATAATCTGGTATATTTTCCCTTTTTATTAGTACCCTTCTAGTTTTAAAATCCTTTCATGTGATTTTCCTGGGTTTACTCCCGACATCAGAACAGGTACACACCGTGTACCTAAAGTACACATCATGTACTTGGTGTTGGTTCCATGTTGTGGACCAGGAGATCATGTCGTGAAAGGGTAGATCATGACGTGAGATGGTAAACTATGTGTACCTATGGTATAAATCATGTAGAGGTTAAATTGCGTATTTTTTACCTAAGGCAATGGGTTTTTCGGCGTACTTATCCATCGTGGCCAAAATGTCATGACCAAGGGGTATATGTCGTGACTTGGCCCACGCGCAAGTTAAATTCATAGGTTTGGGGGTTTTTATTCTTCATTTTATCTACAGACTTCATGCCTCTTCAACTAAGGCAATTATACTTTGTTTATGGGAGACTCAATATCTTCTAGATCGATCTAATCGTCTTCGGTTGATTGTTTCTTCTATGGTGTGTCTCTATGGGAAAGTTTTCTCTTTTATTCTTTCTTATAATTAATCATGATAGCACCATATCCTTGAATTATCGGATTTGTTGATCCATGTTTGATGTTTCTTGTTGTCCTCATCTAAATCCACTGTGAGATATTGTCTCTATGGCCATTCCATGGCAAATTATAATGAAGCAGAGGTTCGTTCTTTAGGTACGTGGGATTTCTTCTATCTTCCAACCCCTTGTATTCTAATTTGAACCAATCCATTGAGTTATGGGTTTGATTCTTGGCCATTGATTTCAACATTTTTGGGTTTCATTCTTGGATCTGGATTCTGTTACAGTCGTGTGTGACCTAAAATTTGAGGTAGGTTGTTCTATCTCTAACCTATGATAATGAATCTGATTGTTTTGGTTTTTAAATTTCCATACAAATTGATTAATGGAATATGAATGATTGTAGTGTGTGTTGAAAAATTATTTTGAAATAAAAATGGGTTTTCCATGGATTTTTATTAATGAATTATAAATTGTTTTGAATGGTTTTCAAGAAATAGAAATGGTTTTGTGAAAAAATAGAATATGGGTTGCCTTGGGTAATTAGGTGGAAGGTTTAGCTTGAGTCCATAGTCTAATGATTTGTGATTATAAACGAGGTTTTTATTGGGTCTTACCTTTGTTTACTTGGCTTATTGATCTATAGGACAAATATTGACATTTTGGGTGGTTTACTCATGGCGTATTCCTCTTCATCCTAGGCTCGTTGTTCTAGGAGCATATTTTTTCACTTGATTCTTATGGAACAATTTGTCTTCTTCCTAGACATGTAGTATTCCTTGGTTATGTGATACTTGTGATTTTTTTGTATTTCTTGGATTTCTGAGTTATCCTTGATATATATGTTTATGCTTGTGGAAAATAATAAGGAAAATGTGCTTTGTAACTGATATACCTTCTTTGTTTAGAACTCTTGAAAAGGGAATGTTTACCATGTTTTCTCTAAAAATAATTTACTAATTTTCATGCCATGTTTAAAATTTTAATGAACCATATATGAATTACTATAAAAAGAAATTATATGGAACACTTGGGTGGGATCTTACTAAGCCTATTAGCTCAAACCTTGCACACTACTTTCGTCATTTGTAGACCATTAATTGTATTCTAGTGTAGGGAATGGTAAGGCACTATTTTGAGGTAGTAAGGTTCTTGTCAACTAGGATGGGTTTTCGTGGTGAGATGGTTAGAGATCACCCTTTCCATCGTTGGAGTAGCTCTTTGGTTTTGAGTCCCTTGTACTCAGAATTTTCTTTTGGAGTTTTTAGCTACAATTTCTATTGTTCAGTTTCCACTACTTTTATAATAGTAATGGAATATATATTTTTTAGTCTTCCATTTTTTCTTCTTTTACCTTTATATATGTTATGTGGTGGTTCAGGTTGGGTGAAATCATTCCCTCAGTTTTATCGTTTGATGCCCAGGTGCTTGTCACCAGCCCGTGGGGATCAAGAATGACCTTTGTGTCTATGAGAGATCTGAATGGGTGTCAGGTTTTAGGGAATCTCGGTTCAGTTCATTACATGCAAAGTGTTACAGAAAACCTTGAACTGAACACTTCCTATTGGAATAAAAAGAATCAGAGCATTGACCAACTTCTCCATCCAATACTCAAAAGCTATTTGACACTGATCAATCAATAAGAACGCCTGATCCTTTCTATTCAATGTAGTTAGAAGATTCTCAACCTGAGAGAAGTTAACTACGAACCATAGATAATAGCTTTAAAGGCCAAGAAAATCATGCACTTTTGACACTGTCTTGTGGTCTTCCCATGAATCAACTACTTCTATCCTCTATGGATCCATAACTAGTCCCTACTAGGATACAACATGCGCAAATAAATTGACTTCTCAGTCCTAAAACCCACCCTTATACAACATTGAAAACATCTTCTCATGGTGAAAAACTCCCAAAATAGCACGTAGATGTCCTTCATGATCCTCCTCAGACATTGAGTACATAAGTATGTCATTGATTAAAACCACCATAAAATTATCAAGGAACTCATAGAACACAATGTTCATCAACCCTATGAACACATATTAATTTTTCATCATAATGAACGACATCTCAATAAACTCGTAATGTGTATGACAACAATAGAAAGTAGTCTTTGGTATATCCTCATCCTTCACTCACATCTGATGATATCCTGACCACAAATAGATCTTTGAGAACCAAATTTCACCCTTTAGTTGATTGAATAAATCATCAATCTATGGAAGAGGATAGTGTTCCTCCACTATCACTTGGTTCTAGTGATGATAATCAACCCACAAATGTAAAATTCCATAAACCTTCTTCACAAACAAAACTAGTGCACCCTACAGTGACACACATGATTTAAAAAAACAACAGCACAATAAGCCATAGAGCATTATAAATAGATAAATAAACTTATAAAAAACCATCCTAAACAGAGATTTTGATATAGGAGACATTTCTAGTTGTAGTTCGATCCAGAACTTGATCTCCCATCATTGGGGTAACCATACAATATCATCTTGAAAGTCATTAGGGTACTCTTCCATGACCCTGGGAAATGCCAACTATTGAATCTCTGATGAGATCGACATCAAATTATCCATCAAGGTTCACAAGGATGGAACATGCCTCTGACCCATCTGAGGTCCTTTATTGCCATAAAAAACATCTGGCTCTCCATTAGCATCGAAGAACACCACCTAACTTTAGAAGCAATCCGCGATAGCCTGCACCATATACAACCAATCCATGATGAGGATTACATCATATGGCTTTATTCATAGACATAGAAAATATCCCCAAGAGCGATACTACCCCAACACTAGCTCAAAGTCTCCACATACATCAAACAAGTCATCTCAACAACCAATTGGCATAGTCAACGCCAAGGGAATTGGAAGTATCCCTACCTCAAGTCCCAAAGTATGCACAGGGGTAGCTAATTTGAAGGAGTGTGTCACTCCTGAATAAATCAAGGCATGAAACCAAGTAGAAACCAAGAAAAGGGTACCTCAAACAATGTCTGTCTCTCCTAGAGATGGTAGTGCTAAAACATTAATTTTACCACGACCTACTCCATAGTCCCTCTGACCCTGATGGAACCACCTACATGGATGCACTCTTCTCTCTATGGAAGGGGAGAATATTGAGGTAATACACTACCTACCCCATCTACACTACGCTATTCCAAAACTAGTGCAACCTTATACTGCTACCTCAGATGGAACTACCACAATAGAGGAACCTATAACGGAACACCTAGCACACACTGAATTCTCAGAATGGTCAGGAACTCTCACCGCTGAGGACCTCAACCTTAAAAATAAATACAAGTACCTGGCCCCATAACATATTCCCAAGATCCACCTACCCTGGAAAAATTATATGATTAGGGCTAGGACCTCCCACTAGTTGAACAAAATCTCTTCTACCCATCAAATTGGGAACCCCGGACCACAACTCTTTTTCTTGATGAATCCAGATAACTCCCATATCGTGATGATCCAGTTCAAACTAAAATCCTCTTAGTGACTTTTTCTCTTTCTATCACATAAACATACATCTTCAGTGTAAATGGGGTGACTAGGAGCTGGATCTCTAGAGGCAAAGCCTCCTCTAAATGCCTCTCCCTAGCCTCCTCATCTGGAAATAAGTCTGAACCATATCGCAGAAGGTTCTTGACACAGATCTCAAACTCTCAAAAACAAGATCTCTCCTACCAAAGGGTATGATTCTCCTAGTGACTGTACAACTTCATGTTCAAAGAAGTATACTAGTCTCTGAAGTAGTATTGTGAGACTGTTGACTCCTCGTGATCCCTGCGAAACAAGAACCACCATTACCTCACTACCCCACACAGCATCATCACAACCAATGATACCCAGTGATATTAATATGCACAGATTGCAAATGAAGGCTATCTCAACCACCTAAAATTAGTCTTTAATGACTACCTTTGTAATGAAGCCCTCATACATTTGAAAAATCCACAACTAAAGCTCTTTGAGTTTCCTCCTCTATGTGTCGTCGTCATCAACTTCTACTCTACAATGATCTGCTGGCACAACCTGATGAACATCTTCTTCGTAAACATGATAAAGACATTGACATGGAGCCATGACTATAAAATAGAAAATAGTTATACATCTCAAAACTATAATATGGAGGAATTTAACATTAATTAATTTTAATCATTGATTCATTTTAGGTTAACTTATCCCAAGGTCTTTTCATTCAAACACAGGTGAAAAGAAGAATGATCCTTGGTCTCTACCTGGGTCTCTACCCTGTAACTATTATCACCTCATTTATCTAACATAATAAGATTAATGATCCATGAATAACATCATTTGGTTCCCTAAATACCTATTTCTTAGTAGAGATCTCGTTTTAACAGCACTTTCTAAACTTAGATGATATTGTTTCCCTATAAACCCATGCAACCTCACCCATGCCTAAATCCAAACTCCATCCTATCCCCCAAATATACATCTGATAACACTCTATCATGGCCCCCATACCAACAATGTTTACCCCTTATAGGTTGTAAATGGGAGAAGAGAGATAGTGACCACTATGTCCCACCTCCAGTAGGCCTCGATTTGGAAACTAGCATTGAGGATATAATAAACATGTAGATGGGAGGCATTACACTGTAAGAGAAACACATGTGTAAGAGAGAGATAAAAATAGACACCAACTAACTCCTTCTCATAAAAATATATAAAATAAACCCAAGTAAAAAAATGTAATTTCATGAAATAACTACTGCAACTAAAAGGGAAAATTGTAGTACCAAATAGGAAAGTAAAGATGACAGTTTCCACGATGCCTAAATAGATCATGCAACCCACAAGATAGTAGTAACCAGCTTGATCTCTAACTTTCTCTAACTAATATGAAAAATAGTTTAAATATTTATAGGGTGAGAATAACTTTATACTTATTAGAATCCTCCACAAATCCTCTTTTGAAAAAAGTAAAGAAAGAATACTAAAGCATAGTGAACTATAAGTGAAACTAACTCATCACTTAAATAGATATACCAAGTTCCCAGCCTCACCATGGATACTCTCACCAAGAATAAGATAAAATAGAATATCATATAATAATGAATATCAAGGGTACCCAGTTACAACGTCCCCCTAGTTTTCCACTTTTCCCCAAAGTCGCACATCGTGAGCATCTCTCTCCAAAAAGACTAGCTTGAGGACCCCTTGGAAAAGCACGAAAACATGAAACTCTTGCAACACAACCACCACATCCATAAATCCAAAAGACCAGGTAGCATTCGAGATCCACCACAGATCACATAGTTTGTATCATATGTCAAGTATAATACCTCAACCCATTACATTCCATACACCAAGTAAGGATCCTCAAGCCATCACAACCTATTGGTGTTATGCCTATAGTAGTCCATAGGAAACTATATTTAGAATATATATGTGTGAAATAACCACAAGCCATTACATCCTTCTACACACATATATATGGTGATACATAACCTCCATGAATACCAGCACAAGTGACTACAAAGAGAAGAGTGTAGGGTTAAAGGGGGTAGTCATCCATCCATCCTCCCACCCAGATGTTAGGGGAAACCCCCCAGGGCTCTGAATTCCCCGGGTGTCTGTTTCCCTAACCGACAGGGTGGCGTAGCATATAGAAACAAAAACGTACAGAATATAATATATATTTGAACGAAACTATGGAAAAATTATACTCTTAGACTCAACTACAGCTAACTTCTCTCGTAATCATGACTTCCACTACTAAGACTAGATATCTTATAAGCACAAAAACATTTAAAGATCTATATTAATTTACTTATCCCTTTTTATCAGTTGAAAATTAATTAATTCGTTAACCATTAATTAACCAACATTAAATCCAAATTACATTCTATTATCATTCCAACCAAGATCCATGCCCCCGCATCATAACCAAAAGAGTCCACGACTTCTCAGAAATACTACTTTTTAATTGCATCCCAATAATCTCTAACCTCATGGGTTAAAATTTTATTAATTTATTAACAACATTAGAACATTCTGTATTTACATATTTCAATATTTATAGGTATTATAAGAAAAACTTTTAAGCTACCAAACACAAGGTACTCAAAAGAGTGTATAGAATAGCTACCCATCATGTCTTTTCCACCTATAGTAGGAGCGTATACCCCACCCATCCTTGAGAAGTAAAAAATAGAAAGCACAAATCATACCCTTCCTGTATTCGCCTCTTTTGGAAGGATAGTAAGCCAAAACAGATGCATCAAGCAGTGGGGAAAGGAAAGTAGATAAATAAAAATATATTTAACAAGAATCCAACTATCACATCAATGTTTAAGCTTAACTTCAACCCATTCCATCATCTTTAGTGTCCTCCCTGGCACTGACATGCATACACCAATGCAACCCGCCACTCTAGGTGTTAATTGCTACCCCCAACGACCAGGATCCCTGTCCCACATACCACAATAGCCCTCTTGGCTTATCCATCACAGGCTCACATCACATTCATTCCTCCCCTCCCCACATAACACGAATATCATATCTATAGAACATTACAAGCAGTAGGAACAAACATTGTAATGATCTCCCAGTCATAAAACAAGGCATCCAAATATAAAACATTTGGTGCTCTCATAGCTCCAAAGTATAAGTCACTTGTCCTATACAAGAAATTAGGAAACATAGGCACTACAAATGATTTATATTTATCACACAAATTTTTCTTATTCCATATTTAATTAACTAATTCATTATTAAAAGGTTACATCTACCCGAAACCTAAGAAACAATCTATCACAATCTATCAAAATTTAATTAACCAATTAATTTATCATGACTTTAGTTATTTATCAACATGTATCAACAATCTTCTAGTTAACTAACCAATTACATTATACATTCATATCTTCATCAATTTGATAAAAAAATTACAACATCAACCAGTGGATTCTTTAGATATGCCTCTTTTCCATTAGCTAATTAATTATCAATTAAATTTGTCTTTACATTATTTAAAAATTTCCACCAAGAACATCATGTTAAACTAACATGGAATATATATAACACTCTCCACAAAATCAAGATGCAAACCATTATCACAGGATAATGAAATTTCATCGTTATGTGATCAATACCAATTCTTTAACCCAGTTCAAGTATTTAATTAGGTCAATTTCATTATGATTAAAGGGGATAGTTCAAGATAACTCTACAATTGCATGTAAATTAATAGAGAAGCAATCAATCCCCCAACTCAAAAGGTTTTTGACTTTCTTCACATGAGAATTAATCAATGGAAGATATCATGTTCAACTCTCCAGCAACTATTACATCAACTTGAGGACATCATGACACAACTGTACTAACAAACCACCAAGAAAACTCTTTTAGAAAAATGGAGATCACACACCATCATGTGGAAAAGAGAAATATGAGGGAAAAGGTCAAAAAATGTAGTAAAAGAGGTAGATCATACCAAAGATAGAATATGGATCACTACAGATAGAAGGATAGAGCTTGGGATCATTCCTTCACAAATGAATCCTCAAAATAATGAATAGAGGATCTTTAGGCCTCCTGGGGTCATAGAGGAGCCATTGTAGCTGTAGTTTTGTGAAAAACCATGTGAGTTAAATGTTTTAAAAATCATATAGAAGGTGATCATTACACGACATGTAATCCCCTTTCACATCATGTTATGCCTCGGGGTCAGTTTTCCCTGAAAAACATGTCGCCTCAATGATTTATTTTATTTTTCAATCCATTAAAACATAAATGGTGTAAAACCACATTTCACATTGTGAAACAACCCATGAAATGGGATTTCACATCATCTAATCTAGTTACATGAAATGTATCCCCCTATATAGTGTTTACTTAATCATACTTCTCTAAACTTCTTATGATCCTCCTACAAGTACTTACATCTTTGAAAAAACATAAATGGTCAATCTAGGTGGATCAAGGACTTCAAAATTATGGAGAATTACCTTTAGAGACATGGTTTTATGACACCTAATAATCGATCAACATTACATTTAGGCTGGATGATAATACCTAAACCATACCTCACAAGTCCTGAAATATTTCCATTATAGGTACCTTTGGAGTTATCATCCCTTTTCATTAACTTAGGGAACTAATTCTCCATATTAATATGAAAACAATGTGGAATATAATTTTTAAAAAACAAGTTCTCGAACTCATCCTGATCAATGGAATCAATTTCATTACATTCCCATCTATTCTTGATGAGAATCCACCATTGATATACCAATCCCTCCAAATGATAGACATAAAAAATGCACATTTATGGTTAAAAAAGTATAATTGAATATATCATTTTTGTCGTACTGAGTTGTTTATTAATAAATTCTTTGTAATTATATCCACTGATCATCAGTGAACACTTCCTCATGAAGGACTCGATAGAACATTGTTACATAGTTTTCTCATTTAGAAATTCATAATGATTCATGGATATAGAGTGTTTTTTGATAATAATAATGATATTTTAAATTTGAGATCCCATAACATTTTGGTGCTCAAAAGGATAATCCTTGAATTTTCCATAATAATCAACATTACTATAGTTCCTTTAAGTTCATTCTTTTGACTAAAACTAGAAATAATTTTGTATGAAAGCGTAATCATATTATGGAAAAGCATAACCACGAAAAATCAATTATAATATGTATAAATCAATGAAAAATCCTTTTTAATAATTGAAACCTCATTTTTATCCAATTTCATTAAGATTAATTATAAATTTAAATCCCTAATGATTGTATTTATATAGTTTTTGAATTTCACAAGAATATCCCTCAGGTGTGTCAGACCATATGTGCATAAAGTCCCACTGTAATACCCTATTTTATGATCAATTCTATATAAATACGCCATTTTTAATGTTATTACCCTTTTGTATGTCTATAAAAGTGAAAAATCTAATTTTGGTATCTAGAAAGAGATGTAATTTATTTGAAACCACTATCTCTATCCTTTACCAAAATTTCATGTCATTTCATTATACATTTATTCCACATTATATTTATCTATAGAAATGTCCTTAGGGGTCTCACTATTGTTTTATAATTCTAGTTTCAAATAGTTAACTAACACTATCTAATTATAACAACTATAGAAACCAAATATTTTCATTCTTACATATTACATATTTTTTTATGAAAATGCATTTTATTGTACAAACAACTGTGAAAGGATCATAAAGTTATAGTGCCTTTAGAAACCTGGAAACACACACAGTAGGTTCATGTGTGAACAACATCATCCAAAACTATTTTATTCCTAATTGAAACCCTTAATAAACATATAATAGAAAATACATTTCTTCATAACCTATGTAATGAAAACATAATAAAAGTTGATATTATATTATTTGTAAGGTTAAGGAAGGGAGATACATAAGCATATTAGGAATAATTATATGAAATCCTGAGACAAATAGTTTAAAATCATACCATGAATATCAGATATTATATTATAGAATCATGGAATAATGATTGGCAGTTCATAAGAAATGAATCATAAGTAAATCAATGATTATTGACCATGAGTGAATAACATTGGAATAATTCATAAATGTGTTGCATACACATAAGCATAGAAAATCATTTTATGAGTAGTCAATTATCACTGGAACGTCTATCATTGTTGAATGGGTTCACTCCTAAAATAATAAAAGTAGATGTGTTTCACTCCCAACAGCATCATTACGGAAAATGTCCCTTACTTATCTAAGATCACTCACCATTCCAATCTAATTTATTTTTTGATTTATAGATTATTACCCAATAAATTGGTGAGAGATATTAGTCAAACCCATCACATAATTAAAATCATATGTATCTCTTCATAAAATCATAAAAACATAAGCATATCATAACTCATCAAATGAATTGTCTTTCATAATCATTTCATTATAACAAATACTATTTAAAAGAGATAGGCTTCATAATCATTAATTCATTTCATCATAGAATAACCCATGAAAAGATTGATATTTTATAGGAATTTAATCGTGGTACAACCCATTGAAGAGAAATGGGATTCGTAAAAACCATTTAATTATAACCATAAACCATCCAGAGAAATAATAATAATTGTTTCATTTGATCATATCCCAAGTAAGGAATGATTTACATTAAAGGATGTTAACCTAGATGTAAAATGATTTGGAAAGATCACTTGGAGTATTTCTAATGAAAAATAAAATTTCATTAAACATATCTTTTTAGATATAAAAATTCATAATATAGGTTTTAAATAGTTTTGTTTGAAAATATCTATGAATACTTATAAAAGATGATTTAAAAATCATTGAAAACATATCTTGTAAAAAATATAATTCCCACTGTGAAAAAATAAAAAAATAAAAAATAATATCCCATTTTTTAAATCCATTTATTTGTAAATAAACAAAAAATAATATGAAGTAATATTTAAAATATTTATTTTGTCAACATGGTAGAAAATTATATTCATTTTGTACATGTTAATATAATTATTCCTTTTACATTTATGTTTAAATCCAAACATGCATTGATTACTTTATAATACAATGAATATTTTTTTTAAATTTTTTTATAAAAATGAAATAATATTTAAAAATTTATATAATAAATAAAGTTTACAATTTAATATTTTGAATAAATGTTTAGAAAAAAATGTTTTCGAAGAAAAAAAAGCATTCGACCGAACAAAGAAAAAGTGATTCTTCTTAAAAACATACTTTTGTATTATCTTATTTATTAAGAGTATAAAATGATGGAGAAACATGTATTCTCATGACACAGAAATAAGAGAATAAAATTCAATATTTTCATGAGATATGGCTAGTATGATTTTATCATTTCATACAAAATCATAAACAATCTTGATAAATGATGGGATTTTAATATAAAATATTTACCACTTTTGTAACATTTAATTTTAAACCCTATGATTGAATAAAATTAAATGAAACTGAAAAAATCCTAGTAATAGATCTATTCTTAATATATTTTTCAATTGGGATTTGTATAAACTTCAAAATGTAAGAGGTTCATAACATAACTTATGTGTCATGGAAAGAAAATTGAGATAAAAACCTCTGACCGATTTGGTAATGTTAAAATTATAATCCAAATGAAAGTGGTATCCTCAAATTTATATGTAATTACACATAATTTAAATGATATGAATCATAATATACATTAATAGGTAGTATATAAACAACATAAAATAAACACATCGTTAATATTGATTGTGTCTCATAGAAAATATAAGTGAGGATGAAATCCTTACTATAAGTCTTGACTTTTCTTATACATGTTCAATCTTACATTATAATAATTAAATATTTTTTATACTTATATTATATATGAATAATTAAATATATATATATATATATATATATATTAACATATATTATTTCTGATGGCATTTTCTATCGATTTTATTAATAACTCCATGGTAAAGTCACGATTCAGATAATAACTACTTTGTTTTTGTGTATGTTTTGATTTAATAAATTTGATCATCCTAATTTGATCATGGAAAAATAATATCCATAATTTTTAAAGTGATATAAATATCATATATATTTAGTATATATGTTTTTAGAGTAATCTATAATATTATGATGGAGAAATGAAATACACTATTCATGGAGATGGAAGACCATATGTATACATGAACATTATATTGATTTTCACAATGGATTGAAAGAAAGTAAGGTAAATTATATCATACCATAAAATATAATTTTTACTTAAAATATATCACATATGTTAAATAAATCCATCATACTTACCCTTTATGTAATGCGTGAATGAATCACATCACTTTTCAAGGTTATAGTCTGTCGTGCACATGAGCAACCCTATCGTATTCCCACATTGTGTGATGTATGAATTTTTCATTAATTTAATTATTCTAGATGTAAAATAAAATCATAAATACAATATATAAACATTTAATCATTCATTATATCCATATGTGATAGGTGGTGATTGAAAAAGAATAATATCAGTTTGTGAGGCGGTAGTCTGTTGTACACATTATTGATGACTTCATATCCCATTTGATGGAAGAAAAGATGGTTGTAGGACATTACGTAAATTTAAAATAACAAAGTATATGGAATATAATGTTCTTATTATGTCATCATATTTTAATAATAATTTTGGAAGGATGATGATGAAATAATATAAAATACTAAGTTAGGGGTGTTACCTATTTTTAGGAAAACATCAATTGGTTTGCACAAAAGGGATTCATTTAATGAATTAGAAAAATAGTCTTATAGGATTATAGGATAGAAGTCTAGAATTTATTTGGGTTTATATTAGCCATCCAATATTTTTTGGTAGTTTTAGGAGGATAGGATAAGGGGTGGACTTTTATATGTGATGTGAGTGGTACAGTTGTAATTTTTTAAAAGAAAAAGATTTACCAATATTTTTATTTTTCCACAAAGCTCAAGAAAGTAAAATTCTTGAGAATTTATTATTTAAAATATATATATGTCCATAAGAATTTTTTGTATAATCATGAGAACATTTTCATCCATTATCATTTTACTTTAACCCTGGATAAACCTATTTTTACATTTACCACAATAAATAATTTTTGAGGGTTTTACCACTCAATATGGTAAAACAATATTCTTAACATATTAGATAATATATATTATTCATATTCCAAAAATTTAATCCATATTTACAAATTATATTCATACAGGTGAAAAATTTTAAATTCAAATTAAACCCTTAGACTTGGCAAGAATTTATATTTCGAAAAATAAAAGGATGAAAAGTTCAGAAAACATTTATATGATAACACAATATATAAATTTATCCAAAGAAATAAGTTGTATTAATTGATATATAATTATTTATATGTTTCTTTTTATGAAATTTTAAAACAAAATGTTACTATATAAATTCATTAACTGAAAATTTATATTTTGATAAAAAAAATACTAGTTTTCACTATTCACTATAAAATTCATTCAATTATTAAAATTAAAAAATTGAACCCTATTAAAATTATTACATTCATAATACAAAAAATTATAATATTTTTTCAATTTAATTTTATAAATATTTCAAAAACTAATTTTATTATTTCTCACAAAATGAAATAAATAACCAGCTTTTGATAAAATAGTATTTTTGAAACATATGATGTCATCTCTAAAGATTATGTACTTTAAATTCAGTATGGTTTCATTTTATAAAAATATAGAATTTATTTTTTAAAAGTATTTATTACTATCTATATCACTATGTTCAAATTCTAGGTTATAATGGTCATGTTTAAATATTACTATTTACAGTATATCATGGTTGGTTATAACTATATGTTGTGGGGAACATAATCTAAACTCACTATTGTATGTATCATAAGATATCAAAAATGGTGGTCAAAAAAATACTAAAAGGTAATGGGGTTATATTGGGTATACTTTAGTGATGGATATGGTTTTGGTGGATTTGTTTTGATTGAGCCTTTTATTTTGTATTATTTTTTCCTATGGTAGGTTATATTTCATTATATTTTTTATGCATACCAACCAATTTAATAACTGTTTCAGCATCTAGGTGTATTGGGACCCATGTGTATCCTTGACACATATATGTTGGAAACTGAATATATGAATATATAATCTAATTCCATTATATCAATTCTATATGTAGCGGTTAATGTTTTTCCTGTTCAAAATACCCTAATCTATTGGAAATGTGATATTTTTTGGAGTATTGAATGTGTTGAATGATATATTATGATTACATAGTCGTGAAATTTAGTATATGGTTATGAAATAAGATATGATGTGTTGTTACATAGATGTATATGGGTTTGTTATATATATTATTTTTCAGTTGTGGTGTAACATTGAAAACTGTGTCGGGAAGTGTTGTGGGATTTTATATTACATAATTATACAAGTATATGTTTTTTTGTCAACATGATTTGATGAGGTTGGGTGGTAGTTTACCTAAAAATTCCTTGTTCATTCAGATAATTATTTAGTGAGGTGTTAATATTATAATTCAATAATTTTTGTGAGGTAATAAAGAGTGTCTAATGAATAACTTCTATATACTCAATCACATATGTATAAATCATTTTTATAGGTTTCATAGAAGGATTTTTTGACTGATCTATATGCTACTAGCTAGGATCTTGTGAGTGATTTTAGAGCTTATTCCAAGGTGTATATTCAGATTTTTAGGCTAGGTACATATAATTTTATGGAATTTAGATGCAATGTGGTATATTTTTTGGAATTGGTTTCATTTAATATTATTTTGTTGGTTTTTGGTTTATGTTGACATTCATGGTGTTTTTAGATTAATTCATGAGGTGACCCAAACATTTTAAACCCAATTATTCCATCTTATTATCTAAAAATTCATTAAATGTCATTATTATGCACACCAAAACAATAAATTTATTCGGTTATAGAAATATTGATTACATAAAGAACTAGTATATAGAAGATATATGACATATACCATTATTTTATTCACCACTACCACCAATCATTGAAAAATAATACATAAAACATCTATTCATATTCCAGTGAAAATAAAAATAATAAATTCTAACCTCAAAATATCTATAAGGGTAAACAAATGAGATATCAATGATCATTTAAGAATAACATGAGCATGACTATCTAATTTTATTTGAAAATAGTTGAAAACCAAATACAAAATTTCTGAAATCATAACCTTGAGTCTTGCTAGAAGTATTGTCAATTCATAAGACATGAATCATAATGGATTAAAATAACATGATCCATGAGAGAATATCATCTGAATAATATATTTCATAATTGATTGGAATAGATATTGAACTAATGATACCAATATAAATATGATTTCAAGCCTACCCACTAAGACATCTATCACCTGTTAATCTTGGGATAACAACCAGTGTAGTTGGATTGGGAATGAGATAACCTGTTGAGTACCCTCTTTTGGGATTAGGATAACCTCTCATTGTACACTATTATCTCATAATGCATTAATATCTACCCAATTCATTATAGGTATATAACAAGGAAACCATGAACAATATCATGATATTTTAATATATAATCCATAAATCATGTAAACATTAACAACTTCATCATATATTATCACATGTAAAATAAAATGGGTTTCATCAATATTAAATTATCATAATATTAAACAATATATAGAAAGAATATGTATTATGTGACATCCCAAACCCTTGTGCCACTAAGAGCTGCCCAATGCTCGATTGTCAACATGGCCAGAAGCACATCCCCTCAAATTCTAGAGGTGGTTAATTAGTAGCTAGGGCCTAGGGTGTGTCCTTGGGGATATTATTCCCTGATTACCAGAGTTTATTGTATTTGATGAATAATATAAATGGTAAATAAAAGAAGCATATGTAAATAGCTGGGACAATAGAAATGGACACTATAAAGACTAGACCAATAAACCACCATAGCGGAAGTAGAAATAATCATCCAAGAAACTATAATCTACTAATAACTAGAACATAAATCATATAAATAATTATTATAATGTCTTTGCCTATAAGATTGAGAAAACAATTATATATGGGTGTAGGTAGTTAATAAATCACACGAAATTAAAAAGGTAAAAAAATGCCAATACTTCTATCCAAGAATCTTGAGATCCATCCAAATCATCTAATACCAAGATCTTTTATGTTTCATGTGAGAGGTAAAACATCCATAGGGGTTGCAACCCTTGTTCAACACTGATAAGCATATATTCTTCCTGGGTATCACAGGCAGCCCGGATAGGGTGTGAGATAAACATAGTAGGACACCACCAACATTGTCTATAATTATTATGTCATTTATAAAATATATAAGTTTGTATATATATTAATTTAAAATAGTTTTAGTTTTTGTAAATGGGGTGGTCTAGTTTTTGAAGGAAAACCATTCAGACTCTATCATCTTTGGCTCGTGCCACAATATCTCTGAACAAGTATCCAGGGATACAATTCCCATTATCACATTTATAAAGGATACCATGTCCAGTGTCATATTAGTATAGGGGATTCAATGCAATGTATCATAGTAAGGGACACCATTTCTAGTATCACAGAATAAGGACACCATGCCCATTATCACAAAATAGGGAAGTCATGACATGTATCTCAGTATAGAGACTCCATTCCCATATCCCTGTATAGGGAATCTATTCCAGTATGATATCATACAAAGGGTATAAATACCCATGTAGAATTTATATAAAGTGGTCTCAAGGATGGTGTCACAATTATATAAAGGGGTCATTATTCCCTTATATTTATAACGGGGTCATCTTTCTCATTTAGTATTAAGAATAATGAACTTCATGCCAATTTATATTTAAGTTGCATAAGGTTCATAATTCAATTTTTCTATCATTATAGAGGTTTATCATGACCACAGAACATTAGAGGTGGGAATCTGTTTAGAGTGATATGATACAAGGTATAATTCATAACTCATTTCAATTTAAAATAAACCAGGGTGTAACCATGGTTCCATTTTGTAGGGTGGCATGGTCGTACAACTCACATTCTATTCAATTCATTTTAACTGAAAAGGTTGCTTTCCATGCCACACTACTAGATTTATTCTATATCAATATGATATTACCATTTAAATACAAATAAAAACACAAGAATATGTTTTTTCTCTCTATTACCATGGAATCCAATTAGGAATAAAAGAGGGAACACCAAAAGGGATGGATAAATATAATTAGATGATGATGATATGATTCAGGTATAGAATTCATCCAATTCAAGGACGATTCAATTTAGGGAAACACGTTGTAAATTCATTGTGTGGCACAATGAAACGTTTTGTAAGTCATCAACACTGAAAAGGATAATTATTAGAACACCTACCTTGTGCTTGTACACCTAACCTAGTTCAGTATCAGCCTATAGTTTAACATAAATAAGAAGTATTCTGAATAATAAAAAAATTACCTAAAAATTGGGCATATGACCTTGCATCAAGATATCTTTATTTAGGGCATGAGGAATGATGAACGGACTATATGGATTGGATCACTTACCAGGAGGAATTAAAATAGATGAACAATGATTTGATCAGACACTGGATGAAGTTTGAAGAGAAAAATTGATCAAAGAGAGAATTGGGAGCTCAAAATGGGAGAGGTAGATCTCTTCTATCCACTGGAAAGAGAAACGTAATATAATGGTTTGTTTTGAGCTTCATTAAGGGAAATTTTCTCCTTTTACCCCAAAAAATATATGTCCTATGGTTTGGCTGCATTGTTGGCCAAACTGTGTGCCAACCATTAACCCTTCACTGGTTAAGAATGGAATTATGCATTATTAGGCCACAGGGTTTTGGAAACCATGTAAACAACTCTTCTATATTTTTATTTTCTATTTTAATGAGTGTGTCTCCTCTAGAGTATCATTAGAAAAAATCGTGCACCCTAGTTTGGTCCTCTAACCAGCCCTATATAGCTAAGAGAGACTGTCCAAGCTGGGTTTCATAGTGTGTATAGACCATGAAGCCAAGTACTTTTATCCACCATCCATGGTTCTTGGAATTAAGCAATCCCTGGACACCCCTGTAGCCTTTCTAAACTCAAATAGCATCCATAAAGGGTCAATAATAAAGAATTATATAGAAATACAAATGATGTATACATTGAAAAAATCACAGGATATTACATTCATCCCCTCTTAAATGAACTCATCATGGAGTTCAACTTTTAAGGGTGGATAAACACATTCATAGAAAAACTACATCCACTAAACATATATGTTGGCCTCCCTCTATTATGTATCAACTTTTACATGGTCATACTACCATCATAGTTGTACTAAACAGATATACTAACCTCAAAGATCCTTCATTCTAGTCAATAATGTTTATAGGACTCTCCCAAAATGAAGAATCATCATCTCGATTAATATACTTGGGATCCAAAGTATGATATGGCTCAACATAATATTAATGATGTTGTGAAATGCGGAAGATGTCATTCATGGAATGATTCCTCTATGGTTAGAGAAATATATAGGCTACTGAATTAACTCTCTTCAAAATATCAAAGGGAATGAGAATGTTCAGCAACATCTTTACTTTCCTTTGTCTCCATCTCTTCCAAAGTCTATAGGATTCCCATAAGAAAAAATGATCCCCAACCTCAAACTCAAGGGGTAATCGATGGTGTTATTCATATTATTTTTAGACATAATCAAGCTGATTTTCTGAACCTACTCCAAAGTCTCCTGCATAATATGAGTATTATGTTTTATTACCTCTCTTACCTATAAACAACACAAGGGTAAATGCATTGACTTAATATAAAGGGCCTCATCGGGATCCATCTGAATAGTTCTTGATAACTGTTATTGTAAAATAACTTGAAAATAAGAAAATAATTCTCCTAAGATCCACTAAAATTGAGGTCTCAGGCTTATAGAATTTATTATAAATCCATTATAGTTTATTCTGGCTGACTATCTATCTAAGGGTTAAAATATATGATCAAAATCACGTGTGTACATAAATATTTCCTCAAACCCTTCTAGAACCTCGATGTGAAATGAGAATACCTATCTAAAATGGTTGTATGAATGACCCCATGAAGTCATGTGATCTCATGTATATAGAATTATGTTATATTATCAACCAAAATATTATCCCCAACATGAAAGAAGTTGGATACTTTCATTAGTAAATCTAAAAATACCCAAACTACGTTGCTACATTGAGAAGACCTCATTAATCTAATGAAAAAATACAATGCAACATCCTCCCATTTCTATTTTGTAAAACGTAACATATGTAACAAGCTATATAGACATTGGTTCTCCAAATTCACATACTAATGAGTCAAACACCTAGTGATAATACCAACAATATGTTGTTCTATCCCTATTGCCCAATATTATAATTTCCTAACACATGAAATCTTTGAGATACTCGGGTGAACAGCCCGCTAAAAAAATGTGACTCATGCATCTTCTCCTCTCTCATATCAGCGGGAACCTATAGACACCCATTCATATTTATGATTTTGTCGTCACTGATAGTCTGGTCCAGTGGTGGGTCCTCACCAGCTTTATTCTCTCATAGGACCAATCCTTCATAAAATAAAAATTCCCTCATCTTATGCTTCTCTATAAGTGATGAGGTCATTGATAGGTATGAAAGTACATACCTTCCCTGAAGGTCCTGAACATCTATGTGCATCTCAAAAAATATATCAATAATCTTTTTTTCTATTATCCTATAAAACTACCTATTTTTTATTCCTCCATCTCGAAGCATCAAAAACATAATTGACCTTGCCAAGTATATAAGAAAACTTTATGTTAATGTACATTAGATATTCTTCCTATATTCACTTCCTGAGATTTATGTCACACCATGTAGAAACATAACTAAGGTTGTTGTGGTCTGTATAAACCACCAACTTCCCTCCCAATAGTTCATGCCTCCAACAACACAAGGAAGGTACAATAGCTTCTAACTCATTTTCGTGTGTTGGGTAAGTCGGAAAATGATACCTTAGTTTCTATGACCCATATTCAATGACTCAGTCTTCCTACAAGAAAAATTATCATTGTCTAATGCTTGATGTATCACACTAAATTACAAGGATTATGTACAACTATGGATTAATTAGGTTTGGTGTAGACTTAAATATCCCTTTAGATGCATGAAATGATGTCTCGTAGGATTTAGACCATATATACATTAAACCCTTCTTAGTAAAGCTCTTTTGAGGTTCTACTAAGAGTGATAAGTCCTGTATAAAACTCTTGTATTAACCAGCAATCCCCTAGAAACTCCCAATATCAAAGATGTTATTTTTATTCTCACAAGTATCCAAAACTATCATCTTTTCTAAGATAGTTGAAACTCCTACCTTTGAGAAAATATAAATAAGTAATTGTACCTCTTCGATCTAGAAATTAAAATTACGGAGCTTAGCATAAAACTAGTTCTCTCTCAGTGTATTCAGAATGATCTCGTGATGAGTGGTATGGTTTCTATAAGAAAAAGAATACACCATGTTTTCAACTACATATACCATGATAATGGAATCCAAATAGGTATGGAGACACATATTCATCAAATCTAGTGAGATGGATGGCATGTTTGTAAGGCCGAACATCACACGATAATCATATAAGATGTGCATGCTAATGAAAGTTATACATGGAATATCTAAAGGAATGAATCAAACCTGATGATAAAAAGATCTCATATTGGACTTTTATAATACCATCTCCCCTATGATATGGTCAAAAATATAGTATATTAGAGGTAATGTATAATGGTTCTTGACATTAAGCTTATTCAATATCTGAAAGTCCATGAAAATATGAAGGGTTCCATTTTCCTTCTCAAAGAAAAGGACTGGTGAATTCCTAGGAGAAGTACTAGACCATATAAAACCATTGTAATCTAAATATGCTAGTTTTAACTTGATCTCTAATAATTCAGTAGTAACCATAATATAATGAGGAATGGATACTAGTAATACTCTTAGTACTAGGATAATAGTGACCTCTTCCACCCACTCATGATGAAGTCCAGAAAAGTTGTTAGGGGAGACATCCTTGAATCAATCAGATACAAGAGGGGGCTCAGTCTTATGTAGTCGTAGATCCTCCATTTAATGGCTATAAATTTGGTTAGTCAGTCGACCAATCCCAATATACTTAGGCCTATCTCACCCTTTCTAGACATTCCACTTACCCTTCGTAATATAAGAACCTCTATCTTGTGTTATAAATGATGTCCTCTTATGATACTAATCCATATAATAATGATAGTGAACCAACCAGTACCTATATGAGAATGAAATCAAATCTCGTCATCTAAAATATTAAGAGGTTCCATAAGAAATATTTGTGGCCTACATAAAGATGGTAGTCATTACAAAGGAGTACTATATCAGATCGTATATCTGTATGGGTATCAAGAATCATCACAGCACAAGAGTACTCAAAATAAAGAATAATCATTTCCATCATAAGAATTGATATCAAGGAATCAGATTCATATGTATTGAATATGGTAGAAATGATGGTATATTCTACTCAAATAGTACATAGAATAATAGATGGACAAACATAAATCTCTTTCATTATAGGATTCACTGAATAAATCTTGGGCTAATCCACGACCTAGTGCTATAATTGAACTACATAGAGCAGGTTTGAACTACTATAACTATATATTATAATCTTGAATACCTTGTCAACAACCTCATCCTCTACCTGTATGGCCAGTATTACTTCAATTACCTTCATGGATAGGTGACACTGAACATGCACCTTGAGGTGGGGCTATCATAGATCCTCTCCCACTATGGAAAAATGGGAATTTCCTAAATAATCACTATATATGTCACAATATTTTTTAGACTTGTCATTTCATGTGGTATATTGGACACTAATCCTCTTATTCCCAGTCTTCCCACACTAGTGACATACCACGTAACTATATGTGGGAGTCATTTGGATACCACTTCTCACGTGTGCAGTCCCAAAGTGGTGTTTCTTATCGCTAGTAGAACCACTATAATTTCTATGTTTCGAACCACCTTAGCTCACACTATCTACATACCATGGGTTATTATCAATGATATGGTCTGGATTCAGCATTTCAAATATGGTAGTCAAATGAAAAATGTTTACCTGAGAAAGAATATGATGTTGAAGGTCATCCTCGAATTGTCTCGCTTTCACTGGAATATCCACAGTATAGATAGGTGTGAAGTGTTGATACTCTATGAAATCGGCTAAATAGACCATTAATATCATTGAACCCTAATGTAGGTAAATAAAATCCTAGTAATTATTTGACCTCACGGTCTTGAAGAAATTATCAATAAAGCCTAATCGGAAACCCCTCTATGTAACTTCTCTATATTAACCAAACGTATTTAGAATATCCAACTATCATTTGGTGGATCCTCTTGCCATGTAATATGAGAGTCCCACTCTCCTATCAATATGTTCTTGTATATTCTTGAATGTAAACATAATAGTCTCAATCCAAAACTCTATAGGATGTGGTCCCCATTACCATGAAAATGTATGTGGATGCTACTATATGAACTCTCGAGTCAACCATTTCATATGAGAGGCAGACATAAGATACAATAATGTAAAGAAGTAGTAATAACTATAAATGGTTTGTATTTGGTTCTTAATGTGAGATGGTATGTGATTATGATATAATCTATAATACCAAATTTAGGATCGAATATGTAAACATGAGATTCTCAAATATAAGTAAGGGTGAATTGTACTTTTAAAAATTTCATTGGAACTTTTAAAGATAGTTCTGTTTAACAAGGTTAAACAAAATAATTCACAAAACCTCTATGTTTTGATAACTTTCTTGATTCCAGAAATGTGATTCCGGAAATGAAACTTAACAAAAGTTTACAACAACTAAAATTATACCTTAAATCATATAGAATCTAACTAAATTAGAGTACAAGTATAAGGAAGTATAAGAAAATTATACTTTCCTCAACAATACAAATTCAGTGGAAAACTTGAAACAAAAAAAGTAACAAGTAGTAAATATTTTAACCCAAAGAGAAGGGTATCCAACATCCTTGGATAAAGGTCCCCTGATTTATACATTCATGAACGTCTGTCTTACCCACACCAGGGTAAGCCCTAGATACGAAGATCAGAGTCTATCTTGCTTTCCCCACAAGCCCTCAACTATCAGGTAGTCAGAACCTCTATCTTCCTATCCCCAGAATCCCTTGATTGTACACAGTAACAATAAGAGTCGCACAAAGAAAATCTGCACAAAGAAATGTTTGAACAATCCTTTGTAACTTTCTACACAAATCTTGAGAGTTTATAACAGCCTCTCTCTCTAGAAATCACTTCAACAGCATGTAAGCACAGTTTTCAAAGATGTTGTCCACTGTACTAAACTATTTCAAATGAAATCCTATTTATAGGCACAACCCCAACGGTCGTCTACATCCTCCAACAGTCATATTATTATTTGAATTTCGGAGGGACCTATACACATGTCACTCAATCAACTGTTAGTGAGTAAATGAAAGCACGACATTGTTTTATTACTAAAAAAAGGGTAAGCATAACCAAAATATGATACTCAGAATGTATGTAAATGAATGTTTGGAGTTTAACCAGAAATTGAATTCAGAGTCTATAATACAATGATGTTCGGATTCTATTTTCTTGAAATCCATAACTTGAATTCTATAGAATTCAAGCGTCTCAATTTCAAGGAAATTCGAAATTTGGATTCACCAGAATTCGGAACCAGAACATACAAAGTTCGGAGTCAGAGTTTATGAGAATTCGGAGTCTGACTCATAGGAGTTCGGAGTCTGAATTTAGAGAACTCAGACTCAGAACTCAGAGAAGTTCCTATCTAGAATTCGTAATCAGAATTCAGAGTTAGAACTTTGAAGAGTTCATATCCAGAATTTTTATTCAGAATTTGGAGTCAGAACTTTGAAGAGTTCGTAACCAGAATTCTGATTCAGAATTTGGATTCAAAACTCAAAAGATTTCATAACTAGAATTATGAAAATTTAGATCCTAACACATAATGCTTCATATCTAGGTAATTATAGCATTCCGAGGTTTTAGATTCAATCCGAGTTTTACACCCCAAAAATTTATGATATGAACAATAAAATCTAGGTAAGGGTAAATTTCCTTGGGTATGGAAATTTTCATTATAGAAGTAAAACAATGAGTAAAATGACTTTTTCCTTGAAATAAGGTGTTTGTGATTTTCAAAACAAGAAGGAATAGTAAATTAATAAGGATACCTTATTGACTTATCAATCTCCCCCATGTTATGAAGGAATGGAAAAGTCATAAAGAAAACCTTATTGACTCAACAATATCCCCATTTTTGGAAAGCACAAACATCCTTATGAAAAAGAATATAAGGACTTGGTAAAAAATTATACATTAAAAGAAACCTTGTCTCCCTTTTAACATTGGAAAAGATGAATATGACTAACTCCCCCCTTAGGCTTTGTAACACTAAGGATCCTATTCTAGATTTCGGAAATGAGAATTTTCTTTTGAATATGGAAGTCTTCGTAATGATCACTCCTCCAAAGAAAACTCCCCCTTACTTAAGGATATGTATTTCTTAGGAATGTTTCTTCTATACTTATAAGTATTTTTACTTCTCCACTTTATAAGTCTTTTTCCTTATCCCCCTTTTTGATTTTCAACAAGAGTTTGAGGGAATGGAAGAAAAAAATATGGTAGATGAAATATTAGTATTGACATCCAAACAAAACAAGAAACCATAATTCCATTATGATTGAAAGAATTAGTACAATGAAAAAAATAAAACAAAATATCGGATTTGGGTCTATTTTGTTTCTTTTTCCTTGGGCAACATCTTCTTCATGATTGTAATAACCTTTTTCATCTCTTTGCGATCCTCCTCTGCTTGATTTTCTAAGGCTGTGATCCTATCCTATTGAGCCTTTAGGTCCTCTACCTGAGCCTTCAGCAAGTCATCTTGCTTCAAATGCTTTTCTTCTATCTCGATCCGGAGATCCCTCTCTATTTTCCATCTTTGGAAAATATAACTCAACTTACCATTCAGATCTTTGACATCCTGAATCTGGGAATTTTGTTCAAGATTTAGCTTTTCCTAAAATCTGTTTGTAAGATTCTTGATTTTAGTGTCTTCCGTATCAAAATATTCCTTGAAATCTTTTTGAAATTGATCAAGATCTTCCAAATCTTCAACCATTTTCTTAGACCTTCTGGTCATTTTCTTGCAAAAAGTTTTGTGGGCTTCATAATGGATAAGGAATTTCTTGTATTCAGCCTCAATATTAACACACTTATCCATCACCATGGATATAGAGTATGACTTCTGATTCATTCTATGCTGGAGCATCTGTCATATGGAGTCAATTGCTGGAAATATCCGAATGGTGTCCACTAGATTTTTTAGGGACTGATTAACAAAATCATGTCTTAAAGATGATGACTCTGAATCTGACAATTTTTTTGGATATGGTTGTTCCTCTAGCTCTACTAGCTTCCTCTGAGATGATCCTCCAGCTTCCTTCTTCCTCAAAATTTCTTTCGTTGGGGTATCAGAAACCACTTGTTTTCCTTTTATGATTTTTGGAATATCCTCTTAATCTAGAGATTCCTTCTCACTCCCAGACAACTGTACAATAATATATTCTTCAATTTTCTCTTTTTCAGCTCTTGCCACAATGTCTTCAGGATGAATGAAATCAGGATTATGACTATCTTCCTCAGATAACTTGTTTACTTCCTCTTCTCCTTTCTCATCCATTTTAGGAGTTGCATGTTTCGATGATATGGTTTGAGAAGTCCAGAGTGAAAAAAAATTAGATGCAATTTCCTTTCATGATAATCTTTAACTTGCTTAATCACATCATCAGAGCTACCACTATTCTCAGCTTCTTATACTTCTTTTGCAGCTTTCTTCTCTTCCATAATACTCTCTTGTGGTTTTTTAGGAGTCATAAAAATATTACCTGGAGTCTCAAGTAATGGTTCCACCAGAAAAGACTTTGACACTGTGGTATTCTCGGATGCTACTTTAGTAGCCTTCAAAAGAGATTGAACAATCTCTACCTCAGAAATTTTCACTTTATGATTTTTCTCTTTGGCTTGCTTCTCAAGCTCTTCAGTAGCTTTCTCATTCAATGCTTTGGCCTCTGTAGGGTCCAAGACAAACTGTGGATCCCCTTCTTTCCTATTTTTCTTATCTTCTCTCCATTTTTAAACCACTTCATCCAGATAATCTTTCTGATTTTTGGGATTTTGAGGTGCGGATTGAGCTTCTTTGGCCTTAGGGATTTTTTTTGTTTCTTCCAATTCCTTTAGTTTCTTCTTATTTCCATCCTTCATCGATGGTTCAGCCTCTTCTATATTTTTCAGAATGACTTCTGCCTCATCCTCAGGTAGATCATAGATCTCACCTGTATATTTAGAGAAACCGACCTTCATTCTCTTAAGGGTATCATCATAGATAAGTATCACTTTTCAATTCCTCAGCTTGGAACTGCAAGGTATCTTGAAAGATTCAAGACACAGAACAATGATATTTGAGATAAGGGCAGGATACATAATAATCTGAGCTCTCATATTTCCATTCTTTATGTTCTCTATCATAATGAGAATGTCCATCATGAGTTTTACCTTCCTTAGGTTAACCTAAAAATCTAAGATATACTTGTTTCTATTCTTAAGGGTGTCCATATCACCATTCCTTGGTACGATAAGACCTTGAACCCATAACTATAGAATTTTATTGTTGGTAGATAGATGGGAAATCTTTGCGGTCTTGACATCAGTAAGTCTAAGGAATTCTAGAGCCTTCACCTTGATGAAACTTCCTTGAACATAAGGTAACTTGTAGGAGAAAATTTCATCTTCTCATTCATATGAGATCCCCACCAAGCTAGTAGACTTGGTTTAAGAGAGTTTATATGTTTTTCCATAACTTTTGAAGGAGAATTTTTCTCTACCTTCATCCTTAAAGAAGCAAACAGATTCATAAAATTCTATGAGAAGATTAGGATAGACAACATCCTGAGCTCCTATCTTAGAAATAGATACACTTTCCCATCCATTGAGCTTGATGTTCTTGGAAATAATAGAGTCATACTTGTTGAAAATGTTTGGATGAACTAACCTCTCCCTGAAAATTTTCCACTCCACATTCGGCTAGACGGAAGACATATCTTGGGAGGGAACTTCTGTAGACATTCGTAATTGAGCACTTCTGAAATGTTCAGAATGAGATTTTGTAGAGGGGAAGAGCTTCTACATGCACAAGCTTTGAAAACTGATGTGGGACAACCATCGGTGGTCCCCTTTATATAGGTGTTGAAGCGATGGTTGAACTTCCCATTTGAATCCAATGGCTGAGAATTCTTCAGATCTGATCTGACGGTTGAAATGATGGCCGCAAAAAAAAATTTGGTTGAATCTGATATTTTGAGGTTTTAAAATAAAAACATTCAGATTTAAGGAAACTAGAATCTGAGAAATTTTAAAAACAAAAGAAACTAACAATAAGTAAAAGGTAATTACGAAAAACTCAAAAAATAATCATACCTTTCAGATTTCTAGGAAGATTATTCATATGGAGGAATATTATTCTTGAAGAACTTTGGTTTCCAAAATAAACTTGAATATGAAAAAAAACTTCACTATGAAAATTTGAAATCTGAAAATTTCCATTACGAAAATTTCAGGTTCGAGGATTTTCGTTACGAAATTTTCAGGTCCGAAGATTTTCCTTATGAAAATTTCAGGTCTGAAGATTTTCATTACGAAAACTTTAGTTCTGAAGATTTTCATTACGAAAACATTAGGTCTGAATATTTTCATTATGAAAACATCATGTCAGAGAATTTTCATTACGGAAAAAATTTTAAAAACTATAATACAAAAAACCAAAAAAACATTTTTTATGAAAAATATGAAAAACTTCATTACAAAAAATATGAAAGACTTCATTACGAAAAATATGAAAAGATTTATAGAAAATGTACTCCCCCTATGGAAAAGATTTTATTACTATAAGGAGATTTGTTCAACAGGATGTTAATTGAGGAGTATTACCTTACAGTTATCATTCCTAACTTCTGTTTAATGTATTCAAATCTATCAGAGGGTAAAGACTTTGTGAAAATATCCGCAAGTTTATCTTGCGTTCCGATAAAGTGAAGAATGATATCTCCTTTTTGTGTGTGATCCCTAAGAATGTGATGCCTAATATCTATGTGTTTTTCATGAGAGTGATGTGAAGGGTTTTTACTAAGGGCAATGGCACTTGTATTATTACACAAAATTTGAGTCTTAGTAAAACTCAAGCCATAGTCTGTGAGTGTGGGTTTTATCCACAACACTTGAGCACAACAACTTCCAGCTGCTACATATTCATCTTCTGCAGTGGAATGTGCTACAGAGTGTTTCTTCTTAAAAGACCAAGAAACTAATGAATCTCATAAAAAATGACATGTTCTGGATGTACTCTTTCTATCCATTCTACATCCACCAAAGTCAGCATCCGAAAACATTTTTAAAACAAAATCATTTCCATAAGTATAAAATAGTCCTAAATCCATGGTTCCCTTTAATTAGTGAAAAAAATTCACTTCTTTTAAATGATATTCCTTATTATTGTATTTATATCTTGCACATAATAATACTGAAAACATTATGTTTGGATGACTAGATGTCAAGTAAAGTAGACTTCCTATCATGCCTCTAAAAGTTGTATGATCTACTGGTTTCCCAGCTTCATCAAGATCATGTGTGTTTGAGGTACCAATGGTAGTACTTTTACTTTTAGTGTTGTCATATCCATAATTTTTAAGAAGATATTAAATTTACATATGTTGAGATATATAGATTCCTTCTAGTTTTTGAGAGATTTTAAAACCAAGGAAAAATGTTAACTCACACATCATACTCATTTGGAACTCAGATTTCATTAGATCCTCAAAGGAATCAGTTAAAGATTATTTAGTTTAACCAAATATAATGTCATCAACATAAATTTGAACAATCAAAACTTTTTTCTTATCTTTCTCTATGAAAAGGTTTGGATCTGCATTTCCCTTGGCATAGTTATTTTGAAGAAAAAATTATGAAATTCTATTATACCAAGCTCTAAGTGCTTGTTTAAGGCCATAAATAGCTCTGGTAAGTCTAAAAACATGATCAGGATGTTTTTTATCTTCAAATCTAAGAGGTTGTTCAGTAAAAACATCTTCTTGAACAAAACCATCAAGGAAATCACATTTAACATCCATTTGAAAAAGTTTGAAAATGAAGAATGCTGCAAAGGCAAGTAAAATACGAATAGATTCAAGTCTAGCTACTAGAGCATAGGTTTATTCATAGTCTATTTCTTCTTGTTGATTATAGACTTTAGCAACTAATCTATATTTATTTCTAACAATGATTACATTTTCATCACACTTATTGCATAAGACCCATTTTACTCAAATAACAGAAGTCTCCTTAGGTCTTTCAACCAAGGTCCATACTTTATTCCTTTTGAATTCATTTAGTTCATCTTTCATGGATTTAATTTAATCATCATTACCTAAAGATTCATTAGTTATTTTTGGTTCTAAGTGGGAAAGGAATGCTAAATGTTCTACTTCATTTCATAAGGAACTTCTAGTCCTTACCGGTTGATTGACATCACCAATGATACTATCACTAGGATGATTCTTGAGAAATGGCTGATTTGGTTTTTGTAAAACATGTTCATCAACATAGGGTAGGAAATATTCTTGGGTAAATGTTTCGGAAGTATCTTCATGGAAATTTTCCTTATCATAAGGATCTTCTGTCAAAGGTTGATAATTAGTTTTTGGAAACATATCTAACAATGTAGGTTGGGGTTGTTTAAAAACAAAAGGATCGGTTTCATCAAATTTCACGTGTAGTATCTCTTCAACAGTAGAAGTGTTTTAATTGAAAACTCCATATGCCTTAGAAGTTGTGGAGTAGCCTAAGAAAATTCCTTCATTAGATTTTGGTGAGAATTTATGAATATTATTTTTAGTATTCAGAAAGAATACCTTGCAACCAAAAACCTTAAAGTAGGAAAGTCTAGGTTTTCTACCATTCCATAACTCATAAAGTGTTTTATTAAGAAAAGGTCTAAATAAAAAACAATTTATAGTATAACAAGAAGTACTTACAGCTTCAACCCAAAATTTTTTGGCTACAAAATACTCAGTCAACATGGTTCTAGTTATCTCTTAAAGAATTCTGTTTCTTCTTTCAACAACACCATTTTGTTGAGGTGTTCTGGGTGCTAAGAAGTTATGAGTAAGGCCTTTTCTACTACAAAAAGTTTCAAAATCAGAATTTTGAAATTCTCCTACATGATCACTATGAATAGTTATCAATGGAAGGATTTTCTCAATTTTAACTTGGGCTCTAAAACTTTTGAAATAAAAGAAGGCTTTAGACTTCTTTGCAAGAAAATAGACCCACATAAATCTAGTGTAATCATCAACCAAGACAAATACAAAATACTTTCCCCCGAAGATTCCAATTTTTGTTAGACCAAAGAGATCCATATGCACTAGCTGCAATGAATAAGTAGTTGAGACTTCACTGACTGATTTAAAACTTTATTTGTGTCTCTTTCCATATTTGGAAGGGTTACAAACTTTCGAAGAATCAAATCTAAGCTCCAGTATATCCTTAATTGATCCTTTATTAGAAAATTTTAATAAGTTCCTAAGTTTATAGTGTCCTAAACTTCTATACCACAACCCATAACGATCTTCCATTGCACTAAGGTAAGGTATGTCTTGGCTCCTAAGGTCTTCTATGTTTAGTGTGTAAACATTCTCTTGCCTATGGGTCGAAAGAATAAACTCTTCCTTGGAATTGGGTACTATGAACTGGTCATTCCTAAAATTCACAAGGTAGCCTTCATCACATAATTGGATTATGCTAATGAGGTTGTTCTTAAGACCCTTAAAAAATAAAACATTTTTATTCAACATTTTCCCAAGAAGAACAATGTTACCTATACCAATAATTTCTCCCGGAGCATTATCTCCAAAAGTTACTTTTCCTCCTTTTGTCTTGATAATATTTTCAAAATAGTTTCTGTTACCAGTCATATGCCTAGAACATCCACAATCCATGTACCACATATTGATGTTGGTACCTTCTTTGTTTTCCTGAAAATAAAAAAGTTAAACTTTCAGAATCAAAACATTCATGGATCTGGAATTGTTAGACAAAAAAATTTTGGGTATCCACATTTTTTTTGAAAAATATGCTGTATGAAACCCAAGAGATTGAAATTTATTCCAGGATCAATTTTTCTTCCAATGCCCACCACTTTGACATTTAGTACAAAAAGGGGCTCTAGAAGGAACAAAATAGTTGTTTTTGAAAACTGGTTTTAGGTGCGTATAACCTACTCCAGTAGTGTTTCCTTGAGGTTTAATTTGAGAATACATCTTATCAAAATTTTCCTTCCCAGAGGTAAAGTTTGCAGGAATCTTCTTAAGAGAAAATATTTCGGATTTCAGTCTGATGACTAAATTCCTATCCTCAGGAATCATTTACTTAGTGTTAGATTTTTCTCAGAAATTTTAACTCTAAAATAGAATTATTAAGATCTTTAGAAAGTTCTTCGTTAATAGAATTTTCTTTCTCAAGGTCTTTAGAAAGTTTTTCTAAAATCTCTTCTTTATCTCTAAGATCTCTAGAAAGATCTGAAATCTGTTTTTTAAAAATTTCATCCCTAGTTTTGGCCTTGTCTAATTTCTTACAATTTCTCACTTCAAGTAACTTAGAAAATCTAGAAACATCTTCATATGAAGGTATTTCGTCATTTTTTGAGGATGAAGTATCATCATTAGAAGTACTATTTTTGAAATAGTAATTCTTATCAAGAGATAAATTTGTTAAATCCTCGGCATAGCGTATCTTGGCCATAAGACATGTATTGGGGAAAGAAGTATTAGCAATGAATCCCATATTCTTCTATGTTGATGAATCATATTCAAAAGATTCACTTTCTGAAGAGTCTCCATAGCTAGCACTCCAAGTATCATTATCTTTAAGGGTTATCTTGTGCTTTGATCGATATAATTTCTTCTTGTTTCTTTTTAAATTCCTTTCCTTCCTTTACTTATTTTTCAACAAAGGACAATCAGGTCTGATATGACCTGTTCTTCTTCATTCATAACACGTAACTTCTTCCTATTTCTTATCTATGTAGTCATTCTTCTTGTACTTATTCTGATGGTTCTTTTGGGATACAATCTTGTTCATTCTCTAATAAAGATTAGGTAATTCATTCTCATACTTTTCTGTGTCACTAGATTTTGACTGAATAATGACTTTCTTTGTCTTTGATCTAGTTACTCTTTCTGGGGTCTTAGCTTTCATATGTTTAGAAGTGGTTGTAAAAGAAACTCCTCCATTCCCATTCTTTTTCTTAACATTTTCATTATCTCTCTTCATTCTGGTTTCATGCTGAAGAATAGTTCCAAACAACTCATTTAAGAAAATATGAGTGACTTTCTTGTTTTCATCAATAGTTGTCCTCTTGGACTCCCATTCATTTGGCATGATATCTATGATCTTGTCTACAAGAGCCTCATCATCCAATCCTTTTCTCCCATAGATTGTAAGCTATTCACAATATTCATAATCCTTTTTTTACTTTGCTTATAGGTTCTCTATAAAGAAAAATTAAAGCTATGGTATTCACCTCTCAACATAGCTCTTCCGGTCTCTATGACGTTAGTTGTACCAAATTGTGTAACTTCAAGTTTCTTTCGTATACTCTTTTCAGCTTCACACCATGATATTTAACTATAGATGTTACTAGTCATGGAATATAACAAATTATTTCTGACTATGATGTTTTCTTAGTATTCTGATTTCTCCTGATTCGTAAAGGTTCTCAATTCATTATCTGGAATCTTATAATCTACAGTCAGCATTAGATAGTTATCAACTCTAGTATTGATAATGAAATTATTCATCCTATCTCTCCAGTACTCATAATCATTTCCATAAAAAACAGGAGGTCTGTTAGGATTTCGATTATCAATAGAACCAACATTTACACTTGCCATCCTTAAGATAATCTTTGGCACACAAACTTGTTAGTATTATGAGTTTGTAAACAAGAGAAAATATCCTATGCAAGGAAACAGACTAAGAGAGAATGAATACAAACATTAAGAGTTCGAAAATATATATTCAAAAATATGAACCAATGCATGAGTCCGAAAATATAAATCTGAAAATTCTATTCCGAAAACATTGAGCAGAGAAAAACATATATGTGAATGTAAGTATTTTAGAGACCTTTCTCTGATACCAATTGTGATATGGTATGTGAGTATGATATACTCTATAATACCAAATGTAGGATCGAATATGTTAACATGAGATTCTCAAATACAAGAGGGGTGAATTGTACTTTTAAAAATTCTTTTGGAACTTTTAAGGATAGTTATGTTTAACAAGGTTAAAAAAATAATTCACAAAACCTCTAAGTTATAATAACTTGGTTGATTCCAGAAAGGTGATCCTGTAAATGAAACTTAACAAATGTTTACAAAAACTAAGATTCACCCTTAAATTTTATAGAATCTAACTAAATTAGAGTACAAGTATAAGGAAGTATAAGAAAGTTATACTTTCCTCAACAATACAAATGTAGTGGAAAACTTGAAACAAAACAAATAACATGTAGTAAATATTTTAACCCAAAGAGAAAGGTATCTAACAACCTTGGATAAAGGTCCCTTGATTTATAATTTAAAGAAATTATGTCTTACCCACACCAGTGTAAGTCCTCGATATGAAGATCAGATTCTGTCTTTCTATCCCCGCAAGCCCTCAACTATCAAGTAGTCGGAACCTCTGTCTTCCTATCCCCAGAAGCCCTCGATTGTACATAGTAACAATCAGAGTCACACAAAGAAAATCTGTACAAAGAAAATTTTGAACAATCTATTCAAACTTTCTGAACGAAGCTTGAGTGTTTATAAGAGCCTCTCTCTCAAGAAATCACTTTAATATAATGTAAGCACAGTTGTTAAAGATGTTGTCCAGTGTACTGAACTTTTTCAAATGAGCTCTTATTTATAGGCCCAACTCCATTGGTCGGCTCCCTCCTACAATGGTCATATTCTTCCTTGAATTTTGGATGGACCTGTACTTGTTTCACTCAAACAACGGTTAGTGAGTAACTGAAATAACGATATCATTTTATTACTAAACAAGTGTAAGCATAACCTAAATATGATATTCCGAATGTAAGTAAATGAAGGTTTGGAGTCTAACCAGAAATTGAATTCAAAGTCTATAATACAAAGATGCTCGGATTCTATTTTCTAGAAACTCGGTACCTGAATTCTATAGAATTACAGAGTTTGAATTTCAAGGAAATTTGGAATCTGGATTCACCAGAATTTGGAACCAGAACTTACAATGTTCGAAGTCAGAGTTCATGAGAATTCGGAGTTAGAACTCATAGGAGTTCAGAGTCTAAATTCAGAGAACTCGAAGTCAGAACTTAGAGAAATTCGTATTCATAATTTGCAATCAGAATTTAGAGTTATAACTTTTAAGAGTTTGTATCTAGAATTCATATTCAGAATACAGAGTCAAAACTTAAAAGAGTTCGTAACCATAATTTTGATTCATAATTTGGAGTCAGAACTCAGAAGAGTTCATAACTAGAATTCTGATTCAGAATTCGAAGTCAGAACTTAGAAGAGTCCGTAACCAGAATTCTGATTCAGAATTTGGTGTCAGAACTCAGAAGAGATCCTAACCAGAATTCTGATTCAGAATTCAGAGTCAGAACTCATAAGAGTTTGTAACTATAATTCTTAGAATTCGGATACTAACACTGAATGCTTCATATCTAGGTAATTATAGGATTCCAAGGTATTGGTTTCAATCAGTGTTTTACACTTAGGAAATTTATGATATGAACAATAAAATCTAGCTAAGGTTAAATTTCATTTGGTAAGGAAATTTTCCTTATAGAGGTAAAATAAGGAGTAAAATGAGTTTTGCCTTGAAATAAGGTATTTTTGGTTTTCAAAACAAGAAGGAATGGTAAATTCATAAGGATACCTTATTGACTTATCAATCTCCCCTGAGTTATGAAAGAATGGAAAAGTCATAAGGAAAACCATATAGACTCAAAACCTAATGGAATCCCAAGCTAACTCTACCTACTTTAAAACAATACAGGAATATATCTAAACAAGTATCCAGAGAAATAATGTAGAGTATCACATTTGTAATGAACTCCATGCCTAATATTATAGTAGTATAGGGTATTCCAAGACCAATATCATACTAAGGGATTCCATTCCAAGTATCACATAATAGGGATTCCATTCCAAGTGTCACAGAATAGGGAATTCATCCTTACTATCAGTGTATATGGACACCATGTCCATATCACATTATATGAACTCCATGCTTGTATAATATCATAAAAGGTTCAACATTACCATTTAAAATTAATATAAAGGGGTCACTTTTCCCATTGTGTATTAATCAAAAGTGGTGTAATTCCCATTTATATTAAACATGCATAAGATTCATCATTTTCATTTACCATAATTAAAGATGGTCGTCATTCCCACACATCGTTAGAGGGGAATATCTATTGGATTTAATGTGATCCAAGGTATAATACTTTACTCATTATCATTTAATATAAAAAATTGTGTGACAAATGTTCAATTTTTCTAGGTGATGTGATCTAACAAACACACATTCAATTCAATTCATTCTAATCGGTATGTTCATTGGCCATTTCACACCTAAACGTTTATTACATATTAATGTGCTATTACAATTTAAAATTAAATCCAAATACACTAATATGTTATTTGGATATATTACTATGAAATCTATTTAGGATTTTAATAGGACACACCAAAAGGGGAGGATCACTCTATTTGGATGTTCTGAATATGATTTGGGATCTAAAAAGTCATCCAATTCATTGAAGATTCAATTTAATGTAGCACATGGGGAAAAAGGAAGATGGAATGATGTCACATCTTATAAAAAATCAATATTTGAAGGGATAATGATTATACCACTTACCTTATTCTCATACAACTCTCCTCATCCAGTGCTATCTATTAATTCTTCCTAGATAAGAAGAAGTCTGAAGAATAGATGAATACCTTGAAAATGGGGAATATGGTCTTGTATCTAGATAGCATCATTATTTGAAAGAATAATGATAAAATACTAAGTAATATATCTCTTACCTATATATATATATAAAGAGATTAATAGTCCTTTAATTAGACACCTGATGAAGATTCGTGATAAAAAAATTTCACAGAGGGGTTTTAAGAGCTCATAATAAGAGTGGTAGGGCTCTTCTATCTAGTGGAATGAGAAAATGAGAATGAAGGAATGTTGAACATTTCATTATGTGTAATATGGAATTTTAACACCAAGATATCTTTGTTTCATGGTTTGGATAAACTGTTGGAAAACCCATCTGTTATCTATCCTCCCTTCACTAATAATAGAGGGAACCCAACATTGTTAGGTTGTATAGTTTGGTAAACCGTATTCGAAATGCGTACACACATATGCAACATTATTCTATTCTACCTAAAAGGGTGTGCAGCCCATAAAAATAGTCAAGGAAAACCATTCCCACTACCTAGGACCAATATCCATCCACTCATGATTTTGAGAGATTGTGCGAGCTAGATGACATAGTTTTAAAAACTGTATGACATAATACTTTTCCCCACTATTAGAGGTTCTGGACTCTGAACAAGCCCCAAACAAGACCATCTCCTTTTTAACTTACTGGGGTATCCATAAAGGTTTCAAAATAATGAATCAAAAATAAATTTTAAGGACACCTAAATTTAAAAAGGCTCAAGATATTAAATATTGTATCATAGGAAAATATACCATTTTTTAATAACTAATGTGAATGGATGTTATCATCGATAGAAATTCCTTTAAAATGTCACTAAAATAATTCATAGGGAAAATAACCTTTTCATTTGAAATGAATTAATTAAAATTTAATGTATCCAAAATTATTAAGGATATAATTATATTTGAATTAAAACTTTGGAGTAATAAAATAAGCAATAAATCATACAACTTTCATGGTGTATGAATATTTCATTCATGCAGTGTATTTTAAAATAAAAACTCCATTCACATTTTTACTAAAAAAAGAAATATATACCTATTTTTCATAATGATAAGAAGATTCCTATTAAAAATTATGATAATAAGTTTTCACGACCCGTCTCTCAGGGCCTATGTCCTGACTACCCCAATCCCACCTCCAATAGGTTGGGGGTAGTGACTAGAAAGGAGTAAGAATATACCAAAAATGGGAATCAATTGCCTATATACCTGTACACGCATTTACGTCTCCAAGATAAAGTGTTGACCTGAAAACTCAATGTAAAAATCATGCACACCTCTATAATACCAACAACAGAGTATAACAATACAAAACTAAAAAGTAAATGGTCCAGAATACAAGCCCAACCAAAAGGAAGAGTACAGGATCCTGAAATTCATCTGTAAAAACCCCTACATGAACGGTAGGTATAGAAACAAATATCTCAATACACTAAAGAACACATTGTCTATTGGGCCACTATCTCTTTGTACCACATGGCTCTGGTCCACCAAAGACTCCGTCAAAGAATCGGTAGTCTGCACAAGACACGACAAGTAAGGGCATATAACGTGTAGGGGTGAGTAAAAATATACCTAGTAGGGACCCCAAAACCATGAAGGAAAATAACACTAAGAATAACATGAAGTATACCAAAATGGAAACACACAAAGTATGCCACAATATAATCACACGAAGTACACCACAAAAGAAAACACATGAATTAGAGTCAATATGGTCACCTCACATAGGCATAAGTCTAAAGTATGAAGAAAAGGATTTCCATTTTTATTCCATAGATCTGTGGGACTCTATGACACTATAAGTGTCAGTGGTTCATGGAGAATTTATGATGCATGAAGCATCTATGGTGCACATAGCATCAATGGAAAATAGAGAATTGATGGAGCATGAATCGTCGATGGCACACATAGCGTTGATGGTGCACCGAGCATTGGTAGTGCTCGGAACAATGATGGAATCCAAGAGGTCGATAGTGCGTGGATTGTCGATGCTGCACAGATCATTGGTGTTACATGAAGAATCGATGGTATACAGAGCATTGATTGAAGATAGTGCATCAATGGGTCATGCAGTCTCTATGTCCAATAGTAACCAAAATGACATTGTCACAGCCTACTCCAAGATTTTTCTCGTAGTGTGATTCATCTGGGAGAACCTACTCTTCAAGCCATTTGATCATATTCTAACTACAAAAAAACTCACTCAGAGTATCTCAAATGGATTGTCTCGCCCCAAGGGTCCCAACGCCTCAAACATCACCTCAAATGGACGAAATAGTCTGAATGATAAGGCACATTTAGATAAAAGGGTATGGTCTAATCCCAACCCAGGCAGGGCCGGCTGACCCGACCCCACCCAGTCATTTTGGGGTGGCCCGAACTGACCTAGAAAATTGGGCTGTATAGTCTAACCCATTGGGCCTTTAGAGCGGCCCAGTTATCCCACCTGGTCCACGTTGCGTGTGTTGGTTCAGCTCCACTGGATGCAGCCCACCCTAGACGCATTCCTCTTGTCCATAGTCTCACCCAACTATGTGTCTAGCCAAATCCCCTTATCAATGCATCTAGACGATGTTTCAAGTGGCTGGTTTTCATTCCCCGCTAGGTCCCGCAGCCTAACCATCACCGCAAGATTTCGCTGACGTCACCTCTGAGCCACGTCTCACTATCGTGATCTCCTGTCATGGATCATGTCTGCTGGCCAGGGCATGCACCATCCTAGGATCCTCCTAAGGGGATGTCCGGCAGGACCATGATTGTGCACCATGCCAGAACGTGGCCTCCCATCGGGCCGTGCACTTTCCTCGCTCTCGGCCACCCTGCCTGTGACCCGCTGTGAGCCGCTTCATGCCTATTGCGCTCTCATCAAACCTCTATAATTCCATCGCAAATCACAACCTCCAGTCTTGGATCATTTCCACATGGATCATGGGTTCAACTATCAATCATTCACATATTGTTTTAAAGGGTGTAGGATGCATGAAGAACGTGGTAGATTTATGGTGAGATATTAAGAACATGAACCCTCAAAGAATGGATCTTGGATTTTTTTCGTTCTGTATTCATCCACTCATGTTAGTGGGATCATGAAGAAACCAACATCATAATAATCATCATGATCTATTCACTTTAGTCCTTAAATAAATTATCAATCCTAGAAGAACGACTGAACCACATATCAATATGTTTGTGGGTTGGTCTATGTTTTTTATCTAATTATAAGATAGGTAAAAGAAATCACAATGAAATTGAAACCCTACCTCAATGATTGGATCAGTCATGGAAAAGGAACAGAGGTCTGTATCATCATCGATCTCGATACACTAATATTCATCGTCAGGAATGAGCTTCCTTATCCATGTCTCTGGGGAATTCTAGGGTTATGGATATAACCCTTAATCCCTCTAAAATTGCATATAAAAAAATTAATCCATCACTATTTGAACATGAAATGTCCAAATAGAATATTTTTTTTAAAATATTTTAATGACATTCACATCAAAAAACGTTTTCACCAGACTCACGCTGATTGATTTTAGGCCTCACCTATGGAAAACACCCCCTTACAAACTCAAATGTAAATTCGTATTTTCAATATGAGCCACTGTTTTTGAGTTATTAGGATTCCAAAATAAAATAAAAATTTTAAAATTATTTTATTTAATGTTACGCCCCTTGTGACTTTTCTACAGATGACCCGCATCGACCATTGTCAACTCTCTCCTAGGGTTAAACAACTGCTCTGAGCACAACCATGCCCTCAAAATTCTGATCCAAGTAACCATTTAAGATTTATTTTAATTTTTTAGAATAGTTGCACAATAATTATATTAAAAACATTATATTTAAAAAATAATTTGACCACCTTGGGCAACTGAATCGCACGCCATCTCAGTGCCTGGTCTCGGAATTTTCTGAATTAATTTATAAAAATAAAACCCAAGAAAATATGTGTCGTTAAAAAGTTAAATAAATGTATAAATAAAATTATTCCATTAATTCATAATGGTATAACAATTCTTGATAACATTTTAATGAAAATATAGATATAGAAGAAAAATATTCCCAACTGAAGTGAAAAATAGGGTTGGTCTTCATTAAAAATATGCATCCACTCTCTTGTGAATATAAATAAGGGTAAATAAAAATATACATATGATAAAAAATAATCCAAAATTAATAAAATATTCATTATTTTATAAATATATACTAAATAATTCTATAATCATAATTTCATGGGTAAAAATCCAAGTAAAAATTGATATTCTAACACAAAACACTAACATAAAGATTAAAATTGTTAATAATAACTCAAACATTTTATATAATAAATTTAAATATTTTATAATTCAATATTGTAACAATATAAAAAATTATAATATCTTATATTATCAAAGTTATAACATTTCATCACAAATTTATTAATAACACTTTATTAAAATAATCATTTTTGTTTGTTAATTGATTCATTTTTCATTAAAGTTTCCCCTCAAAAGATCCTTTAATTTTATTTTGAACATGGTTTTATCCTATCTAGAATTTTAGTTATAAAAATATAATATATATTAATTATATAAATATCTATAATGATATATAAATGGCCTACATAGAAAAATGAATTTAATTGTTCATGGGCATGGATGTTGGTATATAAACAAGAATAATATTTTAATTTACTAAATAAATAAAGAAAATAAAATAAAAAAAATATTAAAATTAAATAATCAACACTAAATAATACATATCAAATATATTTATTAAATCCATCATTATAAACATTTATGTGATGCAGTAATGGAAAATGTTTCATATTACCACATGGATGTGGTAGTTCACACGTACAATCATGCTATACTTTAATTTCCCTTTTTCTAGAAAACATGGGGATTTTTTTTCAATAATAAACATATCACAATGTTTATTATACTATATTAATCATTCCATGATGTATGAAAATTCTCTTTACAAGTTGGATTTAGAATAATTTAAAAAGGTATATGAGGAATTATACCACTTTGTTGAGAATCCCCCTTTAACAAACTCCTAATTCGTTGAAAAGATGATATTGGAATCAATAAAATACCTATAATAATTGTGTTGGTGTTTGTGGAATGTAGTTTTATTGATCTAGCTCAAATAATAGTCACTTTATTTGTGTAGAAGAAAGGATAACAGGTGACCTTTTATAATTGAGGGTGAGGATACACATGAATGTTTCTAATAGATTAAAATATATTAATGTCATATTCCAAAAATGGTTCCAAAATTAATCGTACTCAAATAGGTGTTTTTATATGGATGAACTATTTTAATAAATTACAATTTAAAAATGATTATGTGGAAGTATCACCCTTATCTCTTAGTTTAATCCCCCTTAGTAAACATTTTTTTATCATTATGCATGGAATTTTTTTACTATTCTTACTTTTATTTATTAAAAAAATATAAAAGGAATCTCACTAAGTAATTTTAAATGGCGGTTAACAACAAATAATTTATTTAATAAAATAAAATTATTATTAGTGTTAGAATTTAATTTTAATATATACCTTCCAATAACATCTAAAGAATATTTTCCATGAAAATATATATATTAGAGGAAACGATTTATATTAATATCAACTCACAATGTTAAAAAATCATTTATGTGGTATAGATATATTTGAATAATAAAATTAGATTAATGAAAAATGTATAACTAATAATAATTCCCAAATAAATAAGTTTTCACTATATAGAGTCATCGTAAATATTTTTCATAATTTTGTTACCGGTATTGATGTAATAAATTTAATGGTGTGATCGTAATGATATACTATATATGTAACACCCTGTGATTTAAAGATATAATTCTTGTTAAAAAAAATTAATATTTTTGGCCTGATTATAAAAGAACCAATAAAATAGAGTATGTTTAAAACACAACCCATAAAACGATGAGTATTTATTGGAATACATAAATTATAAAAACTCACTATTTAAAACATGTATATTTAAATTTATTTTTTATCAATTTATTAGGTATAAAAATATGTACCATTTGAAGGAAAAAGAATTTTTTTTGAGAAACTATATTTTCTTCAAAAAAGTTGATTCAATAAGTTATTCACAATTATTTTAAAATTGATTTTTAAAAATAGTATAAAATGTATTTTAAAGAGAAATTTATTTTTAAAATAATCATTTCAAAATTACCTTATATATAATTTATTGAGAATGTTTTTAAATGATTACTTTTTTGATGAATAGTGACAATATATGGATTTTTTTTGAAAACTTCATTTTCAAATAAAGAATTTAAAAAAATACATTTTGATAAAATTTATTTTAAAAGTATTATTAGTTAAAATATATCATTATTAATTAAATTTATATAATTTGAATAAATTTTATGATGAGTTTTTATATCAAAAAAATTTATACTTTCCCATCCTTTTTATTTGGAAAACCATTTTCTCATCATGCCAACAAGTTTTATAATAAATTAAATTTAGGGACATCTATTAATTGAATTCTTATTTTTTTATAAAATATTTGGATTAAAAATAATTATTATTATATAATATTTCCACCATAATTTCTTTCCATAATGAATATCAAAATCATTAAATATTAATTACAACATTTAAGGATAAAACAGGTATACAATGGTTTTAAAAAAAATCTTAAGTGTTAAAATGACATTGAAAATTTTTAATTTTTATTTTATGATGGTATTTAGAACTTGTTAAATCTAATATTAAATAATGTTATATGTTTTTTTCTTATGGAATGTGAAAATTTTGTGCAAAATTTATCCTCTTCAAAGATTCTATTTGTGTCTTTCCCTGTACTTATAAAAGATTTCCACCTCTCCTCTATACTTTAAGCTTCCAAATCCCTTAGGATCATCCATTAGCTACCAGAATAAAATCCTTAAATCAATCCCCATGACCTAGTATCTATTTTATGATCAAAACCCCCTTCTATGAAGGATTTTATGTAAACTTAAATATATTTCATCATAAAGTAGTATAGTTCTTAACAATCCATTTTTCATTATATTTATTTATTTAACTCCTTCAAGTATACATCGAATATGAAAAAATAAAATCACCACTATATAACATATACTTATATTTTATTATTTTCATGTAATTATATATATTCCTATTCTCATCCATCATATGGAAAATGAAACCATTGATTATGTTTATAAAGGACTACCACATCGCGAACCGATCTAATCAGTTTCCCATCACCACCAATCACGTCTAGATATAATTATTAATTTAATGTATATATATCAAATTTATGAAAGAATTATTCATCTGGAATTATAATATCTCAACAACATTCTTACATTTAATTCTATTGTAAAACGATGGCATATCTAGTGCGAACATGTGGACTACCGACTCCACAAAGTGATGTGAAACATTTTTCATTTAATTTTTACATGAATGGTAATAAGGTAAGAGTTTTCAAATATATATGATATATATGATATAATTATAATTATTTAAATGTGAATTTTTATTTATCAGTATTTCATTCAATCCATAAATAAAATGAAAACAACATTCATGCGTATATACGATTAACAAGCTCTATTGTAGTTTCACTCATTTTTTAATCTCTAATATTTTAAGACAATTCTAAATAATTATAGAGTAAATATTATATATATATATCATTGGTAATATTATATAAATTATATATCAATAATCAATCTAAAATTACTAATACTACTAGTTACGATCCAGCTTGGGACAACTAGATGAGATACCTAAATTAGCTCATCGCAAAATATAGGTAAAATAGTATAAAAAATTCCAGTATTGAATATAAAAACAAGACATTTAGCTATAGTGAATAGTATATATGTAAAACCCCAAGCTTCCACAATATTTTTCCTTGTAAATAATTCAATAGCTTTAGATGCATGCAACATCGAGTTCGAGGGAACAATAATCTATCAAATAAGACGTTTAAAAAGTGGTTATGAATAGTATTAACAAAATTATAAAATTAATAAATTTTATTTTTCAAAATAGACATCATTTTTGAATTTGGAATAGAAAAATTAGCTTATGGAGAATATTTGGTATTTTTATGAAAAGTTTCAATTTTTCGATGAATAGTGAAAAAGACACCATTATTGTTAAAAACCGACTTTTACATTTAAATAATTATTTTAAAGTCGTAGTAGATATACCTATCCAATTTATTTCATAGTAATCATAAATATTTTATTGAACTTTTAAACATCTCTTTTACCCACCTTCTAACCACATTTGCGGATTAACATTAAACGTAATTCTACAACTTCTGTGAATTGAATTTTGAAAAATAGACAAACAAGATTATAATAAGTTTGAAATTTTTTTCTAATAGAATTTAAATAATTTTTGGTGGATAGTATCTTTTGAATTTTATTTACCACGCTTAAAGGTAAAAGGGTAATTAAAGGTAAAAAATTGTAATAATATAATATTACCCTAACACTTGTTCTAATCGAATTAGATAATTATATTCCTACCAAAATAAACTATAGGTTTAAAATATTATCCATTTAAGCCACTTGTGCTAATTTAGGACATTAATTATACTTTATTTAAAGAAGAGTTAAATATGTCATATTCAAATTTTAATAACTATATCATTTCTAATATGAGGATATATGAGTTTTATGGTCGACTATAAATAGTCTTTAGATAGGTAAAATTATTATCTACATATTAGTAATTTATTTATAATTTTAAGAAATAAATTAATTAATTATATGGAGACAACAATGACGCAGTAAATGAATTATTAATGGAAGAAACAATTAAGTGATATTAAAAATTTTAAAATAAATATAATTTTACTTTAAGTAATTACATACATGAATATTATAGATAACATATACATGTTAGTGACTTATTGGAATTATTTTATTGAATTTATCATGAATTTTGGATATTTTTAAAAAATAAAAATATTGAATAGTTTAAATATTGAAATAAGTGATACTTTAAAATGACTAATATTTTATTAAATGTTATAAAATTCATAAAAATCTTAGGTTTTTTCAAATGAATAGGATAATATTAAATATTTTATTATGATATAATTGGTGTTTTTTCATTTGTTTCTATCAATATTAAAATTATAGTATAAAAAGACAAATAGACACGGTAAGAGTTAAACTCCTTAACTCTGTTTTAAACACAAAATATAAGGTTAAATTGCAGAACTAAACATTTAAAAAATTCCTTTTATGAGAGTATTTCCATCCATACTCATCTTATTCTAAAAAATAAATCACTTTGAGATTTTTGAAAATGGTAATCAATTTATAATAAACTAATATTTTAAGATCTTCCTCAAGTGGAAATCACCTCTCTTATAAAAGGGAACCCATCCTTATCTTTGATTAACACATATAAATCCATCTATATTGGACAAAACTTCCCTCTTATCCTCCCAAATGTCCTAAATTCATATTATATGCCATACTTTGGTCAGAAATCCATTCTATGGAGCCCTTTTGGTTAAACCAAAAGGAGATACCTGAAAATGAGGTAATTGTTTTATCACCTCTTTAAAAGTTCTTTTCTTATTCTACAACATCTTTCTATGATGTTTCCATTTTAAAATAATAACTCTAGTATCATTAGTATAATTTAATGTTATAATAATCATTTTAAAAATATTTTACTTATTTTATTCATCATACGAATAACAATATCACTATTTGTGTGTACATACAACTTACCGTCTCCACGTCGTGGTGTAATTTGTCATTCTACACTAATTTAATTGTATTGGAAAAATTATGCATATAATAGATATAAATAATTAATATAACATTATAATTATTTAGTATAATTAATATACCATCTAATTCAATACCATTTAAACATTAAGGGAATGATATGGTTGCTCGTGCATACGTACGGCCTACCGTCTCCACGGAACTATGAGATTCATTATCCATGTTAACCATTAAAAATAATTAAAAAATTATATTATGAGTCAAAATAACAATGATGAACAAAATATCATTCTGTATGTGAATAAAATACATTCTCTTCATAAAAAAGACTTACACTGCAAAACTGTAATGGAAAAATGAAACAGTTATCCACTAAAATAATGGTAATAAAAAAATATTGTTAACAAAATGATATATGTGGATCATAAATGATATCATAAATATTGATATGGTTCTGGTATAATTTAATAAAAAAATTTAGTATTTACACATGTGGTTAATTCACCCTCAACTAATGGATAGTTCATGTTAAAGGTTAATTTCACAATCTCTTTATTATCCGAGATTTTTTATACATTAGAATTAACTGGGAAATCTTTATCATCCATATACTTGTTTCTTAAAAATTCAAAATATCATCATAAAAATTTTAAATTCATTTTTACCAATGATTGACTCTTTATAAATGTTTTTAAAAGAATCATCCACTCATTTAACAAATGAGGTACTTTGTGACATGTTAGAAAAATTAAGGAAAGAGTGTTTTTTTAACTTATACAGTGTGAGTAGTTATTTCATCTGTTATGACAACTTCGCATTTTGAATATTGACTTACAATTTTATAAGGTTATTTTCAAAATTAATGTTTTATTTCCTAATCGTGTGTCTTTTAAATGATTTCATTGTAAAAAAATGGATATTTCTCTCAAAGAGTTTTAATGATTTTATTAGATTATTTTCAACTATGTCAACATATTTTGTTTGATTTTATGCTTAACTGGGGTTGATTTATTATGTTACAATCTTCCCTATTTTATTGAAAGTTTTATAATATATTTGACTATTGAAGTACTATTTTTATTCCAATCATGGTTTGCGGTTAAAGTTTTAACATTTCTTACCTTATTTTTAATACGAATTTTTATGTTATGTTTTACACTCTTCATGTGAGGAATTCATTAGACTTAGTAAGTGATGGGTGGGATGCTACAGCCCCTAGATTCATCGATAGGTCTCATGAGACAAACTTGAGTCTTGGAACAAGGCCTTAATGGTATTCATATTTATTATCTTGGCACGAGACCTTGACGGTATGGTAATGATGTCTGAAATTACTCATTCCCTCATTATGAGATTAGTTATTTATATTACTTTTGATTATTCGGCTAGTATAATATCCATGTGAATGTTTAAATAGAATTATTTGATTTATTATTACCATAATATGATAAATATTATGTTTAATATGATTTTTTTTCCTTTTTATACCTTGCCTAAAATGTTTATTTTTATTTATGATATCTTCTGCTATATTGTTTATCCTTTTTGAGAATCTGAGATCACCCATTTGTTATGTTTCATTTGTTCCCAATATGTGAATAAGTACTTTATGATTCACCAATAGGGATATTCTATGTTATATGGGAGTTTTCATAGGGGATAATATGTTGTTTTTTCATTTCTAGATGTAACGTAAAACTTATGTTTGTACTTATTTAGTCTAAGTCTCCTAAACAAATCGGTCCTTCAGGATTTTATTTCTTGTGATCATGAAAATGTTATAAAATAATGTTCCAAGTATAGTTAACTGGTGCCAAGGCATTACATTTAGTATTAGAGGAATTTTATTACAAAACTTGTAAAGTAACTTTAGAAAAATCATGATTAGGGAACATTACCCTAAGATAGACATTGAAGATAAGTAGATAAGAGCATCCTAGAATTTTGTTAATGTAGAGATTATCAATTTATTCTTAGAAACTACATCCATTTATATATTCTATAAGTGGATGTAGTTCTGGAACAGATGTACCTTGAAGTAGTAACTCTGACAAGGTGTTTCAATCTTAACTCGGGGTAAACTTCTACACGAAAAAGGGCCTTATTATGAATCTAGTTGGAAATATCAGGGGATATTCATAGGATAATTCTCATTTTGTTTACAAACAATTATGAATGATTTATGAGTAAATATGTCCCAAATAACCATATGTATGATTATGGATTAGAAATTCATAAATTTTTCAATTTATGTAAACTATTTTACTAGTTTAGAATTATGAATCATAGTTCATAACCTAATATAGTGTATGCCATTATTTAGAAATAGTGCCTATTGGAAAGTATAAAAACCATATCAACATGTTTAATCTATGTAGGAATTTCCCTCCTATGAAATATAATGATAGTGGAGATGGTGTACAACAGGAAATGAATGGATAATAATTATACTGGGAAAACTAACTCAGGTTATGAATAATAACATTACTCGTACGGAGAATCCTGGTCCACCACATGGAGGATCAATGTTAGAGAAATTCATGAGGAAATAACCCCCAACATTCAATGTGACAAAATATCATTTTGTATCTAAGTAGTGGATACGTTATTTAGAGATAATAATTCTTAATTTGGGGAGGGACGAAAGGAAAAAAGTTATTATAGTCGTCTATTGTCTATCAAGAGATTTAGATCAACGGTGGTTATTAATTCAAAACATGAACGAGGATTAAGAGATCATAATTATGGAATGGAGGAAATTTAAATAATTCTTCCTAGAAAAATACATTCCTCGTGATCTATAAGTGGATATGAAAAGAAAATTTTTGAGTCTGAGGCAGAATAAGGAAGAGAATGTTGCAATGTATGAAGCTAAATTCACAAGGTTATCAAGAGATGTTATAGACTACATATGTAACCCAATAAGTAATATTGATTGATTATTTAAGGGGATAAAAACATTCCTCTAGTGGGAACTGGTCTCATAATATTTCTCATTATATGAAGATATAGTATCATGCTCTATCAAGAAGGAAAATGAATTTTATTATTCATATAACGTTAAAGGAAAGAAGAAGAATAAGAGTGTTATTGAATACTCAGGAAAAGGAAATAAGGGGAATAAGGGAAAATATGACATTCCAACCTATAGTAATTTTGGGATGAAACACTCGGGTACTTTTTTAAATGGAATTTGAGATTTTTACAAGTGTAAAGAAAAAGGCCACCAAGCTTGTGATAGAAAGGGTAAGAAAAAATCTATCAATGTTCTGTGAAACAATTGTAAAGCTATGGGATATTATAAAAATAATTTTCCTAAGTGTCAGGGAAGCTTGACCCCAAAATTTAAAATGAGTGAGGCCAAGATTTTCAATCACAATTGTAAAGGTTTATGTTCTTAATGATGTTGTCATAGGTACTTTAACCATTTCCTCAAATTTAGCCAAATATTTATTTGATTTTGGAACCTCGCATTCCTTTATATCATCCCAATTTTCTATAAAAATTATATATTTTTTATTCACATAAATAAGGGATTTATTGGTCAAAACCACTAAGGGAAGTCTCATTACAGAAATTATTTTCCTGGTAGTTCCCATTAGGGCATATAAATGTGCTTTATCAGCTGACTTTGTCATAATACCTATTATTTACTTTGATATAATCCTTGGTAGGGATTGGATATAAAAATATGAGACAAAAATTTATTAAAAGAAGAAAGAATTTGGGATTTTTGAGGAATTTATAGAATCCATTAACTTTACAGAAACTTCATCACCTGATTCTTATCAAAATACACCCCTAGTAGCTCTACTGAATTGGATTCTTGGGGAGGAAGAGGAAATAACATATAGTGATGAAGAATTAAATATTCTACTTTAGGATGTTCCAATTGTACAATAATATATTGATGTATTTCTATATGATTTACCTTGACATCCTCAAAAGTGGGAAGTTAAGTTTACTATTGATTTATTCTTAGATGCTAGGAAAATATCAAAAATTCACAACAGATTTTCCACAATGGAATTAGTATAGATAGAGAAAAAAACTAGAGGAGGTGAGTAATAAGTTATTTATTCACCCTATTGTTTATCCGTGGGGAGCCCAAATTATTTTTATTAAGAAGAAAGATGGATCAATGAGGTTGTGCATTGACTATAGAGAAATCAATTCTATTATAATAAAGAACAAGTATCATCTACCACCCATTGATTATTAATTCAATTAACTTCATTGAACTCAATATTTTTTTAAGATTTAGCTTCATTCTAGATATCATAATTTTTATGTAAAAAGAGGAAGATATTCCGAATACAACATTCTGAATGACGAATGGCCATTACGATTTTATAGTAATACAATTTGGGATGATTAATGCACCCTCTATTTTCACAGATCTAATGGTATAGTGTTCAAGGAATATCTTGATGTATTTTTCATAGTATTTATTGTTAATATTTTGGTATACTCCAAAAGTTATGAATACCATGAGAACCACATGTGGATTTCCCTGACAACTTTTAGTAGAAATAAACTATATGGGATGTTTAGCAAGTGGGAATTATTGTTTCAGTAAATTTCATTTATTGTCCATATTATCTCAAAGGATGGTGTATCTATTGATCATAAAAAGAAAATGGCAATCCAAGAATTTCTAGAACCAATGTGTATAACCGAGGTACGTAGTTTTATTGGTTTAACATGTTATTATCAGTATTTCTTCCAAAAAATTTCCTGATTGGAAAACCCATTAGCCAAACTCACATGTAAAATGGTTAAATTAATTAGGAAAAATGAGTGTGGGTTATGATTTGAGGAGTTGGAAGGAATGTTATTCAATGCTATTTTCATGACATTACCATGAAGAAATTATGGGTTTGTGATTTATAGTGATGCATCATGGAAATGACTTGGTTATGTCCTTATAAAGAATGATTGGGTTATTTCTTATGCATCAACACAATAAAACATTCATGATAAAAACTACCCAACTCATGATCTGGAGTTATAATAAGTATTCCTTGCTCTGAATATACAAGAACACTATCATTATGGTAAATTATGTGAGATATATACAGATTACAACAGTTTAAAATATATTTTCTCACAGAAAAAACTCAACATGAGATAAATGAGATGGATTTACCTATTCAAGGATTATGATTTCACAATACACTATCACTGAAGAATGGGAAATAAGGTGGAAGATGATTTTAGTATAAATAACCACAGAGTTCTAAACAAAATGAGATTTGAAAAGTATCCAATGTTTATGGATCTTGTAAAAATGGATATGGGAATTATCAGGGAAGGTAAAACATCACTAATTTTTCAAATGGTATGAAAAAATGAATTACTAGAAAGGGTAAAAGGTTTTCAGTATGATGATGAGGAGTTTCAAAAGAAAATTAATGTTTTGAATGATGGGACACTGATAGAATTTGGATTTGAAGATGGTATTTTGAAATTTTGGAAGAGGCTTTGTGTTTCGGCTATATGTGAGCTAAAAGGGAAATATGGGAAGATTTTTATAGATCCAATTTCTCTATACACCCTAGTGGAACTAATATGTATATATATTTTAAGGAACATTTTTGGTGGGGAAAAATGAAGAGAAATTTTGCTGATTATGTGTCGAGATGTTTGGATTTTCAACAGGTGAAGGCTGGAAGACAAAATCCTAGAGGATTCATGCAATGACTTCCTATACATATGTGAAAATGGGATGATATTATAGTGGACTTTGGTATAATTCTACAAAATAATCCTAGAATAAATGATGTGAAATAGGTTATTTTTTATCTTTTTACCAACTCAGTACATTTTATAGCTATAAGATCAGATTTTCCACTTGATAATTTAGCAAGACATTACATTAATGAATTTTTAAGACTTTTTGGTGTAGCCCTATCAATTGTTTCTGACCATGATCCTCATTTTGGATCATGATATTGGAGATTTATTTAGAAGTATCTAGATACTGAGCCTCATTGGAGCACTGCCTACCACCCTCAAACTAATGGACAATCTGAAAGGACTATTCAAACCTTATAAAGCATTTTGAGATCTTATCAGATGACTTTCATGGTATATTTGATCAGTATTTTCCACTAGTATATTTTTCATATATTAATACATTCCATTATAGTTTACTAATGGCAACATATGAAGCCTTAAATTGAAAGATATGGCATACACAGACTTGTTGGGATGATTTAGGTGAAAGAAAACTCATATGACCATAACATGTTGAAGAAATAGTGGAAAAGGTAAAAACTATTCAGACCCATATCAAAATAGCTAAATGTAGAAAAAAGATCAATGCTAATAACTAAAGGAATTATTTGGAATTTAAAGTTGGAGATCATGTGTCTCAAAGGTTCATGATGTATTCCACATATAAATGTTAAGGAAATACAAGTAAAACCCAATGCATGTACTCAAATTTGAATAAATAGAACTGGAACCTGATCACCCTTATTGTGAAGAGTCTATCAGGATTCCTGAAACTAGAGAAAAAGTGTTGAGAAATTGGATGACATGTCTGGTAATGGTTCTTTATAGAAACCATGAAATTGATGAGGTCATATAGAAACTTGAAGAACATATGATGAATATTCACCTGAATCACTTTATGATGTGATATTCTAGAAATTTTTAGGAATAAATTATTTTTGGTATGGATGAATGTAACACCCCAAGATTCCACAGTAGGCATCCTTTTAAATAATTTAATATCTTGCGTCGCATGGAACATGGAGTTCGAGCGCACCATGACCTATCAAAAAAGTTTTTTAAAAAGAAGTTATGAATAGTTTTAACCAAATTATGAAATTTATAAATTTTATTTTTGAAAATAAATTTATTTTTGAATTCTGAATATCCAAATTATCTTATAGTGAATTCTTTGTATTTTTCAGAAAATTTTCAATTTTTGATGATTAGTGAAAGATAATGCATTATTTTAAAAAAATATAATTTTACATTTAAATAATTATTTACATTAAATTTATTTTAAATTCACAATAGATATATTAGTCCAATTTAGGTTATAATAATCATTTTATAATACCATTAGATACAAAAAAATTTATTAAACTTTTGAACATATTTTTACCCGCCCTCTAACCACATCTATTGGTTAACATTAAATATAATTTTCTCACTTCTGTTAATTGAATCTTCAAAAGTGGATATACATAGTTGTAATCCGTATGAAAAATGTGGTCTAATAAGACAAATATAATTTTTGATGAATAATATCTTTTGAATTTTATTTACCATGGTTAAGGGTAAATAAGGTAATTAAAGGTTAATATTATTTTATAATAATATATTATTACCCAATAACATATACTAATCTCATTGGATATGTATATTTTTACAAAAATAAACCTTATGATGAAAAAATTATCATTTTTAAGACATTTATTTTATATTATGACATTTATTATATTTTATTTAAAGAAGTGTTACAAATGTCACATTCAAATTTTAATAAATATATCATTTTTAACATGAGGATATTTAATTTGTATGGTCGAATATAAATATAATTTATAAGTATGAAATTATTATCTACATAATGGAAATTTATTTACAATTTTTGGAAATAAATAAGTAAATTAAATGGTGACAAAATAATGATGTAGTAAATGAATTATTAAAAGAAGAATCAGTTAAATGAAATTAAAAATATTAATATATATATAATTTTACATCATGATGGTTTGATATTTTTTAAAAATGGAAATATTGAATATTATCAAAATTGACATAAATTATACATTAAAATAAATAATATTTTATTAAATGTTATAAAATCCATAAAAATCATAAATTTGGCCTAATTATGATAGTAATGTTAAATATATAATATATTATCCAATTGGGGTTATCTTGACATTTTATAGTAACTATATTAACCCTATAGTATAAAAATACAAGTAGACACGGTAATAGTTAAACTGTTTAACTAAGTGTTAAACTCAAAAGATAAGCATACATTTGCGACCAAAACTTGTATAAAAACATTTTATGTGGGTATGTAAATCCATACTCATCTTTAACTCAAAATAAATCCCTTTAGATATATTTTAAACCGAAAATCAATTTATAATAAATTGATATTTTAAGATCATCCAAAAGTGACACTCACCTCTCTTATAAAAGGTTATCATTCATTCTCTTTGATTAACACATATAAATCCATTTATTTCCACCAAAACCTGCCCATTTCACATCCCAAATTTCCTAATTTCAACCTATATTCCATACGTTGGGAATAAATCCATTCTGAGGAGTCCTTTTGTGCAAACCAAAAGGAGATACCCGAAAAAGAGGTTATTGTTTTAACATCTCTTTCAATGTTATATTCTTCTTATACTTCATATTTCTATTTTGTTTACATATTAAAATTATAAATCCAGTATCATCCATATAATTATATGTTATTAAAATTATTATAAAACCATATTCCTCATTTTATCTATCATACAAATTACAATACCACCATGTGTACTTAAGTACAACTTACTGTCTCCGCGCTGTAGTAAAATTTACTATTCAACACTACATTATTTGGATGATTATAATTATTATTATAATAGATATAAATAATTATTATAACATTATAATGATTCTGTATAATTATTATTCCATATAATTCCATACCATTTAACCATTCAGGGAATGATATCATTGCCCATGCATACGTACGGCCTACCGTCTCCACAAAATGGTGAGATTCATTCTCCACGTTAACCATTAATGAATGATTAGAAAATTTATATGAAGAGTAAAAATAAAAATTATGAACTTAATATCATTATTTATATGAATAAAATTCATCCAATTTATAAAAAATATGACTTACATGGAAAAATAGGAATGGGAAATTGAAGTAGTTAACACCAAAAATAATGGTAATACTAAAATATTATCAATAAAAATATATAATAGGATCATAAATGATATTATAAATATGTATAAGGTTTTGGTATAATTTAACAACATATATTTATCATTATACACTTGGTTAAGTCACCGTCTACTAAAAAAAGAATAAGGTAAGGGGTAATTTTGCAATCTCTTTATTATCCGAGATTGTTTATAAGTAAGTATGTATAGGGACATATTTATCATCCATATCCATTTATCTTAAAATGTTTTTAAAAAGATTATTTTTATTTATTTAAATTTATTTTTAACCATTTTGGTCTCTTTATAAATTTATTTAAAAGAATATTTCTGTCATTTTCCACATGAGGTACTTTATGACCTTTTTGACAAAGTAAGGAATTTTTTTTTAACTTATATGACATAAGTGGTTATTTAATCCATTTTGACACCTTAACATTTTTAATATTAACATAAAATATTAAAAATTAATTTTCAAAAGAAATTTTTTATTTTATAATTTAATGTCTTTTAATGGATCTTAATTTAAAAAAATGGATATTTATCTCAATGGATTTTAAAGATTTTATTGGATTATTTTCATCTATATCAACACCCTTTAATAGATTTTATACTTAATTAAGGTTGATTTATTATGATACAATATTTTATATTAAATTGATGTTTTCATGGTATTTTGGACTATGGATCTTCTCTTTTTATACCATACTTGGTTTGTGGATAAATTATTAACATTTCATATGATAGTTTTAATAACAATGTTTATGTAATGTTTCATCCCTTTTATGTGAGGAATGCATTGGACTTAGTAAGTGATGGGTGGGGCCTGCATTAGCCTCATGATGGATTGGTAGGTATCAGGAGACAAACTAGTGTCTTGGAACAAGGACTTGATGGTATGATTATGTATGGTTTGGCAAGATGCCTTGATGGTGTGGTTATGATGTCCTGCATTATGCATTCTTTCATTATTAGATTAGTTATTGATATTAAATGTGAATATTCAACTAATGGAATATCCATGTGAACGTTTAAATGAAATTATTTGATTTATTATTGAAATATTTATTTATGATTGCTTCTGCTATATTGTATATCCTTACTAACCATATGAGCCTCAGGATGTGATGGAGAATACTATGATTGACCAGCAAGGATATTCTAAGGTATATAAGAGTTTTTGTAGGGGATAATATGTTTTTTCTTTTCATGATGTAACATAAAACTTATGTTTGTATTTAGTTTTTTCAAGGATACTAAATTGATCGATCCTCTAGGATTTGATTTCTTATGATCATGCCAATGTAATAAAATAATTCACCAACTCTATGTAACTGGGGTTGGAGAGTTACATGAATCATATGAGATATCTCAAAGACATACAATCCAAGACAAATATTGGAAAAACTATAATTTATGTCAAATCCCCATGTGGCCAATTCTTACCTCCAAACTAACCCAAACAGAAAGCTACAACAACAAGGGAAGCCAAAATGATATAATATGCTATTATTTCTACCCAAATTCTCCAATAAAACATATAAAAATTCCTAATGGCCCAAGTAGCGTGTGATAAAAATATCAATAGGATACCACCACCATTTCTATACAAGGTATAATATAGATAATTCAACAATACATGATTTTAAAATAGAATAGTTTTACAAAGAATATTCTAAAATTAAATCTAGTTGCAAATAAAGTTTCCCTTTTTTCATAAATTGATTTATTGCTCTCAAACCACAAACCATTGTTTGTGAAAATATATGAAATATTATCCATACATCACGAGGTAAATATGAAGGAACGTATCCATGAATCAACCTATAATTCTAGGCTATGTGATACAAAATTACATAAAAATGATGAGAAACAATCCATGATTAAAATGATGATGAAATAAAGAACCATAAAGAAAAACTCAACCCATATTCTAGGGCTAAATCCTAGGGGACACTGCATACTATAAATTGAAAATCCCAAAAAATCATAATGTTGGACCCAAAAAATATCTAGTCCTTCTAATTCATATCAAAAAAGGTTACCTTATAGTGGTTCCTCACGCACAATAATAATACTATGTATCTTTCATAACACACGAAGGATCCAAATATCCTATTTTGTCAAATTTATTTTACTACCATGATCCAAATTGTGTTAAAAAATTCAATGAAAAGATAGTATGGTTGAGAGTTTGAAAACACATTTCCAAATAAACCAAATTCATTTTCAAAGAGAAAACATTTTTAAATAATATTTTTATAACCAAGAAACAATTTCAAACCACATATCACCTCTAATAAATGTACAATCCAAAGTAGTTTATCTTGAATAACATGAAATTTAAAAAATATACCAATTATATAAAAATCACTTCAATAACATGGTATAAATTGATCTTCCTTTGACAATGATGATTAAAAACCATAAGAATGGCCTTTTAAAGACAATACATGCCATGAAATAAAAAATATTGACTGTAAACACTATCTGATTACAAATATGAACCCAACCATAGAAAACCACAGTAATAACCAACGAAAAAGAAAACAAGAATGATTATGTAAATGAAGAGGATAAATCCAACAAAAAGGTCTAAATCTCTAAATTATGCAACCTAGAAGAGGGGGAATAACCAAAAATCCCCTCGAGAGAGCCTCTAAGATGAGAGAAATGATTCTTGGGGTGAATTGAAATACAAAATTTCTTGTGAATAACACTAAAATCCTTGTTAAAAACTATTATATGGCGTGTAATACCCTTAAATGTTGTGTAATACAATAAAATCAAATACACTAAAACCCCATCCTATTTTTATTAGAAATTTTATATTTTCCATTACATGTTCCAAACCATTTACATAGTGTGTAAGCCACTCATGCTATGTATCCAATTCATGGAATCTTCATGATGATAATTAGATGGTGTGTACTCCCATTACATGATATGTAATCACCCAACAAACAAAGAAATATATAGGATTAAGCTGAAAAAATCAAAAAAACATGACTTCACCAATAAAGTTATACAACCAATCTTACATTCTTTATTACTCACCCAAAGAAAAATTAATCAAAATGAGAAGGTTATATCATACACGATTGAAAGGTAATGGGCCATAATATTCTCCCCACCATAAACATTTTTTCCCCATAGAATTACCACAAGATCCTAGATCCTTAGAAAAAGAATGTCAATGATACCTTATCAATGATTCCCACTAAAATATATAATGGCTATCATTTACATGCTGTTAGAGTATCTGGACCATGTTGATTGTTTTTTCACCCAATACCTTATCTGGGTGATCCAAAATCTGATCTAGCTACCCAACCAAGGTGTTATCGGGCTTAAGATCATAATAATCTAATATAATAACATGGGAACGATGTGGTATACACCTCCTCCTCTTGAACACATGAAACAAATCATACACATATATCTTGAAATATGAAAATTCCACTCGATAGGCCACCCCCATAGTCATACAATAATATCAAAGGGTCCCACTGACCTTAGTGCTAACATAGCCTTCTTATCCAACTAATGATGTTTGTGGTGAGGTGAAACTCTAAGAAAGACCTTATCACCGTCCTGAATCTCTATTGGATGTGGAAGACGGTTTTCATAATATTTATAATCACTTTGTGCCATTATAAGTTTTATACGGATTGATTGCACCACCATCGTCGTATCCTGAGAAATGATCGACCCAACCAAGGACCTCTATCCAAATTATTCCTTGAACATGCTTAATCTACATGGATACCCATAAAAATCCCTTAAGCGTGAAATATTTATCTAATCATGGTGGCTATTATTAAAATAAAATTAAATTAAAGTAAAATTATATTTTCATATTCCATCAAAATCAAGAATAGAAGCCCATAGCATATCCACTAGAACCAGGATAGTCTTCTCTATTATACCATCTATATATGAATGATAAGACATGACCTATAAAATCTGGTAACCCATAACCACTATAAATATTTTCCTTAACCTAGATGTAAATCATGAATTTCTATTATATAAAACCAAAGGGGATTCACCATGAAGTCTCACAAGCATTTGAACATACAAGTCCCAAGGATTCTCAACATTCATTATCTCTATGATATGTAGGAAATGTGACGACCTCATGATTTGATTAATAATCAAACAAATCACATCCTTACACTAGGATTCTATGTCAAATCAATTATTAAATCAATGGAAATCTCATCACACATCCATACCACAATGGGTAAGGGATGCAAAAAACCCACATGTCTCAAGTGTTTTGCCTAAACTCTATGAAAATAATGGAACCACGATACAAAAAATATAATCAACCATATCATCCACCTACACCAATACAAATGTCTTAAATTATAATGCTTCTTTATAGTACCTAGTTTTACGTACCATCAAGAATAGTTTCCACTATCCAACCACTCTATCCTTAAAGAAATATGGAACAAATAACCTACTACAAGAGAAAAATCTCTACTAGGAGAGTGAAACCACACACCCAAGGTCTCCCAAATATAAAATCATTCACTAAGACTCCAAAACTCATTGTTTTTAACCATCTCAAGAAAAACTCACTTACAAAAGTAAGAGTTTTATTTTTTCAAATCCAAGAACACATGTCTAAGAACCACTTCCACTTCCATTCCAATATCAGAAATAAAAGTCAACAAAGACCACTCCTCTACAGATTCCTTCAGGGATTGGGTTCATAATTTTCTGCTCAAAGAATTGGAAACCACATTTCCTTTTCCCATCAGTATAAGAAATATCATAATCAAAAGTATGAATATACTCTACCGAGAATCTCTGTCTCAAATTATGATCCCAATGAGTATAAATATAATTTATTCTCTAATAATCTAAATAGACTGTAGACCACTCACCAAAGAGACTGTGACACATCGTTTTGAGTGCATGAATAACTGATGCCAACTCAAAATCAGTGTTAGGGAAGTTCATATCATGAGGGTTTAAATGGAAAGATCCCTATGTCTAAAATTATTCCCCTAAATCCAGGAACATCCCAAACCTATACCTAAATCATCACATAAAATAACATAACCCAATTTGAGTTCTAGAAGAATCAAAATTGTTATTAAAGTCAACCTCGCCTTTCGGTCCCCAAAACATCTCTAACACTTTTAATTCCATTCAAATCATACACACATACAAGATAATGTTGTATTTCAAGGATCAAGGTTGAATAGTCCTAAAAAATATTCTATATTATTCATACAAACCAACAAAGATTTCGATCTCAACCTCATTTCTAGGAAGATTCCAATATATAAATACCTGTAAATGTTTCTGGATTTACTGAGATTCCCCGATCAGATATAAAATTCCCCAAAAACATCATATCTCGGATACAAAACTTTTCTACGAAAAACATTACATACAAAATATTTTCTTTAATGGTTGGTGAAATGATATCTAAATGGTTCATATGCTCCTACTTTGGCATCGGGTATAAAATATTATCACCCATGAACACAAAAACAAAAGAGTCCATGTACCAATTAATGACTAGGTTTATCAAATCCACAAACACCACTGGATCATTAGTTGGTCCAAATGGAATAACCAAAAACTCAAAATTACTATATCGAATTTTAAACATAGTTTTAGGTATTTCCTCATTTCAGACGCTCAACTGGTGAAACCTAAACTATAGGTCAATATTAGAAAACCAATCACCCCCTCTAAGATGATAAAATATATCATCAATAAATGAAAAAGGATATTTGGTACCACCCCAAGATTTAATAGTACATTATCTCATTAAAGTAATTCAATAGCTTGCTCTAGAGGCAACACCGAGATCGAGCGCACCACAACTTACTAAACTAACCGTTCAAAAAGTGGTTTGAAATAGTATTAACTATTTTTTGAATCTTATATACTCTATATAATTTTAACTTCCATATTATGTGTTTCTTAGAAATATTATAATAACAAATTCATTTTTTGGATAAAGTAAGTATTTTTCAAAGAATGCAATTTTGCCACCTTTTAATAAAGAACCCTTTTTAAAACCAATATTTTAATCGTTTATATATTTGATTTAATGAAATTAAATTCTTATTTATAAATAAGACGTAAAAGTTTAGTTTGTATATATTTTTGGTACCTTTCTGATAAATTTCATATTTTGATGAATAATGAAAAATACTATGTTTTAATTGAAAAAAACTTTTTTAATAAAAATAATTTATTGTGATAAATTATGAAGTTGAATGGTTTGTAAGTATAATTAGATTATATTTTTATCATTTAAAACAATGTAGGTCATTATATGTAATTTCACATTTAAATTTAACATAAACACATGTCAATCTTTTGATAGATTTTACATTTTAAAAACATGCTTTTTGGTTTTGACAACAGCCATTAATTTTAAAATAATAAATGAAAGTTATATGTTTTGAATTAGGTAAAATAGACTTCATTTTTGAATTCAGATTATCAAAATTATCTTAGGGTAAATTTTTGGTATTATTTAGAAAACATTCCATTTATAATGAATAGTGAAAAACACTACGTTATTATTTCAAACTGACATTTTATTTAAATAATTAGTTATTTTATTTTATTTTAATTTAAGTCAAAATTGATATATAACACCTGTGTAAGTTCAATTTAATTCATTGGAATTATTTTATAATATGTTTAGATATATAAAATTTTATCGAACTTTTTACTGTCTTTTACCCACCTCTTAAGAGCATTTGCAAATTTGCATAAAAAACAATTTTACTGCTTATGGGAGTTGAATTTAAAAACTCTAAGAGAAAAAATTAATATTAGTAAGTAAAATGTTGTACAATAAGATGAAAATAATTTTTGGTGAATAGTATCTTTTGACTTTTATTAACAACGGTTAAAAGTAAATTTAATAATTAAGGGGAAAATGATATCATAATTACCCTAACACATGTCCTAATTCTATTGTATAAGTTTAATTCATCCTAAAAAACATTAGGAATAATATATGATCCTCTTCAATCCACTTGGATTAGATTATGTCATTTATCATTATTTTATTTAAAGAAGAGTTAAAAGAGCTAAATTCGATATTTAATAACTAAACCATTTTTAATATAGGGTTAAACATTAAATAAATTCCACAATAAATATTCATTAGGAAGATAAAAATATTTATTAAATAATGGTATTTTATTTATAATTTTTATACAGAAAATAATTTAATTTATTTATGACACAATGATGATGCAGTAATTACATCACTAATGAAATATTAAATTAATTGATATTATAAATATCCAAATAAATGTAAAATAAAACTTATATTGAATTAAAATAATTTTATAGGTTAATATTACATTTTATTATTATTTAAATACATTTTATTATAAGTGATAATGTATTTATGGCTTTCAGAAAAATCAAATACTAAATGTTGTCCAAACTCACATAATTGAGTTTTTAAAACAAATTATTATATTATTAATTGATATAATATTCTTAAAAATCTAAAGATTGACCAAAGTACTTATATAAGGTTTTATATATTAATAATTAACCACATGGGGTTCTCTTGGATTGTTATAGTATGTTTATTAACCATGTAATATAAAAATACAAAGAGACGTGGTAACTGTCAAACTGTTTAACTAAGACTTAAATGTAAATGATTTGGTTAATATGATCACCTAAACCTGTATAAGATCTATTGGTTGAGAGTTTTAGACCCATACCCACATTATAATTTAAATAATTCATTTTTGAGCCATTAGAAACCGAAAATGAGTTTATTAGAAAATAATATTTCAAGCTTTTCCTAAAGTGACCCTCACCTCTCTTATAAAAGAGAACTTCCTCTTCTCTTAATTTCACACCTCCAATGCCTTTTTTCTCGGCCAACACCTACTCAAATATCATCCAAACATTCCTCCATTCATCCTAGAGGCCTTCCTTTGTTCATAAATCAAACCTATGGATTCCTTTTTTATCAAATAAAAATGAAGAACCCGGAGAAGAGGTAAATATTTCATCACCCCTTTCACGTTCATTTCTTCTTGCACTTCCTCTTTTTTTTTCTGTTTCCATTATAAAATAATAACTCCAGTATATTCTATATAATTTTATGTTATTATAAAAATGGTACAACCATGTTCATTATTCTATCCATACTATAATTGACAAACTCACTATACTTGTGTACGTACGGATTATCGTCTCCACATCGTGGGGTAGTTTGTTATTCAAAAACATAATTATTTGAATGGGTATAATAATGAATAAAACTGATTTAAATTATAAATATAAAATTTTAATTATTATTTATATATGATATAACATCCAATTACATAATATTTCACTGTCAATATAATGATATTGTCACTCGTGCGTACATACGGATTACCGTCTTCACGAAGCGATGAGATACATTGCCATGTTCACCATTCAACGATGATTATAAAAATATATATAATTAATAAGTATTTAATATGTGAAAAAATAATGCTACTAAAGATATATATATATATATATATATATCTGTACTTACATATATCTTATTCACTTACTTTTATTCAATACAACATGAAAACAGAAACAACATTTATGCGTACATATGGCTACTGTCTCCATAAATGGTGCCTTCAATTTCATATATATATCTATTATAAATATTTATATTCTAAATATATATGATATATAAATCATTTTTTATATTCTGGAATTATTTAAATCATGATATAAATGATACTATCAAGAATAACAAGTTAAAACATGTACGATAAAGAAAACGATTATTAACTAATATGTTAATTTAACATGGAAATCATTATTAAATGGGCATTATATTGTCATAAATGAATCATGTATGATATAATAAATATGAATATGGTTCTGTTATAATTTAATAACATACTATGGTCATTATATAGGAGGATAAATGTACCCTCTACCAAAGGAAAGTGCAAGGTAAGGGTTAATTTCACAATCTCTTTATTATTCGAGGTTGTTTTTACATAAGTTTCTTCTGGGACATATTTATTATACATGTCCATATTTCATAAAAGAGTATTAAAAGGGATTATTTTTAAAGGAATTATTTACTAAAACATAATTTTAAATGTTTTAAAGATTTATTCTTCTAAGCCTTTCTCATTAATGTCCAAGTTTTCAAAATGGTTTTAAGGATTTATTTATATAGACATGAATGATTTAAAATTTTAAATCATTTCAAAAGTTTCAAAGTGGTATGGGACACATTGATTCAAAACTATCTTTTAAATCACTTTGTTTACAAATTTTGTGACTTTTAATAGATTTCATGATAAAAGGATATTTCTCTAAAAGATTTTAACAAATCATTTTCCACTAAGTCAACATCCTATACATGATATTATTCTTGATCGAGGTTGATTTATTATGATACATATCATCCATATTATATTGAAGGTTTTTTTAAATGTTTGACTATGGATGTGTTATTTTTATACCATTAATAGATTATTTATAAAGTATTGATATTTTTATGCCTGTTTTATTGTAAATGTTCATGTTATGTTTATCCCTTTTCATATGAGGAATGCATTGGAATTAGTAAGTGAAAGGTGGAGCCCGCTATAGCTCTTCGATGCATTGGTATATCTCATGAGACAAACTAGTGTCTTGGCACAAGGCCTTGAAAAAATCTTATTTGTAGTCTTTACACAAGGCCTTGACTATGTGGTTATGATGTCTGACATTATTCATTCCATCATTATGAAAGTGGCTATTGATATTGCATGTGATTATTCTACTAGTAGAATATCCATGTGAATACATAAATTGAATTATTTTATAATACCTTTTCCATATTATGTGTAATTTTATGTTTAAAAAGATTTTGTTTTAGTTATATACATTGCTTTAAATGCTTGTGCTTCTTTATGGAAGTTTCGGCTAAATTGTTATCCTCATTGAGTATCTGAGATCACCCCTTTCAATTTTTTAATTTTCCTAGGATTCGAAGAATAGTATTATGATTGATAAGAAGGGTTATGATAGGGGAATAATGGTGTTCTCAAAGGATCATTTATGTTGTGTTTTATTTTCAAATGTGTAATGTAATGTTCATATATGTAATCTATTTTCCAAGACTGCTAAAATGATCTGTCTTTTGGGTCTTGATTCCTTGTAATCATGGAAATGTATTAAAATAATGCACTAACTCCCATAATTGGGGTTTGGGTGTTACTTTTGGTATCAGATGAAGTTTAGAAAAAACCTTGAAAATAGATTTAGATAAACTCTAATTAGATAACATTATCCTAATACAAACATTGAGGATTAGTATAGATGAACTTCCTAGAATTTTGGTACTATAGAGATTTTGTGAGTTTTCCAAGAAATGCATCTTTGTCTGGATATGAGCAGGTAGAGGTGGCTCTAGAACAGATGTACCTAGGAGTAAAACCCAAAAACACTACTTTGAGATAGACTTGAATGGGAAGTGGTACACAAGAATGGGCCTTGTTACATTCTTGGTTAGGACACTCCTAGAGGATATTCTTAGGATAATTCACATTTTCAGTATAATCCATTATGAAGGATTTAGTTTTAAATACTTCCTAAAAGAAAATATTTTATGAATATAGATTATCTGCCTAATCTTTTCAATTTATGTTAGGTATATTAAAATTTTGGAATTATTCATTGTGATCCATAAACTAACCTAGTGTATGCCATTGTTTAGAAATGGCACTCAGTAAATGGAATGATAACTCCATTAATATACATGATCCAAAGTGTAAGAAGGATCATGTCTTTCATGGTATTAAGCCAACATTTAGAAATGAAATAGTCTCCCATGTATTATCGTCATATGAAGAAATTTTATTATGTGTTAATAAGATAAGTAAAGAATTATCTAAGTCCTATGGATTTTAAGGGAAGCCAGAGAATAAAAGGATGGTAGAATGAAATATGGATAAATAGAATAAGGGAAAAAATGATTTTCCCATATATGACAACTGTGGAAATAATCACTTTGGTAAATGCTTGGAGGGAATGTGATTTTCTTACAAGCGTGGAGAAAAAGGAAACCAATTACATGATTTCAAGGGTATGTAAAAGGTTTCAAAGGTAAAATTCTTTATCTGCAAGTATTTGGGACACTACGTGAATCATTGTCCAAATCATCAGAGTATACCCCAAATGCTTCTATAGAATAATAATCAAGTTTTGATAATATTGAAGATGAAGAGGAATGATTAAAATTTCTTATGTTGTTATTAATGTATTGTATCATTTTTGTATTGTATTAATGATGTACATGTTATAATATTTATAGAGTATATAAGGATTGTACTGTAGTACTATTTCATTAAGGGCTTGAGATTATGTGGAACCAAGAAAAGTGACTCAATTGAAAGTAAAACTTTTTTGAAAATATATGGTTGAAGGAAAGACAAAATATTAATATGTTCCTGATACTGAGGTATTGATTTTGGAATAGGAGATGATTAATTTATTATATTGGATATTATTGACATCCTTGAAACTGGTTAATGGTTTGTTTATTCCATCATTGTTGGAGTTTACAACATTTTTTGATAGAAGGAGTATATAAAGTATTATAAAAGGAATAAGGGAGGATGAATGTAATCAATATGGTTTTATGGTAATTCAGGGTGTTACCGTGTTTTAAAATAATACATGATGAAGGTATTCACATGTTATTATGTGGAAAAAAGATCTTCATTGTGTTTACCTTCCTTATAAATTTTGGACTGTGAGTTTGGGCCGAAGTATTTTGGATAAGTCTAAAGGTTGGAATCGATTAATATTTACTTTGGATACTATTTTTAAGGTTAAATAATTTCTTGAGATTAATTCTTAATTGTCATGAAGGGACAACCCAGAGTTCGGGCGACAACCTGTTGCGTCCAACAAGGCCGCGAGACTTTAACCCGCAACTGAAGGGTGACAAGGGTGCATCACCTACCACTGGCCTACATGATTTCCTAGTTTGTATAATGTTGTTTTTTAAATAGTCTAAAAAATGAATATAAATTCATTTTTTTAACCCTATACGATTAGGATAAATATAATATTTTTGAATTCTATTATCTTTTGGAGTGAAAGATGATTTTGTGGTAGGAATTAGTTGAAGGATGACACTCTAATTGTCAAGTATATATATATATATCCTATTATTCTTTGAATAAATTAATTCTTGAACTTTTGGGGGAGGTATCATAAAAACAAAATTGTGTTATTATAATACCATATGTTTTTTTGAACCAGTGATATTTTACATCATCTTAGATTGATGGCTTTGAGGCCCTCAATTTTACACTTGTTTGTGATTAATGACCTCAATTACTCCTTATAAATATTTACATATTTCCTCCAATTTTGTGTCTCTAATTGCCACCAATGTTCTCTTAACTGAGATCATAATTTGGTGGTGAATTTTTTATTTCCCTTTCCCTCTTATTAAAACTAAATTTTGTTAATCCAATTTCTGATGTGGTTTTCTACAAAAGTATTTTTTTAATTTTAAAAATCTATTTTCGAAAAAAAAAATTAAATTGTGATGAAGAAATTTATTCAAGTAGGGTAGAATATAAAACCCCATGATTGCATATTATATTATCTTATTAAAGTAATTCAATAGCTTGCTCTACATGCAACACCAAGTTGGAGCACACCACAACTTACTAAACTAACCATTCAAAAAGCAGTTATGAATAGTATTAACTGAATATTAAATCTTATATACTTTATATAATTTTAACATCCATATTATATGTTTCTTAGACATAATATGAGAAAAAAATTAATTTTTTAGATAAAGTAAGTATTTTTCAAAAATGAGATTTTACCACCTTTTAATGAAAAACCATTTTTAAAACCAATATTTGACACTTTAATATCTTCAATTTAATGAAATTAAATTCTTCATTATAAATAAGACAGAAAAATTTAGTTTGGATAAATTTTTGGTGCATTTATGATAACTTTTAAATTTTGATGAATTGTGAAAAATACATTTTTTTAATTGAAAACAAATTTTTAAATCAATATAATTTATAGTGATAAATTATGAATTTTAATGGTTTTTATTTATAATAAGATTTTATTTTAATAATTTAAAACAATTTATGTCATTATAAGTAATTTCACATTTAAATTTCACATAAACACATGTCAATCATTTGATAGTTTTTACTTTTAAAAAACCCGCTTTTTGGTTTTGACAATGAGAATTAATTTTAAAATAATAAATGAAATATGTATGTTTTGAATTTGGTAAAATAAAATTCATTTTTTAATTTTTATTATCAAAATTATGTTAGGGTAAATTTTTGGTATTTTTCTAAAAACATTCAATTTTTTATGAATAGTGAAAAACACTACCTTATTATTTAAAATGGAATTTTTATTTAAATAATTAGTTTTTTTAATTTATTTTAAGTCACAATAGATATATAATACCTATATAAGTTCAATTTAATTCATTGGTGTCATTTTATAATAATTTTTGATATATAAAATTTTATCAAACATTTTACTGTCTTTTACCCACCTCCTAGGAGCATTTGCAAATGTGCATAAAACATAATTTTACCACTTATGTGAGTTGAATTTAAAAAATAATAGAGAAATGGTTAAATTTTTTAATTAAAATGTGTTTCAATATGATGAAAATAATTTTTGATGAATAGTAACTTTTGACTTTTATTTACCACGGTTAAAAGTAAACATGGTAATTAAGGGTAAAAATGATCTCATAATTACCCTAACACTTATCTTAATTCTTATGGATAAGTATAATTAGACCAAAAAATCCTTAGTAGTAATATATGATCCTCTTTGGTCCAATTGGATAAGATTATGACATTTATTACTATTTTATTTATAGAAGAGTTAAACGAGTTAAATTCAAAGCTGAATAAATAAACCATTTTTAAAATAGAGTTACACACAATATAAATTTGACTATATATATTAATTAGAAATATAAAAATATTTCCTAAATAATGGTATTTTATTTATAATTTTTAGACATTAAATTATATAATTTATTTATGACATAATGATGATGTAGTAATTACATTACTGATGAAATATTAAAATAATTGATATTATAAATATCCAAATAAATGTAAATTGAAACTTATGATGATTTCCACTAATTTTATAGGTTAATATGACTTTTTAGGGTTGTTCAAATAAAATTTATTAGAAGTGATAAAGTTTTTGTGGCTTTCAAAAAAAATCAAATACTAAATTGTGTCAAAATTGAAAAAATTGAGTTTTAAAAAAATATTATATTATTAATTGATATAATATTCCTAAAAATCTAAAGTTCGGCCAAAGGACATATAAAAGGTTATATATATTATTAATTACCAACATGGGGTTCTCTTTTCTTGTTATAGTAAGTTTATTAACCATATAATATAAAAATACAAAGAGACATGGTAAATGTCAAACTATTTAACTAATAGTTAAATGTAAATGAAAAGGTTAATATGATCACATAAACTAGTCTAAAACCAATTGGTTGAGATGTTTTAGACCCATACCTACCTTATCCTTTAAATAATTTATTTTTGAGCCATTATAAACCGAAAATGATTTTATTATAAAATAATATTTCAAGCTTTTCCTAAAGTGACCCTCACCTCTCTTATAAAAGGGAACTCCCCCTTATCTTAATTTCACACCCCCAAATCCTTTTGGATATACCAATCCATACCCAAATATCCCCCAAATTTCCTCCCTTTATCTTATAATTCTTCCTTTTGTCAGAAATCAAACCTAAGGAGACCTTTTTATCAAATCAAAAGGAAGAACCCGAAGAAGATGTAAATATTTCATCACCTCTTTCAAGTTCTTTTCTTCTTCCACTTCCTCTTTCTTTGTTGTTTCATTATAAAATAATAAATCCAGTATCTTATATATACTATGATATTATTATAAAAATGGTAAAACCATATTCATTATTCTATCCATCCTATAAATGACAAAGTCACCGTACGTGCATATGTACGGATTACCGTCTCCACATCATGGTGTAGTTTGTTATTAAAACACTTCATTGTTTGTATGGGTATAATGAGTATAAATGATGTAAATAATAAATATAACATGTTAATTATTTGGTATATATTATATAACATCCAATTACATAATATTTCACCATAAATATATTGATATTGTTGCTCGTGCGTAAGTACAGATTACCATCTTCACGAAGTGATGAAATTCATTCCCACGTTCACCATTCAACGATGATTATAAAAATATATATTATTAATAATTATTTAATATGTGAAATAATAATTCTAATAGAGATATATATTTATTTATTTATTTACTGACATAAATCTTATTCACTTACCTTCATTCCATATGATATAAAAACAGAAATAATGTTTATGCGTACGTACGGCCTATCGTCTCCATAAACAGTGCCTTCCATTTCATATATCTATTTATTATAAATATTTATATTCTAAAAAAATATGATATATAAATCAATTTTTATATTTTTTATGTATTTAAATAATGATCTAAATGATATTATCAAGAATAACAAGTTAAAACATGTACAATAAAGAAAACGATTATTACCCAAAAAGTTAATTTAACATAGAAATCATTATTAAATAGGTAGTATAAAATAATAAATTAATCATTTGTGATATAGTAAATATAAATATGGTTTTGTTATAATTTAATAACATACTATGGTCACTATACAGGAGGATAAACATACCCTCGACCAAAGTAATGTGCATGGTAAGGGTTAATTTCACAATATCATTATTATCCGAGGTTGTTTTTACATAAGTATCTACTGGGATATATTTATTATCCATGTACATATTTCATAAAAGCGTTTTAAAAGGTATTATTTACTAAAACATCATTTTAATGGTTTTAAAGATTTATTCTTCTAAACCTTTCTCACTAATGTCCATGTTTTCAAAATGGTTTTAAGGATTTATTTATATGTACATGAACATTTTAAAATGTTAATTCCTTTAAAAAGTTTCAATGTGATATAGGAAACTTTTATTACAATGTATATTTTAAATTACTTCCTTTATAAATCATGTGACTTTTAAATGATTTCATGAAAAAGGGATATTTCTCTCAAAGATTTTTACTGATTACTTTCAACTATGTCAACATCCTTTACATGATATTATTATAGATTGAGGTTCGTTTATTATGATACAAATCATCCATATTGTATTGAAGGTTTTGTGATATGTTTGAAAATGTATGTGTTATTTTTATACCATTCAAGGTTTATGGATAAATTATTGACATTTCGTATTCTAGTTTTAATACAAATGTTTTTGTTATGTTTAAAACTTTTTATATTAGGAATGCATTGGACTTAGTAAGTGATGGGTGGAGCCTGCTATAGCTCCTCGATGCATTGTTAGGTCTCATGAAAAAAACTAGTGTCTTGGCGTAAGGCCTTGACAAAAACATATTTGTAGTCTTGGCACAAGGGCCTAACTATGTGGTTATGAAGTCTGGCGTTATGCATTCCATCATTATGAAAGTGGCTATTCATATTTCATGTGATTATTCCACTAGTATAATTTCCATGTGAATAAGTAAAAGGAATTATTTTATTGTATCTTTTCCCTATTATGTATAAGTTTATGTTTAAAAGGATTTTGTTTTAGTCTTATACATTGCCTTAAATATTTATGCTTATTTATGAAAGTTTCCTCTATATTGTTTCCTTACCAAGTGTTCGAGCTCACCCCTTTCTATGTTTTAATTTTCTCAAGATTTCAAAAAGTGTGTTATTATTTATAAGCAGGGTTAATCTAGGAGATTAATGGAATTATCAAAAGATCATTTATGTTGTTTTTTATTTTCTAATGTGTAATTTAACATTCATATATGTAATCTATTTTTTAAGACTACTAACTAATTGGTATTTTGGGACTTTATACCTTGTAATCATGCCAATGTATTAAAATAATTAATTGACTCCCATAATTGGGGTTGGGGCATTAAAGTTGGTACCAAAGGAAGTTTAGAAACAACATTGGAAATAGATTTAGATAAACTCTAATTATAAAACATAACCCTAAGATAAAATTTGAGGATTAGTATAAAGGAACTTTCAAGAATTTTGGTACTATAGAGATTTTGTGAGTTTTCCAAACAATACATCTCTGTCTGGATACAAGCAGGTAGAGGCGGCTCTTGCACATATGTACCTAGGGGTAATACCCGAAAACACCACTTTGAGCTATACTTGAATGGGAACTGGTGCACAATAATGGGCCTTGATGCACTCTTGGTTATGATACTCTTGACTGATATGCTTGGGATAATTCACATTTTCAATACAAGCCATTATGATGGATTTAGAAGTAAATACATCCTTAAAGAAAAAAATTTATGATTATAGATTATATGCATAATCTTTTCAATTTATGTTAGGTATTTTAAAAGTTTGGAATTATAAATTGTGATTTATAAACTAACCTATTGTATGGAATTTTTTAGAAATGGAACCCAATAGATGGAATAAGAACTACAACAATTCTCATGATCCAAATAGTAAGAAGGGTCATATCTTTCACGGTATTAAGCCAAAATTTAGAAAGGAAGTAGTCTCCCACGTATCACCATCATATGATAAAATAGTATCTTTTTTTAATAAGATAAGTAAATAATTCATTGATTTATATGGATTTTAAGGGAAGCCATAGAAGAAAAGGATGGTAGAAAGAAATTTGGATAAAGGTAATAAGGGAAAAATGATTTTCCAATATGTGGTAACTGTGGAAAGAATCACCTTGGTAAATGCTTGGAGGGAGTGGGAGTTTGTTACATTTGTGGAGAAAAAGTACACCATGTACTTGATTGCAAGGGTAAGAAAAAGGTTTCAAATGTACAATGATTCATCTACAATGAGTTGGGATACTACACGAATCAATGTCCAAATCGTCAGAGTATACCCCAAATGATGCTATAATATGACAATCAAGTAATGATACTACCAACGATGAAGTGGAATGATTATGATTTATTATGTTGTTATTAATGTATTGTGTCATTTGAGTATTTTATTAATGATGTACATGTTATAAGAATTATATAGTATATAAGGATTTTACTAGAGTACTATTTCATTAAGGACTTGAGATTGTGTAGAACCATGAAAAGTGGCTCAATGGAAAGTTAAACTTTTTGGAAAATACATGGTTGAAGGAAAGACAAAACATTAATATGGTCCTGATATAGAGGTACTGATTTTGGAGTAATAGATTATTGATTTATTATATTGGATATTATTGACATCCATGGAACTGGTTAATAGTTTTTTTATTCCATCATTATTTGAGTTTGAAACATTTTTTGATAGAAGGAGTATATCCGGAATTCTATAAGAAATAAGGGGGAATGAATGTAATCAATATGGTTTTATGGTAATTTAGGGTGTTTCCTTGTTTTAAAATAATACATGATGAAGGTATTCACATGTTATTATGTGGAAAAAAAGATCCTCATTGTTTTTACCTTCCTTATAAATTTTTGACTATGAGTTTTGACATAAGTATTTTGGATAAGTCTAAAGGTTGGAATATATTAAGTTTGACTTTGAATACAATTATTAAGGTTAAATAATCTATTGAAATTATTTTTTAATTTTCATAAAAGGACAACCTAGAGGTCGGGTGACAACCCGTCGCATTCGGCAAGGTCGCGAGACTTAAACCCGCAACCGAAGGGCGAAAAGGTTGCATCACTTACCACTGGCCTACATCATTTCCTTGTTAGTATAATGTAGTTTTTTTAAATAGTATAAAAATGAATATAAATTCATTTTTTAACTCTATACGATATGGATGGATAGAATATTTTTGAATTCTATTATCTTTTGGAGTGAATGATGAGTTTTTGGTAGGAAATAGTTGAAGCATGAAACTCTAGTTGTCAAGTGTATATATATATATATATATTCTTATTCAATGAAGAAATTAATTCTTAAACTTTAGGGAAGTGATCTTAAAACCAAAAATGTGTTATCCTAATACCATATGTTTTTTTGAACCGATGATATTTTACATCATCCTAGATTGATGGCTTGGAGACCTTAAATTTTACACTTATTTGTGATTGATGACCTCAGTCACTAACTATAAATATTTACGTTTTTTCTAAAATTATGTGTCTCAAATTTCCACCAATGTTCTCCAAACTAAGATCTTAATTTGTTGGTGACTTTTCCATTTCCCTTTCCCTATTATTAAGATTAAATTTTTTGAACCCAATTTCCAATGTAGGTTTTCCACAAAAGTGTTTTTCTATTTTTAACCATTTATTTTCAAAAAACAATTTGAAATTTCGAGGATGAAATTTATTGAAGTAGGGGATAATGTAACACCCAAATATTTCATAGTACATTATCTCATTAAAGTAATTCAATAGCTTGCGCTACACGCAACACCGAGTTCAAGTGCACCACAACTTACTAAATTAACCATTCAAAAAGATTTTATGATTAGTATTAACTGAATTTTGAATCTTATATACTCTATATAATTTTAACATCCTTATTAGGTATTTCTAAGACATAATATAAGAACAAATTCATTTTTTCGGATAAATTATGTATTTTTCAAAAAATGCAATTTTACCACCATTTAATGGAAAACCCTTTTTGAAACCAATATTTGATACTTTTATATGTTTAATTTAATGAAATTAAATTCTTATTTATAAATGGTAAATAAAAATTTAGTTTGAATAATTTTTCGTTACCTTTCTGATAACTTTAATATTTTGATGAATAATGAAAAATATTATGTTTTAATTGAGAACTAATTTTTTAATTGAAATAATTTATAGTTATAAATTATTCATTTGAATGGTTTGGAAGTATAATTAGATTATATTTTTATCATTTAAAACAATTTAGGTCCTTATATATAATTCCACAATTAAATTTGACATAAACACATGTCAATCTTTTGATAGTTTTAATTTTTAAAAACCCTCTTTTTTGTTTTCACAGCAGAAATTAATTTTAAAATAACAAATGAAACTTTTATGTTTTGAATTTGGTAAAAATAGACTTCATTTTTGAATTCAGATTATCAAAATTAGTTTAGGGTAAATTTTTGATATTTTTCTGAAAACATTCAATTTGTTGATGAATAGTGAAAAACAATGTGTTATTATTTAAAACCGACTATTTATTTAAATAATTAGTTATATTAATTGAATTTATTTTAATTCAAAATAGATATATAACACCTATATATGTTCAATTTAATTCATTGGCATCATTTTATAATTATATATATATAATTTTATCGAACTTTTTACCGTCTTTTAACCACCTCCTAGGTGCATTTGTAAATTTGCATAAAAATCAACTTTACTGCTTCTATGAGTTGAATTTCAAAACTTTGAGAGACATAGTTAATATTAGTAAGTAAAATATGGTTCAATAAGATGAAAATAATTTTTGGTGAATGATAACTTATGACTTTTATTTACCACGGTTAAAAGTAAATTTGGTAATTAAGGGTAAGAATGATATCATAATTAGCCTAACACATGTCCTAATTATATTTGATAAGTATAATTTGATCCAAAAAAACTTAGGAATAATATATGATCCTCTTTTATCCACTTGGATTAGATTATTACATTTATTATTATTTTATTTTAGGAAGATCTAAAAGAGTTAAATTCATAGTTTAATAACTAAACCATTTTTAATATCGGGTTACACAAAATATAAATTCGATTATAAATATTCAATAGAAAGCTAAAAATATTTAGGAAATAAGGGTATTTTGATTTTAATTATTATAAATTATATAATTTAATTTATTTATGACACAATGATGATGCAGTAATTACCTTATTAATGAAATATTAAAATAATTGATATTATAAATATCCAAATAAATATAAATTGAAACTTATTATGAATTCCAGTAATTTTAGTGGTTAATAATACATGTTAGGGTTGGTTAAATATATTTTATTCTATGTGAAAAAGTATGTATGGCATTAAACAAATCAAATACAAAATAGTGTCAAAATTGACATAATTGAGTTTTTAAACAAAATATTATATTAATAATTGATATATGATTTCTAAAAATCTAAGGCTCGTCCAAAGGACTAAGATAGGGTTTTATATATTAATAATTAACCACATGGGGTTCTCTTGGCTTGTTATAGTATGTATATTAATCATATAATATAAATATACAAAGAGACATGGTAAATGTAAAACTATTTAACAAAGAGTTAAATGTAAAAGATAACGTTAATATGATGACATAAACCTATCTAAAACATTTTTGTTGAGAGCTTTTCGGCCCCTCCCCACCTTAGCCTTTAAATAATAAATTTTTGATCCATTTTAAACCAAGAATTATTTTATTATAAAATAATATTTCCAGCTATTCATAAATTGACCCTCACCTCTCTTATAAAAGGGCACTTTGCCTTCTCTTTCTTCCACACCTCCAAAGCCTTTTGACTCGGCCTACCCCTGACCAAATATCCTCCCAACATTCCTCCCTTAATCTTAGAGGACTTAATTTGGTCAGAAAGAAAATCTAAGGATCCCTTTTGATCAAATCAAAAGGAAGAATCCGAAGAAGAGGTAAATATTTTATCACCTCTTTTAAGTTCTTTACTTCTTCCTCTTCCTCATTCTTTGTTGATTCTATTCTAAAATAATAATTCCAGTATCTTCTATATACTATAATTTTATTATAAAAATTTTACAAAACTTATTCATTATTCCATCCATTTTATAAATGAAAAGAGTTCCCATACGTGCGTATGTACGGATTACCATCTCCACATCATGGTGTAGTTTGTTATTCAATCACTTCATTATTTGGATGGGTATAATTATCAGTATAACTGATGTAAATAATAAATATAACTTGTTAATTATTCTGTATATATTATATAGCAACCAATTACATACAATTTCACCATAAATATAATGATATTGTCGCTCGTGCGTACGTACAGAATACTGTCTCCACAAAGCGATGAGATTCATTCCCACGTTCACCATTCAACAATGATTATAAAAATATATATTATTAATAAGTATGTAATATGTGAAATAATAATTTTACTGAAGATATATTTTGTGTGTGTGTGTGTGTGTTTTAGTATGTATGTACTTATATATATCTTGTTCACTTACTTTCGTTCAATACGATATGAAAACGGAAGCAGTGTTTATGTGTACGTACGACCTACCGTCTCCATAAACGGTGCCTTCCATTTCATATATCTATCTATTATAATTATTTATATTCTAAATATATATGATATATAAATCAAGGTTCATATTATTAAAGTATTTAAATCATGATCTAAATGATACAATCAAGAATAAAAAGTTAAAACACATACAATAAAGAAAGTGATTATTACCAAAAATGACAATTTAACTTGGAAATCATTATTAAATGGGTAGTATAATGTCATAAATGAATCATGTATGATATAATATATATGAATATTGTTATTTTATAAGTTAATAACATACTATGGTCATTATATAGGAGGATAAATGTACACTCGACTAAAGAAAAGTGATAGGTAAGGGTTAATTTCACAATCTCTTTATTATCTGAGGTTGTTTTTACATAAGTATCTACTGGAACATATTTATTATCTATATCCATGTTTCATAAAAGATATTTCAAATGGATTATTTTTAAGTTTATTTTTTACTAAAACATAATTTTAAATATTTTAAATATTTATTCTTCGAAACCTTTCTCATTAATGTCCATGTTTTCAAAATGGTTTTAAGGATTCATTTATATGGACATAAATGTTTTAAAATTTGATTCCTTTATAAATATTCATAGTGGTATGGGAAACTTTGATTCAAAACTATACTTTAAATTACTTCCTTTATAAATTATGTGACTTTAAAATGATTTCATGAAAATGGATATTTCTCTTAGAGATATTTACTGATCATTTTCAACTATGTAAACATCCTTTACAGGATATTATTCTTGATCTAGGTTGATTTATTATGATAAAAATATTCAACATTTTATTGAAGGTTTTGTGATATGTTTGACTGTAGATGTGTTATTTTTATACCATTCATGTTTTATGTATAATTTATTGACATTTAGTATTCTAGTTTTAATACTAATGTTTATGTTATGTTTAAAACTTTTCATATGAGGAATGCATTGGACTTAGTAACTGACGGGTGGAGCATGCTATTGCTCCTCAATGCAACGGTAGGTCTCATGAGAGAAACTAGTGTCTTGGCACAAGGCCTTGACAAAATCTTATTTTTAGTCTTGGGACAAGGCCTTGACTTTGTGGTTCTAAATTCTGGCATTATGCATTTCATCCTTATGAAAGTGGCTATTGATATAGCATGTGATTATACGACTAGTAGAATGTTAATGTGAATAAGAAAATGAAATTATTTTAATTTATATTTTCCATATTATATTGAAGTTTAAGTTTAAAAGGATTTTGTTTTAATATTATACATTTCCTTAATTTTTTATTCTTATTTATTAATGTTTCCTATATATTGTTATCCATACTAAGCATCTGAGCTCACACCTTTCTATTTTTTAATTTTCCAAGGATTCTAAGAAGTGTATTATGATTGATAAGAATGGTTAAGTTGGTGATTAGTGGAGTTCTAAAAGGATAAATTATGTTGTATTTTATTTTCTAATGTGTAATGTAACGTTCATGTATGTAATCTATTTTCCAAGACTACTAAACTGATCAGTCTTTCAGGACATGATTCCTTCTAATCATGCCAATGTTTTAAAATAATGCACTAACTCCCATAACTTGGGTCGGGGCATTGCATATTTTTTTCTTAAATGTTATTTGATTTATAATTTTATAATCACTAAAACATATGAGGCTATCATCACACATCTTTTCAAAGAGGAAATGAAAATCCCAAGGTGACACGATATGACGAATAAATAATTTATCCTCTAGGACCCCAAGTCGCACATTAATATCCCCCAAATCCGGAGGTAACATATGGTATGGTATCATAGAAATGAGAATCATACCAAGGAGAAGGTATATAGTAAATTTGGCTAATCTCTAGGGGGTAAACACAAAAAATAATTTTTAAATACCTCAGGGTATTCACAGACACCTACATGAATTCAACCACCCAAAAAACAGTCAATTACATTAAGAAACATCTTTAACAATTCTTATGATATTTCCCCATCATAAGGAACTACAAGACCTTACATTTTTCATTCTGAGTCGCATTCACCTTGGAAATCATCGGAGACCCAATCCGTAGATATGAACAAAAATAGATGGTGAGATTATTCAATATTGTCCTTCACATCGATCAACCAATCCATGATGATAATCATGTTGAATATGTCCAAAATTAGCACTAAAAAGTACCACTCCACCTCAATTTTCTCTGTTATCTCCTAAAACATGGGATGTCTAATTTTTTATCATAACTCTCCCAATGGTGTGGAATGATCCATGAATAATGGAGTATCATATGAATGAAAACTCATGATATAAAATAACATTAAAGATATAAAATAATGATTTCAACCTATATCTAACAAATATATAACTATAGAAAATGAGATAAACATTATATCTCTAATAGTAGAAGAAACTACTTCAGATTCCCATTAAAAATACTCTTCTACATAAAGATGTTCGGTCATAGCCACATGATCCTCTCCCTTTCCCTAAAGATTGGACCCGCCACTTACATAATCATCTACACAAACCTATGAACCCATATTGTGTTCAGATCCTTCATTACATTCATGATATATATTTTCACAAAAACAAACTCTATAGATGGATATGTATTCCACAAAGCTGACATGTCTTTGGATCCTTGATATTGTTAGGATTGGATGAAGTTACCTTCTACACTGGTAGCCAAAAACCTATTGTATCCATTTTTAAGCCCCTTAATCTTTTACAAATGAAAAATAACCACTCTTAATCTTCCTCTTACGGCCAAATGATACACCCTTTATATCCAATGAAAAATCTGAAGCTCCACCCAAACCTTTCTTCTGATCTATATCTACCTCAGGCAAAGCTGCTTTGTAAAATACCTCTAAAATGTTTGGAAGGAACATGAGTATAAACATGGACTAAATATGAGGCCTATATACTAAATAAATTCTAATATCCTTTTGTTACTTAGTACTGATAATATTTGGTGCCTGATGCATCAAATTAGTGAAGCATAAGTAACATCAAAGGATGTTATCATATGAAACAGTTTCTATAAAAGGACTTGAAAACATTTCATCACTACAATACCCTTTTCATTTTAAATTAAATATTTATAATATAAAATTTATAAATATATAATTATAATTTTTTTTAAATAATAATAGATTATTGTGCATAAAATATGTACATTAATTGAAAATTTTCTCAAAATAAGAAAAAAAATGTTTCCATTTTTGGTTAAAAATAGTTGTTTAGATATCTTCTGTTCCTATATAGATGAAAATGAAATAGAAATATTTATTCATTGTAAATATCCAATCGAAGAAAAAATTGATTATATTTTGGAGATATTGATAAAATAATTTAGTCCATATAAATATATTAAACAAATCATAATAAAATGATATTGTATCATAAGAAATTTATCTCATGTTCAAAAATCATCATAAGAACTATAAAATAGTTTATAAAAAAATTATTTATATATAATTCAAAAATAAGATAATACTCATACTTACTACATCATATTTAACCACTAAAAATATTTCAATACCCATTTATGAAAAAAAAATCTTCATAAAAATCATCATTTTAGTGTGTTAACTGTTATGTTTTCAAGAATGTTTTAGTTCGGATGATTCAGTCCATGTACAATGATCATGGTTCCATTATTTTAAAAATATGAATCCTGAAATAAATATTATATATGTTAATTATATACATTTTAATATTCATCCATAATAGGAGTAAATGGAGAAATTAAATGCATCGTACTTGTTGAAGGTATTTTTTTATGTATGTAAAAGAACTATTTCCATTTTCTATCAAAAATAATGAAGTAAATATAAATAATATTTTATCAGTATGGAATAATTATTAAATAAAAAATATCATTTATATTTATAAAATAGATTATTAAAAACAACCATGTTATGTAGTGATGGAAATTTATTCAAATCATTGTGCGGATGTAGTAGTCCACACATACGCATGAGAAACACATCCATTTCAAAATTGATTTGAAAGAGATGGAAAAAGATTATGATATAATAATAATAAAATTTAAATAAATTTATGATAAAATATACAACATCTATGGTGGATGAAATAACTTTAGAGAAGGTGGATAAAGAAATAAAATAAAATAGCATAGTTAAGAACTATACCTCTTTATTTAGAAACATAATTGGATTCCAAATTAAACCCTGAAAGGATGATATTATGATAAAAACATATAGGAAATTAAAAAGGATATTAATAATATATTTGGTTATATATTAACCAATATAATAGGAACATGAATTATGAATTAGAGAGGAGAGGTGGTTTCAATTTATAATTTTAGGAGAGGACAGAAATGGATTTTAAAAAACATTAAATTATCATAATATCTTATTCAAGAAAAAAGGTTCAAAAATCACTCATATTAAAATACGAACTGAGATATGGTCTAAATAGGTATATAAGATAGGATTTAGACATGTTTACCTAGAAATATCTCCCATATTTGTTAGTTTATCCCACAATAAACATCTTTTAACATTAACATTGGTAACAAAATTATATAATTATTACTTTTAATTATGATTAAAATTGAAGTGAAATCATTACCAAATTTGGAAATGATGATTCCAAATATGGTATAAATTTTATTAACTAGAATTGTTTTAAAAATGAAATTTACTTTAAAAAACTATAAAAAAAGTCGAGAAAAAATATTTCCAGCAAGATTCTTTTTTTTATAATATTTTCATAGTAAAGATAAAAAATGATGATTTTAATTATATTTATATAATTTATATTAATAAAAATCAACTATTGAATTTTTTTATAAAATCATAATATAATTTTACATTTTAAATACATGAATTAAAAAGGCAATATTCTATAAAATTACTATTTTTTACTAAATAATGAAAAATTAAACTTTTTAGAAAAATTTAAAAAATTCAAACAAAAAATGAAATTGAATTTATTATTGAAAAATTGATATCCTTATAATGAATTTAAATTCCAAAATATTTTTGAAATTACTTATATCATCCACGAAAAAACAATAGTATACATTTTTAATCAAAAAAATGATGATACTAAAAATTATTTAATTATATATTAATAATTCATTAATACAATTTCATTATATAAAACAAATATACATATTTTACATAATTTATTTATTATTATTCATATAAGAAAACAAAAATATATATTTTGACTATGTTCTAAATCATGATTCATTTATGCTCGAGGTTCGTGAAAAATTCTATATGAAATACTTCATGATTAATTTAATGTGAAATGTAATAATATGTTATATCAAGGTTTTACAATTCTAAATATTTCCAAATTTCATAACATAGGATCATATTTCCATCCAAGACATTATTATTAGTGTCCACTGGGATTCTACCTCATCTTCACTACAATATTAAGAGGGGTTCCAAGATAGGCATGGTTATGAAATTGTAGCCACTAAAAAACACATTATAGGTGATATTGATGAATATGGATTTCATAGAATGTGAAAAAAATATAAATCTATTAGATTTTTATGATATCATGTGGAATAAAATCATCACATTCTTGGAAAAAAATTCTAGTTCATTCATTCCATTCAACTAAATTGTGAAATGAGGATATGTTTTAAATGATTCCTTTGAGAGAGAGAATATCTATCAAGACTATGGGAGTATGGCCCTCAATCATGTATTTATTATAGTCATTCATTCACTCCAATATCACAAGGTCATGTAGAAATATATTTTATGGTGAAGAAACATATCATTTGATCATGATTATGCTTATTTTATGAGATTTGTTTAGTTTTTTCATTATAAATTTTAATATTTTTAATTTGTAAAAATAATTTTCTTTAATTTTTATGGTTGTGATATTTAATATAGAGGTATTAAAAACTTATCAAGGTTTAGACTAGTGGAAATTTTCCTCGTAATTTTGAGTTTTATTTCAACATTTCAGTTTCACATCTTATATTGGATGTTGTTAAGTTACAGCGAGAGTTATAATTCATGATTGTGGTTGTGTTCATTAGGAATACTATAGATCACTTCAATAATTTTGTTATAAATTAATTATAACCCTCAAACTAATCATATAGTTGTTCTATGAAATATTATTGATAGGGTGGGGATGTATTGGAAATTATTTTAATTTTATTTAGTAGACATGAAATCATTGGCATCATCTCTGAATAATAATATTCCTATTTATATATTCCTATCCAATAAATATGAGGCTTCTGCTAAAAGGATTGAGACCTTTATCGTAAGACTTTTATTCAAATTGAATGGTGCCTCATTATATATTTATAGTAATAATTTTTGAAATAAAAATTATTATAACAACCAATGAAGGAGAACCATGATGGTGGTTTTTACTAATCTACATTATAAGGAGAGTTAATCATTTTATGTAATTGTAGTGTTAACATGAATCTTTTGACCATGAATTAATCTCAATTTCAGTTTATAACTCACTATACAATTTTATGATATCTCATAAATCAAACATAAACACTCACTATATTACCTCTCAACACTATGAAACATGAAAAAACACCCTTCTTCATAGATAATTTATAAAAGCATTACAATTTATTCCCTGATAAAGAAAATACCTATTTCCATTGTCTATATTTTATTATATTTCACGATTGATAAATACATTAATACTATTACAAAAACAATATTCTTATTATGTAATAATTACAATTACAACAGCTAAGACAAGCATAGGGATATAGGAACAAAACAATATAGACAATGTAATCATAAATAGCATGCGACCAATATTTACTATAATAACTAAACCTTATAATAAAATGATTAATATAAAAATGAAATTTTAAAAATATAATTGACATTATAAAATAAATTTTAAGAAAATCATTGGGAATGAAATAATAAATGATGAATTATGGTAGAGTATATACAGGATAAACTCTAAAAACGTGATTATTTTGAACAAACTATTGGTCAATATGATTGTTGGTTAACATGGCCCCTGGTAATTATGTTTCTGCATTTTAATGTTACTAATTTAATTAATGCTTATAATGGGTAATGAAAAATGGTATTTGATGTAAAAAAGGAGAAACAAGCGCCTTAACTAACAGACCCATGGATTTTGGAACCCATATGTCAAAACTTGGGAGGGAGGAATCTTTTTTTTTTTACCTTTGAAAATGAAAAAAAGAGATTCAGAAAGAGAGTAATTAAAAAATCCCATATGAGAGACGTTAAAATTAGTAGAGATCTCCTCAAATTAAATGTCAGCTAATGTACATCATGAAAATACCACCATTTCACACCATAAATTTATGGAATATTTCAACATAATAAAGGGTTATGTATCTAAAATTTAGTTTTATTTTATTTTTATTTTATTTATATGTTCAAATTAGTTTTTAATTTAGTCCCATTTATATAATTATTTAATAAAATACACAGAAATATAAGTTGATTTTGACAAATAGTATATCATTTAAAAATAAAACACAAATGTTTTTCAGAAAATATATAAAATTTAATTATGAACTCTTGTAATGTTAATAAAATTTTATTTCAGGAAATTTATTTTATTTCAAATAATAATTATAATGAAATATTATTATATTTTAGGAAATTATTATTACTATCAGATAGTTGATTATGTCATAAAAAATATCATCTTTTAGTAAATATGTATTTTTTTTGCTACAGATAATCTTTTGTAATTTTATAATTATATTGAAAAATAAAAATTTATATTCTAAATCACTACATAGTAATTACATTATGGTGATGTTTTGACAATTTTTAAGAATTCTTTATTTTCTGGAGAATAGTAAAAACACAATTTGGTGTCTTTAGTAAGTTTTATGAAATCATATATATGTGTGTGTGTGTGTGTGTAATAATGATGTAATTACTAATTAATCATAATTAAAGACCATAAATATGTAACTTTATTTTTACTATGTATTTTAATGGATGTAAATCAATTATAAATCCAATAAGTGACATTCCATATACTAAAATGGAAAATATGATTTTAAAAACTCTATTTTATACAATAACAAAATTTTCATATCAATATTAATATTAAAAATGGATATTATTTCTTATGGATTTAAATATTTGAAAAATGACTCAAACGTATAAAACCATTCGTAAAAACAATTGGCCTGAAAAGGGGTTTTTATTTTCAACTATAACGAATTGGAAGACTGGAATTTGGAAATTATTAGATAAATCATCCTCTTTATAAAAAAACTAATTCCCCCATTTCACTCCCCTAAAAATCCCCTAACTCGGAAATTATGCTCATTCCCCCCCCCCTCCCACCAATTTTCTTCCAATATATCTATGAGGTTATAAGAATAGCCTTTAATAGCGGTATTTCATTTATATTTTTTAGAATATTTTAATGTATTTATTTGTAAATTTAAATGATTAATATTTCCAATATATGGAATGTTTTGATTGGAATTATGATTTATGGAAGGAAACAATGAATCTTTGGAAAAGGTAATTAATTGGACAATTTATGAGCTAAAATACACATCACGCCACTAGCTTCACTCGGAACACAACAACAAATTTTAAAGGATTCAACAGAATTGGAAAACTGGAGATGAACTGTTACATGTCACATATTCAAGTTACACGACATGAGTTTTTCAAAACAATACTACCACCAATTGATGAAGTCCTAAATATTACACAATATGAAGATACATTAAACATCTTGTACACATATTACACTTCTTGAAAGTGAGGGATATGAATAATCAAAAATAGCCATTTTTGACATGGATTACATGTCATGAAAATCTACAACACATCATATATGTAAGACAAACAAAAAAAATAATAACATACAACAACTAATGGTAGGAAGAAAACACTATATATTCCTGCCTCGACCACTGCACACACAATCAGGGACTAGAGGACCAAGGGAGATGCCAACAGATGACTACCAAATGCTAGAGTGATGATATGAAGCCCTACCTCACCTCTTTTCTTCACCACCTTTCTTCCTCGGGTATCCGTGCTTCTCATCCTCATCATTACTAGCATGAGGGAGTATTTTTCTTTGTTTTGGGTGATTTTACTATAAGGTGATGTGTTTTTATGGATTATTTCAATATCTTATTTTTTATTTGGATTATTATAAACCATTTGTCAATTCTAATATTCTTTTATTTAAATTTCAGAACCATTTCTTGTGAATTGATCATGTTTATTTCATTTCACTAATTAGTTGGACTTTTTTTAAATGATCGTTATTAAATATTGGTTATTTATGATTAAATAGGTTTTCGGGTTGCCTATGATTCATGGTTGCAGCTATTAGATGACCATTCAAATGGTGCAATCACATGATCATGGAAGGATACCCAGACCATAGTTTTTCACTAACTCAATTCTGACACCAAACCTGAATAAAACCGTATCAGTTGAATCCCTAACTCAATAAACATAAAATCATTGAACCAAGAATTCATCATATCTTTATATCAATCAAATCTTGACTTCACAATATTCATTTCTCTAATCAATAAAAAAATCAATTTTTATTTCTTTAATTATTTTAAACACATAATCATCCTTATTGGTTTGACACTTGGGCTTTCCAAGTACAATATTTTTAGTTAGGTTATCTAAGTTTAACAAATTATCAAATTTTTGTAGCCTCATATGAAATAAAAAAAACCTACGAGCTATCAAATTTTTGGTTCCATTGTTGGGGATGGTTTTTGATATATTAAAATAAATTAGGAAAATTATTATTATTTTAATACATTTGTGTACACATTCCCTTGACCCCCCATTGTTTGAGGTAACAATCTATTACATGAATAATCCACTCATATAAAAGAAAAAATAGAAAATATTTCATTCAACTCTAAACTGGAGAAGACATTAAGAAACTGAAGAAAAGAATAGGAATATAATAAGAAAGAATAGAACAACACCTCTAATAGATTCCAATTTTAATGAGATGATCATGATCTAGGATATAGATAATGATTACTATTTCAAGGATTAAATCAAGGGGGGAAAGCGTTTACTAATTACGAATGACCATCTAACCTGGGATTCAATACAAGTATTTTAATACCCGTAGTAGAAACTTGACAATTTTAGATCAAGATAGAGGTCATCCAAATGATCACACACTCTTTGAAATTCACCGGGCTACCTCATGAAGACCCAAACTCACTCCTTGTTAGTTTCATGGAAATATATGAAACCTTCTAATTACATAACCTCAAAAATTATTCTATAAAGTTGTGCCTCTTCATATTATCATTATAAGAAAAAAGCACAAGACTGTATCCAAATTTTTACTTTGCGTTCAATTACCACTTGGGAATATTTTCTAAAAAATTTATTAAAAAGGATTTTCCTGCACTCAAGGACAATGGATCTATGAGTAGGTATTTTAAAATTTGATAAATTCAATGAAGATTGTTTTTATAGTTCATGGGATAGATTTAAGGGTCTAATAACAAGATTTTCTCATCAAGGAATCAAATTTTTGACATTAATTGAAAATTTATATTAAGGATTATTGCAAGGAAATCATTTGATAGTGATTGATGTTGTATGAGGTTCTCTTATGAGAAATTCACTAGAGGAGAACTATGAATAATTATATGTGATGTCTGGTAAAATCTTCTAATGAAAACCAGAATAATGGAGAGCACAAGTAGTACATATGTTTGACAGTAGATGGGTCTCGACCCAAATTAATGTCATGTCAACGAAATTAGACACAATTATGGCCACCCAAATTAACCAAGTTATGTATTATGAATATGTAAATTATTTATATTATAGTAATAAAAATTATGTAATAGGATGGAGGCCACAACAACCACAAAATCATAATCAAAATCAATTCTAATGATTTTATCGAAGACAACAATTGTTTCACCCTCAACACCAAGGGCCAACAATAACTATACAAGTTAATTACCTAGAGGAAAACATTGAAAATTTTATGAATACCACAAGAGTTTCACTAAAAGTGTTGATAGAATACTAAAGGGATCAAGGAATTGTGATTAGATATTTGAAGAATTACTCACAAAACCAGAAATCCATAATGAGGAAGTTTGAATTTCAAGTCGGTCAGATCGCTGAATAACATAGAGAATGATAAAGAGGATAAATTCTAGGATTTACCTAACAACATCCCCATTCAGATGTAAAATCCATATTTCGTAGAAGTGGGAATAAGAAACAAGGGAGTGACATAGAATTCTAATGAAATAATGGACAAAAATAAGTTGAATCGAGTAAAGAATGCCACATAAAAGCTAAGGAACATAATGTGGAGGAAAGACCACCACCATACGAACAACCACTACCATTTATAGATTGTTGTAAGTAGGTGAAGATTGATGGGAGAAAAAATGATATAAAAAATGTTACAAAAGATACACACTGGCATTCCATTGTTGATGAAATTTCAAACATGCTTATTGATGCAATGATCATGAAGGATTTTGTGATGAAAGAAATCCTGAATAATTAGATATTGTTCCACTGGAATGAGAAAGTTTAGAAGTAGTATCAAGAATCCTACCAATGAACCAAGATAATATAGTTAGTTTTCCATTCCAATTACAATTGGTACTAATTGGTTTGGTAGGGATTTATATGGATTAGGTTCTAATGTAAATATAATGTCCTTTTAATCAATCAAGAGCCTAGGATTGATAGATATGAAACAAACTCACGTTATAATTCATCTAGATGATACAACAGTGAGAATTACTTGAGGGATTTGTGAATATGTCAACTTTAAGTAGAACATTTCTATTTTGGTGGTATTTTCTGGTTATGTATATGGATGAATAGAATCTGTCAATAATCATGGGAATACTATTCATAGCCACGGAAAGGGAATTGATTGATGTTCACAGTGGAGAACAAAGTTTAAGAGTTGTAGTATTATAAGTGATATTAAATTTAAATAGGGAAATTATGAAATCAGATGAAACAGTTAATAAATTTTTCAATAGATAGTCATATAAAATAAGTGTAAGTTGCTTTCCATGGAAGAAGAGATGAAGTATATACTATTTAAAGTAAAATAAAAGTGTTAAACCCCTTATTAAAGATAATAAATTTCTAGTAAAATATGAAGGTATATGGGGAACACTCATCCAAAAATAATTTAAAGAAGGATAACATGTTCGAATTGTCAGTGAACTACCATTTTATTTTTCAAGAATGGATAAAAACCATTGGATTGTCCCTATAGAAATTGAGAAGGTATTCTCTAATGGGAGAGTGAAATCAGATTCATAGAAATGTAAAGGACCCATATACAAATAAGAATCCCAACATTGATGTTTCTTATATCCAGATCATGTAAACTCTTTCCTAACATCAACCACTTATAGGTGAAGGAGGTAAGGGTGATCCAAAAATGGAAAAAAAATCTCTTTCAGGAGGAAATCCTAGTTTTTTATTATCTTTATTTATTTTCTATTTCTAGAAAAGAGTAATAATACATAATATTTTTAAATTTCATTGTTATGAATTTTTCATTCAATTTTGTATCTTTAGCTTTAAAGGACCATCAAGGAAGGAAACAGATATAAGAAAGCAGTATGAGAAAAAGTTTTGGAACAATTACTAACCATTAAGGCCAATTACATGTCTTGAAAGGAAGCAGACAGAACCTGTATAGACCCTATTTGAAGTGTTAGTTTAAATGGGTATTAATCATTTACATTGTGTAATTTTCTATTTTATTTCCAACATTTTAAATGTTTTTGAGTGTTAATTTCCAATTGAATTTCCCATACCTGATTCTTTCTTTACAAGACTAAACTAAGATATATAAACAACATGGGATAATTTTCAGGGCATGTATTAATATTTATTTTTTGATAAATATAAATGATAAACAGGGGATGAAGAATTATTAATGATAAGAATGTCAATTATGATTTAAGAAACATGATTTGAGTAGAATTTAGAGTTTGGTAAATGAACTTTTTCAAAGATATGTCCACGATTTGTATTTATGATATTATAATTAATTGTTTTACTTATTCATACAAATTTGCATGATTAGTTATCCCAACCATTTCTCTGATTCATTAGACAACCATTGATCCAATATTTTTCAGTTTATCTTTTTTATTTTTTTTGAGAAACATAGGAAAGTTTTCTTTTAGAAAACTCTTTGTATCTTATCAAATCTATGACTGCACAAAATCACTTTTAATATGATTGAGGCATTCTTTTTTATTAACACTTTTACTGAGACCCACCTTGAATTAATCCATTTTTAAGTCCATATAATCAATGAAAAACCTTGTTAGGTGAGGATCCACATTATAATATTATATTATCCACTCCTACCTTCCCCTATTTTTTATGATGTTTAAAAGAATAATCTTGGTGGGGGGATTTGTAGGATGTACTGGGAGAAACTTCATTGTAGATATTTTGTGGGGGGTTTTTCTATTATGATATGGGGAGAGGCCATGACAAATTTCATTGTGTTTAATCATTTAATTCTATTTTAAAAACAATTTAAAAAGAAGAAAATAAAAAATTGGGTTGTGTCTTGGGAGGATAAAAAATCACCATTATCCAGAATTAAGATATTTTGATCGTATGTGGTTAAGTGGGGGATGTGATATCTGCTTGAAGCACTACTTTTCAATAATAAAAAAATAACAAAAGAAAAAAAATAAGGTAGGTTGATTCATTCATTTTGATTACAAGTATCATATACCCACATTGAGATTTTTGGGGAGAAGAGGGAAACCACAAATATAATGGGAGATATTTATTGATCGTATCTTTCAAATAATTGAAAAAATGCATTAGAGTTAAACTTCATTTTTGAACCTTAATTTTAACATCATTTACCTAGCCAACCTAAAGCCTCGGAGTCATTGGAACCTTAATGGTAATTCTTCATGATTAATTATGATCTATGTATTTACATAGTAGATATGATAGATTCCTTGAAATCATATGTTAAGTGACATGTTTTTCAGGTATAGTTGAACTCTATATACATTCTTTACCTGGATAATGAGAAAAAAATAATAGTGAGGTAAATTGAAAATGTAATGCATATTAATAATTAATTGAAAAATGAACATGGATGAAGGAAAAGATTGATTTTAAAAAATAAGAAAATTAAAATACTTGTTTACCTTATCTTTTTGAAAAGTGAGGCATTGAAGAATTTTCTTGGGTGATGCCTGGACATTTGATTAATCATTGATCAATTTTTTTATTGAAATTTAATTTGAATCATTGTAAGGTGAATGACTTTTATATTTTGTTAAGAGTCAATCCTTGATAACAAGTCTGGATTCAAGTGTTGGGGTACATAATAGTTGTATTTCATGCATATATTTTAGAATGGTTTAACGTATTGATTTGTGTATTCAAATTATTTTTATTTCTAATATTTTTAATATTTGACTTGTCTTGTGATTTATAGAAACAAACAATGAATCTTTGGAAAAGGAAAAAAGTGGAAAATTTATGTTCTAAAAGACACTTCCCACCTCTTTTCTTCACTCATGGCGCGACATCAGGTTTTTTATGATGTTGTATAGCTGGAGAACTGTAATAGAAAAATTACCTGACGTGTATTCAAGTTAAACGATGGGATTTTCCAAAATAATTTTCTTCCATATAATTCATGTCATGCATATTACATGATGTGAAGGGACATTAAAAATAATTTACACATATTACATGTCGTGAAAGTGTGGTATATGAATGATATGAAATAGATGCTGATGACATGGATTACATATCATGAAAATATATTTCACATCTTGAATGTTTTGATAGATATAAAATTAATAATGCACCGTGGATGAGGGTTTCACAAAAATCCTTTATATTCAGGCCATGACCGCTACACACATAATTGGGTACCAGATGACCACGGGTGATTCCGATAGACAACATCTGGATGAAGGAGTGTTGATCCAGAGCCATGATTCGCCATCATTTATCACTACATTTCTTCCTCATGTATCCATGCTACTCATTCTCATCATGCCTAGAAGGATAGAGTATTTTTCTTTGTTTTGGGTGATGTCATTGTACGGGTATGTGTTTTTAGGGATTATTTCTCTCTTTCATTCTTGATATGGATTGCTTCAAACCACTTACAAATTCCAATATTGGTCTTTTTGAAATTGCATTCCCATTATAAGTTAATTGAGAATTATTATTTCATTACATCAATTAATTGGCCAATTTTTTGTACGAACATTATACAATCAAGATTGTTTATAATTATATAGGGTTTTGGATACATTGTTTCATGTTTTCAGCTAGTAGATGACCATTCCAATGGTTCAATCATAAGATTAGGGCATGATACCCAAACCAAAGATCCTTTCTTACATAATTATGACACAATAATTGAATAAACCCATATCAATTGAATCCCTAGAACATGAACATGAAAATAACTAATACAAGCATATCGCATCTCGTAATATCAACCAAATCTCTACAAAAATTTGTTTCTTTATTCAATAAATCATTCATTTTAAATTGTTGTTTCATTACTTATTTTTTAACATATTGATCATCCCTATCAGTTCAAAACATGAGTTTTCCATGTTATATATTTTCTATTAAGTATCTGGAGTTTAATATATTATTAAAATAGTGTATCCCTATAAAACATTAGTTATTCCTAATGGACTTTCACCATTACATTATATTTTGGATTTACTTTAGAATGTAAGGGAACTATCCTCTTCTTATTTTTCATTTATGTACATATTTTGTGGAAATTATTAAAAATGTTTGAATACAATTATTTCATGTTTTTTTATGAATTCATTTTTGAAAAAATAATTATTTCTCAATGGGTGACCTTCATTCACTCCCATTATTCCATTTACATAATATAATTTTCATATATTTCATGCTTCCAAATTTCTTTAATTAATTATTTTCATTTTCATAGTATATTCTTATTATATGAAAAATAAACCCATTTCCATATTCATGGATATTTTCTAAGATGAAACCTTGGTTAATTTATTTGGGACTAAAAATTAGGAAACTTTTATTCATTTCTCAAGTGTTAAAAATAATTTAACTCCCATTACATTAAATCATATATAAATTTAATAAATGTATATGAAACCCATTAATTATTTTCCACATGTTAATAATTAAATTTATTCCTATGATATATGCAGAACACATGAATTTAGACATATGAAGGGTGCTCCATCATAGTACTCCAATATATTGGGTGAAGAATTATTCCCTAGAGATGAAATTTTTTAAGATACCTTGGTCAAAACTCTTGGTAATTATGCTTTATAACACCTAGAAGATAAAAAATGTGATATTTATATAAATGGATCATTTTCTATAGTAAAAAAAACTTACATGTTGAATATCATGTACTTCTGATTATTCTATCATTATATACCTCATGTTTTATCCTTGATGATTGTTCATGGTGTATTTTATTCTTTATACAATACATGGTGAAATACTGAACATTTCCAATTATTTCATATCCCCATGAAATTACATGTAGTATGTTTACTAAGGGTGAAAAAAATATTATTTTAAATGGGTTTTACAATGAGCATGCTTATGTTTTTCTTATGTAATTCATATATTACCTCTTTATTTTACTAGACATTAGACCTTTGAATATCATTAAAATTTAACAATGTAATATTTTAGGAATGAATTGTATTAAAATTAATATATTAAAATTTTGGGATTCTATGTTTGGTATAAAATTTAATTTGAAATTATTTATATAAATTATAAAAAAACATTATTAAGAACTATATAGATAAGACAAAATATAGGAAAACATCATTATATTTTGATGAAGTATAATGTGATTTATTTATATGAAATTAATGTCCTCTTTAAATATTACAAATCGATGTGTCTATGGAATAGTTATACCTAGTTTTAACAACCCAAAAAGGGAAACATGGGGTGTTGTCTCGATCATCACCAGGTGCATTCCAAAGTGGCCTCACTGCCCATATAATTTTAGACTTCCATGGGATATACGTTGTTTAACCTTTATATTTTTACATACGTTTATGATTTATATATATATATATATATTACTTTTTTAGGATTGAATAATAGAATATATCATCCCAAAACCCATACTCACAGATCTGGTTTTGAATTCATAAACATTACATTTTCAAATTTGATTCTGGTACATATAAAAAAATCTCATCAAAACCTTAAAAACATGGAATTAATAAATTTGTATCTAATACATTCTTGAGGACCTTAGAGGATTTTATTTTTTAATAATTATAAAAAAAACTCTAATAAAAAGTCTCCATGAAATGAAAATAGAATATTTCCCACCTAACCTTGTATTTCTTATTTCAAAAGAAGTCATTGTCATCATCAATAGGATATAACTTATATAAATAATTCATTAAACCTCATTATTTATAACCTAGTAGGAATTAAACATAAGAATAGTTATACTAAAATTTTATTAAGGAAAAACATAAGTATTAGGAATTGAATTCCATCAATGATCATAATAAGTTTATAATGACATGATTAAATAATCATAGCGCATAAGATAATATTAAAAGAAATTCTACCCATAAATACCTAGATCATATAATAAGAAAAAATGGAAATATAAATATTCATTATAATCAATAATAATTATCCATGTTATATAGATATTTATCATAAAGATCATTATAAGCCCATAACAAGTGTCACAAAAACGTGTTTGTATCTTGAAACATTACAATCACAAAAAATATACAAAACACTTATAGTTGGAAGAACCATACACCCTACATCTAAAATATTTATCCATAGAAAATAATTATTATCCAATTAATTGGAGCACTATATTATTGTACCCATTTTTTAAGCTATAACGTGCTCACCCGATGTTATCATGGCCAACCCATAATATAAGTTGTATTGGGTTTACCCAGTGCTATCTGGGCCCCCAAATGTATAAGATGTAAATAGATCATCTGGATCTATCTATGACACCCCATCATATAAACTATGTCTAATAACCACAACATGGTTAATGTACAGTGATATTTCATTTCATCATAAAACTCTTAAGGAAAATTAGTATTTGTTCATAACCAGATTTAATAATAGATTAGGAATGGTTTTCATGTAAATATCTTTGAAGCATTATTAAAATATTTAAAATAAAAGGGTTTCACAACAATCTCTTTGATAAATGACTAACACATGTAAATGGAATTGCTTTCATGACAATATCTTTGAAACATTTTTAAATTTTGGAAATGAAACGGGTTCTATAATACTCTCTTTGAAACATGATCAATATGTGGAAATAAAACAAGTTTCATAACAATCGCTTCGAAATAGTAACATTTGATTAAATTAAATAATTAAGATGTTGTCATTAAAAAATATCCCTAGTCTAGGATAATTAAATAAAGGTTTTTGGTTTGGATTAATGTAAATACCATTAATAAATCACTAAATATTATGGGGGAAAATGTGTTTTCCATTTTTAAGATAACATTTCAAAACATAATTTTTTTTAATGTCGATTTCATGGAAAATAATTTTATTAAAAATAATTAATTTCATGACTAATAAGAAAACAATTTCTTTAAAAACATCATTTTAAATATTCAATGTTATATTTAAATAACTGATGATCATGTCAATTGGTAAATCTATAAATCCCATAAAGAACATTCCTTATTCAGATTAAAAAGGTTTAAAAAGTTTCTTATTTGGAATTTGACAAGATGATTCCATTGAAAAAATTTATAAAAATGAAAAATTTGTAAAATAGTATTTAATAAAGCAGTTATTATGGGGTAAAAAACTTTTGGAAACTTGTTTAGCAAACATGTTTTTCCAAAAAAACACTTCTCACGGAAGAGTGATATAATATAAAACATTCTTGAAAACATTTTACTCGAAAAACATTAAAAACAAAAATGTGAAAAAAATATACTATAACATTTAAATATAATTAATATCTATAGTATAGAAAAATTCATGAGTTTCTTGAGATATTTATCATGATATCTAATAATTTGAGCATAACCATAAACAATCTTGATAAATAATGAGTTTGTAACATAAAACTCTTACAAATTTGGTATCTCTGAATCAAAATCTGCATTAAAGGATTAAATTAAATGATACATAAAATTCCATGATAATAAATTAATTAATTATATTGCATGTCAAATGTGATTTTTGTAGACCTCATAAAATAAATATATTCATAACATTTCATAAGTCTTAAAGAAGGTTAATTTTGAAAACCAAATCCCTTACTCCTTTCAATAGTGTTGAAACTATAGGCCCATTGAATGAGAGATCCTAAAAATGGTATTTAAATCTCCATGATTTAAGGATAATATATATAAAATACCTCCATGGTCACTTTAGACTCAATAAACCAAAAATAATTGGTTAATATGGCATATATCTCATAGAAATAAATGTTACATGAGAAAAACTTTAATGTCAGTCTGACTTGTCATGTATGTCATTATATTATTGAAGAATAAACATATGATAATTATTCACTTGAGGAATTTTTTTCAATTTTAGTAATACTTTTATTTAAATTATTAACATTTTATATACAATTACATAATCAATTAAGTTTACATCATATTTATTTGACCAAATTCAGCTTATTTGTAAAAAATGACATTATTAGGTTGACTATGGTCAAATATTTTATTTTTTAAACATCACCAAAATGATAATAATCACTTATTTATCATAATTGTATATAAATTATAATATTTAGATGAATCATGAGAGTTGGTTTTGAAAAAAGAACTAACATTGTCATCATTGAGATGGTAGGTCATAGGTTTACATAAGTGACAATTTCATTTTATATGATCATTATAGAAAGAATGTAAGTAATATATTACCTTTAAATAATGATAATTAGATAATAAATTTTAATTATATATAATTATATATATAATTTCTTTTTTTTGTGATGCAAAAAACAAACCATGTCACTTTTAGGAGGTGGTATTACGTTCATCCATGAATGATGTTATCACATTTTCAATTCGTGAAAATGTAAGAAATAAAATGATAAAATATATTTATATGATGATAAATATGTTAGAAATATCATAAATATGTTATTTATATCACATATATTTATTATATATACCCTTATTACCTTCCGCATAATGAGTTGGTGAAAAATGGATCACATTGCTTCACGAGACGGTTGTCCAACGTACATCAGAGAAATGTTGTTGTATACCTTAAATAATAGAACATAAAAGGATATATGTGATATAATGACTCCATAGGTATAGTACTATTATAAAAATTCATATATAAAATTTACATCCATAATCATACCCAACCATGAGATGTGGTAATGGAAGAAATGAATGACATCATTTTGTAAGGTGGTAGTCTGTTGTACACATGAATGATCATTTCATTACCCATTTTATGGAAGTTTGTGGGTTTTTAGCTCATACACTTAATATAAAAACATCTCATTACATAGAATATAATAAGGTTATTATATCATAATGTTATAATGATTATTGATTGAGTTATATAATAAATCAAAATAAAAACACTAGTTTAAGATTATTACCTATTCTTCAAGGATCCTTCATAGGATTCCATTAAATGTCTTCATAGTTTGGATTTCATAAAAAAATAATCCTGATATGATCAGGGTTGGGATGCTGGGATGTGATTTGGGTAGGTATATGGAAAAATAAATAGGTATGAAGGTGCAAGGAAGGGATGAGAGCAGGTGTCCTTCAATTAATGGGGTGAGTCGAATACATATTATTTTTTCAATGACTAAATTCCATCCATGTTTTTTCATTTCACAAGGCTCTAATTATGGTCTATTCTAGAGAATAAAATGGATAAGTTCAAAATATGTCCATAAAAAGGGTTTTGGAAAAGGGTTGGGTCGTAAACCATTTGATGGAAGTGTGCGTGGTAATAGGTCATAACCTTAACATAACTACACCATAGTATTTGGAAGATAATGAGGTTATTATATAATCATTGTATAAGAAGATGTTTATGAGGTGGAGAAGGAAATGAACTAAAAAATATCATTGAATAACATTGCCTCTTCTTCCAGTATCCTCTATAGGATTCCATTAAAGGCCAACCTAGGTTTCTTTTCTACAAAAATGATAACTTCTAGGATTAGGGGAGGGGGAATTTTAGATGAGATTTGGGTTGGTCTTGTCCATACTAAAGTGGTTTAAACATTTAAAGAGAGGTAAATATGTGGTAGCATTTTATAGGTGGGTGTGTGGCAGACATGTATTTTTTAAAACGAATGAATTCCACACAAGTGTTTTCATGTCATAGATCCCTAATAATGGCCCATTATCGATCCTACAAGCGATATGGTCAATATATGTCCATATAATATGTTTTATACAAGTTTTGTGTAATTTTTGAAACTTATATTTCACATATAACAATTGTGTGACGCGTTTTTTCCTCAATCGTTGTAATTAATTTTAATTATATTCAATAATCACATTGGTAAAAAATTATGGTAAACCTTACTAGATAATATAAATAATTATGATTCGAAATATTTATTCCATTTATCCTAATTAAATTCACATAAATGAAAATATTTAATTTCATATTAATCTTGTGTACCCTGTGTGACAATGAGTTTTTATGAAGTTTATTTTTTAGAGATAAACATTTATATATTAACTCTGTGGATAATATTAATCTTAGTATGAACCAAAATTAACATTTAATGGTATATAATCAATAAATTTAATCAAAAAACATTCCACATTAGAGATTATTTAAATAATTTAAAATTAAGAAACATCATTCATTTTAAAATGTTTTTTTAAAACCCCTTTTTTTTAATCTCAAAAACTAAAATACAATAAAAACCAATAGAATGTTTATTCCAAGTAATTTAGTGGATTAAATATAACCCAGGATACATTAAAACATATTCAAAACATATCGATATTTTCAAAATGTATAATTTATTAAATATAATAGAATTTTTATAAAAAACTATATTTTTCACTATTCAGTGAAAAAAATATTTTCTAAAAAATCACCAAATTTTACTCAAAGTAAATTGGGATATTATAATTCAAAAAATAAATTAAATTTTATCAAATATATTAACTAAATAGGCTATAATTTAATTATAATATTCTTTTAATGACAAAAATCTATTTTTTAAGAAAATATATTGTTGAAAAATAAAATCACTTTACTAAAAATAGATTGTTTATATAATATAAATTAATCAACATCTTTATATTTATTAAGACATATATATATATATAAGTGTATATTTTTTTCAAAATTATTTAACACTATTCATACCTACTAATTATACAACCATGTTATAATAGTTATATATATCATGGGTTTATTTTTGGTGTGGTGTGATGAATATGATATTGAACATACAAATATCAAGGTTGAGTGTAATCCAAGCTAAAAAGAGTGTTTATTATAACAAAATATCTAGATATTGTTTCGGTCCCTTTTACTCTTTTGAATAAAAATTTATTCTTTTAAAATTTCAGGGTGTTACACACACCCCCATTTAATAAATTCTGTCATTTCAATTTTAACATTATCTCAATAAATAAATGTTGGCCATTTAGAAAATCTGTTGTTTTAAAATAACATCAATTTTTTTTAATAAAAGAACATCTTAATATGATATAAAGTAATGAATAAAAAAATATGGAATAATGTATTACTAGGTTTCAAAATAGGATATCACAGGTTGTAATAGATGGAAAAGGTAAATAATCATATTGAGTGTTTTGAGTGATTGATCACAAGAATGTGAATAATCAAGGGATTGTTATGAGACTCAAATTCGTAAATATGTGATGATAAAAAAGGTCTTAGGTTATTCAAAATTTAAGTAACTAGGAAAAATTGTTTCCTTGTCCTATTCTTAGCATTGAGTAGTTATATTACTATCTTAATAAAGATAATATGGAAATATATTTACATAATGAGTAGACATTCACCCTTTATCAAATTTCCACCAAAATATCATATTTTTTCCAATTATCAGGGCCCGTGAATAATTTTTATGAATAAATAACTAAAATAATCACAAAACACTAAAATAGAAAGTCAAGATACTTCACATGTCTTCATACATTTACCAAAACCAAAATGGCTAGCACAAGGGAATATAATTCCCAAAATGAGAAAACCTTCAAAAGAAAAATTGTTCTTAAAAATTTAATAGTAATACCCTATGTTAGAAATAAATTATTCAATGCATAAATATCCTAAAAAATTATCCAATTATTTTCTTCCAAGTTTAAAACACAAAGATTAAAAGTATTTGATCATTTATTCTTCCAAAATAAATGAACTATTATATATATAAAAAATACATATGTTACCAAAGTAAACATAATATTTACATAATTTTTTTCCAAATTAACTATAAAATCATGTTCGTATGTGGTAGGAGGTACACCCTTGTCTCAATTTGGTTGTGGGTTTAATCCCCACGACCTTGCCAGGTGCGACCCGACCATCAGGTTATGATTTTTTCTATAAAAATGAAAAAATAATTCCCTAATAAAAAACATCATTTTGATAATTGGGGTTAAAAATACAAAATATACAATAAAAAATCTCCCAAAATGGCATTAAAACCACAAAATATTTACCAAATAAAACACTCATAGTGTGTCTAAAACTTTTAACCTGAAATTATCTTTAATATCATAAACCTATAAAGGTATCCATTACTCTTATAGTAAAACAACATGTAAACATCATAATATAAAAAATTAAATAAACTGACCTCTAATATGAACTATAAAATCCCATAACTCTTACATTCAAATCGGGTGACGAAATCGTAAAAATTTTATTTTCATATTGATATCGATAATTGTAAATAGTTTTTTCTAAAAACCCATAAAAAATAAAAAAGTAAAATATTTGATCCCTACATTCTATACGAAATTTTAATTTTTTAGTTTTAAGGAATTAGGAAAAACTCCTTATGAACAATAACCATGTCATAAAAAAATAAATTTTCCCACTTAACCCTACTTATCTTATTTCACATTAATTCATCATAATCATCCATGAAAAATCCCTTGTAGAAATAATTAATTCAGTCAAATTCTTTATAAACTGGGGAGAAGGAAGAATAATAAGGGTGGGATCAAAATATCATTAAGGGTAAACATGAGAATTATTAACTAGATTTCATCAATGAGCATAAGAAGTGCATAATTATATGACAACATAATAAGAGTGCATTAGAAAACCATAAAAGAAAAAATACCCATAAAAATGGATAATAAAATATGAAAACATGGAAATAGAAATAGTGATTGGAATAAATAATCATGAGCCATGTGATATCAATCTTGATCATAAGAAACATTATAATCCAATACCTAGAATAACAAAAATGTGTTATTATCATTGTACATTCCAATAATAAAACTCTTATAAAACCATTACAATTGGATTAACCATACAACCAATGTTGAATATAATTATCTAGTGAACTTAATCGCAAACCAATTTACTATATAAATATTTGTTATAACCCATCATTTAATAAATAAATAGCTCACCTAATCCACTTTGGGGCACCCCATAAAATAAGATGTAATGGGTTTACCTAACACTATCTAGGGAGCCACATTGTATAAGTTGTAACGGACCCATCTAGTTCTATCTAGATTAACCCTTAATATACGCTATATCCAAGAATCACAACATTAATAAAGTAAAAATATATTTCATTTCATCATAAAACTAAAAAACAATCATTATTCATTCATTGCATTATTTACCTATGGAATAGAAACGGGTTTCAGGTTAATCTCTTTGAAACGTGATTAAACTTTGGAAAAGATATGGGTTTAATAAAAATAAATTTGAAATGTGACTAACCTATGGGAAAGAAATGGGATCTATAAAAAAAATTCAACACATTATTAACTCATATAAATGAATGAGGTTTAATAATAATCTATTCGTAACATGATTAACCCTTTGCAAATAAACAGTTTTTAAAAAATATCTTTTAAACTATTTTGTTCCACACTTAGAATGAATAAAGATGATTTCAATTCATAATATCCTCAGTGAAGGATAAGTAAAAACAAGAGGTTTTGAAATTTATGAATTGATATTCCACTAAGACATCATTAAGAACAATCTTAAGGAAAACAACTTTTCATTTTGAAAATCACTTTTTAAAACATAATACATTTTGAGATCCTTTTCTTTTATAATAATTTATTAAAACCCAATAATTTCTTGAATAATAAGATTAAAATTCATTAAAATTTACCTTTTAAAATTTAAATGTATGCTTCAAAGAAATGACAGTCACGTTGATGTGTAATTTCATACAAGTTGTAAATAATATTCCCTTTATAGAGTATAAATGGTTGAAAATGTCCTTTTTCTAGAAAAGAAAAAAAGATACATTTGAAAATAGATTATAAAAATAAAAAATGGGTAAAAATATATTAAATAAATCAACTTAATAGGTGTAAAATTGTTTTTATTATATTTTTATAAAACATTTTTTATGAAATTATATTTTCGATCAAAGAGATAAATAAAGATAGACTCTCCTAAAAATATTTTTCTCAAAAATTTTAACTACCTAACAGTGGAAAATGGTACTATAACTTTTTAATATCATTAATTTCTATAGGAAAAGAAAATTCATGAGTTTCATGAGATATTTATCATATTACCTCATCATTGGGATCCCAATCATAAACAATCCCAATAAATAAAGACATTGCATCATAAAACTCTTACCACCTTGATATCTTTGATTTTTATGCCCCATAAAATTATTACATTAAATGAAAAATAAAATTATATGATAATAAATAAATAAATTATATTAACTATAGAATGGGATTTATATACACATCATAAAATAATATTGGTTTATAACATGAAATTTGTCACAAAGAGCCCAAATTGTGGAAAAAATCCATTAAATATTTGGTAACTTTGAAATCGTAAACCCCATGAAAATGATATCCTAGAATGAATATTTAAATCCTTATATTTTAAAACATATAAATCAAAAAAATAAATCCTGGGGAATTATATTCAGCACAAAATAAAAATATCGAGTGAATATGGTATATATATCATAGAAATAAAAGTGAGATAAGAAAAATCTTACCTTGAATACCACTTCCCATGTTTGTCTCTTTCTTCTTGAATAATAAAATTTTTAACTATTCAAATTCTTGAGAAAATTTTCCATTTTTTATATTAATTGTATTTGAGAAATTAATATTTTATAAAAATTACATAATAAATTCAATCTATGTCGGGTATTTTAACTATATTTAACATATGTGTCTAAAATGACATTGGTAGGTTGACTATAGTCAAAGAAGTCAATATAAAAATTACTAAAGAATAATAATCACAAAACAATTTCAATATTTATACAGAAATTATATTTTTTATAATGATAATAATTTTTTTTAAACATAACTAACATTACGATCACATAGAAGGTAGTCAGTATGTACGCATAACATTTTTATTTTTTAATGATCATTATTAAAATAAGATAATTAGTATTTTACCTTAATAAAATGATAAATATATCATAAATACAATTAATTTTTTATTTTTTATACTTATGTACATCATAATTGTGATTTAATTATGGAAATAAGAATCACATGGCTTTGAGGATGTAGTAGTCCACACATCTATGGTTGATATTATCACTTTTTCAATGAGTGAAAAGTTAAGAAAGAAAAAGATATATTATATTTAGATAATGATAATTATGTCATGAACATAATAAATATGTAATTTATATAAAATATATTTATCATATGTACACTTATTACCTTCCACATCACAAGTTATTGAAAAACGAATCACGTCGCATTGTGTTGCGGTTGTCTACCATTCACACAAGTGATGTTATTATACCCCTTAATGAATTGAATTTAAAAGGTTTTATATATATATATGATATAATAAAAACATAGAAATACTTATTTTATGAAATATCATATATAAACTTTATATCTGTAATAATATCAATCCACGAAAGGTGTTAATGGAAAAATGAATCACATCATTTCACAAGGTGGTAATCTATTGCACACGTGAAGGATGATTTCATAACCCATTTTATAGTAGTGTGTGTGGTAATAGTTCATAACAATAACATAAAAACATCCAAATATGTATAATATATCAATTATATTATATAATTTTCATATTATAATAATTGAAGGAGATGGCGGAAGAAATAAAATAAAAACACTCATTGAAAAATGTAACCTCTTCTTCAGGTATACTTCCTTGGTTTCCCACAGGGTCCATCCTAGATTTTTTTGTGTGCCAAAAATAAGGATTATATGATTTTGGGAAGAATTATAAGATGTGATTTTCGATGGTATTCATCGAATACAAGATGTTTGAATGTGTGAGGGGGGAAGAGAGGATGTTTGAATGTGTGAGGGGAGGAAGAGAGGGTGGCCATTTATATGTTGGTTGAGTGGCACACTTGTAATTTTTTGAAATAGTGGATACCACCCATACTGTTTACATGTCACCTAGCCCCAAAAGTGGTCCATTACTAATCTAAAAATAGATAAGGCTATATAGAGACATAAAAGATGTCTTGGAAAAGTTTCAGCTCGTTCTTAGACCTTATTTTTTGTGTTTAACCACTAAATAAACTCGTTTTTTCTTTAAACCCTGAAATTAATTTTAATTTTTTTCACTAATCACATTGATAGAAAATTAGTTTTAAATATTTATATATTATAAATTATGATGACTAAAAATATTTAATCCATTTGTCCAAATTTCATTCAAATAATAATCAAAATTTAACTTAATTTTAATCTTGAAAATGTAACGATATTGAAGGTTTTAAAGAAAAGCATTTTTTAGAAAAATATTTTTTTATATTAACAATTTGAATAATAAAAATATTTAAATGAAACTAAATTAATTTTAAATGATATATAATTTATAAATTTAAATTATCCATCAGTTATTAATTTGGTTTGTTAAAATGTAGAAACATTATGTCTCTTGGAACTATATTAAAACCCCATTTTTATACCCAAAATATATATATATATATATATATTAACTAATATAAATATGAATCAAAGTAAATATGTGGAATAAATATATCATACTATACATGAAACCATATTAAAATCATATTGATACTTAAATAACTTAATTTATTTAAAGTAAATGACTTTAAAAAATTCATTATTTTTCACTATTCAGCAAAAAATCTATATTTTATGAAAAATCAAAAAATTTCACCAAATGTAAATTTCGATATTAAGATTCCATAAAAGAAGATAATATTATAAAATAAATTTTATAAATATTCCAAAAATTTATCACAGTATTATCTTATTAAAAAACAAAAAAAAACTTTTTTGACGAAAACATATTTTTTAAAAAATAAAATCACTTTACTAAAGATTGATTGATTATTTACTAAAAATTTACCAATAATTTTATGTTGAGTTAAAAAAATTTATATAAAGTTAAATTTATATAATGTATTTAATACAATTCACACATATTAGTTTTTCAAAAAAACTATTTCATGTGTTATAATACATGAGTTAAAGAAGAATCACTTGAAGATGATCATGTTGGTATTTTTTAAAATCAATTTATATGAAACTTTAAGAGGGTTATGTGTGTTTGAAAATTTATATATGGATCTTGAAACAATAAAAATATAATAATCATATGATATCGCAATAAGTATAACAATACCAATATCATGAGATGACCATAACTAGAAATAAAATATCAAAACAAAATGGTAGTTATGCCATGCTAATATATGTGCAAAGTGTCAAAATAAAAATCAAATGAAAAGACACTGACAACTCCCAAACAAGTGTCAAACCATTTCTGGTCCCCTCATCCATGCTCCATCCCATATCAACTATCTAACACTGGGCATTTGACCTTATCATGTCCTGCAACAATGAAATCTATTTGGGTACCAATCGGGAAGCCTGAGAGGGGTGTGAGTACAACTCAGTAGGCCACCATCAGTGAGGTGTATAAAAATATCCAGTCAAAATAGTGTATGAAACTATATAAAAAAATAAATACAATTCCAATGTAAAAAATTATCACATTACCAATTATTCTTCATTTATCCACACAAACCCTTGGGTTCCCGTGAGCACCGGGATCTCAATACCTATTATTTTAGAATTCCATTGTTACCACCCTATATCTCATAACTAATTTCTGTTATTAAAATTCATATTTTATTACACATGACTTAATTCCATTGTTATCATTCATAATTTCATAATTAAATACCATTTTTACAATTCATATTTTTTAATACATGACAGAATGTCACCGTTATCACTCTTATTTCATAATTGAATTACATTTTTACCATTCATATTTCATAATACATGACAGAATTTTGATGTTACCATTCATCATTTCATAATTTAATTCCATTTTTATGATCTATATTTTATAATACATAACTAAAATCCACTTTTACCATTCATTATTTCATAATTGAATTATATACCAAAATGGCATTAACTAATTTCAAATTAATTAATCAAATCCAAAAATTGAAAACTTCTCTCATTGTCTTTATTAATTCAATAATTAATTAACTACATCAATTTCAGTTACTAATTAAATAATTACTTTATTACATACATCCCCTTAATTAATTCACCAATTAATTAATAACATTAATCTCATTAATTAACTCACTAATTAATTATTCACATCAATTAAATTACTAATTCCACAATTCGATTATCACAAAGATCCAATTAATAAATTCCCCAATTAATTAATCATAATCCATAATCCCAAAATCCCATAAATAATTCAAATAAATAATTAATCAATATCCTCAATCCCAATATTCCCAATTTCAAAATTAATTAATTAATTTATCAACCAAAGTAATTAAATCAATTTTTGAGACTCAATATGTAATCAACTAATAGAATTTCGAAAATTACATACACATAATTGAAATATTGAATTTGGGATTTAGATAATAGACCACCTACCTCAATTGGGTGAAAATGTCTCTCCAATAGAAATCCCCAATTTCATTAAAATCATGACGTAGAATGAGATTCGGATCTAAAAACTTAGAGGGGTAAAGATCTTCGATCCTGTCACCTAATCACCATAAATTGTGGTGGGAGATTCCTAGAACCCATCTTATAGGATCCTAAACTATGACAAAAATATTATGGTTGAATGGGGGTGGAATATGGGATAATATGGTGGTTTGGGTAACTAAGTTTATAATTTTAAGGTTAATTAAAAAGACTCGCAGAGTATGTTGGGAAGGGCTTGTCATGACCCGTCCTCGGGGCCCATGTCGTGACTACCCCAAGCCCGCCTTCCATAGGCCAGGGGCTGGCGACTAGCACCAAAGGCGTAATTCCCAATAACTGGGAAGGTGTTGCCTTTATAAAAGTAAACAAAACACCACAGAGTACAAGCGGAAGTAAAACACAAGTACAAAAGTAGTGCTGAAAATTAAATAGGCCAAAATAAAAACCCAACTGAAAGTATAGCTACAACAGAACGAAAGTAAAATAGAAAATAAAAGCAGCTGGAAGAATACACACAGCTCCTAGATCGTCCACCACGGATCCTACCTAAAGGGTAGGAACAGACGCCCTCTTCAGTACTCCACGTCTGATCGTCCGTTCATCTATCTCCTCTGGGTACCGACTCATCATGAGATCTACCTCCGGGTACCATCCATTCCTCGAACGCTCGGACTCCATTAGTGATGTCTGTCGTCTGCATCCAACACAACGAGATGCGGGCATAGCCCGTGCAGGGGTGAGTATAACCATACTCAGTAGAGACCCCGAGACCCTCAAGGTCTCTCTAAATCCAACAAGGATAACCACAAATCAGAAACTCAACAGATAACTCTTACTTAGTTATAAGCCCTTACTTATACCTAAGTCATCAGTAACCCATCTCAATCATGAGGAAACACAAAGGTTATGAAATCAATGGATAACCTCTACTTAGATATATGCCCATACATATACCTAAGTTACTAAGTGACCCATCTCAACCATGAGGTAAACACATGTGTCATAGACTTAGCTCAAACTAGGATTTTATTCATGAAAACAAAACCACGGCTGCTGGAGAACTCCTCCTCTGTTGAGTACAGTGGGTCTGCCGCTACAACCAAGCGCGTCCCACTAACCTTGGACTATTGAAGTACTCCACCTGTCGAGTACTGTGGGCCTGCTGCTGCAACCAATCGCATCCCACCATGGGTCTGCCGCTACAACCAAGTGCACCCCCTCCTAGCCTACAGTGGTACTCCTTCTGTCGAGTACCACGGGTCTGCCACTACAACCAAGCGCACCTCTGCCATGGGTCCACCGCTACAACCATGCGCACCCCACTAGGCTATCCAAATCACTATGAGTCGATCGATCAGCAGTCGTCAAGTCTCAGTCAGCTACTAGGTTTCTGCACTCTACTAGATCATCTCCGGGAGGGTCCGCTCCACGATCTACTGTAGATAATCCAAGTATCACAAGTCCCATGAAGAAGTATCTCAAAGGACCGCCTCCTCATACGGGTCTCAAAGCAACTGAAGGTGCGTCAATCAGACGCCCGGTCTTTGAATTATTAGCATTTTTGTCCCAGGGGCCCGGTTGGTTTTGTGTACGAACCAACCCGACCACATCTCAACTGTACCCCGAACTCTCATAGGGTATACCCATAGGGACCGTTTCCCAATGTGATCACCAACGCCGCTGACGGTTCGTCAAACGGACGTCCGGTCTGAAAGTTATCATCTTTTTCGTTCTAGGGCCCCGGTTGGATTTTGGGTACAATCCAATCCGGCCACTATCCAACTACAACCAAAACTCAGGATAAGTGTGTCAAAATATCTGTCTCATCAAAAGGAATCCCTCAAAGTTGACATCACGTCAATCGGACGTCCGGAGCTCAAGTTATAAGTGTTTCCGCTCCGAGGGCCCGGTTGGTTTCGTGCACGAACCAACCCAGCCAAACCCAAAGTTCTCCGAAACCATGAGTTTAATATACAAAAATGACTGTCTCGATCCAAGGATTTTGTCTCAGCTGACAGTGCATTGATTGGAGTTCCACAACACAATTTATGGGTAAAAGACCAAAAGGGGTCCGGAAATAGGGGCTCGGGTCCAGTCCTACCCGGCCCGATACCCCCAGGGTCGGCCCGAACCGCGTCGACCCGACCCGGGTCCAGGTCCGGCCCACTGGGACGTGGCCTGGCCAAGCCTGACCGGCTCGGCTTGGCCAGCGGGGCACGGCGGCTCGGTCGTAAAGGCCGAGCGGAAGGGGTGCCGGGGGGGGGGGGGGGGGGGCTTCCCCCCACATGTTCGTAACCGCGGCCCCCCATGCGGGGGGGCCGCTCCTGTCGGCCAGCCAGGGGTTACGACCCCTGGACCTTTCTCGGAATCCGGTCGGCCCGGCTGGCCGGCCGTGCAGCTTCCGCGGGACCCCGTGGTCCCGCCCTCCTGCTCCGGCACCGGCGGCCGGAAGCCGCCCGCCGCTTCCTGCTCCGTCGCGGCCTTGGTCCGTCCGGCGCGGCACGACAGCGCTGCGCCCCTCCACCGCAGCCCCGCTCCGGATGCGGCCTCTTTGACGTTATCAGGCGCGGTGCAACGGCACCGCGGATTGTTCGACTTCAATGGCACCACTCTTCTTCGCCCATTACCATAGCTTCCGCGCGGTGCAACGACATTGCACCGCCTTACATTAGCCGCAACAAAATCAAATAATCAGGGGGGAGGAGGGTCGACCATGTTCGTGTGGTCCGACCTCCTTCCATTATTGCGATATTAGGCGACTCAATTTGAAAAGAAGAATGGCAATGGAAGTAATCATGAACAAACAATTAAAATAATCCCCTACCTCGAGCATAGTTGAATAAAGGCTCGTCGCGGAATTTCACATCGTGAAAGGAGGCGTCGTGGAAGGAGGTTCCGTACACGTTGACGGAGATCTTCTGAGGAGGAATGATGTCTCCCTTCTTTTTACGTGGGAAGAAGGAACGAAAGAAAGTGCGTCGGGTCGTCGATCTCCAAGGAAGGCATCTCTCACCATCTTCCGCCGTCGGAGGTTGGTGTTCTTCACGTTCTTCATCGAGGAAGAAGAACTTCACGACCTTGATCAAATTCTCCCCAGCCTTCACGCACAACGAACCCCTTAATAAAATAATACTTGTCTTATTTTATTAACACACAAGCCAAACGTCTTTGAAATTCAATATTGATTCTATCAATTAATTGAATTAATTGAAATGTTTAAACCACCCAAATTAAAAGAGGTATTTCATAACAGATAAAAGAAAGGGTTGAATTTCATTTAAAGGGGGGTGTGTGTGTGTTACCTTATTAAAAGAGGGGGTTGAAAAAGGTGAGGGTCGTGTGGGCCCCACCCCAAAAATATCCTACGTACTGGAGTAGGATATAGTGGGTCCCACTCTAACAACTTAGCTTAGGTTAAACAACTTTAAATAAAATAAAAATTGGTCTCACCATTTTTATCTTATTCCTTTACTTAACCAAACATTTTAAGTGCCACACCCGAGCTAAACTTTGGAAAGTGATTTCGGGCACACCGGGCCACGGAATCAGGTGCCTTCAAAAACTGCATACTCGTAAAATCCTAAAGAAAATTAAGAAAAAAAAATTCCTTGAAATTTACAAGTCTTTACATTACTCCCACCTCAGTTATTTACGTCCCTGTAAATATTTAACACAAACTAGGGATACAAAAGCGGTAATGAGCACGCATCTAAGCCTTCTGCTCCCAGGTTCTCCCCCAGATGTTCTTGTGCTGCCAGTGAAAGTGCAACTGAGGAATCGATCATTCAAGTAAGACCTGCTCCTGTCGATCATTGATCTCCACTGGAATCTTCGTGCATGTCACCCTATCATCGACGTCCAACACCTTGAGATCGATGTTGTGTGAAGGATCATGCACGTATCTCCTCAGCCGAGGTACGTGGATGATTTCATGAACCCAGTGCAACTAAGGTGGAAAGGTCAAGTGGTAAACCACCTCGCCTACCCTGCTGAGGACCTGGAAGGGTCCAATGAAGCACAGAGATAACTTTCCGCCTTAGCCAAAACTCTGTAATCCCCGTTGAGGTGAGACCCGCAAGAAGATGTGGTCGCCATCCTCGAACTCTAGTGGCCTCCGCCTCTTGTCAGCATAAGACTTCTGCCGGCTCTGAGCTGTCCTCATCCACTCCTAGATGACCTAGACCTTCTCCGTCATGGCCTGGACCATCTCTTTTCCCACAAGAGCTAATATGATTTCTTCTTTTCCGATAATAGAAATCCGCTCTCATCCCCTGGATGAACCACGTTATTTGCCTAATATAGTCAATCGAAACATGAATGATGTATTCATGCCATGGATGACGTCATAAGGCCTCGACGTTACTACCAAGAGATCCAACCGTCACTCTCACCTCTAAGGGTTGAGTCACACTGTCGGCATCAGTGTGTGGTCACTAGGTCTCCTCCAAAAGGTATCTCAAAGTGATGGTCAAGTCAACGGTTTTTAAACCAGAACATCTTAGTAACAACAAAAAGGAAGGAATCAAATGTCACAAAGGTAAGTGTATTTTCATTATTGTAGATCATAGTACAAAGACACAAATGTAACAAAAAAATGGAACTAGAAGTACGAAGAACAAAAGGAAAACACTAGTTCTGCTTCTATCCACTTGCTTTTGGAGCTCCGTAGTCGTATTCTTCTACTACATGAAGCTGAGCTCTCCCATGTCCACTTGTTCCCTGCGGTCGAGGTGGACCTCCTGGTGGTGGTGGTGGCAACACCTCAAAGTGTCGTCCACCTCCATCTGCAAGGCCAGCTCCCCTGCCACGGTCTCCTGCTCCTTGCGGTCTACCTCGATCGAACCTATACCTCTGTCTGGGAGGTCCTTCGTTTATCTGCTGGTCATCTTTTTGGCGGGTCAGACAGTCGCGTGCCATGTGACCAATCCCGCCGCAGGAGTAGCATTGTTCGCTCCTAGTAAGTCGCTCTCCACCCCAGGTGCCTCGCACACACAATCCTGCGTCATGCGGTGGACCACCTATAGGTCTGGTCCTCTTGGACCTCTGCGTCATCTATCTACTGCCCGCCATAGAATACTCTACCGCATGACGGCTAGTGGTGGGTCCTGCTGCTAGAGACTTCTCAGCAAGGAAACTCTCCACTAAGAGGGCTCGCTCCAACACCCCTTGTCTGCATTGGGATGCTATGAGAAACAACAAAAGATCTAATCTCTCGCTTGAGCCCCTGCTCGAAGGTTCGGGCCCTGAAGACCGGGTCTCATACCATATCTGTGGAGTAGCGCGAGAGGTCTGTGAACCTCACTGAGTACTGCGCCACTGTCATTCTACCCTGTTGTAGATGCAGCAGCTCCTTTATACGCACCGCTCAAAGGGTGGCTGGTATAAACTCTGCCTGGAATAGGCTCTCGAAGTCTTCCCATAGAAGTGTTGCCTCTTCATGCATCTAGAGCATCAGGCTCCACCATCTGCCTGATACTACCTGAAAAAGCCTACCATCAAGGATCACCATGAAGTCTGCTGGCGTCCCCACTAGACTGAAGACTCTCACCACAGCCTCCATCCAATCCTCAGCCACCTGCGGGTCCATCTCTCCCCTGAACCTGGGTGGCCTCTGGCGCTAGAACTTGTGCAGTGCGCTCATGCGACGTGCACCATCTACTGCTGGGGCTGGTGGCATCGATGGCCCAACGGGTAGTAGTACCACTGGTGCCTCAACTGGCATAGGACCCTGTACTGAGGCCACGTCACTCGGCGGGCTGTCAGTACGTACAACTCTCGGGGCTCTAGTTGGTCATCTGCAGGGAGGCATATTGAAAGTAACAAACATGACATGGTCAAACGATTTATACCTGGTGAGCTGACCTAGTTTGAGATGAATTTTAAAACATTTCGAAACACACACGCAATCATTGTTTTCGTGCACAAAGTTGGAAATCATTTGTCAGGGTCCTGGTGTATGGATACGTCAGCCGCCCACACCAACACTGGACTCCCTGAACTAAAAACCACACTCGATACCCTTAGCACTATTGCTTCACAGAAATAAATATCAGAGTTACAAGTTCTTCTGTAGAACCGACTCCTATGATACCAATTTGTCACGACCCGTCCTCAGGGCCCATGCCGTGACTACCCCAAGCTCACCTTCCAAAGTCCATGGGCTGGTAACTAGCACCAAAGGCGTAATTCCCGATAACTGGGAAGGTGTTGCCTTTATAAAAGTAAACAAAACACCACAAAGTACAAGCGGAAGTAAAACACTAAGTAAAAAAGTAGTGCTGAAAAGTAAATGGGACAGAATACAAACCCAACTAAAATTACAGCTACAACAAAACGAAAGTACAACAGAAAAGACAAGCAGCTGGAAGAAGATATACAGCTCCTGGATCTTTTACCACGGATCCTACCTGAAGGGTAGGTACAGATGCCCTCCTCAGTACTCCACGTCTGATCTTCCATCTGTCTGTCTCCTCCGGGTACCGACTCGTCATGAGATCTACCTATGGGTACCATCCAGTCCTCGAACGCTCGGCCTCCGTCAGCGCTCTCCGTCATCTGCATCCAACACAATGAGGTGCGGGCCTAGCCCATGCAGGGGTGAGTATAACGATACTCACTAGGGACCCTGAGACCCTCATGGTCTCCTTAAATCCAACAAGGATAACCACAAAGCCGAAACTCAACAGAAAACTCTTACATAGGTATAAACCCTTACTTATACCTAAGTCATCAGTAACCCATCTCAATCATGAGGAAACACAAAGGTAATGAAATCAAAAGATAACCTCTACTTAGATATATTCCCATACATATACCTAATTTATTAAGTGACCCATCTCAATCATGATGTAAACACATATTTCATAGACTCAGCTCAAACCAATATGTTATTCATGAAAACAAAACCACGGCTGCTGGAGAACCTCTCCTCTGTCGAGTATAGTGGTCCTACCGCTACAACCAAGCACGTCCCACTAACCTTGGACTGCTGAAGTACTCCACTTGTTTAGTATTGTGGGTCTTCCGCTACAACCTAGCGCATCCCACCATGGGTCTTCTGCTAAAACCAAGCGCACCCCCTCATAGCCTATAGAGGTACTCCTTCTGTCAAGTACCACGGGTCTGCCGCTACAACCAAGCGCACCCCACTGGGCTATCTGAATCACTCTGAGTTGATCGATTAGCAGTCGTCAAATCTCAGTCAGCTACTAGGTTTTTGCACTCTGCTAGATCGTCTCCGGGAGGGTCTGCTCCACGAGCTATTGTTGATACTCCAAGTATCACAAGTCCCATGCAGATGTATTTCAAAGTACCTCCTCATCATACGGGTCTCAAAGCAACAGACGGTGCGTCAATCAGATGCCCGGTCTGTGAGTTATTAGCCTTTTCATCCTAGGGGCCTAGTTGGTTTCGTGTACGAACCAACCCGACTGCATCTCAACTATACCCCGAACTCTCATAGGGTATACCCATAGGGACTGTTTCCCAACGTGATCACCAACTCCACAGACAGTTCGTCAAACGGACGTCATGTCTAAAAGTTATCAGTTTTTCCGTTCTAGGGGCCCGGTTGGATTTTGGGTACAATCCAACCCGGCCACTATCCAACGGTAACCAAAACTCAGGAAAATTGTGGAAAAGTTCCATCTCATCAAGAGGAATCCATCAAAGTTTACGGCACGTCAATAGGACGTCCAGAGCTCAAGTTATAAGTGTTTCCGCTGTGAGGGCCCGATTGGTTTCGTGCACAAACCAACCCGGCCAACCCAAAGTTCTCCGAAACCTTGAGTGTAATATACCGAAACGACCGTCTCGATCCAAGGATCGCGTCGTAGCATACGGTGCATTGATCGGAGGTCTTCAACCTAGGTTATGGGCAAAAGACCGAAAGAGGTCCGGAAATAGGGGGCTCGGGCCCGGTCCGACCCGGACCGATACCCCATGGGTCGGCCCGAACCAGGTCGACCCGACACGGGTCCGGGTCCGGCCCTCTTGGGCACGGCCCGGCCCAGCCAGCGCGGCCCAGCCCGGCCTGGGTGCGGCCCATCCTGGCCGGCTCGGCCTGACCGACGTGGCCAGGTGGATCGGCCGTAACGGCCGAGCGGAAGGGGTGAGGGGGAGCGTGCTGCCCCCTGCCTGTTCGTAACCTCGGCCCCCATGTGGGGGGGGGTCTTGTTGTCCAGCTGGGGTTTACGACCCCTGGCCCTTCTCGGAATCCATCCGGCCCGACTGGCCGGCCGTGCTGCTGCAGCGGGACCCCACGGTCCCTCCCTCCTGCTCTGGCGCCAACGGCCAGAAGCCGGCCGCCGCTTCCTGCTCCACTGCGTCCTTGGTCCGTCCGTTGCGGCGTGGCGGCGCTGTGCCCCTCCGCCATGGCCCCGCTCCGACCGCGGCCTCTTTGACGTTCTTAGGCACGGCGCGACAGTGCTGCGGCTTGTTCGGCTTCAACGGCGTGGCGCGACGGCGCTGCGCTTCTTCGCCTGTTAACATAGCTTCTGCGAGGTGCAAGGGCACCGCACCGCCTTACATGTGCCGGAACAAAATCAAACAAACATGGGGGAGGAGGGTAGTCCATGTTCGTGCGGTCCGACCACCTTCCGTTATTTCGATATTAGGTGGCTCAATTTGAAAAGAATAATGGCGACAGAAGTAATCATGAACAAACAATTAAAATAATCACCTAGCTCGAGCATAGTTGAATGAAGATTTGTCACAGAATTGCATGTTGCGGAAGGAGGCATCGCGGAAGGAGGTTCCGTACATGTTGACGGAGATCTTCCAAGGAGGAACGATGTCTCCCTTCCTTTGACGAGGGAAGAAGGAATGAAAGAAAGTGCGTCGGGTAGTCGATCTCTCAGGAATGCGTCTCTCACCATCGTCCGCTGTCGGAGGTCAGCGTTCTTCGCATTCTTCGTCGAGGAAGAAGAACTTCAAGACCTTGAGCAAATTCTCCCCAGCCCTCACGCACAACAAACCCCTTAATAAAATAAGTCTTGTCTTGTTTTATTAACACACAAGCCAAACGTCATTGAAATTCAAAATTGATTCTATCAATTAATTGAATTAATTGAAAAGTTTAAACCTCCCAAATTAAAAGAGGTGTTTCATAACAGATAAAATCATGGGTTGAATTTCATTTAAAGGGGGGTGCGGGTGCGTTACCTTGTTAAAGGAGGGGGGTTGAAAAAGGTGAGGCTCATGTGGGCCCCACCCCACAAATATCCTATCTAGTGGAGTAGGATATAATGGGTCTCACTCCAACCACTTATCTTAGGTTAAACAACTTTAAATAAAATAAAAATTGGACGCACCATTTTTATCTTATTCCTTTATTTTAAGTGCCACACCTGAGCTAAACTTTGGAAAATGATTCCGGGCACACCAGGCCTCGGAATCAGGTGCCGTCAGAAACTGTGTAATCATAAAATCCCAAAGAAAATAAAAAAAATCCTTGAAATTTATGGGTCTTTACAGGGATGCATTGATTCCCCAAAATTATATATAACCTATGTGCCTCTTTTATAGGGGTTCATGCTTACTCCTAAAAGGCGACACAGTTTGATAAATTGTGTTACAACTATGCAATCACACATTTTTTGGGGTTGCACTATTTACTATGCCAAGGCACAAATATATAGAAAATTGTACGCCCATTGTGTAATTCCCTCATTCCTTCCAATTTTTTAGCTATTCATACAAAATTACTATAAGGGAAACCCCAAAAAAGATTATTCTCAAACAATGTAAAAAAATTTGAAATCAAGAAAGAGAAATATCCAAAAAATTTCGGGATCTTAAAATCTTCCCACCTTATGATAGATCATCCTCGAGAGGTACTCCTTTGCATATATAAGAATATAATTCAAAAAAGCCAGGACACTGAGCCTGCATATTCACTTCTATTTCCCATGTTTCCTCCAGCACAAGTCCATGTTTCCACAATATATGAACAATCTATGCATTCTTTCTCTGTAACTCTTTCTAATTGTGATACAACACACGTATCATATGCTTCTCAATGTACACATCTATCTCAAGATCAACATCATCTGTATGTATCACTTGAGTAGGGTCGATGTGATAGCACTGATATTGAGACACATGAAAAACATAATACATAGAACTATATCTCTTTGGAAGATCCAATCAGTATACCAATGACCTGATTCTCTCCGCAACCTCCAACGGCCCAATGAAATTAGGTGCTAACATGTCCAACCTCTGTATCCTATGATGATGTAATCTTGGTAATGCACAATGTAATACACAATCACTCCCTGTAAACTATATGGGTTTTCATAGTCTATCATCATGTGAATTATTCTAACTATGAGATGTATCCGTACACTTCTGAATCAACTAATCATGCTCCAAGATCTCCAGCATGAGACTCAATCAAAACAACTTTGACTCACCAGCCTCCAACTGGCATAATAGTGAAATACATGGCCTAACATAAAGAGCCTCATACGATTCCCTATATAACTTCTCATGATAACTATTGTTATATGAGAACTCTACCAAAGCTAGCTGCTTCTCCAGATATCAACCAAAGTCTTGGACACACACCTGAAGCATATCCTCTAGAAACTTTATAGTATGATCTGACTAGCCATCTGTTAGTGGGTGGAAATTTGTACTCCATTAAACCTATTCACCAAGAACCTTCTATGATCCTTTCTAGTAGAGATTAGTAAACCATGAGTCCCGATCTAAATCTATATTCTCGGGAACCCCATGTATAAAAACAATCTTCCAAATATAAAAGTCTCCCAATTGGTCCACTATGAATGTATCTTGTTAGGGTATGAAGTGTGCTACCTTTTTCAGTAGTTCTACAACCACCCAAATAGTGTCATTCATCCGGGGATTCCTTGGGAGACCCACCAAAAATTCCATAGTCATTTCATCCCACTTCCACTATGGAAATAGAAATGACTGTAGTAAACCACCAAGCCATTTATGTTTATCCTTTAGCAGTTGTCATGTAACGCATCATGTCATGAACTCAGATTTCTCCTTTTGTATGCCCAGCCACCAAAACTGTCGATATAAGTCACGGTAAATTTTGGTCAAACATGGATGCACCACCTACTTTAAGTAATGAATCTCATATATAAACTTTTCTTGTACACTCCTAGTCACAATAATTGTATTTATGAAATAGATTATAGTATCCTCATATATTCTCCTATCAGAAGGTGAATCCCCACATTCAAGGCAATCTCTCATGTCCAAACACTCCATATATTCATAATTCTGATATCTGATCCACCTAAAAAGTGTAGACTCTGATGAAATTGATATTAGATTCATGTTATCCTGTCTCTCTTGAACCAAAACATGCATCTCAGCCAGTAAAGTCATCATTTTCCACTCAACACTAGACTCTTGAACTGTCTGAGACTATGTTTTAGTGCTCAAAGAATCAAAAACATTATTCCCCTTACTGGTTTTATATTCTTGAAAAAAACAAAAAAATAATATATTCATCCAATCTATGCTATCAGAGACTAAAATATTGTTGAAAAAATATATACATTAATTTCGTGTGATTAGTGTACAAAGTAAACTTCTCACCCAACAGATAGTGCCCCCAACACTTTAAGCATAAAACGCTACTTCTAGCTCAAATTTGTGTGTAACGTTGTTCTAGTCATGTGGCCTCAACTGTCAGGACCCATACACCACAACTTGAACTCCCTATATCAAGACTGCTCCAAGCTCAATTCACTAAGCATCACAAAACACCATTTACTCCTTAAATGACTCTGGTAGGATCAAGATTGGTGTTGATATCAAGTTCTTATTCAAATATCTGAAGTTATTGTCACATTCTCATGGCTATTCAAACATCACCCCATTTTTGTAATGCTTGAAAGAGGTGATTTAAATATGGAAAAATCATAGTTGAACCTTCCATAATATCCATCCAATGGTATATATCTCTAGATATCAATCACATTCTTGGGATTCTCCCATGATACAACTACTTGAACCTTCTCTAGGTCTACTGACATAACTTCCTCCAAGTTGATGTGTCCTAAGAAGTGTACCAGATCAATATAGAACTGGAACATAGATAGCATTTTTTATAGTTGATTATCACTCAGTATACATATGGAAATGTCATGATATTGGGCAAGATTACCATGGGTCTTATAGTACATGAATATTTTATAAAAAAATTCTACAAAATTTTTTTAGGTATGGATGGTAGATTATTTTCATCATGTCCTTAAATATTGTTGCTACATCCATCAACCCAAATGGAATTATGAATAACTCATATAGGACATACCTTCTTCTGAAAAAAAATCCTTGGTATATCAGAAGGTATAATTATCAAATGTGGATACCCTAATCTCAAGTTGATCATATTTAAAATACAAGCCCCCCTTAACTATTAAAATAGATCATCAACATGTGGAAAAAGATTCTAGTTCTTCAAATTCATCTAGTTCAACTTCTTGTAATCAACACAGATGCTAATAATACCATAATCATTATTTGAAAAAAAATACTGGTGATCCCCAAGCTGACATACTAAGACTAATAAATTCCTTATCCATCAACTCTAACAGATAATTCTTAATCTATTGAAGCTTTTTGGTTCAATTTTTTATGATGGAATTGAAACTAACTCAACTCATAGCATGAGATTAATAGTGAATTTCATATCTCTCTTAGGTGGAAACCCTGATAAATATTCAGAAACACATCTTGAAATTGGTCCTCCACTCATGGAACAATATCATACTTTTCACCTCTATCATCTAGTAGTAGACTGGAAACATGGGCAGTAAGATCTCCAAGTTTCTGAGTAATTGGCCTTTCTCAGACATCCTGGATATCCAAATCTACACGATGAATATATTTTTCACCCATAGGATACATGAAGGATACTCTCATGTGTTAAAAATCTATGTGGTCTTGGTATGTGACAAGAAAATCAATACCCAAAATTAGGTCAAGTCATGAAATTCTGAGGATGAAATTATCCCACAAAAAAATGATACCCCAAAACCTTGATAGAACACCCCTTTCACAAGAAGATGTCTCTAGATTGTATTCCCAACGATGTATCTTTTGGCATAAACATGGTTAAAAACTCTCCCACCATGATTAAACCATTAATAATTTTAAATATATAAAGGAATGAGAGGAACCAATATCAAATAAGGAACTAGCTAATGTATAATCTATAAGAATACTAACTATCATTGTTAATGGACCATCATAATTATCCACAAGTGTAGGTTTCATCACAAGCAAAGGTCTTGACCCTCATCCCTATGATGTAGTATCATCATAATGAGATGCACTACCCTATGTATATGGTAACACTTTATTAGAAGCACCTTGTCCACTCCCTCTAATTCCATGGCCTATAGAACTCCAATAGACAGTCATCTTTGGTGTAGATGATCCCCTTCCTACACCATGATTCTGTCAATCTGAACCATCATTACCCATATATTTTGGATTCCATCTAAACCTCTATAGTTACCCCATCATTCCACACAAGTGGAAGTCTACTGGTTTTTGGGAGTAGTTGTCTATGATAGTCACCCAAACTATCGAGGTGGTGGCCAATCATTCCAGATAGTTCCTCTGTAAATGACCCTTCCACCCAATAACTCTGTTTCCCACTTCACTTGCTAAATTTATCATAATGATGCTTCTTATTCTTGAAATTAATACATATTGATTTTCCATAATATAACACCTATATTCTTCTAGAAGCCTCATTCAGGTTCCCCTCACAAATGAGATCATGTTCCACCACCACAAACATTCACTTTAATCAAAAGATGTTAACCTGGGACGTATTCAAACCTTTAAGTACATCTTGGATGTGCCTCGTCAAAGTTGTTTCATCCCCTACCAATATTGTAACAAAGCAATACAATTATGTAAAGCAACCAATATAGTCAATCATAGACATTCTCCCCAGACTCAGTCGTATGAACTCAGCTGCTCTATCCTTCCAGAACATCTATGGGTAAAAGTTCATCAATAAAATCTACCAAAAGCCCTTCCACAACATACCATCATCTTATCCAATTCAACCCCAAACATCCCACCGGTGATTTTCTGATCTTCATATCATTTAAGCTTATAAATTTACCATATTCCCATAAGGTTTCTCAAAATGGTTCAGTATAGTATGGATAGAATCATTCTAGAACTATGCTTCCTCCGGTCTATACTACTTGGAGAAAATAAGTCAGTGATGTTACTTGATGGAATCAGGTCCGACATACATCTCGCACCCTACTATGGGCCAATCACTATAAAATTCCTGAACTAAGTGAAGTTCTTCCAGAATAGCTCTCCAACTTCCTCACCCAGCACTATCGGTGCCTCAGGTTCCACCATTGGAGGATCATCCCAAGTCATGTTCTCATGTGGTCCTCTCAAAAAGATTCTTCTAGGAGGCATAAATATATAGTTTCAAACATACATATTAGGACACATTTCACAACTGAACACAATTATGGGACACACAATATGCACAATAAGTCATTTCTCCAACTCTTCCACACTTTTCAAATCGAGGAGTAACAATTCTGCATAACCCTCCTACTCATAGGTCAAGGTTAAAAAGGGGTATACTCATTTTTATTATTCAAATTTCTAATTAGAAACCCATTTATTCACATCCTACATCATTTATAATTCACAATTTTAAATTATGAACATTTTCATCTCAATTTCAAAAGCAAGTAAAAAATAGTTCATGTTCAACAACTTACCCAATACATTTTTTCCAAACTTTCCTTAAATAATGAATGTCATAAATTAATCCTAAGTTCCTATAATGATGGGTGGAAACTCAAATATTGTTCCATGTCAGGATACAATTCAAATATCAACAAATATTTGAGATAATAATCACATCACAAAACAATTGTGTCTCCCAAGGTGAAATAATATTCAACTGTAAAGAAAAAAAAATAACGAATATACCACCCTTGTCCATGGTTCTCCCCCATACATGGATTAACTAATCCCATGTATAAGCTCACAATCATGCACTAAATCTTCTTAGTCTCATGTCTACCTTTCCTAAATAGTAATATAAAATAAGAGAAAATAAAATTGGGGCTTTGATACAACTTTGTAACATCATGAACTAGGTGCCACATGCTCGTGACCTGAACCAGAATAAAACATGACCACAAGTGTGAATCCACATATGCCAGAGGCTTCCAAAAAGTAGTGGGGGATTAATATCAATAATGAGGATACTATACACTCTTTATCATAGTAATACACAAACAAAAAATAAATAAATAATAAATTGGTATCATCATAACCACCATAATATCAATATCAAAAGATGACCAAAATATGAAATATAATATCAAAAATAAATAGTATACACCCATGCTAATTTATGTGCCAAGTGTTAAAAAGAAACTCAAATGAAAAGACACTAACAACTACCAAGCGGGTCCTGAATCATGGTTGGTTCCTTCATCCATGCTCAATCCCATATCATTCATCTCGCATATGGGACTTTTCCCTTAACATATCCTATAAAGATGAAATATATTTAGGTACTGATAAGGTAGCCTGAGTACAGTGTGAGTACAACTCAGTAGGCCACCTCCACCAACGTCTAAAACAATATCGAGTCAAGAAAATGCATGTCGTTGTCTAAAAAAATAAATATAATTCACAAATAAAAAGTTATCACATTATCATTTATTATTTAATTAACTATATAAACCTTGAGGTTCCAGTGGACACCCAAATTTCAATGCCTCATAGCTTTTAATTTTGTGGTTACCGCTCTATATCTCATAAATGAATTCTGTTTTTACCATTCATCTTTTATAATACATGACTAAATGCTAATGGTACCATTAATAATTTCATAATTGAATTCCATTGTTACTATTCATATTTAATAATACATGATAGAAGAAAATTATTACCATTAATCATTTCATTATTTAATTCCATTTTTACCATTCAAATTTTGTAATACAAGACTAAATTCCATGTTTCCATTCATCATTTCATAATCGAATTTAATTAAACAATTAATATTTTATAATACATGGATTAATTCCAATATTACCATTAATCACCTCATAATTTAATTATATCACAAAAAACAAATTAATTAATTTACCAATTAATTAATCAAACTAAAAAATTACACAATCATCTCATTCCCTTGAATACTTCATCAATTAATTAACTATATAAATTTCAATTACAAATTAAACAATTATTTTATCACATAATTCCCCTTAATTAATCCACAAATTAATTAAGCACATCAATCTCATTAATTAATTCACTAATTAATTTATCATATCAATGTCATTACTAATTCAATAATTAGTTTATCACAACAATCCCCTTAAATAATTCCCCCAATTATTTAATCAAAATCCATAATCCCAATATCCCATAATTTGTTCCAAAATTAATTATTGAGTATGCACAATCCCAATTTTACAAATTTCACAATCACATAATTAATTATTACACCAAATTAGTTAATTCAATTTAGAAATATCAACATCTAATCAATGAATTGAAATTATAAAACTATAAAAATTTAATTGAAATATAGAATTTGGGATTTTAATTATATATCACCTAATTCAATTCATTGACAAAACAATCTCTAATAGAAACCCCCAATTTTAGTTTAATAATGACGTAGAATGAGATCCAAATATAAAACCTATAAGAGGCACATAAATTCGATCATTGCTTTAGATCACCATTAAAGGAGGTCATAAAGGCTTTTAATCTATCACGGAGGATCTAAAATAATGTCAAAACTTTAGGGTCAAATGGGGGTCAAATACGGGTTAATATGGGGCTTCTGGTAATTAAAATTCAAATTTTTAGGTTAATAAAAAATTAACACAAATTTTTCTTATAAAGGGGACATGATTTTCCCTACTAGTGAACCCAAATAATGTGACTCATTTATATAGATGTATAGTTACTCCTATGTGGGAACATGATTTGAAAAACTGTGCACCAACCATGCAATCCCCCTCTATATGGGGTTGCACAGTTGATGTGTCTGGGAAGATGGTTAGGGAAAACCATTCACAAACAATGAACTACCCTCATTCCTTATAATTTTCTCAATTCTCACCCAAATGTACCCCATGGGAAAACCCAAACAATGTATCCTCAAAGAAAGAAAAATATAATAACTAAAATCAATCTTGTGACATCTCTAAAAAAGGATGACATCTTTCAGTATCTCGAAGAGGTTTGAATCATATGATTGTTTCTTAGTAATCTAAATTAATAATTAATGTTGAATATATTTTATTATATATTATAGATTAATTTTATGTTTTGTTTTCCCACTCTTATTTGTTTCCAATTAGAATATAATATATATATATATAAGGATAAAGATCTTGGTTTTGGATTCTCAATCACTTCTACTAACTATAATTAGTGTTATTAGATCTCTTAGAATCCCAATGGTTTTATGAGATTATACCATTAATTTTGATTTATGAATTCATGCTATTATATGAAATGTTTTTTTGTGGTATTCTATATCATATAGTATTCTTCCAAACAGTATTTCATTTTGTTCTACATTTTTCTATCACGGCATATGTTATAAGTTATACTACTTCGTGACATTGTTTAAATATATTTTTTCACCTATATATATAAAATTACTTCTATCTATCATGAAATATAAATTTCTCATTGAGTATTATTAATAATGTGAGTCATGTGGTTTATAAAATATCATGATATATAAGTTATATGATATTTTAAAATAGGAATATTTATATTATAATAATAAATAAAATGAAAAAAAAGTATTTTAATTACTTCCATATAATTCACATTCAATAGTCCCATAGTATTTTATAATACAAATAATGTTGAAAATTGATTTTAATTAACATTATGTTTTGAATAGGGTTATAATTTTTTTGATTTTTTATAAATAATAATAAAAAACTACTCTTGTGATCCTTAATAGTTTATAATGAGTTTATAAATTAATTACTTATAACTATTTAATACATAATTAATATATATTTTTTAATCACATAATATTAAATATCATGTAATATTGAAGGTTAATATTAAAAATAACTATCATAAAATTATATGAAATGAATTATAAATTATTATTTTAGTTTATTGAGAAATAAAAAAGAATATTTATAAATTATTCCCACATAGGAAAATAAAGATAAATATAATGTTTTTATGTTTTAGGATTTTGAATGGTTCACAATATTTATCATTCTTTGTTTAAATTTAAGGGCATGAGTTGAGTTATAATTTAAAACGAAAAAAAAAATTGATGACTAATATGATAATGATTTAAATAATCCTAATACTTTAATATTTATAAAATGTAAACAGTTTGAATAAAAGAAATTAAAAATTAAAATGATTATATTTTTACAAAATATCATATACAAAATGTAAAATAAAAAGTAATGAATGAAATTATAATTATATATAATTAAATGAATGTAAATAATTTTTTCCAAAAATAATTTTATTTCCATAGTTAAAAACAAGATATTATTTAGTGTTAATAATTATCTAAATCTTATGAATAGTTCAAAAATTATAATCTCATGAGGTAGGAGTATCATGTATGACTAAAAATTTTTAGACACTAACTGAATAATCATTATACATGGATTCTAAATATATATTCATTTGTTTATATTAGTCATAGTAGGAGTGAAGGATTATATATTATTGTGAATCCACCTTAGTATCAGATCAGTTATAACCAAGGTAATGTGAACAAGACCAATAAAACACATTATTTGATTAACCATAATTTCAGGGATTTCAGTTAGAACTCAAGTCCTATTTCTTGCAGAACCATCAGGAAGTTTTTTTGTGGTGGATATTAATGTAAATTTAGATGAAATTTAAGAATAAAAATATATCTATACATTCTCAAATATTTCACATCTTATGTTTCCAAATGGAGAGGACTCATTGAATCCTCTAATGTATAATAATGGCCTTTTTAGATCTATTAACTATTTTACTATAAAAAGATCATACTTTTTCAAGAATATTATAACATAATTTATCTATCATATGAATTAAATATGAATTTATTGGGCATCAAAAATATCTATCTAAATCAATATATTAAAAATCAAGAATGTTAATCCAAATTATATCTGGAAAATTTGGAAAATTTTATGCCCATATTTTTATATGAGTCCATGGAGACAACTTGTTTTATTATTAGCTGATGATTTTTTAGGATATATCATCTTCACCTAGAATAGGTATATATATTTCTGATGAAACTGACTAGGAATGGTATACTCATTGTGATCTTATTATTTTGGAAGTGGATCTATTTAATAGCCTAATCAGTGAACATATACTGAATGTATCAGAAAACAATATTAATTTGAATATCATAAACTATAGAAATAATTTTTTTTGTCTTTATTGAATATACAGTGGTCATTAATTGACTGAGTGTAGGAGTAATAAAGCCACTTGTATCAATATTAGTCTCATTTGTCATTCTAGTACATATTGAATAACACATTTTGGAAAGTAAATGGATATATTAAATGTAATAGATATATTAAATGTAAGGGATATATATAAAGATCTTTATTATATTCAATTGAAGGACATTGGCTCCCCCCATGTAGCTACGATTCCTTCTATCACTATTACTAAATATAAAGATTCTTCTAATGTAGAAATATCTACAAATGGATCAGTGGTGTTTGGAATTGATCATAAAGATACATGTACTGATATTCTGAATATTTTAAAGGAATTTATACGGGAATTTGTAGATCATATGTTGGAAGGGATGATCAAAAATCCCAATCCTATTTTCATCTCTTCTTACATCAATTGGGAAGTTTAAAAAATCTAATGTATTAATCCCCTCTTCCCCTGGATAGGATTTTACCACCATAATGATTATAATACAACATGCCTCACTGATGTTATCACCAAAATCCTATAATGAATATTAATTTGGAGAAACCTATAGCTTGGGAGGGATTTTCTACCATGGGGTTATACCAATATAGTTAGAGGATACATCAATCAATAAACATGATTGTGATAATTTTAAGAACAATTTAAAAACTTTTTAAAGATGAATATTTTATATATATACCACCCATGGAGTTCAGAGATCCCCCATGTAAATTGGGTTGAACCCTTCTCTCATATTCCCTAAAAAAATATAGGTCGAAGAAACCCTAATAAGGGAATACCACCATAAGTGGTCACCACTATCTACCAATTCACCTCACTTTTGGGAATATTTTTGGTAGAATATGTAGAAGATACCTATATTTAAAAATATAATTTCCTCAATTTAGTGTATGGATATCAAGTACCTAAGAACAAATGAAACCAATTAGTTGTATCTAACCATAATTAAAATGGGAAAAGGGAGAAAGGAAAGGGGACAAAGAAATCTATGGAGGTGGAGAACATGAATGTTCCCCAAAAGGAATAAGAACATCAATATTTCCTAAATTAAGATAACGTTTTGGACTTTACAAGAATATGAAAATGATCTCAAAATCATATACCTTATATACTTCCTTGGTAAAAAGGACAATTTTTATTGCAATTGATGATAGAATTATAATTCTTTGAAATTAGAATGAATTTTCATCTTCATCCCGACATATTCATTTTTCTTTCACATTTTTCACAATAGTGGTATGTAAACATTTTGTATAGTTAAACACACTAGTGTTTGTGCACTCCAAATATTTGAGAGTTTTCAACATGTATACATGTTAGTTCATTAGAAAGGGACCGATTTGAACTACTTCTTTATATATTCTAACATATCATATTGAAGTCAAAGTGTTATATGGATTGTGTTTGTACTATTTTTTGGAAAACTAAATCAATGATAGATTTTTTTTGTGATAGTGATATAATTTTAGGAAAGAATTGAAGATTTGTTCCAACTTTATTTGGATTATATATAATTTATTATTCTCTCATGTAGATAATTAAAATCTCTAAAATACTTACATTTTAGGTATTTATTTCACTTGGGGATGATAAAGATTTAATTTTATATTTTCTATTAATCTTGATAGACATGTATATCATATTTTTGACCATAGAACACTTGTGGAGATATGTTATTTCAACCTTTATAGATTCATTCTTGGTCGTAACCCTCCTTTGGTTAGTTCCAGAGAAATTGATGAAAGGTAATATTTTTTTCACTTTATATTTAGTAATTCATGGTTAACCATTCATAGATGTTGAAAACGTGACATTAATGGTTGGGGGTGAGTTATTTGGAATCCCACTACAAAAACTCCCATAGAAAATGAAATAAATTAAATTAACCAAATGGAAGTGGTGAAAAGGCTCATTATCTAAAAAATTAACATTTAAGTATGTTGATGAAGATTTTAAATGATTCAAAATTAGTAACTAGATGATGAATATTTCTTCATAAGAAGAATTCATATTAAGCATTACACCATATGACCTCCTTTCTCTTGAAGAAAAAATTTCAAGGAGTCTATATTTTTTGTAATGTATATAATATTTTTATAGGAATTCATATCATTTACAATTATATCTTAATGAGAAGTAGATAAGGAATGGGATAAATACTATTCAAATTAACAACAATCCCCACACCTGTAGAAAATAAATGTATGAGTCCATTGATGAATACTTTCAAAGGATGTATAGTGATAAAGGGATTTCTTGTAAACCTAAAATGATTTAAAATTGTTCTCCTTTATTTATTATCACAAAAAATAGGCACATATTATGGCCCTTAAAAAATATGACATAAATAATATAGTTTTATCATGAAAAATAAATATTGTGGAAGACCATTATGGGTTAAATAAAACATTCATCATGTTATATTATGAAATTATTCATCTTTTACTAATAAAAAATGTATGATAATTCAATATAATTATCTCCACGCCACATGTTATCCAATCAAACTTCACTTATTACAACCCAAGAAGGGAAATGTTGTTGACATGTTGTAATTTATCCTAGTTTCTATTTGGAATAATGGCCAAAATATTATCTTTAAAATCATGGAATTAGGGAATGGAAAAATACTTGGAGACCTTCTGAATATTAAAAAGTTTATATTTTTTAATAGAAATAACCATATCAATTATCAAATCACTGCCTCATAATTTTTCAATTTCATAATGAAGAGGTATAACATCGAAAAAATTGATAAAAATATTTACATTTTTGATTATTTTAGTATATTGAAATGAAAATTTATCCTTGATTTCCCTATAAAAAATGGATTAATAATAGTCATTATAAAATTATTATGTTTTATTAAAATGAGTTATATACCATTTTTTATTAATAATGGTTTCCTAGGGGTACAATTTGGGTGATTTAGATTTGATAGAAAAGGTGATCCCCTTTCAGGCCATCTCCTTTCCATTTATGATGCTCCAATGTGTATATTTACTATTCTTATCATAGAGTTTGTATTCTATAATAAAATTAAGATTATATGGTGTTTTCTCAATCCATCACACCATCTATATATTGAATAAATAATTAGATTCATAGATGGATCAAGAAAGACACTATGGGTTGATATTGTAATTTTTTTGACTTGAAGGTAGTTATTTGACATTCCATCAGTTAGAATAAACCATTCATTGATTTGGAGAATTAATTCTAACCTAAATGAATAAAATAATTTCCAAGACACTTTTTTTGAATAGTTGGTATTTAACTTTTAGTATCATTTTATTCCCTTATTCTAGGGGAAGGTTAATTGCTTCTACATAGAGAATAATTTCACCATGATAATAGCTCAAATTTCAATTTGAAAAGAGAGAGAATTACTTAACTATGGAGGTTTCTTTAATAAACTCAGTGAAAATTTCAATTATTCTTAGCTATTATTTTTAAATAAATATGCCCAAGTCCTTATCAAGAAAATTCCATGTATAATAAAGAAGATTATGTGGATTGGGGATGCTCATGAAAAGTAATTGGTCAAGGTATCAGTGAATGAATTCTCTAAAACTACTGATATGGGAGGTCTTAGCATTAAAGATATTTGGAAATTCAATTAATTTATTCTAATTTAATTCATATGGAACCTCCCCACATCATATTACAAAGCACCAAAGTACCATAAATATAGGTTCTTTCAAATCTTCATAATGTAGACTCCTTATAATTCTTCTTAACTATGTTTCTTTCAATTAAATTTACCGACCTTGATCTTGTGTAATTCTCAATATAGATTTTATATAAGAAATTTTATTTATATTGTTGGACCATTTCATGGTTGGAAAGGCAACTACAAAATCTTTTCAAGGTTCTACATAACAACCAACATCTTACTGTCACCAGTGTTATGAAATGTAATGATGAATATTCATGGTTCATACATATTGATATTAGGTTTGAAATTTTGAATTATAGATATGTGGATAGGTAAATTCTATTTTCTAAAATAGTTGTTAGCTAAAACCTTGTAGCCAATGAGTTTGATAAATATATACATCACCAGTACAACCACATTATCAAATGGCATGCAATGTTTACCAAATTACTCATTACACCGTTCATGTTTTTTATTACGCGAATGATATAGTGAAACTAACTGCCTCTTAATGATCAAATTAGATGAACTATAATGTAACTTGTCTTGTATTGTGATATTTTCATGATATTATTTGATAACCAACAAACATTTATTTTCAATTTATTTCTATGTGGGGTTGTAATGGAGATATTTTCCTAAGCTACTTAATTTCATATAGTTCCTTGGAAATGAATGTGTTTGTCTTATGATCTAAATCAATGAAGATTCACTCAGTGATTAATTACAAGACTTTATATTATCTATTGTACGGACTAACAAAACCTATTTATATATAGTGATTATTGAAAGATAATTTGACAACCAACTATCATTCTTAAAAGTGTAAATCATTAAAAGTAATAGAATCATCCTGGAAGCTTCTGAAATTTATAATTTTTCAATAAATTATGATATCTTTTCCTAACAATATGGAATATTCTTGGTGTATATAGATGGACCATTAGGGATGTTGTGACAAAATATATATATTAGAATTAACTGATTCCAAATTGGGAGATGGTGAATCTTGACGATGAAACATCATGTGCACCAAGTCACCAAGGCTATGTGGTTGTGTTTCATAATCACTATGGATTTTACATGCGATTATTTTATCACTATATTTTCAATTATGATGTATACGATGATGAATTTGTAGAAGTTTCATGACCGATAAAATACACTACTATATTTTAAGGAAAATTTATATTAGTTGAATCTAATTCTATATTTTTGTGGATTCCATAAGAAATATATAGATAAATGTACCAAATTTTCTTCTTTCACAAAGGTTGTATTGTCTTTGAGCAGCTAATAATGAGATATTAAGTGAGACAAATATTTAAAAAGATGAAAATAAAATGAAAAATGCACTACCATAGAGTAATATTTAAGTGGTCAGTTTGATGGGGTCCTTAATTGTGACAAAAATTTGTTCCACCTTGTTGGACTCAGATGCTTGGTGTGTAGTACACACCAAAATTTATAATTCCCCCATATAATATCATAATATTATATTTTATTAGTAAATTTTTCAACTATGAATACTCTAATATTGATCCATTTTGAATTATACCATGTTTAAATTTATGAGGTGTGACTATATTAAAATGATATTTCCTTTTTAATTATTCATAGATATAAATTTTATATAAATTATGTCTATGTTTATACTTTACCTTAAATTTAAAAAATAGATATTATAAGAACTGTTAATCCATGAATTTTATTCTATGTATGATTAAATAAGGTTTAGAGTTTCATAAGCCTTAATCCATGTTTATGATTAATGTTATTAGTACAATTATGTTTATTGAATATATTTTTTACAAATTTTTTTTTAGATTTGGGTTGAATTAGAATCACTCTTGAGTAATGTGTACCATGGTAGTTCAACATTATGTCAGACATCCCAACGGATCAGTGGACAAATTATAGTTCTAGAAAGGTATTGAAGGGCTATATATGTCCCTAGGATTATTATTGGGGGAAATTATAATTTCATATGCATCAAAAACTATTACATTAATAGTCTAGGTACATTATGAATGAGATGGTTTTAGATATTCAATAATTTATTCAGATTCAATTTGTATGGTGAGTAACACAAAATTTGGATCGGTTAATGAGTTACACATCAATATGGTTTTAGCACATTGAATTGTTTTTGGTAATAGGTTTCCAAAACTAATTCATCATATACATGCATTCAAAAAAGATAACGAAATATTAAATGATTAGAATATATGAAAAAGAGCCTATTTTGACTTTTTTTCAACATTGAAATATATCACTAAATTATTAATATTTTTATTATTAGTTGGTTTTTTATAATGACCCAATTATTTATAAATGAAATTCAATTTGTGATTGAATTAAATTACATATTATGTAAAGTTTTTATAAAAACATGACCTTATTGTCTTATATCCTATTGTATTTAAAAGATTGTTACACATCCAGACCACTAGTAATATAGTCATTAAATAGTTATCATATGATTACTATATATTAATGGTTATGATAAATCCTAATGAAAGGGCCAAAAGAATAAATGGGCTAGACTAGTAGGATCGTACCCTATTAATCTTATATATCATAGCTTCAAAGGGAGGTAGAATATCATGGATTATCCCCTTATCAAAACCAAACTGAGATTCAAAAAATAATGTATAACAGATACTATTTACAATATAATTTCATTCCTAGTAAGATCATGACCCAATATATTTTCATCAAACAACACAACTGGAATCTCACGATCGTTCACCTTACCCATAGGGAGTTCACTGGTACAATAAGGGATTATGATTCAAGAATATAAATATATAAATATGTATATTAAATTTTCAAGAAAATAATGATTATATTTATTATTACTTTTCGTTTGTAAATTATTATAAAATTTGTTTGATACATGTTAGGCTTTAATGAGATAAAATTGGAATTTTATTGTTTGTTATATGAAATTTCAGTTACAAAATTCATTTTTATAAAGAAATGAATTAAAATTGAATATTAATAAAATTTCATTCTTATATAATATGAATGGAATATAAATTATAATGTAATTTTATGAAGTTAAAATGTAATTTTTATAAGGGTTAAGAAATAGTTATTATGAATAAAAATTTATTATATTTCGATAAACAGATAATTTAATTTTTCATTTATACAGAACTAGTTTGATTAAATATTTTTTTTAGAATCGTAATTTCAAAATTATCTAATGGTGTATTTTTCATAATTTTTTTAGATAATAGAATTTTTTGGTAAAATTTCAATAAGATATAAATATAATGTTTGTATTATTAAATCATAATGACTTAGAAGTGATATAATATGTGAAATAAATGATTTCATTATTAGAATATATGTTTAAATATTAAAATATTTAGTTTTATTTTTTTTAGTAAATTTATGAAACAATTATGAATCCTCAAAAACCAATATTATATTTTATGGTTTTAAAATAAATTTTTATAAAAATAAGTCACTACCACATCATCAAGGGTATGATTTTTATTCACATAGTTCATGGACATGTAAAATAATGAAAAAATATTCTTTATTAGGAAACCATAGGAAGAATCAATGTTATGTTTTATGGTTTTATTTACATTATTTTATAGATTCTAAAACCATTGTTTGGAAAATAATAAAGTAATCACCTATCTTTTCAAATATAATCCAACTCAAGCTCCCATTCCTCTTTAAAATATTCTGTTAGAGCACAACTATACTTGGATCATTCCCCTCATGATCCCTCTTAATGTTCCCCCAATCTATCAAGATGATCTTACCATGCTTTTAGAAATACACTCTCAAAGAAATCGATCTGATCCTTATCCTTCTTATTCCAAAATCTACATTATATAATGAAATTTTTCTTCCAATTAATAATTGTGGTATTTTTTCCACATACCTAATACTTAACTTATTATTTTAAAGTGATTATATATCCCTTTTACCCTCATTATTCCCTCTCGTGATTCATTATTTACCCCTCTTATGCTTCCGAAATTATCCTACGATTTTCCACACAAATATTTTATTTTTGGAATACTCATACACATTTTCCCTCAAGCGTAATCGACTAGATGTACATATAATATTTTTATTAGGGAATTACATGTATTTATTCAATAATACATAATCATGGTATTACATGGATGAAATATGATCATATTTTGAATAATATAAGTGATAGAAAGTAGAGGGTGTGGCCAACATTATAGAGCACTCTAATGCATTGGGTAATGTTTCGGTTTAATGAGACAACATGTATGGAAGTAGAGATTAATCCTAAACCATTAGGGTACATTTTATATCATGTTATGATTTTGTTTCAGGTATCCTTGATATTTGTTTATGATTTCATTTTTAAAGATATTGCTAAAGTGGCCTTTGAGTTAAATTTTATTAGTTTTCAATAATTATGACTGTCATTGATATGGATTTGATTTTAAAAATTTAGTGGTAATTAAGTTATGATGAATATTGTAATGAAAATATCCTCAAACCTTAATGTGATTATTGTAGAGACGGTCTTATGTCAAAGGAACATGATGCTGTAATTGAGAATGAAACATTAATATCAATAGGGAATTGGATGAAGATAAAATTATTATATCAATAATCATAGAGAATAAAATGATATTATGTTGGTTCGATATTTTATATGTAATTTAGAATTGAATTTTATATTGTATATGGACAATGTATTTTTTATGGGCATTGATAAAAAACTATCCAACCTCTTTGGCCAACCATGAGGGACTATCACCACTACTGAGGTGTGATGGTTCAACCCTTAAACCAATCTTGCATGGTGGAAGAAATTATAGAAGGGGTTCTTAATGTGTGGATCATGATTGTTGGGAAGATTTCATGTATTTTGGGATGGTGGTGTACAATATTGATTGAATGGGTTGGTGTAGGCTTGTATCAGGATCATTCGATAACCATTTCTTGCAGCTGATAGATGCATCTATTAATATAAAGAAAATTAGGAATGAATTGTATTTTTATGTGGCATAAAATATCTCAAATATTTTTCATTTACTATTAGGAACATAGAAAAAAGTATGCTCATATGAACTAATTTATCAATGTTGTCCAATCGAAGTCATGTCATATTATTCATCACGGCTAGATAGAGGGCTTCTTTTCACTAAGATCTTCTTGGAGTGACATTGATAGTCACTTGAACCGAGGATTTCGAGCTCCATCACTTCATTGTATTAGTAAAACTATGATCAATATTATATGTAACATCATTTTCATATTAAAATGAATCGCAAAAAGATTATATGAAGTGTCTATAAATTGATGGGTTTTCATGAAAGTGATATCTTGTGATGGGAGCATTACCTAAGGTAGTAAGTGAATAATAAAGATAACTCGATGGCTACTCATGATTTATATAACAATGAGTTAGTGGTTCACTATATATAAATTCCCCATGTGATCTCATTTTTCATTTATTTTTTATCCACATCTGAGTTCTTAATGAGATAGAAATATAGCAGTTCAGGTGATCTTTATTTGTAAATGGTGTTCCATGAATTTCTTCTGAGTATATATTCATGATCTCATGATGTTTGAGTTTTAATGAATCTATTTTAATGATAGGGATATATGAACATGTTTTAACATTTACTCCAAGAAGTAATTAGTCACTTGTTCAGGTTATGAGGAGAATATTAAAATAATTCATGATGGATGTCTCATGTGAATAGTGTTTCTGTATGTGTTTTTTGATTTGAGGTGCCTGTGTGTGTGAATTTATAAATATAAGAATCACTGAAGCAATAGACTAGTGTTATTATGAAGGAGTGTTTCATGAATAAATAGTGTGACACATTATCGCATGATCTCCTCACATGAATATATGTAGTGGCATGTGAGAATTGAAAAGTGTGTGTGAATAAATTTTAGTAAGTCCATTTTACTTCACCACTTGAATAAAACAAGAAGGAAACACATTTTATACGTACTCAAATAGTGTATATTTAATCAGGAAGTGAATGAGAAAAATTAAGGTAGTGTAAGTGTGTGTTCATCTGTATGTTCATACACATATGAAAATTTAATCACATGACATAACAAAAATGTAGTGTATATATGCTCAGGTAGTATACATTTCATAAGGTAGTTTTCATGCACATGAATTACTGAATTCATAAAATGATAAGACAAAGTCTTATATTAAATACATGCATGATTTTTGAAGAAATGCACTTGAAATATAAACTTAATTGTTAGTTGTGATTTTTGAGACAGAAGTTGGGTGTAATTTAGAAGATATATGCACAAGTATTCAGTGGTATAAGACATGTTCAGACCAGTTGATAATCAATGCACAATGAGCATGATCAAGCAATTTTTTCTCAGTTTTCAATGTTCCTGAATATTTCACATAGTTAGATTGGGTGATCTGGTTTATTTTTGGAGAAATATATCATCTTGATATAGTGAAAGAGAATTTATAATCTTACAGAGATCATTCTATGAGTGGATAATATATTTTGTAACTTGTGATAAGTGGTTATTTTCAGTGGGACTCTAATGTAAAAGTAACCTCTAGATGTACTCTATAGTAGGTCACTAGGATGGTAGTAACACTATTGGATGAAGTATAATGATCTTCCAATGAGATTCATGATTTTCTAGTGTAAGTGAGAACTTTTAATTTCTTGTGGGATCTAGATTTGAACACTGTGGGACTTCAGTGTTGATGAGAATGGAATTTTACATTATTGTACCCACTTGAATATATTAAATAATTTATAACTAGGGAGTATAATAGGTTTTATAAAGAATGTAGGTATTAGTAATAAGTTATGTACAAATCCATGTGTGTTGTCCTTTATTTTTATTATTTCTTATAGGGAGAGGAATAGATTTAAAGATGAGGGATCAATACATTAATCAGTTTCAGAGGTTGGATTAAAAATAAATAATTTGTTAATTAGTGTCCCACTAATTCACCCCCTCTAAGTGGTACCTAACTAATCCTTAGGATCCTCAATTGGTATCAGATCCAAGGTCCCCTATGAAGATTCATGAACTATCTAAGAAATAGAATATTTGAATTCATTGAACATTCTAGGAATACCCACTATTGATGGAATAATCTACCACAGGTGGAGGAATATGATGATTTCTTTTCTTCAATATCATTTCATAGAAGTAAGAGATGGTAAAATAGTGGGATTCCCACTAATTTATAATAATATTTATATGCGAAAAAACTAACAATATAAATCTTGAAGTTTATGGAATGGCCCATAATGCAATCTTGATGACTTTATCTAAAAAATTATACACCAAAGGGATGGGTCTCCAAACTGATTAGGAGATCTAGGAAAAACTGAAAATTGGTTATAAAGGTAGTATCGAAGACATAGAAGATGAGCTAAAAATATGGAGAAGAAATATTGAGGATATTTAAATTACCTATGAAGAAATAATTGATGACTGATTTATTATATTCAATGAAATATAAAGTAATATTCACGGATTTTACGAGAAGTTAGATGTTTAAAAAATTGTAAAAACCCTTATGAGATATTTATAGACAAATTTGATGCCATGATTTCATCCATGGATGATAAGGAAGTTATTTCATTAGATTAGTTACATAATATTCATAGAGATTATTAGAAGATATGTTTTCCATCTTTAAAAAATGAGGTGATAGGAGATATGGGATTTGAGGCTATAATAAAAGTAAAGTTCAAAGATGTAGAAGTTTACAAATCACATGATTCATATTGTGATGCTATTAATGAATACCTCAGTAAATTTTATTTAGTTTTTAAAGCAGGATTAAAAAATGAAAATAGAATATAAGAAGAAAAAAACTTCTTAAATGATTTAGATGTAATGGAAGTAGAAATATTTTCATAAACATTCCAATTAAAATTATCTAATAAAAATCCGATGTTAAATGTGAGAAAACTCATAAACATAAAAATGATTAAAAAATGAAGAAGTATTCCAATTAAAAAAAGGAATTTGGTGAGATATAATACATAATAAAATTAGTCATCATGGTTTTCTTCAGATTATGAACTTATTTTCTTTTCTCATATTGATAAAGGATCATATTCTTCGTGTATTAATAACGATGGTGAATTCTGAATAGATCTGGAATAGAGGATGAATGAAGAGTTAGAAGCTACTATTGAGAAAAACACTCATCACAAGAAAAAGAATAGGAATCTTGAAAAATTAAATAAAAATTATCTATAGAAAAGGAAAATTATAATATAAATGAAATTGTTCTTGTTAGTGAAAATAAGAAATCAAGGTTAGAGATAGTTTATCTAGATAGGATGTTTAGTGATCCTAAAAAATAATTGTTGCATAAGAAGGAAGATCTATCTGAGACACAATAAATGTATATCATAGTCCAACATGAAAGAAATAAGTGAATAAAAAATTTTAATAAGTCTATTGAGATAAAATATAAGTCATCTCAAGCTTGTGAGATTAAAGGTTCCAATAGATGAGGTACATGTGTTCATAAGGAGTTTCAAAATAGATATGATATTACTAACAATGAATGTGAATCTTTGAGGTCTATAAAGTCATTAGAAGTGAATTCGACCACATCAAATGATAAAAAGAAATATTCATGGAAGGGAATTTTCCTATGAAAAAAGGAAAAATGGTTTACAACAATACAAAATAATGTATTTCAATAACAGTTTTATGAATAGAATTTAAGATCACAGTTCAAATGTTTTTTTGGTTTTGTGGAAAATATAAACATAAATACTATTCTTATAAGTGAAACATGTCATTTATATGAATAAAGTGTTAGTTTATAGGTAGTTACAATGAATTGATGATAACACATTGTCAATGAAATACATCCAAAATTTCATACAAAATAGATATGAATACCTAAAAGAAGTATTTGGAAGATATAGATTATATGGCCATAGATGTGTGGTATGCATGACTAAATTAGATAGAGAGTTTCTATATGATTTGAACATGAATAAAAATTGAAGAAAATAGAGAGTAAGTCATATACATTAGATAATCAGGGTAAGAAACCCAATAATATTGAACATACAAAAATAAATGTTTGACTATTTGGACATATCAACTAAAATTGGCTAAAAATAGATAAAACTAAAACTTATGGTAAAATTTAGGGTAATCAGGTTATATCAGAATATGACACTAAATTTACAAATAATTAATCAACTTGTGGTGATATTTAGATTCAAAATAATTATTGTGAGTGAGTTTGTTATCTCATGAATAACTCTATGAAATTAGAAGAAAAAAAAGTTTCTTTATGTACAAAGTTTGAAAAAAAACTCCCCATGAATAAATAGTTTATGAAAAGGTGAAATCATCAAAAACTATGAACAAATAAAATAATAGAAATTTTTCAGTGAGAGGAAACTCTCAACATAAGTTTAATTTCTAAAAAAATATTAAGTTCATCTTTATTTTCATATAAAAATGATTTTTTACAAACCTATAGGGAATTAATGGAGATTTATACATCCATTGAGGGGGGTCATAGATTATTATAATGTGTTAAGTATTAAAAAATATTTTGAATCATAAAATTAGTAAAAAATTCATAGAATGAATATTATTTAAACAAATAATCCAATGATATTGATGGGGGTTATTTGATTATTAACTTGAAATTTATGATGTGTTTCTTTAGATGAGTCCAGGATAAATATTCCCTCATGAATTGATTGTGTAAGAAGCTCCAAGTTATGAAATTATAGTTATCTTAGAATGGTATCACATTTATGTTTGTTTATGGACAACATTTCACACCTTGGTTATAAAATCTTGTTTTCTACACTAGGTTTTCCCACATAGACTTAGAGTTTTGTTTCTGAGTCCTCATTGAAAAATAAATATGTGGTATCATCTTTAATAGAGAGAAACATGTTTTATTAGAAATGATTAACTATAAATGATTTTTTTATTCATTATCAATTAGTTGGAAAAGGTAAACAATCATATTGATCATGTCATTGTTTAATTGTGTTGAGAAAAATCCAATGGGGGTATTCAAGTGGCCTTTGAGTTGAATTTCATTTTTTGTCAATAATTATGGTTCTCTTTGATATGGATTTGATATCAATATGTTAGTTATAAGGATGTGATGAAGATTATGTTTGTCAAAATATCCTCAAATTTTAATGTTATGATTGTTGAGTTAGTTTTATGTTTGAAGACATGTGTCATTTTTATTGATAATGAAACATTGGTCACATCAAGGAATTATATGATTAAGAAATTCTTAGATCAATAATATTTGAGAAGGAAAAGATTTTATGTTGTCTTAGTTTTTTCTATGTAATTTTCTATTGGGCTTTATATTTTATACGGAATATGTTTTTTTATATGATATGATTAAAAATATAACCAACCACACTGGCCAGGCATGAGGGTCCCACACCACTACTAAGGTGGGAATGTGTTAATTCTTGGCCAATATACCATTATGGTAGATATTGTGAAAGTATGACTGTAGGGAATCACATGAGGGGTGGAAATCCACTATGTTGGGAAGCATACAAGAGTACTGTCATGGAGTGGTGTCAACTAGTATCTGGATCATTCGGTAAACATTTCTGGAATCCAATTGAAGTGACTTGTAATATAAAGGAATGTTTGAATGACTGTAATCTTTGTGTGGAATTGCATTTCACATATTCTAGTAATATTCTATTAAAAACACAAAATGAAAAATGGTCGTCTAATATGTTTTATCAATACATCTGATCGAAGTCACATCCTATTCTTCATAAATCCCTAATAGAGGGCGACTGTTAACAAAGATCTTCATGAAGTGACATTGATAGTCAATCCTATAGAGGTATATTATCTCTATTTCATTGTTCTATAAATCCAAATATGATCTATATTACTTTCAACATTGTTTCATAGTAAAATAAATATCAAACCGGGTATATTTAGTGTGTAGATATCGATGGTGTTTTATGATGGTGATATATAGTGATGGGAGAATTACCTAAGACAATAAGTGCATAAGAAGGAGCAATATATGGATCTACCTGATTTTAGGAGCTACTAGTCTGTGGCGTTTTTTCTATAAATACCTCATCTGAGCTCAATTATCAGTTATAGTTTATCTCAGATCTGATTGTTTCCTGAGAGAGAAATAGAGCAGTTCAAGCACTATATATTTGTAAAGGCAGTTCAATGATTTTTTATGAGTATATTGTCTCACAATTTAATGATGTTTGAGATTTCACAAACTGGTTTTGGCGATGGATATATATGAACATGTGTTAACACCTACATGGATAAGTTAGTAGTTACTCTTTCAGGTTATACGGTGAATATTAAAATAATTTATGAAGGTAGTATTCCATTAAGGGTGATTTCAATATGTTTTTCTTGAGTTGAGATGGTTTTGTGTTTGAATTTAGTAATAAAAACGTCATGAAAATGATGTTATTGTCTTCATTCGAAGGTTTTTTGCGTGAAGAGACAATTTGACCCACTAGCACATGATATCCTTGCATGAAAAGATGTAGTGGTGCATGAGAATTGAACAATGAGTGTGGATATTATTTCCCTATGGGAAAGAATATATTTCCCAAATTATTGTTACTATGGAGAATGACATCAAAAAATACATGATCTATACAAACCCTTTTTTATTTATAAGGATTTTAAATATATCACTGAATATTTTTGGAGCCATGTACTGATACGACACATGATTCTGAGGAATGACATTACAAGAATTAATTTTTGTAAAAATGTTAAATATATTATATATTAGACATGCATAGTTTCTTTTAAATAATGGGATAAATATTCAATAGAATATTGGACATAAAAATTAAGACAAAATTTGAATCCGTAATGAATGGTTTACTCTATGAGGTACCTAAATTTGGTTAGAATAGGACATTTAGATAAGGTAACTATTGGAAGGTGTGTCAATTGAATTATGTAATTATTTTAATTAGTAAATTTAACCTAATTATCTCTATAAATATACTATTATATAAAATCACCAAGTTTAGATATATAATCTTGAGATCTATGGGAGGATAACTCAAAATTATTAATTTGTAGTTTGAGAGAATGTGACTATGAGCATTTGAATCTAGGTGAATAAAGGTGAAGAAAATAAAAAAATCCCCCATTTTTTGTCCTGTATAGTTCATGAACATAAAATGATCGAATCTCAATGTATAACCCATAATTTTGTTCCTCAATAAATGATCAAATTATTTAGTATGATCAATTCATATTCTTTAATATGTGTTAAAATTGATCCATTGAATATGCCCTCTTATTGAATTTAAATTGAGTATTCTAATAATTCTACATTGTTCAATAATTATCAGCCTAGTTATAAAAAATATATATTTATTAGCCAAGAAAATTTGGTCAGAGATTCATCCATCCTTGATTTGTGTTTTCCCCCATGATTCTTCATAATATTCACCATTTCCCTATAAGTCCACAGTTCAACATTTTCAAGCAGGATAGAGAATGATTGGACCCCTAGAATTCTAGAAGATCCGTGAAAGGAAAATAGATCAGTGATTATAGGATTGATCAGGACGATTTTCAGATTGATGGAGATAATTCATGTGGATTTGTATCTGGGGCTTATTTTCTATGAATAGAGGCATCTTGTGCTTACATTGAACAATCATGGATCAATGGGATCTTATTTTCATCCATTAGAGTGATGAAATTGGATAATGGAGGCTCTTTCCTTTGATTTTGGGCACCCTTGTCATGTTTTTGATGTGTTGGTGAAAGATATATAGGAACACATAGTGGATATGGTATTTCATAAAAAATCACAATTAAACATCATATAGTGTAGAAGAACAAACGAAATGTTCTTTTGAAACCCCAGATGTTATGGTTTGTGTGAGATTATAAATATAATAGTTTGTGTGAGACTCCCACACACCATGTGACTTAGTGATGGTAGTATGTGAACATGTCCACATCCAGGAACATCCCTGGTACTAGAGCACAACAAGGGTACATAGACATGACGAGGGAACGTAGACATAACTATGAGAACACGGATCAACTGTAGGTTTTTGAGACACACTGTGCAGTCCCCTTACAAGCTGTGTAGTGCTATATGGTAAGTAATCCATGTAGTATAAATGAAATGGAAAGGAATTAGAGTGGAACCACATGCTATATGGGTCCCCATAACACAGTGTAACTTCTTTTAGGGAAAATTATACCTAACATATCTCCATCATTTATACTAATTATTTGGTCTGTGATTAGCCTATCATGAGTTTTTTTCTACATATATCATGATGGTGTCCTTTGTTGTTTTTTTAGATATGATACAAGGATTTAATAGTGCAAAACTTCGTTAGGTGGAACTCAATGATCACAGCAACCATGATATATAATTAGAGTGGAAATATTCTCATAGGACATGGCACAGATTCCCTATACCTAGAGTCAAACAATAATGCTATTACAAGGCATGGGTCCTATATCTATCAACCACTAAATTTGAAACCTCATGAATGATTCAGGGCATGGATCCTCCAAAACTATTTTAGAAGCCTCTTATAGGGTCATGTGATGGGTCCTCCTTATCATGAGTGGAACCCCCCTACAGAATTAGGGCTTGGAACCTCTACCACTAGAGTGGAACCCTCCTGTAAAGTTAGGGAATGAGTCTTTTACACTAGAGTGGAAAATTCCTATTGGTCAATGACTTGGAACCTCTACCGTAAGAGTGTAACCCTCCTGTGGATCAAGGTAATGGGTCCACTACCACTAGATTGAAACCATCATGTGTAGTTAGGGAATTGGATCTGTAGCACTAGAGTGGGACCCTCCTTCTAGGGGGGTCATAGGGCCTCTACCCATAGAGTAGAACCATCCTTCTAAGATAGGTCATGGGACCTCTATCAATATATCATCTGAGTGTAACCATCTTAGGGGGTCTAGACATGGGTCTTCTATAGCTAGAGAGAAACCCTCCTATAGAGCCAAGGTTTCAATTCTCAACCATTAGAGTGGATCCCTCCTATCATATCTATGGGTGGGTCAAATACCATGTGATTATACCCACTCTACTGTGTAGAATTGTAGTGAGGAGATGCTTGACATGGATGCTTCTTTTAGAAGACATGCATGACATTTGGAATAATTGATTGACCCTATGGAACTAATGTGTGACTATTTTATTTGGTTGGGATATAAGATGGAGCTCCCCTTTCTCTCTCCTACAAGTTTTATTTAATTATAATATATCCCTATGGATTGGTTTTAATTTTTACCTAGGTATGTGTTCATATGTTTACTTTTGTTGTGTCACTTAATACTCCCTCTTCAACTTTTTGAGCATACATATAGGTTTGTATGTACTCACCCCTATATGATATCTACCTACACATGTCATGTATTATGCATACTATAGAAAATATGGTGGTGATTATCAAGGATCATCAGTATACCTGGGTGCATGTGGCCATTTATGGTGTTCGAGGCTTGGAAATCTAGATCTAAGATCTATCATCACATTTCATTTCATTCTTTGTCAGGTTGGGACATCATACTAAATTGGGGTGTATTTTTTCATTTTTCATTTCATATTACAATGTAGACCTCTTGTACTCCCTAGAAGTTTTAAATGAATTGTTTATTATCTAGATGTTTTATATTTTATTATTCTTTCTCTGGACTTCATCAGGGATGTGGTTGAATGTGTGTGTACAGGTACATAGGTAATGGAATCCCATATTAGTTATTTTTTTTCAAATCTTGTACCCTCCCAAACCTATGGATCCCCACTTGGGGAAGTCGAGGCTTGATCCATGTTAGGCCAGGCGATGACAGAATAGTATAAAATGTTTTTCTTCCTCGAAATCGTATTTGGAGTTATGTTTCCTTGAGTGGATTGGTTTGGATTTAGAAAAACCATGTCAATGTGTCTTGAGAGTTGATTTTAGTCAATGTAACCAAGTGTTTGTTTGGTACTTTATGTATCCATTCATTCAGACTCTGACTACCTATATGTCAACTCGAAATATGGAGAGATTGGTTGTAGTGATCAATTTTACATGGATCATATAGTATTGAATCCTTTGATTATCCTTCTCAATGAAGAACTTCATATATATAATAACATCTAACCACAGTATGACTTGATTAAATTTTCATCATGCCTCAATGAAGATAGCTATCCGGGTTACCAACTATAGATCATTATGATAGTCTAATGAGTGATGAAGAATGAGTTATTAGGCCATTACACAATATTATTTCTCTAGGAAGGATAGCTACATCACCCCCTTCTATTGAGAAGAGGATTGCACTAGTAGATCAGGATACATATGCACACAGGCCTAAGGAACATGCCTAGTTCTAGTGCCAGAGGCAGCTAAGGTACCACGGTGATCCAAATCCCCAGGTAGTGGATGATTGGATATATTTATTGATATAATTTTGTAGGCTCATCCAAACCTGAATAATCAAGTGGTTGTGCTGACAGCCATACCATTCTATGGAGAAATGTGAATCTGTTTGATCCCAATTTGATTGGTAAATGAAAAGTTGACACTCTTATGTAAATAACACAAACAACAATTTCATGTGATGTAATACCCTGAATTCTTGTGCCCAGTTTAGATTCATGACCTTATTTATCTTCCATAGGAAGGGATATTTGTTTCTGAATATTCCATGAGGTTCATTGAACATATGTAATACTCCCTTGACATGAATTGAGATGGTCAATTATGAGAATTAATTATTTAGTAGGGTCTTCTTAGATGCATCCATTCCAATTTGGTACCCCTATGAATTACCACTTATGTTGGAGTCTTGGAGTGAGTGTTGGTTGTGAAGAGATCCTGGTTAGATGGATGCCATGTATCTAGAGATTCATGTGGACTTTATTGGGTTGAGTATTCTATTACTCCTATCAGACACCAGTCTTTAAGATCTTAGTGTAGGAGAAATTTTCAGGACCAGACTCAAATATGTGGTCAAACATCACAGGGATTATTCAAGGGAACATGGAATCCTGGTGCGGGGCAGTTCTATGCATGTGATAGTAGATTTCAAATGGCACATTATTTCTCTATCTGACGTGTTGAGGATTGAAGGAAGATATTACATAGATCATCATGGCAAGGGAAGAACAATAATAATGGATCTACTAGCCAAGTAAAGGTTGTATCCTAGTGAGGTGGAGCTGGAAGAGGGGTAGGTGGGGCTCCATGAGGAGGATATTTGGGCGGTGGTTGTTGTCATTAGCTTGTTCTACCACCACCACCAGGAATCCCACATGAGGCTTAGGGATTTAGCGGTTTGGGCCATGGGATGTTGTAGGAGATGGAGGTGTGTAACCTTAGGGCCTATGAAATGAAAATAGGTATAATCTAGGTTTATTATACAATATATTCAGAAAAAGTAGACACATATTTGAGTAGTTTATTCATCTCTTTACTCCTTGTACATGAGCTGTAACTACCTGTTGAGGATTTATCCTACTATATTTTCTATGAGTAAACTTCTATGAACAATTATTATATATCATTTATCTTTAAGTAGTGTGATCTATCATTTCGTGAAGAGAGGTTCTCATCGGTCCATTTTAATAATTATAAGACCTTGTGACTTCATATTGGGAAAGGTTTTTTCCCATGGTATGATCCAAATTTAATGTCACCAAAGACAAGTCAAATATATTCTCAATAATGTGATAAGATTCTTTCTTTGTCATGAGATATATATTAAGTAAATATTATTCAGTTTCATAAGCCAAAGACTTCTACCCATCACCCATTTGTTGGACAGTGTATCCCTAATAACATAAGTCTCATTATGATTCTAGATTCATTCACTTGTGGATGATTTTAAGTATGTCTTCCCAGATGATGATATATAAATTCCTCAAAGGTGTGAGATAAAGTTTTGAGTCCCCTTATAACCCAAAATAACTATGATATATTATGTGACATATCGAATTTCCCTTATAGATCTCTTAAAGATACAGTTGTTGTTAAAGGACCTTCAAGATAATGGTTTTAACAAATCTAGTGTGTCACCTAAGGATACTCTAGAGATGCCATTGAAAAATAAGATTTAGAGCTTGTGGATTTTTTTTTATCTTCATCACCTAAATGAGAATATCATGAAAAAACTACCCCTTTTCGAGTAGTGATAACCACTTTTACCATTTTGAGGTGAGATATAGTTCTCTCACATTGATCTCAAGTCTAGATAAAACGAGTTGAGAGTTTGTCAGGCTGATATTTTGAAACTAGAATTCTATGTCTCTACTTATAGTATGTGTTCATGGTGAATCCCTTTGGTGTATCAAATTATCCTTCTATGTTTATGGAATTTATGAAATATATCTTCCAATCATACCTAGCACGATTTTTTCCTCATTGATAACATACTCAAAAACACTATATTAGAGGAGTATGAAGATCACTTGAGGATGGTCCTAGACATGATTCAGCAACACCATCATTATGGTAAGCTATTGAAGTTCTAGTTCTAGATTAATGTGGTTCACAGTTTAGGTCATGTCATTTCTAAGAATGTAATGTTTGTGGGCCAAGAAAAGAATGATATAGTGATTTCTGGTGATACATCCAAGAATTCATGAGATGTGTGTTGTTTTCCTCGATTAGAAGGTTATTACTAGAGGTTTTTGGTATACATATCTTACATTGTATCCCTCTGGGCACCTGAATGCATAATGGTGATCCGTTTACCTTGAATGAGTAGTGCTAGATAGACATTGAGTAGTTGAGGATAAGGTTGATGAGTGATACTATTTTGAGACCACCAGATATGGGCATATACTATATCATATACAATGATTCCTCTGAAGAAGGGCTCGACTGCAAGTGGATGAAAAGGAAGGTAATGATCACATATGGGTTGAGGTAGTTCAGGCCCCATGATAAGAACTACAAGACTCATGGCCTATAGTTGGCAGTAGTAGTCTTCACTCTAAGGATGTGGATGAACTACCTTCTAGGAGAGATATTTGTTTTACTTATAACATCAGAGTCTTAAGAATTTCATCAAATAGAGATACCTAAACTAAAGTCTCTAATTTTGGTTGAATTTCCTATAAGAATATTACTTTGGGATAGTCTATACATATGGTAAGGGAAAGGTGGTGGAATATTCCCTTAACATGTAGCCCCAATTGGTTTATGTGGCATCAGATCAATGGCTTCCTTCATCTAAAATTGGTTTTGGATTATGGTTCAACATTTCATTAGTTAATGGTGTTGAATCCTATGCTCCTCCAATGTGTGAGAGAGTCCCAATTGAGATAGATCATCTATCATGTCTTACATGACTAGATATCCTTAAGAGATTGACCAAATGGATTATCTAAAGGAGGTACTCACTTTATTTCTTTTTAGGAACATAATTTTATCCTAATCATGATGTTGGAGGAGGTTATGAGAGTGTTTAACACATATCTTTTAGATATAAATCTTGGTTTATGGTATATGTTCATAGACCTTCATCAATAGTTATGGTGTGCTGGCATGAGGTAGAGCATGGTAGAGTCCATCCCCTGATGCCTTAGCTATCAGAAATTGAAGGTTCAACACTAGGTTTTAGTAGGTTAGTTATAGCTTCTTGAGATCCTGGAGTTGAAATGTGCTCAAATATCCATGGTATTTTGGATAGGGTTTCCACATATAGTGAGTTCACATAAAACCATCTCGGTGATAGTTTATCTACTTATGAATTTGTTATTGTTATAAGGGAGTTGAGTTCATTCTATAGTTTGGTGTAGGTGTTATTATGGGATATCGATTGCCTTCATGGGGTTCCCTCAACAATTATCAATGGCCTTGATTTTTTGTTCAAATTATGGTTGTGGAGAGGCCACCAATAAGAATATATTAACCATATTAGGATGTGTACATCCCTCCACCCCCAGAAACACTGGAAGACCGAGAACACTATCCAAGAGATAGAGGAAATGATGAGGGAATATGTGTTAGAATCTTTTCAGAGATGGGGTGATCAATTTTCATTAGTATAGACTTTTTATAATAATATATACCACTCTACTATATATATTCCACCATTCTAGGACCTATATGATAGACCCTATATTTGCCCTTATTCTAGACATTGACCGGGGAGTAATCTATTGTTGGGATAGAGATTTTGCAAGAAACAACAAATATGGTCCGGGTGATCCATGAGAAGATGAGGAAATCTCAGAGTGGGAAGAAATATTATTCATGTCTACATCATAGGACCATGGAGTTTGATCAGGAAAACTACATCTTCCTATGGGTCTCCCAATAATGAAAATTTTAGGGATTACATAGGGGAGACAAGCTATCTCCAAGGTTCATCGAGCCATGTGATATCATTTAGAGGGTTGGAGAGGTTTCCTACCACCTCAAAATAACCTCATAGTTGGAGTGGGTTCACGACATCTTCCATGTTTCACAATTGAGGAGGAACATGAATGTTACCATGCATGTCATTGATTAGGGAGAGCATGACATCGAGGATGGATCCAAATTCATGGAGAATCCAATATAAATCGATAATCGACATTAGATTATCATATATGGATGGGCTAAACCCTTGGTTTCTGTGTTGTGGTAGCATGAGAACATGGAGGAGAACTCCTATTAACAGGATATACATATGTGGGAATAGCATCCCCATAATTTTTTTAATTTTTTCATTTTGATGACAAAAATCATAAAGTATATAATAATTTAGATACCCTATTATTTCCTTGTAAGACTTTAAAATATATCAATTAATATTTTTAGAGCCAGGTACTAATATAGCAGGTGATTTGGAGGCCCGATTTTTTTTAAAATTAATTATATATATATATTAAATATATTTTATTTCTCACAAACATAGCTTTTCATAAATAAATGCATATGTTTTAAATGGAGTCTCAAATTGAAAATATGAGGCCATATTTGAATCTGGAATGCAATATTTACTTGTGAACTAAAGTTTGTCGGTGTGGGACGTTTATATAAGGAGAATGTTGGGGGGTTCCCTAACCTAATCAATTAATTACATTAATTATTTCATTTCATATAATTTTCTCGATATAAGGTCTATTATGGAAAATCTATAGGGTTATTAATATAACACTGGGATCATTGGGGGGATAAATCCATGTTCTTTATTGGTAATTTGAGATTAGGCAGCAATGAGATTCTCAATCCAGGCGAATCCAAGTGCAATAAACACAATGGATATTCCTCATTCATTAGCGGTAGTGTTTTTTGTAATCAAATGATCCAATATTTTGGTAGGACTGATAATTTTTGGATTCTTTAGGATATGATTAAATTATTGAGCATGGTCAATTCTTAATCATTGATCTATGTTAGATTGATACTTTTCATGAACTCATGTCTCATATCTAAATTGATTATTGGATTCATTCTCAGTTGTTCTATGTTTATCACTATATTCATCCAAAATATTTATTTTTTATCCATGAATGGATTTAAAATGGTTTTTCCACACCTGGTTTATGTTCCTTTTCACATTATTCTTCATGATCTTCTATGTTGTCCTACCAGCCCACAGTTTAGCATCTTTTGGTGAGATCAAGAAATATCAATCCCACAGATTCATAGTAGATCCACATACGGAAAATATATCATTGATTAGTGGATGTATTAGACAAATTTGTTGAATTTGGATGGTGATTACCATGGATTTAGGATTTGGGACCGAATGACTATGAAAGATAGTACGCAGTGCATATGGTGATCCACCATGGATCAATAGAATATGATTTTTAACAACCAAAAGGAATAAATTGATTAATGTATGTTATTTCCTTCAACATCAGGTAGACTATAGGAAAGTTTTGAAGTAGAGAATAAATATATGGAATAACACACAACATATATGGGATTCTGTGAAAATCATGATTAGATGTCGTTTAATGCTGAAGAATACACAATAACGATATTGTAAATCTATGATTCTTGGGTTTCTTGGAGATTATAAGTACCACACACTATGTGGTACCCCCATACACCATGTTTATCAGTGTTAGAGACATGGTTTATACTCTAGGACTATGTATACATAAGAACATCCATCTGCATGTTGTGTATCGACACACTTCTAGGGTTCACAGACAAGCCTGGGGAACAGAGACACAGCCTGGAGAACACGAGTAAGCCCTAGGTGGATAATACATAGTGTGTCATCCCCTTACAAACCATATAGGGATATAAGTGTAGTATGTTATTTCCAATAAAGGACACATCCAAGAAGTATATTTGGAGTATATGTCATGTTAATCCCATGCTTCCCATGTACCATCATTTTAGGACACTTCTACATCTCATATCTCCTTCATTTAGACTCATATTTTGGTCCATAAGTAGCCTATCCTATGTTTTTTTTCTATTTATATAACTCTTTTTTCCTTTTTAGTTGCTTATGAGATATAATTATATATTTTCCTAGTGTTATTCCACTTTATGTGTCACTCGATGATGGAAGTGATCAGGAAATATCATCAGAGTGGAACCCACTTTCTTGGACAGGGGGTCATCTATCAACCTACCACTATAGCAGAACCCTCCTATTGATTCAGGACATGAGTCCTCTACCAATAGTGTGGAACCATCTAGTTGAGTCAGATCATGGGTCATCTACCACTAGAGAGGATCTATCCTATAGAGTCTATTCACGGGTCCTCTTCCACTAGAGTGGAACCTTCTTATGGTGTTAGGGAATGGGTCCTCTACCACTAGTGTGGAACCCTCCTATGGAGTCATGGAATGGGACCTCTACCACTAGAGTGGAATCCTAAATTGGAGTCAAGGAATGGGTCTGATACCACTATAGTGGATCTGTACAATGGAGTTAGGGCATGTGTCCTCTACCACTAGAGAATAACCCTCCCACTAGGTCAAGGAATGGATCCTCTTCCCAAAGTGTGGAACCCTAATATTGGGATAGGTAATTGTACCTCTATCTATTTTTCATCATAGTGGAACTCTTATATGGGGTCATGGAGTGAGTAATTTACCATTAGAGTGTAAATATATTGTAATTTTACAACATTAGTTCTCTACTATTAAAGTGGAACACTACTATCATTTCCGGGAAAATTTCTTCTACTTAGAGATTTTGTCCCCCAAATGTGCAGCATAACATTCTGGTGTTTCATAACAGGGATGTTTCTTTAAGAAGTTATGTGAGATAATGAGAATAATTGATAGAGCATTTAGATATTATGGAAGACTCTTTTCCTATGATGGGTTGTGATATAGAGATCCCCTTTATATATTCTAATGGGTTTATTTAATGAGAATATATAATTGTTTAATGGTTTTTTCTTCCATATTGACATGGTTTAAGATATTTATTTTTATTGGTTCTCTTATTACCACCTCTTATACTTTTAGGGAATCCTGATGGGTATGTATATACTCACCCCTATAGGGGCTCTACACACAGGTGTCATGTATTTTGGAGATGAAGAACATGTCAGATATTATTACTAAGGATCATTTGGATACCTAGGTGCATTAGCCCATGTATTGTGGCTAGGATTTAGAGATCAAGATTCGAGCTCTCTTATCTCTTTAATTTTCTAGTTTTTTAGGTAGGGAAATATTTTTGTTTTTGTGGGTATTTTCCCCATTTTCTATTCAAACTAACATATCATGCTCTTATACTCCCTAGATGATTCACATGCATTTTTTATCCGCAATATATTAAATTTTTTATTTTTATTTTGATGAACATTAGTAGAGAAATGGTAGTTTGTGTGTGCGTACATGTACTTATGAAAAGGCCTCCCATATTAGTTTTGAATTTTGGGTCCTATCACTATCCCTAGGCCAATAGAGGTAAGAATGGGTTATTTATGTCTCGACCCCCATGGGATCAGGTTGTGTATTTCATGTTATGAGCGAATGCATTGATATTTTTCTAGGTGAATTCTCTAGTAGTCCTCCTACTATAGAGGTTTAATTTTCAATTTTATAATTTACATTGTTCTATTTAAATATCAAAAACCTCATATACAATATTCTTTTCAAAAGATAAGAATTTAAAGAAGAAACTCTTGGAGAATCGGGATAATGTGTATGTACTCCCAACTACTTCACCATATGGGGAACCAGTCCTCCCCAACTAGAAGAAGGATGGATCAATGTACATATTCATTTATTATTGCTTGATTAAAAAGATTTGGGTAAATTATATGTATCCTCTAACACATGTTGATGACTTATTCAATCTTCTGCATGAAACCCTATACTTCTCTAAAATAAGTCTTATAATGGGATATTATAACATATTAGTGAATAAGGTGGATATACCTAAGGATAATTTTTGTACAAGGTAGATAAACTATGAGTTCATATTGATTCCATTTGGAGTAACTAATTCTACATCAATAGTCATGGATTTTATAAACAGAGTATTTAGGTATTATTGTGACAAATATTTGGTTCTCTTTATGGATGACATTCTTATCAAATGAAAAAGAAAATAAGAATATGATAATAAATAGAATAATATAATAAGGAACATGTGGAATGATCTTATATATATGAATATTACAATAAATGTGAGTTCTAGTTAGATAAAATGACGTTTATAACAAATTTCAATACCAAAAAAAGGATTTATATGGATCCTTCAAAAATAAAGATTATTTAAGGGTGGTGTAGAATAATATATTTCATGAAAATACATAGTTCCTTAGATTAGTAGGGTACTATAAATGAGTTTTTAGAAACATTCATGATTATCAAGATCACTAAAAAAGCTAACTCCAGAAGGAGTTAGGTTTTCTTAGAATGATGAATGTGATAAATGATTTAAAGTGATGAGGAAGATGATAATCACTGCACATGTACACATATTACCCACTAGTGGGGAATTATTTTTTATCTAAGTTGATGAATATAAAAATTTCTTGGTATTTTAACTATTGAAAATTGAAAATTTGATAGTTTATACCTCTCTCTGAGTAATGATCATTGATCAAAACTATCCAACTCGTCTTCTAGAATTCACTATAGTGATATTCACATTAATTATTTCAACACATTTTCTCAATAAGGATACATTTGAAATAAATATATATAAGAAACATAAAAATATCATGTATATATTAATATAAATCATGCTTAACATGAACTAACAGAGGTTAATTTAGATAATTATGGATTATGATATTTCCATCCATTAAAATCCATGAAAAGTAATCAAAGTGGAGGATTATCTAAGTATAACATATCCCACAATAGTATCCATGATGGTGACTACAATGGATGAAATAATTATGGATATGAAATGGTTGTATATGGGAATAATAAATGGATAATCATCCTACTTTGTTGAAATAACTAATCAACCAACCATTCATGAGAGGGTCTAGGTGGCTTAGAAATATGATGAATTTATAAAGACAAAGGTAGAAAATGTTATGAATTTCAAATTTTCTAAAGACGAAGTTATATGTTTTGAAACCTGGATATGTGTCCCATTATAACTACAAGTGAAGTGAGAACTTATTGATGATTCACATATATTATACTTCTTTTTTAATCAAGGAATCACTAATATTTATATATATTTTATGAAACATTTATGTTGGGATAAAATGAATTGAATGATTTCATACTTTGTATATTGATGCTTGGTATGTTAGAATTTCATGTTTTAATGATAGAATTATAAAGATATAATGTAATCATTCCCTATACTGGTATGTAAAAATAAAAACAAAACTGTAGATTTCATCACATGACTCCACAGGACGCCTAAATTTAATAACACCATCTATGTGGTTGTTAATCTCCATACAAATTTAGTAATTTGAATTTCTATCAAGGAAGATATCACTCTTATTCAACACACTGAGATATATATTTAAGAGAAGTGGTGAGACTTCATGCCATGAGACTCTTTATTACATATGATCAGGATTAATGTTTTACGTTGTGGTTTTGAAAAATCCTACAGCAAGTGTTGAACATAGAATAGAGATTTAGTACTACATATCTTCCAAAAATGGATGGTTATTCAGAAATGACTTTTCAAAATCTATAAGAAATGATGTTATCATGATCAATAGATTTCAAATTATGTTTGGATTAAAACCTTCCATTAGTGGAGTTCTAATATTAGAAAACCTTAAATTATGTCATTTAAATGGATCTTTATATTACATTATATGGGAAGAGTTTTATAACTCCAACATGCTGGAATAAAGTTATATAGCAAAACCATATGGGTTATAATATTGTCTAAGAGAAAAAAAGGATCATGCAGTTCATCGGCATATGAAATCTGCAAAAACAAAAAAATAAATTCTTTATTGATAGTCATTAATAAGATTAGTATTTTGAGGTCGATGATAACTTTTCCCTTTATATAGGGTCATGGAATAATTTCATGTGTAGGAATAATGGAAAGAATAACCATAGATACATTGTATCCTTTGATATATTTGACCATGTCTGAGTGGTGGATTATCTACTAGAACTCCAAATCAACCTATCTCATGTACATAATGTGTTCTATGTAATCCTATTGAGAAGTATATACCAGAGCACTCACATGTATGAAACCAAAATTTGGTACTATTTGAGAATTCTTTTCCATTTTAGGAGTAACTAATTAAGATCTTAGATCATATAGACAAGGTTCTACAGAATAAGACAATTGACATGGTAAAATTGAGGTGGTCTAACCAGATGTTTGAGTAAGAAACTTATGAACCAGAAAAGGTTATGAGATACAAGTATCCTCATCCATTTTAGTATATGAAATGAAAATGTTGAGGGTGAAATTTTATATGGGGGCATAATTTAATGACCAAATTGTTCTTAAATAAATTCACCATTTTGATTGAATTCAATTTCTTATTATATAATGTGGTTATAAAAAAATTAAATTCATGGGTTATATAATTTATGATTTCAAAAACCATTATGAATCATGAATGTTGATAACATATCCATATAAAGTCATGTTATTCATATATAATAATTTTTATGATAAATACAATTGACACAGACCCAAGATTTTATTACCTCGACTAGTAGGTTTGTTCCTTATATAGATCATTTATTAGAGTTTACAAGAGAGATAGGATATCCAGTATTTCCCATGACTAATGATAATAAAATATTTGAAATATAAGGCAAGAGAAAACCCATTTATGGGAGAATTTTTCAGATCCTGGAGATCACAACCCAAACAATGTCTTTTGAACCGCCCCATATGAATCTCATCGTTGCACACCATTACCTTACGATGTTCACTACTATAATTATGAGTTATGTTTCTCAACCATAACATTATTAATATGAATATTTTCTTTTCAATAAAATAATTTTTATATTAATTAATTATTGTGTTGTAAAGTGTAAATGATAAAGTAATTAGTTTGATAAATATTATATTTTAACATGACAAAACAACAACTCTATTTTTGGTTAATATTCTATTTTTATTAATACATTCTTTTTGATTAATTCATGAATTAAATTACATTTTAACAAAATATTAATACTATGTATTATAAGTTAAATATAAATGATATTCTAATTTTAAAAAAGTGAAAATGTAATTTTTATAAGGTTCAAGAAAACAAGTATTTATAAAAAATATATATATTTCAATAAAAATTATTTAAATATTAAATTTTAATTTATCATATTTAACGATTTTTTTGTATAAATGTATATATATTATGAATAAAAACATTGAAAATTTTCAAATGTGAATTATTCCTAATTTTGTAATGCATTATAATTTTTGGGTAAAAATTAAATATGGTATAAATATATTGTTTGTATTATGACATAATAATTAACCAAAAGTGATATAATATGTTCCATAAAAGGTATCAATGACAAAAAATGTTTTACCTTAAAAATAACCTATTTTTAAGAATAGTTTCTTCATTTTATAGATCCTATATGAATCATACCAAACATATATTTTATTTTCAGGTTTAAAATTAAATTTTTTATAATCATAAATCTATTCCATATCACAAAGGGTACAATTTTCAAGTTGATGGTTCATATCCTTATAAAAAATAAAAACATCCCCTATTGGATATAAATCATTGAAAAATATATGGGAAGTTTTTTTTAAAAAAAAATTATCGTATAGAATTCAAAACCTATGTTTGGAAAAAAATAAATATCTCCCCTATTTTTACTATATAATCCAACCCATTATCAAAGTAATATTTAGAAAAAAACTATTTCATATTTAATATACTCATAAAATTTCTCTCTAGATGCCACCAAGGTCCATGCACACATGAAGTTACTCTCATGCTTTTTTAAACACCCCATAAATGTAAGGGATCCTCTCCTTCTCCTCTTTATTCAAGAACAATCTTTTCGTAATGCATTTTTTTTCCAATTACTATTGATGGGATATCATTTTTCACAACACTCTAATGGAACTTATGATTTCAAAATGATAAGACACCTATTTATATATTATTATTCCCTTCCATGATTATTTATGTACCCATGATATACTACTAATATTATCCAGTGAGTTCTCATGCTTGTCTTTACATTTTTAAATAGCCATCCCAATTTCAAATCTAGGGTATCCATCTAGATATAAATATTCATTATTGATTATAGAAATTCCATGTTTATATTCTACACTAAATATTCATGGGATTATGTGTGATGAAATATGATCCTATGCTCAATGATCTAAGTGGAACATGTATGCATGTACATGATATTGAAGGAAAATGTGTGCTCAAAATTATATAGTTCTTCAATGAAATGGTAAGGTTTTAGTCTTATGATTTTCATGGATGGGATTTGGGAGTAATTAAAATCCGTTATGAGTCTTTTTTCACCATGTTATGTTTTTATGGTGTTTAGTCTAGACCTAGGTTTATGATGTAACATTTAAAATTGTTTCCACATTCCCATGTTTCCACTATACCATCAGGTCATATCAAAACTATTTGTTCAAGATTATGGTTCTAAGCCCTTTTATGTTCCATTGAAATTACGATTAAATAAAATTTCATTACCTTATGATTTTATGCTTTATTTATTCAATTATTAGGCTTTATAGCTCACCTCATTCATATTTATGCCTCGAGGTTATCCCAAGTGGTTTTAAAAAAGCAATAGAATATTAGAATAATTTTACATATTTTTTCCATAATATGGTTTTATCATTGTAACATATTGATGTGTTATGTACCAAATCAACAAAAGACACTGGGCCTCCCGATATTCTAGGTTGTACCAATTTTGAATTTATGTAATAAATCATAGACAATAGTGTATTAGAGGAAAAAATTTTCATATAATTAGTGGTATTTATATTATAATTTAACTTTTAAATTTATTTTTGTTATTTTATAGATGGTTTATTAAAACTCTTCAAAAAATTATGGATAATAAATATTTAATTAAAAATATAATTACTAGTTAATACTTGATAATTGATTATTTTTAATAAAATTTATTGACATTGTATAATAATTAATTATATTATTAATTATTATAATCAATTACTACTTGTAAATTAATAAATACTTATAATTGTCTCTTAATAATTATTTAAAACTAATAATTCATCAATTATTAATTTTTATAAATTATTTTTATAGTAATTTTTAATTATTTTATTATCCTAAACTATAAATTCATAATACTAAATTTGTAATTATTTAAATAGATTTATATATTTACATTTAAATAAACAAAAACATGGACATTTATATATTTATATATTACTGCATTAGAATAAAAATCCCCAGCTAATTAATCTTCTAAGTGATATTGAAAATCATACATCAATAGTAAAGTACAATATATTTGGTCTTGTGTGTCCATTTTCACTTAGAAAAATATCATGTCTATATATTATAAAAAATAACTAAAATATTATTTTATAACAATTTAGTAATGATCAATGTCAAGGGAATTATTAATGTTCTAAGGGAAGATGAAAAATAAATTGTGTAGCACCCCTAGTATCTAGTATGTAACCCTCTATTTATGTGTTTATGTATATAAAGTATATGTGGGAAGTTTGGAAGATTTCTTATAACTTCACATGTATGTTTTTAGACTAAAGGGATGGAGCATGGGCGGCACACAGTTTGTCTAAACAATGTGATAGCCTAGGATAAACCATGAGGTTTGGGAAGTTTGAGATAGTAGGTTTGGCGCGGTTGGTAACAGTTTTGGAGATTTTTCAAGGATACCGTGTGAAGGGTCATCTTTAAGGATGTGGCTAACACACGGTTAGTGCACGGTTTGTCTAATCATACGAATAAATAGTGCGCAGGTCAAACTACCTCCTTAAAAATTATTTCAAGGTATGCCTTAATGTTTAATTCTACATTCCTCCACCAATATGGTCCTAACTAATGAATTTTCATCTCCAAATGTCATGAAAGGTTCTTCCATCGATTTGGAGGCGATCTAAAGGCTTCACTTGGTGATTAGACATTGATTCTATATGGTATGTATTTTTTCATCACCGTTCATGACGTTTTTCATAGATTTACTTCACCCATATTCTTAGTATCATAGATCTACGCACTTTGTGGGTAGATCTATGGTTTTGGAAGAAATAATTAGTTGATTTTTTGGATTTATTATGTTAGAGGATGAGATCTAAGGTGGGTTTAGGGAGATTTAACATGGTTCATTAGAATTCTTTATCCTTTTATCATTTTCACAAAAGCTCTCAAGGGAGGTGGCTTCACTCTCGACTCCACTTGATATAATAGAATGTATTAGTTTCAGATTCATTTAATTCATTGAAATTTATTGTTATATATTGGTGACAAACACAATATAAATCATATTTACAATTGATTTATGTTTTTTTTTTGAAATTATGGAATTTTGTTGAATTATTATGCCAAGTGATTTAGTTTATTGGTTTTAAAATAGCGATTTTGAAATATTTCTTGGATGGATTTCACAAATGTATTGTGGAAAAAAGGGTTTTCAATAAAAATGAATTTTTATTGAAATGGTTTTGGCATGTTTAGTATTGGCATGGTGTTTTGTAATACTTGTTGTGTGTGAGTTCATGTTTTATTTACGAGGAATGGTCAAAATATGTACTTGTTCTCGGTGCCAAAGGTGTAATGAAACATAAGAAATAATTACCATGTGATGACATAGTATATTGATGAGAGACTTATCTTGAGTATAGAATTTTCATAATTAATCATACAGATTTGGTATTGTGGTTATGTAGAATAAATTGGTTATGCCAAATGGGACTTGTGAAATGGATTTAAGGCCTTGTTTAGTTATTTTCTTAAAAATGGTACTTTCTGTAAATTGGTTGATATAATAATTGTTTATATCTGGTTATGAACATTTTTATAAGTTGTTAATATTTATTTATAAACTTTTTTGGAAATGTTTCTATATAAATTGTTTTATATAAATGTATATAACTCTTCTATCATAGTGGTGTGAGTAGGGAAGTCATTGGGGAAAACCTACTGAATTTTAGTAATCCTCTATGCTTTGTCACATTGGTTATTTTGTAGATTTTATCTATCGGGACATGGTAAAGGTAATCTATCACATTTTTATCACTACTTCATGATACTTGGGATGTTTAGGGATGTTGGGGAATAGAGCTTGTGGAGCATGGATTATTGAGGTCATCTTGGAGTTTTATTAATGTATCTTCTGATGTTTACTTGGATGTTATCTTGGCTTCTATTGTAGTAAACTTTGGGGTGTTTTGATATAAAATAATTGGTTGAGTTGTTGTTCTTTTTATCATGCATCATATATGATTGGTTTGGTTTTATTGGTTGAGTTGTTTTATTATTAAAGGGTAAATCACCCCCTGCATTTATTGAAACCCTTCAGTATTTATTGCTAGCCTTTGGAATCATGAGGATGTCACAGAAGGTCTAGTAATACCCTCCCACCTTCTCAAACCAATGAGGAGGAAGGAAGTTATAAATTTTAATTTCCAATGTAAATAACTTTTCATACAAGTGTTAATTTGTTCTCTATGAAATTTCAAATCATATCATATAATGATCTCTATAATATGTCATATATGGAAACATCATAACCCATTTTTCTAAAGTAAAAATATTGACATGGGATGCCTCAAAATAGAATTTTTATTTTATGTTATACAAATTAATGATTATATGACGTAATTAATAAATCATTTAAGATATTAATATTATTATTTTTGGGTAGTGTATGAATTCCTTCCACACATTTACATTCCTATTGAAATGGTGGGGTTAGAATTCTTGAAGTCCTCCCTCATTCCATAGTAAATTTTTTTAATATGTCAAATGTTCTAAGGATTTTCTTTTCTAGATTAATCCCAAATACATCCTTCATGGGATAGGTAATATTTTATTTTGGATATAATTCATATTAAACAACATAGGTCATGGGACTTCCTTAGGTGAGATGTTCAATGTTATTAACTATGCATGTGTATGTGTGTATGATTATATATATGTGTGTGTGTGTGTGTGTGTCTGTATGTATTTCTATTTATAAATACATATGTATTTATTATGCATATTTATCAATTTATAAAAATATATTTATATACACTTATATTTAATTATATATATGTGTGTATTTATTTATACTATTATATATGTATATATATTTATGTATATTTATGTATATTTACAAATATTTAAATATATTTGTATGCATTTATATATATAATGTGGGTAAATATATAAAAATGGATATTTATATGTGTCTATATATATATACTTATGTTTATTTATATGTTTTTATATATTTATGATTATATTATATATTATCTACATAAACATAATTATATATATATATATATTAATATATTAATATATAATTAGTTGTTATAAACATATATATTTATATATATATTTAAGAGTATTAATATATATTTATCTATATCATCCCATAAGATATATATATATATATATATATATTCCTATTGTGTTGTGTTTTTGGATTACTATATATATATATATATATTTAGAGATTTTTATTTGTATTTATATATATATATATATATTACCATATGTATATTTATATATTTATATGAGTTTATATATATATCTATATGTTTTATTCATATAGTTGTATTTATATATATTTATGATTGATTATTTGTAATTTATAGATATTTATATTTATTTAAGTATATTTTTTATAATTATGTGTGTGTGTGTGCACGTATATTTATATTTTTTATATACTTATGTATATTTATTTGTGTTTATATTTATATATGTTCATATAAAGTTATATATAACTATTTATATATATTTATATGTGTGTATATATATATATATGTTTTGGAAATACATTTGTCATGTATATTTACATATTTTAATATATATATATATATTATATTTATTTATATATAAAAGTGCATTTAATTACAATGTTTAATGTATATATATATTGGAAAAAATTATATTAAAATATATTTATATTTTTTACATATACTATATACATTAAAATTTAATTTTAATATAATTCTCATAATAAACACTCGTTTTAACAAGGTAGACTGATAATACTTAGAGGAGATGAAGGCTATATAATCCACCACTTAAATATTTAGAGGCATAAATTCCCCAAACTGTAACATCCCATCTTTCCTTCTTGATGTCTTTCCCCACTAACTTGACACCCCGATTTCCTTTCTCCAGTATTTCATTACCGCCTCATGCAAAAGTGTGCGATGAATTTTTCATTATTCTTTTGAATGGTTTTTCCTAGAGTTAGTGATTGGTCACCACCTATTGATCACATATCATTTTTCTTCATAGTTTGTAGATATTACACCATCTTGTATTCCACCAGTCATAAGATTCTTCTATATGCATTCTAAGGGCCTAACATTGGATGTCCCAGAGGCCCTATGGCCCAATGACCAAATTTTATGGCCTCAAATAAATTTTTTTATGAAAATTATTATATATAAAGAACCATGATACAATGCCTAGTATATTAAATTCACTACATTATTGTTACAATTTAGCTATAGTAATATATTAACATTTTACCATTAGGATTTAATCTCGAGTTTAATGAAGGATTATGGGGTAACATTACTAATCACGTAGGCCACCAACCACAATGTAAATTAATATATATGTGTATAATTTTTAATGATATATATAGATATAATTATATTTAAATATAATTATATGTAAATTTATACATTTATTTATTTATAAAAAAATTATGTCAATTTTACTTTTTAAACATATATTTAATATATATATATAATTTCATATATTTATAATTTTATATATTATATTATTTATAAAAAATCATATGTAATTATATTTTTATTTGTATGTAATTATAAATTAAAAGGAATAAATATAAACATGTAAATGAATTTACATGTATTGATTTGTATATACATAAGTATATTAAAGTCTATTAAGTCGCCATAAAAAGAGAGCAATTTACTAGAATAGGATTTGTTGAATAAAAAATATATAATAGGTTCAAATAATGAAATATACATACTTATATATGATTTCATAACAATAAATAATAAATAATAAATATAATTTTAAAAAAATCATAACCACTAATAAATAATATTTTATTCAATTTTTTTAAAAATTATTAATACTTAAAAAATAAACTTTAAGTATTAAAAAATGTACTAAAAAAGAATATATTATTTATTTATAATTGTTTAGAAATAAAAGATTATATTATTTTAAACAGTAAAATAAATGTGTTTTTAAACTGTCTTGAATAAATTCATTAATTTTTAAAATGTAGCAGAATTCTAAACAAGAAATCTCTAAATGGTTATGTATATCTCATGAGACTAAATTATATTCTAAATAATATGTGACATATCACTCAAAAAGTATCCCACTTCAGTACAAAAAATCATTCAACCATAAAAATTCTTTTATATACTAGTAACCATGTATTATCATTTTTAATGAAATGTAGAAATTTTGAACCCTAATATTTAGTTATCAAAAAAACTTTTTTCACCTTCTCTTACACATATTTGGCATCAATAATTGTCCGGACACCAGATGAATAATGTTGAATTTATACTATCCTATATTAAACTAGGAGTTTTTTTCACAACTATCTAGTCATAAAATATTTATATAATTAATATTAGGTTCTACCAAAATAACTATGTGAACCAGGGAAATTTATTTCTTAGTCAAATAGAAATCCTATCATATTAATGGATATGATGTTTTTAAAAGTAGTTATAATTTTATATGTTTACCATTTAATAAAAATCATTATTACATCTTTAATAAACATGATAATCATCAGATAAATGATTATTTTATAGAAAAAGAACATTTATAGTCATATAATACCGACATCATTAGAATTATCATTCATAGAATCCTTATAAAGGGGATTTTTAATGTAAAAAACTCACATGACATGTAACTTAATCAAATTTATGTATAGAAAATTTATTTGTGTTAGGGGAGAACCTTCTTTTGTAAAAATTTATTGAAATTATCAATGAGTGAACATATATTCTACAGAGAAGAAAACAATGATTTCCATATGGTTTCAATGGAATTATATAGAAAATTCACTAAGGATTTTTTAATCGCCCCGCTTATATTGAAAATGATTAGACATGTCAATGAGTTTGTGAGACCAAATGGTTCATTTAGAATTATTATGGTTAAAGTTATTTATTACCTTAATTTATGGTAATTATCTAACAATATGAATGTGTTAATGAAAATTTTATGTTATATTCACATGTTTTTATATATAGTAAACATAGAATGTGATATCTAATTAGTAGTGGGTAAAATTGAAAATAAGAAGAATACAACATTAATGGAGAGTCAAAAAACTATTATTGATGTACATATTCAATTTCATTTAAATATTTATGTGTTATTAAGAATGAAGTGCAATGATTCTATGTGATGTAATTATTCGATATACTTGAAGGAGGGTTATAATTATTACGGAATGACCATGTCAGGTATTAGTGTTATGAAAATAAATTATTTTCTCTTGAATTGTAACACCCCATGAATTTAAAAAATAGTTCATTTAGAATAAATTTTATTTTATTTCTAACCATATTTATACACAATTCCAATTTAATCTTACGTTACACAAAATAATGACTTTCTTCAATAACATATGTTACAAGCAAGGCCGAGTTTTTTGAAACAAAAATATATTATTAAAATATTAATATTCATTATAATAAGATATAACCTAGACATTAAGTTTGTGGTTATGAATAAAATTAAATAATGTTGTTAAATATTTTATATAATTCATTGACTATCAATTAAATAGAAATTAATATCAAAACTAATTGAAAATATATGATTTTTTTATAAAGAACTAATTTTATGCTTCCAAAACAGTTTTGTCTTAATAGTTTACTATTAGTAAATTGTATCAATAGAATCTATATATTATATATTTAATAAAATATTTTTGACATTAATACAATATATTTGAAAATCATAAGATAAAATAAATCCAATCTTATGCTTAAAATATTATATTTCTAAAAAGGCAATTTTTTGACTATTTAATAGAACACATTCATTGAAATTAATTTTTTAAAATTTTATAAATATTAAATTAAAAAATAAATTCCATTATTGAAATAAAAAAATTAAAATTAGGATTTGGTGATTTTTTTGGATTTTTTGGATTTTTTAATTTTTGATAAATAGTGAAAAATATATAATTCTAATCAAAAATAGCTTTCTCGTATGAAATATTTATATGGTTAAAAAATATTTTTTATTGATTTTAAATTTTAATTTGATCAATTTTACATCTATTAATCCAATTTAGTTCACTATTATCAATTTTACATGGATATTGGATATAATAATATTTCAATCTTTTGAACATTTGTACTTTAAAAACTAGCTTTGTCATCCCGTCTATAGGACTAGTTTTAAATTAATTTATTAAACTTATGTTATTGAAATTTGGAAAAATTGATGTAATAGTTGGAATAATAAAAATTTATAATTTCTGAAAATATCAACAGAATTTTTTACCAAAAATATTAGTGAGATTAATTAAAATTAATTACAACAATTAAAAAATAGATTATCAAGGGACTAAACCATAATATTAATGGTAAAAATGACATAACACAAGTCAAAAAGAAATTTAACGGACATATATATAGAATATAATCCATTTTTGTGAAATTTAGTTCATTATTGGGGCCAATTGACCTGAATAAAATGTGGTTGGAATTCCATTTCCAAAAATTTAAAATAATTACACTCCTTATCTACTATAATAAGTCACTCACCCCTCCTACATATTCTCACCTCTAAAGTCATCTTACCTACCAAAAATCATCCCAAATAGGCCCCAAAAATCTCTCCCCTCATTCCAGAAGCCTCAATTTAGTCATAAATAAAACCAAGTCTTTTGGTATAAACAACAAAGAGTTACCCTAATAAAAGGTAATGTTCTTCAATGACAACTTTTGTTTCATTTCATTATCCACACCTTAAATTATATTTATATCATTATTATATAATAAAATCATTCCATTAAATATAAATAAATTTTTTTCTTCTTGTTTTTATAAATACACTTTCTCAAACATCCATCAAATAGGATACACAATCATTTTTCATGAGTGTGGAGGACTACTGCCTCACGAGCTGATGTCGTTCATTCTTCCATTACCATTTTTCAATTTTTGAAATAATGATGGATTTATGGTTTATATATGATAGATATAATATTTATAATTTATTAATAAATATTTAATTTTTATACAATAGATTACTTAATGTTATTCATTTTGTGGGGATACGATAACTTCATTTGTGGACATGGGGACTATTGTCTCCTCAATGCAATGTGATCCGTTCACACAATAAATGGAATGTATTAAGGATGAATTTAATAAATACATGTGATATATATATATATTTAATATTATTTTTTAATTCTTTTGTTCGTATACAAATATATCAAATACTATTTAAATAGAATATGGAAATAGAAGTAGTGTCCATACAAATGTAAGACCTACCTTCTCTAGGAACGGTGCATTTCATTTCTTATCTCCACCTTTTATGAATTTATCTAAATAAATACATAATGAATATATATAATATTTAAATCTTGGTTTAAATTATTTAGGCGATCAAATTTTTATCTAAATAGTAGAAACAAAAAAATAACAAGTCGAAACATACTCGGAAAACAAAGTAATTGACACCCCAAATAGTGAAAATAATGAAAGATTATTGACTAACTATAAATAAGATATCATAAAAGATAATATATGATATTTTATATATGATTATGGTTCCTGTATATTTTAATAATATTCTTAAACCCAATATACATGAGGTTAATGTATGTTCACCCAAAAGGAAACTCATTGAAAGGGGTTATTGTCTCTCTTTTTCATTCTTGAGGTATAAACCTTTTTCACTGCATATTTTTTTATTTAGTTTTCTATATTTCCCATATTATATTTTTTATCATGAATAAATTTATATTCATGGGATTTAGTGTTTCATTTTAGAGTATTTATTTCATGGGGATTATAACTCAAAAGTTACCAAGTAGTAAGGTATAATTGTCTCACTTTTCATTCATCATGTCATACACCATTTATAACCATTATTTATTTTGTGCGGTGTATATAATTCTCATATTTTATTTTATATATTGAATAAATTTATCTTCATGTTATTTATATTATCATTTGAAATTAAATGTTTCATTAGGATTAAATCCCAATATTTACAAAGAAGTAATAAATATCATCTCGATTTACCTTCCATTGAGAATTATTTATTATTAAGGACCAATTAACATTAATGTGGTGTATATACTTCCCATTTTTCATTTAATATCATTATTAACTTATAATTCCTGGTATTTTATGTTTTAATATGAATAATCTAACCTGGGGGGTTTGATATGAAAATTACCAACTGTTAAAATTAATCTTTACAGTCTTACTTTATTTTGTGACTATTAAATTTCTATTGAAACAGTCACTTTATTGTGATAATTTTTAATTAAAATTTACTTAAATATACACTTTTTTGTGAGGGAAATATTATTTAATAAACCTTATACAAATTTGACATATGTTTTTTAATTTGAAATTTATTTTAATATCCAGGTTAATATTGATAAAACAATATTAATTATTCAATACAAATATTTTATAAGAAATATTGTATATTATTCAAATTTATTACGTGGTATGAGGAATTATTTGGACTAGTAGTGATCGGTGGGGACTAAACATTATACAAGCCCTTGATGCATAGATAGGTTCTCATGAGACAAATCAGTTGTCCAAATTAAACTAGTTCCTACCTATAGTCTTAAACCATATTTTAAAGGTCTTAATGGTATATATTTTATGTGACTCAGACATAATACTGCATAATTAGTAATTTTATTTATTGATAATTTATTTATTATTATTGTTCATGAGTTTTTTCTTTTAAATTATATTTTGGGAAAAAATTTCTCAAGGTAACATTACAGTATTTTAGGGTTGATTGTATTTGTTGACAAAGAATGTTTCTATGATAAGTTGTAAAGTATATATTTTTTGACTTGGTTTATTTGAAAAATATCCAATATAAAGGAATGGATACCTTGAAAGCAGTACATAAAATTGTGTACATAGGGTGATTTTACTTCCCTGTGTTTTCAAAATTTAGGACCCCAAAAATATAGAGTTTGGATAACATTGAGAAAAGTGGATTTCCATACAAGAATTATGAAAATGAAAAAAATGCATGAGTTTTGTGAATAATGGTATTAAAAAAGGTTGTTTTTCAAAGGATCAAAGAAGTTTATTGTGATCATTATGATTACAACAAGCATCACGAAAGAAGAATTTTCATGGAGCATCGAGAGATAGACAGCATCATGAAGGATATGAGGGAGAATCATGAAAAGGTGTTGATGTGTCTAGAAGCTTCTAGAATTGGTGGAAACACATATAAATAGGAATCTACCCATTCAATAAAGTAGTGATACTTAAAAAAAATATAAGGCTGTGAATTCACAAAGGTGGTTCATGCGAACAAGTTTGTGATGGATATGGCATCATATTGAATGTTTTGAGCATCATAAAGTAATTTAATTCAATAAGGATATAAAATGTTGATCAAAATTTATGATCTTCTAAAAGGATAATTAGGATTCATGAAATAAGTGAGATTCATTAAAGGTGGTTGCTTTATAAAGGCTATTTGAGCATCGCGAAAGAAGGATCTTTATGAAGGCAGTGAGAATCACAAAAGTGTCTTAAGAGGGATTTCCCGAAGAACTATGGTAAAGTGGTTTTCATTAGTTGGATTAAATTGGAACTTAAATAGATCATATACCACCAATTTGGGATTCATTCATTCTTGAATATGAAGGTACCTACACGTCCATAAACTATTAGTGGATCCCTTCCAATAGCAGTGAGAAAAAGAAGAGGAAGATGATGATCCATTCCAGTGGAAATGAGCCAGAGAAAGTGACTCCCAGAGTGACCCTTCGGAAAGCAGTGAGCTGAACATAAATATTATAAAATAAGTTCGGATGGTCATAAAAGTGATCTATCTCAAACAACCTTTTAGTAGTGAGACTTAGTAGATTTGGTACATCCAAACATTGTCATTGTATTCTCATTAGATGTTTCCCATTGAGGGTAAAGTAAGTAAAACTCAGTGTGCATGTCTACTTGCATTCCTAAATTACATTAAAATAATCATGATCAGATAATGAAGGAATAAGATCTACATTAACACTCATGTTCTAGTAAAGTGATATTAATAATGAAGTGGTCAAGTTCCAGTGGTCCAAGAATAATTTTGAATAAAATAACCATACCCTGATTCACCCCCTCTAAGGGTATCTAGGAATATTTTATAACTAAGAATAATAAATAGTAAAAATTTTATTCATATAATATCATTTTTTTCAGTTATATTAAATGTAAATTTTATTATTACCTATACTTTTATTTGTATGGAATGTGTTCTCAGTTATTTACCTTATAATTATGATTATGATCAATGATTCAATATTTCCTCCACTTTACATACCCTTAAAAAGTATTTAATCTCACCCTTATTACTTTTCCTTTCCCAAATTTATGAAGAGGAATCAATTGAATGTGTTTTAAAAATGATGAGATTTTACTTATGTTGTGATTTATTTTATTTTCTCAAAGAATTATAGGTATAGTCTATATAATCTGGTTTTCCAAAAATGCTAAATTGTTCGGTACTTTGGGAATTGAATCATGTATTTATGCCAATGTAATAATGTAATACACCAGATTTGGGATAATGGGGTTGGGTTGTTATAGTTGATATTAGATAATGTTTAGTATAAATATTGGAAACTAGATTTAGAAAATATAGATCATGTAACATAACCTTAAGATAAACTTTGAGAATAAGAACAGAACAAACTCCCCACAAAACCATTTTTATGATTATGATATTAGATACACATTGATTTTTAAATTTATGTTATTTATTTCACTATTTTTGAGATTATATATTATGTTTCATTACAATATGATTAATCTAGTGTATTCAATTGTTTAGAAATGGAACATGGAATAAATAAGTGTATCAATAATCAAGGATAATGTAGTGGTTTCCCTACTGAGAAAGATGATATATTTGGTGTTTTAACTGAACAAGTAATAGATATACTATGGATTATTAATCAAATTTTGACACATAACCTTCCCGGATTGGAGTTACCAATTACAAAATGATATTCTCATATACAATAACAATTTCTGATATAGAATACTCATCCATTATTGGGACTACTAATATGATTAATTCTAAGAAATTGATTAAGTCATTGGGGAAGAAATTTGCTGCGTTGGTATGTGGTGAAAAGGAAAAGTTTACACTTCAAGGGTGTTGTCTAAAAGAAAATGATGACAAATGTTGATTTTTAATCTAGAATACTTAGGAGGAATATGAAATAGAACTAATGGAATGGAAAAATTTTAAGGATATATTCTTCAATAAATATTTAAATCATGAGAAACAAAATGATATGAATAGAAAGATCCTTAGTTTAAATAAAATTTTGGATGAATGTGTTGAAGAGTATAAAACTACCATTACAAGGTTAGAAGTATGTTATAGATTCTATAGGCAGAACAAAATGCAATATTAAACATTTATTTTAATGGCTTAATCTAATTCTATGATGGGAATTGTTGTCTCAAACCACTTCTTAGTATGAGGAAATAGTTTTATATGCTATCAAGATAGTGAAACAATTCTCTAAGTCCCATGGCTTGTAAGGAAAGTAAGAGATGGTGATATCTTTTAAACACCACAAAACAGGTAATGATTCTTGAAAGAAGGGAAAGAAGGATTTTACAACATCTGATAACATTGTAAAGTATCACCCTAAGAAATAAAAGAAAGGGTTATGGATATTTATTTGTGTGGAGAAAAGGGTCACCTGGAAAAATAAATCTATTAAAATAAGGAAAACTAAGCTATTATGTTTTGCAACTTCAAGGAGATAGGGCACTTATAAAATTAATACCCCAAGCATCAAGGGGATTTACCTCAGAAAAATCTAAGGTATCAATGTCAATCATTTTTTATTGATAGAACTGAATGGGAATTGTTAATTTTATTTTGTATTTGGATCTAAGAAAGATGTTTTAAAATTATTTTATTAATGATTTTATCTTCCCGTGAATTATGAAATATATAAGGATTCTCTTACTGTACTTGTTCTCTCAATATTAGAGATTGTATATTGAATGGTACCAAGAAATATGATTTGGTAGAAAGATATTGTTTTTGTAAAATAAATGATTGAGGGAAAGATAATCCTTAATATAATCATGGTGATGAGATAATGATGCTTGGATAAAGTGATAATTGAGATAGATAATGTATGTTAAGTTTTATTGGCTACCGTGGAACTGATTCTAATGATTCGGATCTTGATATTTTGGATGATTCATAAGGGTAACCATATATGAAATAGTTCAAGATTAATTTTAGAAGAGGTTTTAAAGATTATTTTATTATATTACTATAGGACACATCAGTGCTAAAAGATGAAGTAAAAATAGTTTCAAGGAACACTAAACATTATAGACACCATGAAATGTGTTCCATGAACTTCTCTTCAAAATTTCTACAACTGGCCTAGAAAAGATCAAGGTGAGACTCTGCATTTTTCATGGGGGTCAGTAACGCTAGTGAAGGCACTAGCCCAAAGGGCCAACACCGCAGCTCAGCACTGATCGCAAGAAGGGGTGAGGGGGGTGTAGCCCCCGAAGTGTGGAGCAATAAATTGGACTAAGTCTTGAAAGAGGCGCCCAAGGTACTTTCATGAAAACATTTCTTTTCCACCATACTGAAGCTGGTAGAAGTGATTATTTTGACGAAGTCTTCAAAGTGATTCCCTTGTCTAGCCAAAACACTATCGGCACACAAGGTACTTGTGCACCGCAATTTAGGTGCATATACTACTTGTGTGCCCCTATATATCACGCAACCTACTTGCATGCCCAATGTACTTTCTCCCAGGGTCCTATATTTCCCTATAAATGTTCCCTTTGGGCCCTCATTTGTATGGAAGAATTTCCTTGAAGCCCAATTGGTGCTCTGGTTGCCCTAGTACTTCTCCCCAATCTTCAAAAACATTCATGGTAGTTCTTCAACACCTTGAGAAGAGGATTTATGAGAGGATCATTGGACTTAAGTCCTTTTAGTGTTTGAAAACAATAACACTTGTGCACCTAAAGCACCCAACCTCCCCAAGTCAGAAATACTTGTGTGCTACCCATTCCTCTCACAGAAACTGGAGTGCCCCACTTCTTAGATCACTTGTGAATACTCTTGAAGTCTTTATAAAGGTATCTCCCAAGAATTAACATAGAGGTTATTCATCGCTTAAGTGAAGATCAAGTCGCTCAAGTGTACATTCATGCCCATACATGTGCACCTTCTCAACTTGGGAGCCCCTCTTTGATTCACTTACTTTATTCACTCTCTTCAGTCTATAAGACTTGAAGCCTTCCTCAAATCCATTCATGGAAAGGCTTTTTCTTTATTGGATCAATTTTCTGAAAGGGGTTATGTTGACACCTCCACCAAAACCTCCTGAATTATTAAACCATTGGGAAAGGCACATTAGTGTGTCTCATATTTGGTTTTGTATTTCCACAGTTAGAGGTTTCCCACATTTGTTTCCCAATGGGGTTAGGATTCTTAGAGTGTCTGTAGGTTTTTATATCCACAATCACATGGGCCTATCTCCAAGAAACAATGTTGTGAAGTTCCTAGTTTGGAAGAGGTTTGGTTCATGGCCTATCCCTTCTTGAAGAGATGACCCAAAACCTCAGGTCCCTGGTAGGGAAGGTAGGGTTCTTACCTACTTTTCCTTTTAAAAAATAAAGGATAAGTCTTCATTCCCCTACCGAGATCAATTTTAGGACAACCATCCTGGTGTAAGACCCAATATTTTTCTTGCAAGAGGTGGCATCATTGTTCCTCCTCTCTTCTTTGATGCCAAAGACCAGAAGAGAGATGGGAACGAGGACGTTTCTTACCCTTTTCCTCTCCTGTTGGGATTTTTCACCACGGGAAGCCATCTTATTGTAATCACCTAACCTTCATTTATTCTTCCTTCCATTGGATAGTTGTCTAATTTGAAGAGAATATAGGGAAGTCTCGTTGTCTCGCCCTCTTCCACAGTCACCTCGACCTTGTTCACCTTAGACAACATAAGTGCGCCCACTTCCACCAGTGGAGGAGGAAAATTTTGAATGTGTGAATACCTTTGTTGAATCTTTGACATCCTCTTGTTTCTCACACCGATCATGAATCACGTGGGCTTAGATATTTTTCATGGTCACAACATTTTTACAATCGAATGAACTCTGAGAACACTAATTCCTATTCAAAACGGGATATGTAGGAAGCCTTTTCAAGGCCCGAGCTCACTGGATATCATCCTCAGGAATCCAACTCTAATTCCCTTAATCTAGTTATCCTTTTTAGGAATAGTGCCCAAATTAAACTCCAAGTCACCAAGGAATTCTTTTCAGGAAGTAATCCCAAACTCATATCTCTCAAATGACCATATTCTCCTATGAGACTAATCGAACTATGTGGGCATTGATTTCCATCTATATGGGACGCGCAAAAGGCCTCCTTGAGGATCAAACCCAATAACATAAATCAAACATGTTCTCCTTGGTCCATATTCCCAATAGGGTCTGATCCTACTTGGAAACCCATATCCTTTCCAAGTTCATTGGGCTGCTTCAGTATAAGTCCCACACTATGTTTTGACTAAGCTTGTTCTACTTAGATGTCCATACTACATGAAATTAAACTGTATGACTTTGTCCTTATCACATGACCTTAAAAGGTATGATGTGTCCCATTTGGTGGCACCAAACTACGGCAGTTTTGATTCCTTTTACAAGGATACGTTGGTGACCCATTTAATGGGCATGATCCCAAAATCAAACCAAACCTTCATCTCCCGGTATGATAAAGAATTCCAGAGTGCCCCACTGAGTGGCTTAAAAACTACTATCTCCCCAACAATGATTAAAATAATCACTTAGTATTATATTATAGGATACCATTAATGGAAGACATCGAATACATATGGGTATTTCCATTAATGAAGAACCTTGAATGCATACTGACGATTCTAAATTTTACACATGTTAATAAGTGATTGCAAATTCTAAGGGAATCTTATGAAATACTTGGTGAATTAATAAGGATTCAGGAAAATATATTAAATTTACAAAGAGAGTCCCATAGTAGAAAATAATCCCCCCAAATGGTGTGATGAGTCTGACCTCTCATCCTCTCGACCAATGCACAATCTCAAGTATCGTAAATTTCGAACATAGCAAACATCTACCATTGGAAAGAAGATTCCCTTTTGGATAAAGAACTATAGAAATTTTCTGATACCCTAAAATGGAAACCACCTAGAAGTAGTGATTACTAAATCTATAACACATGTTTCAAGGAACTACAAAACAAAAAAAGTTGACCCCGACGTGAATCTTTTACCAAGTTAATAATGTTACCCACCTGTTAAGCCCCTATCAATTGATAAAGGAATTCCAAAAAAAAGGAATCAATCGTGCATGTATCTATGTAAAAATATGTTTCTTTAATGGTGTTTTTTGTTGATTTCGTGTTTTTCTTCTCAGAATTTCCTTCATTCCAAAAATGGCTTTCCCCAAGACAACATCTATGAACTTCTCAACCGGTGCTCAAGATGGATCCCTATCCATGGGAAGGATGTCATCACCAACCCAATGTCTTAATTGTTGGGTCACTAATGTGATGGTAAAGGAATATCTCCAGGACGGTACAATCCCGACTTTGGAGGTTGCCCTTCAAGCCCTCCAGGTCAATAACAATCCTAGATCATCTAGCCAACAACGACCAATGATCACGAAGCAGACGGTGCCAACCAATATCTTTAACCATTTCGGGTTCTTATCCCCGAAATACAACATTCAGTCCCTCGAGTAATATAGGGAGGTGGATGAAGAGGTCACTCACGGCCTCAATTCAAAATTTCAAGATTATTTCTTGAGGACTCCTACCAGCAATCACTGCCAGCATAATTGTGTGGTAGTATACCCCAAAATGATAGATGTGTTGCCTCTAGATGTTCATCCCAGGTCTCTTAGTCACGGGCATGTAAGAAAACCATCTATGGGAAACGTTCATTGAACATGGAGTAGGTTCTCACCTCTACCTCCTATGTAGAAGTCCATCAACTTAACTTAATGGAAAACAATGAGCATGCACATTCACCCATCTGTCCTAATTTTTCTTCTTAGTAGGCTCATTTGGTAGCAACCCACCAATCCCCCAAAATAAATCATGTGGAGTACTATGAACAAGCACATACACCTAATCACAAGTTATCAACCAGTCAGTAAGCTAGTTTTACTATATTTATTGAATCCCTCCAATCTAATGTGGTGGAAACTGGTTAACCGGAACATACACCTGTTTATAATCACCAATTCTGTCAGTGGTCTCATCTGTCAATATTGAAGGAAATCTGTCAACCATACATGATAGCAAACAGCCTATAGGAACAAACCCCTATCAAGGTTCATCATGTCTTCCAACAATCTCATTTGGTAGCACTCGTAGAAGTTAGTCGGAATTCTCTAACGACAAATTTTTGGCAGACCCAACTCTCTTCCCCCCATGCATGAGTACTGTCAATATCCATTGACAGGAAAAATAGGATAGTAGTAGGCACATTCACCTACTCTAGATACAGAATGGAATTATATTCTCATTCCATCCCCTGAAGTCACCAAACACATATTATCAATGGTGAAAGGGCAGACACAAATCTATGTCCATATTCTGGATGCATGTCAGGATATTATAACCACTACTTTAGTACTATCAGGGGACCATACACGTAAATATTTTCCCCCACATGGGATGACACATCGTCATACCATCCTAGAGTAGATACAAACCTTAGTTCCAGACCAGGAGGGTCATGGGGCATAATCCCCTATATCATACGGACAACAATATTGGGAACATACACCCTCTCCAATTAAAGGTAATCGGTCCATTCCAGTAACCAATCCAAGGTAGGCACATACACTTGCCCATGATAACCACTTTTCCCATCAAGTGTCCCCATTTAAGTTTAGGAGAACATCGAATAATTATCACTAAGCACTATTGGAAAATCAAGAGTCGAGATATGATTTGGCTCCCCTTAATGATGGAGTTCTTGAAGCCCTCATACATTTATCTGTTGTAGCACAAGATTCTACCCTCTCATTACCATATTTTGGGAGTGGTAGTGGTAATTATGAAGTTCCTCATTGGGAAATTCATCATGAAGTCTTGCTTCGTGAAAATTAAGTCAGTTGAGAGTTCTTCTCTCTGGATGAGATCCACAGAAACCCTCCATGTGGCCAGAATACCAAAGAGTAAGAAGATTTATTCCTTGCTGTAATCCTTCATGGTGATTCTCTCCATGATGTTATTCACTGCAAAAGTCCTCTCCACAGTAGTATTTCGCATTGTCAAAACCATTATATATTTGAAAATGTAGCAATAAGAAAGACCTACTATCTCGAGAAACTTATAAACACAAGGCCAGTCATGTCTGACGCCTTTTCCTTGATAGGTGAAACACTTTCTCAACCAGAATACATCTTATTGGAATGATCATTCTTCAAACCTCCCTTGGGTAATTTTTCTTTTAATATAGATAATTCACATTGGTTAGACTGAGTGGATAAACCTCTAGTGAAATATGATAAAGATATGTTAAACATGAGAAAAAAATTGGCCAAAGAAGAAATACCAGTCATGTTCTGGCCTTTGTAAAATTCTCAGTATAACATTCCATAATTGATGACAAAAGATTTCATTCATGAAATCCGCCTCAAATTATGGAAGACTATTCGTCATTTGAATACCAAATTATTACCATATGATGAATATGAAAATCATGTAAAGGTAATATAGGGGTTGCAATGCCAAATTGACTTGGCATCTCTCTTAGTTTCCCAACATCCAATGGTTTAATAGCAGCAGAGAACCCTTCAGTGTGCATGTCTCAATGCTCTAAAGTGGCTACACTAGTTAATTTATGATTCCCAATCTAGTGTTTGAATCAGAGTATGGGGTGCATATGCAGCATTGCATTTCAATGCAATCTGAAATCAGTAAAGTCCACTAAAATTGGTCTCATGTAATGTTATTTCCCATGGCTGACCCCAATCAATAGGTTTTGTATGTAATTTAATGTACGCTCAAGAACATGACTGAACCAGCTCTCATCAGAGTTAGGCCCAAAGAAAAGAAGTTGTTGAGTTACTTTTACATCAATCATCTGAGAATCATGAGTATGCTTCCCGCTTAGAGGATGTCAGGTGTCAGATAATGAAAAGTTCTTAAATAGAAAAGAGATCTTCTGAAACATGTGATTTAAGTGGTTGTCGGATGATGCATCCAACTAATTTTCTTACCTAAATTTGCAAAATCAGAATATAAGTTGCATGAATTTCATCCATAGAAGTTCAAGAATCACCCTAGATTGCAAGGATGGGGGATCATTTAATTCAACCTTAAAATTCATTCAACTTAGTTCAATGATTTGAAGAATAAGAAGAATAGAAACAGCCCCCTCCTATAGAGCTAGGAGCTTTTTCACATCTGTAATTCCCTCCTCAACCAAAGTTAGTTTTTTCCCGATTAGAAAATAAGACACAAGGAGAGCGTACAATTGAAATATCTGAGGATTCCATTTGGGTTACTGTCTACCAAATAGTTCTAGGGAATTCATCATATAAGAGAATGATGTCACATGGAAGTCACAAAGGAAGACGATCTCGCAAAAACACTGACAGAAGATCATCAATGCATTATGCATCAATAAATGTCATTAACACCCCTGTATAAGATCTTATAGAAAATGAATCTAATTTAGGGGAATCAAAATATGAAGTTGTTTTCTATAATACAGTACACACCGAGGCAAATGAAGAAGGTGTATGCACCCGTAATCAGATGCTTACCCAGAATCTAGGTATTCCTTCAAATAACCAACTCCCTCATCTCCAAAAGGAATATAATAAGGGGAAAGGAAAAAGTCGGATCACATCTCACGTTTCAACTGGAGAAGGTCAATCTCTTCCTCTTAAAGAGAGATTTTCATAGCAAGAAGAGTAAATGAAGGAGTTGAAAAGACTCAATACAGAGTTACATCAAAACAATATTTTTTCTAGACGTACTCTCTAGGTAGGTCCTCAACTTGAAAATCCTATAGGAGCTCCTCAGCAAATATTATTTGTTGTAACTACTTATGCAGATAATGAATTCCATATACTAGGTACAAAATCAAGGCAGGATGAAACACATCCTGATAGGCATGTTCTCTTGGGTTATCCAAGGTAGATATTAGCACTACCATCAGAGGTTTTGCCAGTTGTTGCACCATCTCAAGAATCAATTTCTATATCTACATAGAATCCAGCTCATCCGGATATTCCCCGAATTCTTATAAACACAATTTAGGCATTAACGACTCTATTTAAAGATATGGAGGAATGACGTGCACCAGTTTAGCTGTAAAAGAGAGCTTACCCTGAACAGGTGGATGCAATTCATCCCCCACCACACTTTGTGAATACCACATTCCCAATCTTTAATGGTTCGGGAGATCCAGAACAACACTTAACACATTTTTTTCTCATTGCGATCCCATGATGGGAACTTCTCAACAACAAGAAGCAGTAAAGATTAGGTGTTTTGTGTAGTCATTACAAGGACCAACTTTTGTCTTGTATACAAGTTTAAAATCTCGATCAATTACTTAATGAGAATATCTCTGTCAGAAATTCCTTCTTTAATTTTTCTCAAAACTACCAAAAATGACAGTTTGTTTTCTTACCAATTGTAAAAAAAAGGTAGAATGAAATAGTTTCATATTTCATTGCTTGAAGGAAAGTATTAACGTATTACTTAATTATAGAAATCCCTCAACAAGAGTTTCTACCAATTTGTGTGGAAAATCTACCTAATGAGTTACGCAAACCATTGATCACTAGGAAGTGCACATGAGGGTTTTAAGACATTACTTCAATCACTCAATAGATTGAAGACTCTATTATAGAAACTAAGGCAAAAACACATGTAATTCCATCATCTCTGGGAGGAGGATAGTAAAGGTAGAAGCTGTTATAGTCACACTCAAGAAAGAACCTGTACCTGCTTCAACTTCCAGACCTTCATCATGTCGAAGGAATCTGCCTCTTGAGCATCAGCAGAAACGATTGTCTCATCAATATGATCAAAGAGACCAAATGCAGAAATAGTTTGATGATTTAAAGAATAAAATTTACTCTTTCCAGAATGAACAAGTTCCTGGTTACTTCAGCTCAACTATGGAAAACAATTTGGTTCAGTTTTCAAGACCAAAGAAACCAAATAAATAAGGAGATGAAGATCTTCAAAATTATTTTCCCTTTCACCAGAAGTTAGGACATCCTATCCAGGAATGTTTGGTGTTCAAGGACCTCTTGAAAAATATGGTAGACTCTAAGAAAGTAAAACTGAAAAGTTTTTCAGCTCAAGTAGCATGTGTTACTACTACTGATCCATAGGAAGAAGGCAAATGATAGAAATTCAAAAATAAAAATGTGAAAAAATATGATGACTGGATAATCCTAAAAATGATCAACTGGACTCATGCCATTTTACGAACATAGTTGAAACAACTGATTGTGTCTTCTGTCACTCCTACCACAGTAAAACCACCTTTATCAAAAGGTCATTCCTCAATAAAACTATGTGATTATAAGGTTAAAGAGCAGTCAGAAGAAGATGATCTCATGTAAAGGCCAAATTTTTCATTGACCCTGGTAGATTTTATTCCATCTATTTCAAAATCACGGGCACCGCCCCTCCAAACGGCACAACCAGAATTAACCTGTCAAGATGAATCTTCATCAGATGAAGAATTGATCTTTGGTTCTATTAATGTTATCCATTTAATGGATCCTTATGCCAATGGTGATTTTGATTATAATGAGCCAGAATTCCTTGTACCTAATTGGAGAAGTAGAAGAAGAGTCCCAAGGTCGAGGATATAGGGAAAGACATGCGAATTATAAAAATCACCATTTTTACTCTACCCCTTCTCAAACCATATATGTGACAGGAACTCGTGGAAGAGCCCTTCAGTAGGCTCAACAGAAACAAGGAGTTTTTTCCATGAAAGACAATTTTAATTATAAAACAATTATTTTGGAGGACCGATTAGAGGCCATAAAGTGTTCTTCTCAGCAAATGAATAGACCTAGTCAGTCTAATTTTCCAAAGTTAGGAGTATTTCCAGCTTCTCCTCCAACACAGAGTACGTCTACTTCAGAAGCATCAACTTCCAAATCATCTGAAAAACCGCATCTTTGTGGTGTGAAACGCAGACCTTTGGACCAAAAGTATGATTTCTTGAAACAATTTTCCCATTTACCAGCAACGTTATCAATTATGGATGCTTCTAATATATCAAAAGATTATTGATAAACACTCATTGAGGCTTTTTCAAGTCCCCAAGAGTTTGAAACTGAAGTTGTTGCTACTAAGGTTTATCGTATAGAGAATGATCCTGCAGAATTCCATGCAGTCATATATTTTACAAATGAAAATGAAGATGATATTGTACATTGACATATTAGACCCTTGTATTTGTCTGGAAAAGTCAATGATATAGAAATCTGACAAGCCTTCATTGATAATGGCTCTAGAGTCAACCACATTCTTATTCGTACACTTTGTCAATTGGTCCTGACTAAATCTGACTTATCTCCTTTGACTTTAATGTTGCAATCTTATGATAAGAATGAGCAAGAAAATATGAGAGAAAATACATTCAGAACTCAATTTGGAGATCTTGTATCAAATTCAAACTTCATGGTTGTTCATCAGGTTACAACCTTCAATTTTCTTCTTGGAAGGCCTTGGATACATCAACATGTAGCCATACATTTTTCATATGACCAATGTCTTATGTACTATTTCAATGGTCAAATCCAAACATTGTATGGTGATAATCCTCTTTTCAAAAAATGTGAATCTCAATACATTGATGTAGAGTTTTATCACTCAAAAGGAACGAAGTCCATGAAAAAGGAAATAACTAGAGTTAATGTTCAAAATGGACTAGAAAAGATCCCAGAAATTCCATTTATACATTTGATTAAAGATTATGTGCTACCCATCAATGAAATTGAATGGGTAAAAAAATCCAAGAACATGTCCAATAACTTCCATAATTTCAATTATGATAATTGAGTCTGAAAACATGGGAGAAGCTATTGATCCACCAAGAAGTAATGGAAGTTTAAATGGACATGTCTCCATTTCATCCACTGAATTACAAAAAACCTTTACTTCATTAATCAGAGTAGAATAAATTGTATCACTTCTAGAAGAAGACAAAGATGTTGATTCTCAATCCATCATTTCCTATTTTTTACCATAGGAAAACCCTTCATCATCACTAGGGTTAGATATGGTGGCCTATTCTTCAGGATGTTCAAATACCGACTCCTCCCCTAACTATGGAAGTTTTGTATCGTCATCTACTATGCAAGTGGAAAAAGAAGAGGTAATGTGTAATGATGAAGAAGAGTAAGATCTCATGGATTCTCATATGGAATTTTAGAAAGGTGTCTCAACCACTGTGGATGATCTCAGAGAAATAAATCTGGGTTCAGAAGAGGATCCACACCCCATTATAATTAAAGCATCCATTACCTATAAAGAGAAAGAGGTGTATACTTCAATTCTAAAGCAACATCGAGATATATTTTCTTGGAATCATATAGAAATTTCAGGTCTTAATCTTGATGTAGACACCCATCATTTGGGTTTTCCATATGAACATTTGTATTCAAGTAGGCAGCAAGAATAACACACCCGACTCATGCCTCTAAAATTGAAGTTGAAGTTGATAAGAATATGAAGCCTAAATTGGTCAGGGAAGTTCATTATCCCAAATTTTTGGCCAACATTGTCCCAATGAAAATGAATAATTTACAAATTAGAGTTTTCAATTGATTTCAGAGATCTTAACTGGCATTGTCCAAAAGATGATTTTTCAGTTCTGATTACAGAGATTTTAATTGATGCAATGGATGGATATGAAGCGCTTTCCTTCATAGATGACTACTCTGGGTATAATCAAATCTATATGGCCCCAGAGGATGAAGAATATATAGCTTTCAAATCCCCTCAAGGTGTGTTTTTCTATCGAGTAACGCAATCTGGCTTAAAGAATTCAGGAGCAATATACCAATGTGCTACGCACCATATCTTCAAACACTTCTTAGGAAAAAAATTTGATTGTTATGTGGATAATTTGGTGGTCAAATCCAGAAAACTTTCCAATTAGTTGGGTGATTTAGAGACTATATTCAATAAACATCGGCAACACAGTTTAAAGATAAACCCCTTGAAATGTGATTTTGGGGTAACCTCATAAAATTTTCTTGGATTTGTTGAATTCCATCATTATTTGAAGTTGATCTTGAGAAAACTAAATCAATCCTTGGTATGTCACCTCCTTGAAATTTGAATGAATTAAGAGGACTCAGGTGACACTTTTCCAATATTCAGTGTTTTATCACCAATTTAGCAGGAAAGTGTTTACCCTTCGCTAAATTAATGAATAAAGGAATCAGCTACCAGTGGACTAAAGACTACTAAGCAGTATTTGATACCCTCATGAAATATCTATTGATTCCAAAAGTATTAATTCCACCTATTGAAGGAAGACCAATTATTCTATACGTGAAAACTTTAGAGCGATCACTAGGTGCCTTCCTCACCCAAAATAATGAAGTGGGGAATGAAAATATCCTTTACTATCTCAGTCAAACTATGCTTGATGCATAAACATGATATTCAAGTATTGAAAAGTGCTTCCTAGCATTAATTATTACAGTTTAGAAATTGAGGAACTAATAGCAACATCATGAAGTCCAATTGGTGTCTCACAATAATCCTCTCAAATTTATCCTCAGTTGCCATATGCTTATAAGGAATCTGGCATAGTGGGAGGTTATTATGCAATAGTTTGATATCCAGTTTGTGCCTCAAAGGGCAATAAAAGGCCAAGCTCTTGATGACTTCTTTGTTGAGAATCCATCTGCAAGAGATACATCATTTAATACTGAACATCATGATAAACAGGTCTTCTCTATTAATGATAATTCACAAACATGGGAAATGTATTTTGATGGTGCATTTAGAAGTCCCACAAAAAAAATAACAGAAACCCCTAATCTCAACAAAGTTGGGTTAGGAATTTTCCTTATTTCCCCCAAAAAGGAAGTATTACTTTATTCCTTCCTGTTGTTAGAAGGTGGTTCTAACAATGAGGTAGAATATCAAGCTCTCATCATAGGTATGGAATTGGCTCTTCAGGTGAAAATGGATCATTTAAAGTTGAAATGTGACTCATAATTGGTAATCAAACAAATTAATGGGGAATATTCTATCAAAAAAAATCTTTAATACCTTTGTGTGATTACATCATAGGGTTAATTGATGAATTTCCATCAGATCTGACATTTTCTTATGTTCCACGATCGCAAAATGCTCAAACAGATGCACTGGCTAATGTAGTTATAACCTTGGCAGGCCCAAAGTAGGATGAGACAGTCATCATTATAGCCCATCATCGTGTAGTTTTACTTTTTTTCAAATCATAATTGAAGAATTTAATGAAATTAACCATATTTTTGAACCATATGGTAATACCATGATATGGAGAACATCCATCATGGAATATCTTCAAAATGGGATACTTCCACCAGATAGGGATGAAGAATAATAGATCTGACGAAGAGTAGCCAATTTCACTATTTATGATAGTACAGACAACCAAAAGATCCTGTAAAAGTGTGGCTTTGATGGAATCCACTTCAGATGTATTGATGGAGAAGAGACTGCATCTGTCATGAAAGAAGTACACTCAGGATTTTGTGGTGCCCACCAGTTTGGGCACAGACTCTCTGATTAGATCTGATGGCTTGGATACTTTTGGCCTTCAATGACATAGGACTGTGTAGATTTCACTAAAAATGGAATCTGTGCCAAGTGCATTCCAACTTCATTCATCAACCCCCAGATTTTCCACATACAGCTAAATACTCTTGGCAATTTCCCACATGTGGAATTGATGTAGTATGACCTTATCCTCCAGCAATGGCTATGTAGTTCAAGAATCTTCTCACTGCTACATACTTCTTCTCTAAATGGGTTGAGGCAATAACTCTTAAAAAAGTTGGAGACAAAATAATTGTTAATACTGTCAAAACTAATATCATCACCAGATTTGGTGTCCCTTATACTATTTTGATGGAAAATGGCACCAATTTTTGTTCTGTTGAGGTAAAAAAGTTATATCAGGAACATAATATCAAATCCAACCATTCATTTCACTATCATGACTAACTGAAAGTTATTTTTATTAATATTTAACAAAAACGAGAAACAAATAAGAAAACCCTTCAAGGGGGACAAAAATGGTGCAGACCCATGGCATCCCCTCTAACCACACACTGACATTCTAGGGGAAGAGAGAGGAGGCTATCAAAAACCATAAGATGATCCTCCTGACTACCCTGGCGGGCCAGCAAATCGGCTACGAAGTTAGCTTCTCTCCAGCTATGATGGATAAGCCTTTCATGATTGGAGTCTGCCTTGCACCTTCGAATAATGTAAGTCAAGTCCCAAGGAATCCCAAACATTCCTTGTACCGCCTTAAGCAGGACCTCTAAATCAAATTCAATTTCGGGAACTGCCAATCCCTTCTCCTTGCAGATCAAAAGGCTTGAGAGAAGGGCTCGAGCCTCTGCCCTCAAGGAATTTCTCGGTCCATAAAAAGCACTAAAGGAAACGTACAATGATCCCCAACAGTCTCGCATCAAGCCTCCACCCCTCATTACTCCCTCCATGCAAGAACCATCAATATTGAGTTTCAACCCAAGTTTAGGTGGCTGCCATTTTATCCAACAACCAAGCTTCTTTTGAGGTTTGCAAGGTTTCCCAAGGAAGTTACAAACCTCCACCGACTCCCTCCCCCCTTTAATCAAGGACGCCAACTCCAAAACGAGAGTTCTTAGTCTGATCAATAGGGATAAGATAGACTTTTTAGATCCCAATCTAACCTGATTGCGTGCCTCCCACAGGACCCAACAAACAGCCACCAAGACAACGGCCATGATGGACCTTTCCATAGTCCTGTCTTGAGTTCCCAAGAACTATGCAGCCACAAAATCTGAACAGGTCCCCAGAATTCCATCGTTGACTGGTGATTTGCAGAAAGAATCCCAAAGAATAGAGGCCCATTGTCCCTGGAAGAAAAGATGTACTGCCAATTCAGTCCTTGGAAAATCACAGCAGAAACACCACGATGCCAAACATACTCCCTTCCTCTATATATTCTCCTTTGTTGGTAATGTAATGTTGATAACTCTCCACACCAAGAAATTCATCCTCGTCAGAATCTGCTTACACCAAAAGAACTGTCCCCCTTCCACTGAGGATCTCTCTCTCTGGAGTATCTTCCTGTAGTCGCGGGTGTTGAATCTACCCGAAACAGCCTCCGTAAAGCAGCATGTATCTGGTTCTCTACTCAAGACGATATCCGTAAACATGTCCAACTGAGTGGGGCTCAACGCTTCCTATATAACATCATACTGATTACAAGATTCCCTGAAGGACACTTCAAGAAATGGACAACCTTCAAAGGCCAGAATCTCACCCGCCCAATTATCATGCCAGAAACTAATATCCTCGTTACCTATAATCCACCTGGAACAGCCCCGAAGCACCCCCATATGATCGAACATACATTTTGCCAGCCTCGTCGCCCCCTGCATATTGCATTCCTCACCCCAGTCGTATCCCCCCTTGAAAAAAGTTTCCCAAAGTGACTCTCCCGCAATAACCTCCCATGAAAGTCATGCTTGTAGCCCGAGAATAGTATCTCGAATATCATGCAGACCAACACCTCCTTCATAAACTAGACGTGCCATCCTTCTCCATGAGGGCCAATGACAATGCCCTTCTATCTTGGCATCCCAAAGAAACGTAGTCAGTGTACTTTCCATTTTCTGAATTGTTCCCTTCGGTGGCTTCACCACAAAAAACACATGCATGGGTATAGAGAGGAGCACACTATTGATCAGCATGATCCAACCTCCAAACTAAAGGAGTAGGTTCTTCTAGTTCATGATCCTTCCCAATAAACGATCCATAATTCCAGAAAAGAGTTGCTTCCTGACCCGTCCATATGACAGTGGAACCCCAAGGTAGAGAATAGGAAATTGCTTCTGATTACACCCAGTAATCCTCTGAATAACTCTACAGCGTGGTCTCGAGCACTTCGAAGAGATAAACACATTACTCTTCAAAAAATTGATAGATTGGCCACTGAGATGATTATAACTAGCCATTAAGCCTCTAAAATGATTTAAGGAGCTGCTCCGACCATTCATGAAAAACAGAATATCATCAGCAAACATCAAATGAGTGATATTCCCTGAGTTCCCCTTGCCCACGTACGGCTTTAGCTTTCCTTCTAACAGACTCTTCTTCAGATTCCTAGAAATAGCATCATGTGCAATGAAAAACAATGATGGGGATAAAGGGTCACCTTGTCTCATGCCCCGGACAGTTTTGAAGAAACCAAAACTCCTCCCCATCATTGCCACCGAGATCCATGGTGAGGAGTAGCACCTGAAACATAAATCACAGAAACGTTCCTGGAACCTGAAACCCCTCATTACCCTGATAATGAAGCTCCATTCCAATTGATCATAAGCTTTGTTCATGTCGACTTTAATGATGATATTAGAACCAACCGTCCGCCTGTTGACGTCCTGAACCAGTTCACTTGCAATACCCACTGCCCCCTGTATATTTTGGCCCTGAATAAACCTATGTTGCTCAGCCGAGACCACTTTGGGTAAGAGTTTTGCGAGTATCCTCCCACTCACCGTGGCTAAGATCTTATAAGACACATTACAGAGGCAAATGGGGTGGAATTGATGGATAATATGGGGATCTTTCACCTTGGGAACAAGCACCACCCTTGATGTCGTTACACCCCTGTTTAATGAACACCCCCCCCTGAAAAAGTCTTGAATAGCATGCACCATGACAGTACCTATAATATTCCATGCAAACATATAAAAGGATGCTGGAAACCCGTCTGGACCAGGAGCACTTCCAGTGGGCATGCTCATCAGGGCCTCTCTAATCTCCTTTTCCTGAGGAAGAGAGGATAGACATTCATTATCATTCTCATCCAACAAAATGGGAACTCCACCTAACAACCCAGAGACATCCTCATCATCTCTCACAAAACCGGACGAAGGATCTCCCGCCAGAAGGCTCTCGAAATGCTTTAACGCTAACTCGCCAGCCACGTTCACATCAGACGTGAAAGAACCATTCTCCATTTTAATATTAATCTTCGTGCTTCTCTTTTCCTTAATACAAGCTTGAAAGAAAGCAGTATTACGATCTCCTTCTCTGAGCCATCTCACACGAGACCTTTCCTTGGAAATTCTTTCCAACTCGAGAAGCTTTTCCTCAAGAGCTACCTTCTTGTCACAAAGATCAATAAAAATGTTATCATCCCATGCCACCTGGAGAACTTCTTCCAACCTCTCAATATCTGCCTGCATGCTGATAACCCGGTTAGAATAGACTTGCTGGTTGTTCAACCAGTTCCTGATGTCCAGTTTCGAACACTTGAGGCGATTCACCAACCCATCCCATGAACACTCTCCCTCGTCCTTGAGCCATGACATTTCCAGAACTATTAAAAAACCCGGGTCACGGTGCCACTCCCCAGAATAGCTGAAGGTTCTGCTCACCACCACTTCACGTCTTATGTCTACAAGAATAGGGGCATGATCTGAAAGTATACGAGAGAGATGTGTGACAGAATATTTTGAAAATAAATCAAGACCCTACATGTTGATAAGGCAGTGGTCCAATCTACTCCAAATGCGATCCGAACCTCTGCGATTATTACACCACGTAAATTTAGCACCCGTGAACCCCAAGTCCATTAGTCCTGCATGGGTCATGAACTCCTGGAACTCCAATATATTATCCTACAGAACCCTCGAGCCTCCTTTCTTTTCTGAAGGATCAGCAATGGTGTTGAAGTCTCCTCCCACAAACCAAGGAAGGGAGCCAGTGTGGGTGCCCTTTAAGTGGGACCATAAGTCTCTTCTCCTAATAGCCATAGTACTCGCATACACAAACGAGAAAAGTATATGAACACCACCAATAGTAATCTCCGTATCGATACATTGAGGTAAGATATTCACCACTTCAAGAGAAATGTTATCCTTCCATCCAATCCAAATTTGAGTGTTAGTATCACCCCCATGTACTGAGTTAGGAAACCCTAACTTCCTAGAAACTACAAATAACCTTTTTGCAGAGAGCTTTGGTTCCAACATGACCACCATAGAAACATTGGCTTTCCTGCTTTCCGAAACCAAAAACACACATTTGGCCTGAGCACCAAAACCGCATGCATTCCAAATAATAACTGATAACATTAAAACCTGCTCGTGCGGGCCTTTGAAGCAGACGAACGGGAAGAATGAGAGGAAGGAAGGGTCAGCATACCCTTCCCCTTAAACGCGGAGTGGGTAAGAGGCCCCGACTCATCCAATACTGTAAAATTCCTTTTAGGAGAAAGAATTACTTTCTTAAAAGCTGCATCGTCATCTTCCAGGAGCGACGGTCTTCCAGCAGCCCGAAAGCCTGAAGCCTCTAAGTCCACGTCTCCATAAACTAACGACAGCAAAAACTTCCTTTGGGGAGAGAGACGATACCTCTCCAACTCTTTATTCACACCCGGGTCCATTCCGTTCGGAGCCTTTTCCTCTACAGAATGGAATGACAGCTTACTCACCAAAGACTTCTGAAGAAAATCCGGTGACAGTTGAGAAGAAACCAACAAAGGAGATGAAGGGGATGCCAGGACCCACAATGCACCCCCCAAGGAAACCACAAAACTATCCTCTGGGGCCTTCTGAGGATTGCACCTCTCTTCCCAGGAGCCGACCTCAACCTGAGCATCTGACAGCGGAGACCAGGAAAGAAGATCCTTATATACCGGAGAAGGGGCTAATCGCAAGGGAACTGTGTCAGCCAAGGAGTCCTCACACACCAGAAGCGGCGTACTATGTTCCCCAGAAAAATTTGAATTTAAACCTGGGATGGGAGCAATGGTAACTTCGATGTTTCTTGCCCCGCCCAAGGAAGGCGGGTCAAGACCCGTATTCAACTCCGAGCTCTGACGAGGATGTCCAGCCCGCCGCCGGTAAGAAGCCTCAAGGTGTCCATGCAATCCGTAGAAGATGCAAAACTGCAGACCCTGAAGGTAAAACAACCTTTGTTTCTAGAAAAAACCGTCATCAGATTCCAAAACCACAAAGGACGGACGAGGCACAGAAAGATATAACTCCACACAAATGCGTGGATTCGTAGTAGCCTGAAAAGAGTAGGTTTTATCATCAGCACAGAGAAAGGATCAGAACGCATTGCCAACCTCCCTGAGAATCGTCGGGTTATGAAAGGGAAGGGGTAACCCAGGAAGAGAGATCCAAACAGCATCTATAGATGATTCCCAACCAAAGTGGTAGTCCCAAGACCACCTTGAGAGAGAAAACTACCAGGAACCACATCATCTAACATCTCTGGACCAAGCCCTTACGAAATCCTCCTTGGAAGCAAAATGAATACAGAACGCCACCCCGGAAAAATCTAAAACCACTGCCGGTTGAGAAAGACCCCAAGAGTCCACAAAACTTCGGAAAACCGCCCAGGAAGGTTTTTTGCGGCCAAAATGCGCCACCAGAGTCAGATCATGGAAGGTTGCCTCCTCTTTAAGCTCCTGAGCCGAAAGAGACACAACTAGAACTCCCGTGACATTCCTAACCGGACGACTCTCCACCACAACAGGAGGGATGACTAGAAATGATCCCACCAAGGAAGAGGACGAACCAGCACCAACCTTGGAAACGCCACCACACAAGGCCTCTTTAAAGAAGAACTTCGCCAGAACACCACCCCCGTCTCCAGCCGGGCCGGTAACACCATTAGCGGAAGGATTCAGAACCACTCCGCCCCCATTACCAGAAGTACCGCCGCCAACCACCGGGAGAGACGAAGAAGATGGAAAAGACGATGAAGAAGGCAAAGACGAAGAAGCACCGCCGCCAGCCATTGAACCCCCTGGTTTTACAAATCCCCCCCATTTCACTATCATGTATCAGCCAATGGACAGATAGAGGCCTCAAATAAGACCCTATCGAATATACTATAGAATATGGTGGATAAAGATAAGAAATCATGGCCTAATAATCTTTTGAATACTTTATGGGCTTATCAGAGCACTGCTTGTACTGTTACTCAAGAAACTCCTTATTCATTAGTATATAGAACCAATGTTCTTTTCCCAATTAAAATACAATTTCCTTCACTCAGAGTGGAAATCTATGATCAGTTGTCTAAAGATGAGTGGTCTTAGAAATAGTTCAATGAATTATAATGATTATACAAGAAATGATTGCATACTTTGCATCATCTAGAATTCTATCAAAATAGAATAGAATGAGCTTTTAATAAGAAACTTCACCTCCATTAATTTCTTCAAGGAGAATTGGTATTGGTCCTTAGGACTCCAATGATACCTAGAATGAAACATCCAAAACTTTAGCCAAAGTGGGAAGGACTTTATTCCATACATAAGGTCTATTCAAATGGCGCTTATGCCTTAATCTCAATGGATGGAGAGATTTTTACAACTCCAACAAATTTGAGATTCTTGAAGAAATACTTTATGTGGTTGTGCACATTCATCCTTACTACAAGACTTTAAACTGCACAATATAATGTCCTTGCTGCAAGACATAAAAATCCACATCCCCCATGTCCTAGTTGCAAGACATTAAATTGCATAAAAATCATAATCGTCCATGTTGAACGACATTAAAATATGTAACATCTTCGTCCCTTTCACATGACGTTAAAAAGCATGACATCATTTGTACAACTAATGTTTTCTCTATTTGACATTATAAGATTCCAAAAGCAAACATCATTGAAATCATCGCTACTCCTTAGTGGAACATAAGTCCCTCTCTTTCCTGTGTCTGAGTCAGATCTGTATAGGGACCTTATTTCAAGAACTATGTATGGATTGATTCTCCTTTTCTAATGAGACACATAGAGACTGCTAAATCTCTAATTTTGGGCCCCACAATAATCATGAAATCTTATTATTTTCTTTTATCCTCCGTTATATGAATCAAATCTATACAGATTGTTTCCTTAAGATATATAGTTTTTTCCTTATACCATTTTATGTCTTCAAATTTATTGTTCTCTCAAATTGTGTCAAAATACCACATTCTTCATGTAAAACTCAATTATCATGAGGAATGATTGTTTAAGAAACTATGTACGTCTTGATTCTCATTTATTTGAGCTACGTAGAGATGCATATATCTCCAATATTGGGCCTAACTACGATAAAAAAAACCTTTATTTCTGGTATAAGAATCAAATCTGCATAGGGAATGTTTTAAGAACTACTTATGACTGGATTCTTTCCCCATCAAGACACATATTGAAAATTGGGTTTTATCCCTTAATCCAATTATAATATGTCTTTATTTTCACATCAGTTCATCTTCGTCCTTACCGTATGATGTTAAACTGCATGGAAATCTAACACCCCTATTCTTCACTTGCATCACCTTTGCACTATAAAAGAAACCCTTACTGCTTCTTGTTTCTCACATAGAGCATAGCTCACATGGGATTAAGAATTGGGTTAATGGATTCTTTATATAAATAAAGTGTTTCAATTACTTATGGGGAAATCAATGTCCTCACTGCATGACTTAAAACTACAAAGTATAATGTTCTCACTGCATGACTTAAAACTGCATAGTATAATGTCCTCATAGCATGACATAAAACTGAACATCACAATATTAATTCATAGGAAACAAATAAAGTCTCTATTTTATATATGAGTCAAATTTATGTAAAGAAAATCAAACACATGTCCAATATTGATTCAAATATTTCTCATGTGCATTGAGAAACGTCCCCTTCCATATTCCACACTCTTAATCTTGAATATCCTAATAATCTTTCTTACAGTTTATGGTGATGGAGTTTCTAATATTTAAGAACTCTTTTTCTTGAATATGCAGCATGTTCCCTTAGGTAGCCTTCCATAAGTTGCCTACATAACAGGCATGTCAGTCAAAATATGCCACTATTTACCTAAGCAGCATATGCCCCGGTTGGCCTTGCATAACACTAGCCCCATAACAGGTTTTTTCAAATAATGGTAACTTTGTTCTTGGTTATATTATCTTTGTCCCGTTCAAAATTTCATGACAATATGCTCGAATCTATATTTTAAAACAATCATTCGTGTATACGTGTCCCGTTATCTTTCTCAAAATCTGAAAGTCTTCAAGACCATGGTTTACACATTGTCCTCACCATTTTTTCAATACAATATGAAATAACCTTGAAATCAATTGGCCACATATTATATATTTTTTTCATTTCTGGTCCTAGTTTAATGACCAAAAACTACAGACACCATAATTCCTAAGTTTGGGTCTGACCGTCATAGGATTACTATTCCTCGGATTCTTTGAAAATATTGGTTTGAAATACCCTCTCTATATTCAGGTACCTTTCCCAAAAAACCAATCTTTGTGCTTCAAAAAATATTAATATCTATAAGTTTTCTTTAGCTTTTAGCAATAGAATGTCAAACATCAAAGAGCTCTTTTGTTTGACTATGCAACACATTCTCATAGGCGGGCTTACATAAGTTTCCTACATAACTGGCCTATCAGTCAAGAGATTCCACTATTTGGCTATGAATAATATGCCCTGGTTGGACCTACATAAGACATCCCCCATAATGGGTTTTTCAAATAATGGTAACTTCATTCTTAGAAGATACTTCCTCTAATGCCTTAAACCCTTTTTCCATATCATCCTTTAGATTCAAAAAAACTTCCCAAATCACTGTTTACCTTAATCCCTTCCATACCTTAATATGATAGTATATTTCTAAAGAAATTATCAAGAAATTAGGAGAATATCATACCTTTGGTTAGAGCTAAAAAATGTGAGTTAAAGTCAAAAAATTTCCTCACTGCAATACTTGAAACTACAAAGTAAAATGTCCACTCTACATGACTTGAAACTACACAATACAATGTCCTCACTCTATGACTTGAAACTGCATAGTACAATGTCCTCACTACATGAATTAAAACTTTATTGTACCAATGTCCTCACTATAGCACTTAATACTGAACAATATGTTATCAGAAATTCCACTTTCTGATAAATCTTAACCATTCCTCATAAACCAAATTTTTATTATAGAAATTTTTTTCCTATCCATGACATATGTCGATGTAAAATAGCCCTTTCATTCTTAAAATTACTTTCCTTGGAAAAACAACCCATTGTGGTCTTGAGTCACCCAAATCTTATTTTCCCCAATCTATCAACAACAAAATGTTAAACTTCAAAGAGATCTTTTGTTTGAATATGAATCACGTTCCCTTAGGTGTTTTTTCATAAGCTTACTACATAACAGGCCTATTAGTCAAAAGATTCCACTATTTGGCTATGCAGCGTATGGCCCAGTTGGACCTGCATAACACAACCCCCATAACAGGTTTTTAAAATAATGGAAACTTTTTTATTTTAAAAGGCACCCCTTTTATTGATACAGGTTTTAAATATGGTGACCATAAAAATCATGGATCAAGATTATCCTTGGACATATTTAAAGAATACTAAAGCAATTCCTAGCCAAAGAGTCTTTTTCGGGATCTAATTTCAAAATTTATGGTCAATGCTATTTGACCATAAATACTAGCCCTTTATAGTCCATCATGCATGACTCTAAATTGCCAACAACAAGAGACATGGTACTCACTTGATTGAGAACCCTCAAAGGGAACTCTGAACAAAAGTCAAGTCCTAGCTCACTAAATGTACATTTTTATATGATTTAGGTAATATTGAGCAACAAAAATTTAAAAGATATAAATTTTGTGTGTTTTTCCATATAAACCTAGAAAAATCAAACAATGCTCGCTAGGCCCCATGGGTTTGGAAAAAAATTAGAGCATCCTTACAAACATGATGAAGATCTAAATCTAACTAAATGATGTTGGAATGTGTCAAAGTGCCCTAATTTTAACTTAGAACAAGATTCTATTCATTCTGAACGAATAAAATTCTAATGGGGAGATTTTGTATATTCCATGAAATGTGTTCCATGCACTTCCCTGAAAATTTTACTCAAATGGGCTCAAAAATATTTTGGTGCGACTCTGCATTTTTCATTGGGTTAGTGATGGTACCACAGGCGTCGGCCCGAAGGACCAGGATCGCAGCCCAACACTGTTCCCAAGCAGGGGTGCGGGGGCGCAGGCCCCGTGGTATGGAGCAATAAATTTGGCTATGTCCCAAAAGAGGCGCCCAAGGTACCTATGTGAAAACACTTGCATTCCACCATACTGAAGTTGATTGAAGTGATTATTTTGACTAATTCATCAAAGTGGTACCCCAGTCTAGCCAAACCACCATTGGCGCGCAAGGTACTTGGGCGCCACAATTTTGGAGTGCAACCTACTCGTGTGCCCATATCTGTCGTGAAACCTACATGTGCGCCCAAACTACTTTCTCCCAAGGTATTATATTTGCCTATAAATAGACCCTTAGGGCCCTCATGTTTACAAATTAACTTACATGAAGCCCAATTGCTTCTCTATCCACCCTATAACTTCGACCTAGTCTTTCAAAACATTCAAGGTGGTTCTTCGACACCTTGAGCATAGGATTTATGGGAGTGTCATTGGACTTAAGTCCTTTTAGTGTTTGAAAACCATAACACTAGCATGCCTAAAGTTCCCAACCTCCCCATGTTATAAATAATTATGCACCACCCATTCCTCTCACATGACCTTGAGCACCCCACTACTTGGATCACTTATGAATAATCTTGAATGCTTGAGCAAGGTCTCGCCCAAGTATTTCCATACAGGTTATTCATATCTTAAGTGAACATCTGGTCTCCCAAGTCTACCTGCACTCCCATACTTGTGCACCCTTCTCTACTTGGAAACCCATCCTTGATTCAATTACTTTCTTTACCCTCTTCAATCTACAAGCCATCAAGCCTTCCTCAAAGCCATTCATGGAAAGTATTCTTCTTCTTTGGATCCCTTGTTATAAAGGGATTGTGTTGATACCTCCACCAAAACCTCCCAACTTATCAATCCTTTGGGAATGGCACATCAGTGTGTCTCCTATTTGGGTTTGTATCTCCACAGTCATAGTTTTCCCATATTTTCTTCACAATGGGGTTAGGATTCATGGAGTGTCTATAGGATCGTATATCTATAGTCACATGGACATTTCTCCCAGAAATAGTGATGGGAAGTTTCCGATTTGGAGGAGGGTTGGGTCATGGCCTCTCCATTCTCGAAGAAAAGACCCAGAACCTTAGGTCCTTGGTAGGGAAGGTGTGGTTCATACCTACTTTTCCATTTAAAAAACAAAGAAAAAGTATCCCTTCCCTTACCAGGATCAATTTTAGGGCAAACATCCAGGCGTAATCCCCTAGATATTCATGCAAGAGGTGACATCATTGTCCCTCCCCTCGTCTTTGTTGACAAAGACCAAAGAAGAGATGGGAATAGAGACTTTTATTACCCTTTCCCTCTCCAGTTGGTCTTTGTCACCATGGGCAGCCATCCTGGTGTAATACCCTAACCTTAATCCCTTTTTCCTTCTATTGGACCCTTGTCCAATGTGAAGATAATAGAGGTAAGGCCCATCGACTCTTCTTCTTCCAAGGTCTCCTTGACCTTGTTCACCTTGGACACCATAGGTGCACCCTCACACTACTGGAAATGGGGACTTTCCCAACGGTTCAGAACCGTTGGGGAAGGCTGGAGAACCGTTGGTATAACATATACCAACGGTTCTGCAAACCGTGGGGAAGTAAGCCATTGGGAAAACCTATCCAAACGGTTTACAAAGAACCATTGGTATAGGTTAGTAAAATTAACATATGCCAACAGTTTGGTTAAACTGTTGGCATAAGTTTTACCAACAGTTTACACTAAATCGTTGGTAAAAGTGATGAATATGAACTCTTTCCCAATGGTTCTAAACCATTGGGAATATTTTTTTCCAACGGTTCACTTTGAACTGTTGGAAAAAAAATCCATTGTAATCTTTCCCAATGGTTTGTAAGCCATTGGGAAAGGATTATTACAAGCCTATGCCAATGGTTTGAAACCGTTGGCATAGGCTTGCTGAGAAAATTTCTCAGCAGCCTTCAATTTGCACAGCAGCCTCCAATTTTGCACACCAACATCTATTCTGTTCCTTTTCAATTACTATACCTGCAATAAAAAACTAATAGATACATATAGAGAACAAATTCATACATATTTAACATATTACAAATTCTTGAACTATAGACATTCAGAATTAAATCAAAATTCATAACATAATTATAAACATACAAAGTTGATTTAGAATTCAATTTAAAATTTAGATGACAATTATATGTGGAATCCGGAATTCAATTCATAATTGAATAACTACATAATTTAATTATCAATTATCAATAAAATACATAAAAACTGAATAACTATCAATAGAATCTGAATATGTTTGTTCATATTTTCGTATACCAGTTGTTTTTTACCAAAAATGATGTCCACTTTAAACAAAATACATGCACTTGGAGTGATACCGGCCACACCATTGCTCAAATTGAGGTGGGGTTTACTCATACATGTTATATATGACCCATGGATCGTTTTCCTAAAGTATCAACATATTCTGAAAGCATTTGGTTAGTTTTCTGTATGCCAGTTATTGTTTTCACTTAAAATGTTGTTCATTTCAAAAAAAAATGAGACACTTTGAGTGGTGCTACCCAAACCAGGCCTCGGATTGAGGCAGGGTTGACTTGTACACATCACATATGACCCAAGGATAGTTTTCCTAAAGTTTCAATGGAATCTGAATGCATTTGGTCAGTTTTCCGTATGTCATTTATTGTTTTCACTTAAAATGAAGTCTATTTTAAACGAAAGAGAAACAATTTGAGTGGTTCTAGCCACACCATGCCTCGGATTGAAGAGGAGTTGACTCATACACATCACAAATGACCCATTTATTGTTTTATTAAAGGTTCAATAGAATCTGAATGTGTTTGATTGGTTTTCCATATGTCAGTTGTTGTTTTCACTTAAAATGAAGTCTATTTTAAACTAAAGAGAGACACTTTGAGTGGTTCCGACCACACCGCACCTCAGATTGAGGTGGGGTTGACTCATGCCCATCATATATTACCCATGGATAGTTGTTCTAAAGTATCAACACAATCATAATCTGTTTGGTCAGTTTTCCGTATGTACTTAAAATATTGTCCATTTTAAACAAAAGAGAGACACTTAGAGTGATCCCGGACACAATGAGACTCAGATTGAGGCTCGGTTAACTTTTGCACATCACATATGACCCTTGGATCGTTGTACTAAAGTTGAAACAGAATCCGAATTCATTTGTTCGGTTTACCATATGTCAGTTGTTGTTTTCAATTAAAATGAAGTCCATTTTAAACTACAGAGAGACACTTCGAGTGGTGCTGAACACTCCATACCTCTGATTGAGGATGGGTTGACATGTACATGTCACATATAACCCATGGATCATTTTCCTAATGTTTCAACTAAATCTGAATGCGTTTAGTCAGATTTCCGTATGTCAGTTGTTGTTTTCATTTAAAATGTTGTCTATTTCAAATAAACCTGAGACACTTTGAGTGGTGCCGGCCACACCTAGCCTTGGATTGGGGTGGGGTTGACTTTTACACATCACAAATGACTCATGGAACGTTTTCCTAAAGTTTCAACAGAATATTAAAGCGTTTGATCAGTTTTCTGTATGTCAGTTGCTGTTTTCAATTAAAATGAAGTCCATTTTAAACTATAGAGAGACACTTTGAGTGGTGTCAGCCACTCTACGCCTCGGATTGAGTAATGGTTGACTCTTACATGTCACATATGACTCGTGTATTGTAACACCCTGACCCCAATTACCCAAAGTCAGTGCATTATTACATAACATTGGCATGATCACAAGAAAGATCAAGTCTCGAAAGACCGATTAGTTTAGTAGCCTTGGAATGACTAGATACATTAATAAAGTTTACATTACATCATAAACTAAAAACAACAACAACATAGTATCCATAGTCCACACTCATACTATCCCTGCAGGTCATTCATAATTTACTTCTTCACAATCCTGGGAAAAATAAAACATTGAAAGGGGTGAGCTCAGATGCTCAGTAAGGATAACATGATAGCAGAAGCTTTCATAGATAATCATAATCACTTAAGGAAATTTATAATTAAAACAAAATCCTTTTAAACTTGAACTTTAGAATAATATGGAAAATATAAAATGAAATAATTCTATTTACTTATTCACATGGATATTCTACTAGTCGAACAATCACATGCAATATCAATAACCACTTTCATAATGATGGAATGCATAATTCCAGACTATCATAACCACATAGCCAAGGCCTCATGCCAAGACTACAAATAAGATTTTTCCAAGGCCTTGTGCCAAGACACTAGTTTGTCTCATGAGACCTACCGATGCATCAAGGAGCTATATCGGGCTCCACCCGTCACTTATTAAGTCCAATGAATTCCTCATATGAATAGGTTTAAACATAACATAAACATTCGTATTAAAACTAGCATACGAAATGTAAATACTTTAACCACAAACCATGAGTGGTATAAAAAATAGCATATCCCTAGTCAAACATAACTCATTCGATACAATATGGAAGATTTTATTGTATCACATTAACCTCAATCAAGAATAATGAAGGATATTTACATAGATGAAAATAATCATCAAAACTATTTGAGATAAATATCCCCCTTTTTCTTGAAATCATTTAAAAGTCACACTATTTGTCAAGAAGCCTTTTAAAAATATATTTTTGAATCAAAGTGTCCCATAACACTTTGGAAATTTTAAAAGGAGTTTTAATTTTAAAACATTAATGACCATATAAATAAATCCTTAAAACCATTTTTAAAACATGGACATTAATGGGCAAGATTTAGAAGAATAATTCTTTAAAACATTTAAAAATGGTATTTTAGTTAGATTTTCTAACCAAAAGAGTGAAACTTGAATTCAAATAATTGAGGTAATCAAAAATTTGTAATATCATGAGAATAAATGGATTCATGATATACTATTTCAAAGTACATTATGTACACCATATAAAAGTGATTTGGTGTATAACAATAAAGAAGTCTCAATGGAATGTAAATTGAGATGAAATCTCTCATAAAGGTCGTATCCTTAGGTTAAGGATAAATCAACAGCATAATTATGTGTGACAAATATAAATACACTAAATATGATTGGATTTTCAGTGTAAAACAATCAAAGGAAATTCACACATATTCTAGTAAAAACAACACCAATGAATTGGATGTTTACCTCAACAAATCGAGATTGAGTAAAAATTACTCTTATCAAGTTCATACCGATGACTTGAGAATTTATCAATGGAGTGATTATGTGTATAAAAACTATATCCAAAGAAAGGGGAGTGGAAATTATGACATAATCAAATGAATAGTGATTCCACACATAATCATGGAGTAAAAATAATCAATGAATTATGCGTAAAGCCGTATAAATGGAAATTGAAATTTCAAATTACCTTATCGATTAGGTAACTTATGAAACATACACCCATGAAAGTAGGATCATAAAATGATTATGTAAATACCCATAAACTAAAGTATATTACACAATCATGGGCAGTACACATACAACACATGCAATAAATAAGTGGTGAACAATGGAACTCTCATGAAATTAAGAGTGAGATAAGAAACCCCTTACCACGTTGTAATCAACTGAGTCGTATGGCCAAAAGTTAATAACCACCAAATTATTTATAGAATAAAATGTATATAAATAGAATCATGATAATATATATCAAATGGCAATACACAATACACCACTTTCAATAATTTAGTGGCGAACAATGGAAATCTCACAGAATTGAAAGTGAGATAAGAAAATCCCTTACCTTGTACTTTTCCTTGGTTGGTGGTAGGTTAACCTCCTGTATAATGTTGAAATAATTGTAATTAAATTATTCATGAATCATATTCGTTAATATGATATCATATATGATCTTTTAACATTTATTTGTTAATAATATCTTGGAATTATCGTCGTTTCGGGTGTTAACTTACTCGTTTTCTTTTATATATTTTGTTACGTAAGCCATGTTTGTCATGGAAAGGTTGTATCTTATTCATATCCAGAATTATATAAAGTTATTAAACATTATTTTTAAATCATCAAATGATAATTATACTTGAATGGATATGATGGAGAATGAATCTCATCGCGTCCGTGGAGACGGTAGTTCGTACGTACGCACGGGCGACAATATCATTTTTTTGATATTAAAATAATATATACTTGGATGGTATATTATATATACAGAATAATTATCATGTTATATTTATTGTTTACATTAATTATACATTATTATTATACCCATCCAAATAATAATATATTTAGTAACAATTACACCACGACGTGGAGACGGTAAGCCGTACGTACGCACGTATGGTGACATGTTATTCAAAGGGTGGATAGAATACTGAATATGGTTGTACCATATTTATAATAATATTACAGTATATATGAGATACTGGATTTATTATTTTATAATGGGAAAAACAAAGAAAGAAGAAGTGGAAGAAGAAAGGAACTTGAAAAGGAGTGGTGAAAACATTACCTCTTCTTCGGGTTCTTCCTTTTGATTTGATCAAAAGGGCTCCTTAGGATGTCTTTCTGATAAAACCAAGGCCTCAAGGTTGTAGTTAGGGAAGTTGAGGGAGTATTTGGGCAGGTTTTGGGCGAAGAAAAAGGCTTTGAAGGTGTGAATAAATGAGAAGGAGGAGTGCCCTTTTATAAGAGGGGTGAGGGGTACCTTTGGAAAAGCTAGAAATATTAATTTATAATAAATTCATATTCGGTTTCTAATGGCTCCAAAGTTGATTATTTAAATGTTAAGGTGGGGATAGGTCTAACTCCACTCAACCAATAGAATTTATACAGTTTTGGGTCATTATATTAACCTTATCATTAAGTATTAACTCTTAGTTAATTAGTTTCACTTTTACAATGTCTCTTTGTATTTTTATATTATATTATTAATGAACTTACTATATACATCCAAGAGACCCCAAATTGGTCCATTAATGATACACCTATCATGATATAAGTCTCTTGGATGATCCTTAGATTTTTAGGAATTTAATATCAATTAATAATATAATATTTGTTTTAAAAACTCTTTTATGTCAATTTTGACACTATTCAAAAATTGATTTTTGTAAAAATTATAACAGAATTATTACTTCAAAAAAAGTTAATTAAATCACTCCTAACAAGTAATATTATCCTATATAATTAGTGTAATTCCTAAAAAGTCTCAAATTATATTTATTTTGTTATTTATAATATCAATTATTTTAATTTTTCACTATTATGGTAATTACTGTATCATCATTGTGTCATAAATAAATTTAATTATTTAATGTTTAAAAATTATAAATAAAATATCATTATGTAGGAAATCGTTTTAGATTTCTAATGAATATTTATAGTTCTAAAATCCAACATATATAACCCTATGTAACAATTGTTTTTCTAAAGGATATATGCTTGTGTCATTTTTGTATTCATTTTAACTTAATTAAAATAAAGTGTCTCTATCACTTACAAGTGCATCCATGGGGTCCCAAAATCGACCCAAAGATGCCCATGGTCGGTCATGTATCAACCAATAGGGTTAAGACACGTTTTATGGTAATTTAGTATTATTATAATATTATTTTTTAACCCTTATTTACCAGATTTACCCTTTAACCATGGTAAATAAAATATTTACTGAAGTAATTATTCAAAATGTATAAAAATAAAATTTACCTATTTACACAATTTTAACATCCTGATTCCAAATATGGAATCCATTTTTCCAAATTCAAAACATAGAAGTGGCAGAAATTAATTTAAAATTAATTCCCGTTGTTAAAACAAAAAAGCGTGTTTTTAAGAGATAATAACTATCAAAAGATTGGCACTTGTTTATGTCTGGTTTATTTGTGAAATTATTTCCAATGACAAACATTGAATTAAATGTTAAAAATATATTCTAAATATACTTTAAAACTACTCAAATTCATAATTTATCAAATATTAATTATTTCGATTAAAAAAGTTGTTTTTAATTAAAATTTAGTAATTTTCACTATTCATCAAAATATGAAAGTTATCCGAAAAGTACCAAAATTTCACCCTAGGCTAATTTCGATATTACGAATCCAAAAATGAGGTCCATTTTGAGAGATAGAATTTATAAAATTTCAAAAAGTAGGTATTACTATTCATAACGGCTAGTTTGATTGGTTGTGGTGTGTTAAAATCTCGAAGTTGCGTACAATGCACGCTATTACATTATTCAAAGGGAAATGTACTATGGAAGCTTGGGGTGTTACATGGATAATTGTACTAAAGTATCAACACAATCAGAATCCATTTTTTTGGTTTTTCGTATGCTAGTTGTTGTTTTCACTTAAATTGAAGTCCATTTTAAACGAAGGAGAGGCACTTTGAGTGGTGTCGGCCACACTGCGACTCGGATTGAGGCAAGGTTGACTCGTTCATGTCACATATGACCCATGGATCGTTCTATTAATGTTTCAACACAATTCGAATGCGTTTGGTTGGTTTTCTGTATGTCAGTTGATGTTTTCACTTAAAATGATGTCCTTTTGAAACAAAAGAGAGACACTTTGAGTGGTGTTGGCCACACCGCGCCTCAGATTGAGGCGGGGTTGATTCGTAAATGTCACATATGACCCATGGATTTTTGTGCTAAAGTATAAAAAAAATCAGAATCTGTTTGGTCGGTTTTCCTTATGTACTTAAAATGTTGTCCATTTTAAACAAAAGAGAGACACTTAGAGTGATCCCGACCACACTGTGCCTCGGATTGAGCCAGGGTTGACTCGTACATGTCACATATGACCCATAGATCGTTTTGATTTAGTATCAATAGAATTCAAATGCATTAGGTCGGTTTTCCGCATGCCAGTTGTTCTTTTCACTTAAAATCTCATCCATTTTAAACAAAAGAGACACAGTTAGAGTGCTACCGGCCAAACTGCGCCTCAGATTTAGACGGAAATGACTCGTACACATCAAAAATGACCCATGAATCATTTTCCGAAAGTATCAACACAATTAGAATGCATTGGGTCAGTTTTCCATATATCAGTTGTACTCTTCACTAAAAATATTATCCATTTCAAAGAAAAGTGAGACACTTCAAATGGTTCCGGCCACACCACGTCTTGGATTGAGGCGGTGTTGACACATACACATCACATATGACCCATGGATCATTGTGCTAAATTATCAACACATTCAGAATCTATTTGGTTGGTTTTCTGTATGTACTTAAAATGTTGTCCATTTTAAACAAAAGAGAGACACTTAGAGTGATCCCAACCACACTACGCCTTGGATTGAGACAGGTTGACTCGTACATGTCACATATGACCCATGGATCGTTTTGACAGAGTATCAATAGAATCCGAATGCGTTAGGTTAGTTTTCCGCATGCCAGTTGTTCTTTTCACTTAAAATCCCATCCATTTTAAACAAAAGAGATATAGTTAGAGTGCTACCGGCCACACCACGCCTCGGATTTAGATGAGGATGACTCATACACATCAAAAATTACCCATGGATCATTTTACTAAAGTATCAACACAATTCAAATGCATTTGGTCGGTTTTCCTTATGTCAGTTGTACTTTTCACTTAAAATGTTATCCATTTCAAACAAAAGTGAGACACTGCAAATGGTGTCGGCCACACCGCGTCTCGGATTGAGGTGGAGTTGACTCTTACACATCACATATGACCCATGGATCGTTGTGCTAAAGTATCAACACAATCAGAATCTGTTTGGTTGGTTTTCCGTATGTACTTAAAATGTTGTCCATTTAAAAAAAAGAGAGACACTTAGAGTGATCCCGACCACACCATGACTCAGATTGAGTCGGGGTTGACTCGTACACATCACATATGACCCATGGATCATTGAGATATAGTATCAACAGAATATGAATGCGTTTGGTCGATTTTCCCCATGCCAGTTCTTCTTTTCACTTAAAATCCCATCCATTTTAAACAAAAGAGACACAGTTAGAGTGCTATCGGCCACACCGCGCCTCAGATTTAGACGGGGTTGACTCGTACACGTCACAAATGACACATGGATCATTTTCCTAAAGTATCAATACAATTCGAATGTGTTTGGTCAGTTTTCCATATGTCAGTTGTACTTTTCACTTAAAATGTTATCCATTTCAAACAAAAGTGAGACACTTTGAATGGTGCTGGCCACACTGTGTCTCAGATTGAGGCGGGGTTGACTCGTACATGTCACATATGACCCATGGATCGTTGTGCTAAAGTATCAAATCAATCATAATCTGATGGGTCAGTTTTCTGTATGTACTTAAAATGTTGTCCATTTTAAACAAAAGAGAGACACTTTGAGTGATCCCAACCACACCGCGACTCGGATTGAGTCGGGGTTGACTCTTACAAGTCACATATGACCCATGGATCGTTTTGATAAAGTATTAATAGAATAATAATGCATTTGGTCGGTTTTCTGCATGCCAGTTGTTCTTTTCACTTTAAATCCCATCCATTTTAAACAAAAGAGACATAGTTAGAGTGCTACCGACCACACCGCACCTCGTATTTAGATGGTGTTAACTCGTACATGTGAAAAATGACCCATGGATCATTTTCCTTAAGTATCAACACGATTCTAATGCGTTTGGTCGGTTTTCTATATGTTAGTTGTAGTTTTCACATAAAATGTTATCCATTTCAAACAAAAGTGAGACACTTAGAATGGTGCCAACCACACTGTGTCTCGGATTGTGGCAGGGTTGACTCGTACACATCACATATGACCCATGGATCATTGTGATAAAGTATCAACACAATCAGAATCCGTTTGGTCAGTTTTCTGTATGTACTTAAATTGTTGTCCATTTTAAACAAAAGAGAGATATTTAGAGTGATCCTGACCACACCGCAACTCGGATTGAGCCGGGGTTGACTCTTACATGTAACATATGACCCATGTATAGTTTTGATACAATATCAAAAGAATATGAATGCACTTGTTCCATTTTCCGCATGTCATTTGTTCTTTTCACTTAAAATCCCATCCATTTTAAACAAAAGATACACAGTTAGAGTGCTACCGGCCACACCGCTCCTCAGATTTAGATGGGGTTCACTTGTACACGTCACATATGACCCATGGATTGTTGTGATACAGTATCAACAGAATACGAATGCGTTTTTTCATTTTTCTGTATGCCAGTTGTTCTTTTCACTTAAAATGTTATCCATTTCAAACAAAAGTGAGACACTTCAAATGGTGCCAGCCACAGCGCGTCTCGGATTGAGGCGGGTTTGACTCGTACACATCACTTATGACCCATGGATCGTTGTGATAAAGTATCAACACAATCAGAATCCATTTGGTCGGTTTTCCATATGTACTTAAAATTTCGTCCATTTTAAACAATAGAGAGACACTTAGAGTGATCTCGACCACACTGTAACTCGGATTGAGCCGGGGTTGACTCGTACACATTACATATGACCCATGGATCGTTGTAATATAGTATCAACAGAATCCGAATGCATTTGGTCGGTTTTCCGCATGTCATTTGTTCTTTTCACTTAAAATCCCATCCATTTTAAACAAAAGAGACACAGTTAGAGTGCTACCAGCCACACCGCGCCTCAAATTTAGACGGGGTTGACTCCTACATGTCACATATGACCCATGGATCATTGTGATACAGTATCAATAGAATCTGAATGCGTTTGGTCAGTTTTCCAAATTCCAGTTGTTTTTTTCACTTAAAATCCCATCCATTTTAAATAAAAGAGACACAGTTAGAGTGCTACCGGCCACACCTGAGGCTTGGTATTACCATCTTGAAAAATAGGCATGTCCTAGGTTTATCTTCAAGGAAACAATATCAATCATGAGTAATAGAAACCATCCTGGTAGCCCTCACCTAGAAACCAAAGCATACATCCTGGAATTTCAAGTCTAAATTTCCTGAGCATGTCCATGAGTCCTTAACATGTAACCCATGTTTTATCCTAACAATTGACAAGTAAACCAAATAAAACAAGGCATAATTCACATAACATGAAGAATATACAGAAAGGATTTGTATTCATATTAAAGCATATCATCACATGCATTTGATGAGCATGAGCTAATAATCTTACCAAGACATTCATATAATTCAATACATACAAAAATGGAATAATCCTAAATAACATTACATGATCAGAGAAATAAAAAAAGGCATGTGAAATCAAGGAGGGTGGGGGCTGTCTGGGGGTCTAGGGAGGAGGGGGGCTGTCCAGGGAGCTATCCAGGGGGCTGTTCGGGGGGTGTCTGGGGGATGTTTGGGGACCAAGGAGGAGGGTGGGGGGGGCTGTGCGGGGGGCTGTCCGAGGGGTGTTTGGGGGGCTATCTGAGGTCCAAGGAGGAGGGTGGGGGCTGTCCAAGGGGCTGTATGGGGGGCTTTCCGGGGGGATGTTCGGGGTCTAGGGAGGAGGGGGGGATGTTCGGGGGGTGTCTGGGGGGCTGTTTAGGGCGGTGTCCGGGGGGCTGTCAGGGGACCAAGGATGAGGGTGGGCGGATGTCCGGGGGGTTATCGGGGGGGTGTTTCGGGGGGGGGGGGGGGGGGGGGGGTTGTCCGGGGTCCAAGGAGGAGGGTGGGTGGGCTGTTCGGGGGGATGTCTGGGGGGCTGTTTGGGGGGTTGTCTTGGATCCAGGGAGGAGGGTGGGGGCTTGTCCGTGGGGGGGTGTCCGAGGGGCTATCCGGGGGGTGTCCGGGGGGCTATTCGGGGGTTGTCCGGGGGGCTGTCCGGGGACCAATTAGGAGGGTGGAGGCTGTCCGGGGGGTGTTCGGGGGGTTGTCCGGGGTCCAGGGAGGAGGGTGGCTGGGCTGTTCGGGGGGCTGTCTCGGGGGCTGTCCGGGGTCCAGGGAGGAGAGTGGGGGGCTCTCTAGGGGGTTGTCCGGGGGGGGCTATCTGGGGGGTGTCTGGGGGGGGTGTCTGGGGGCTGTCCAGGGACCAAGGAGGAGGGTGGGGGGCTGTCCGGGGGGTTGTTCGGGGGGCTTTCCGGGGTCCAAGGAGGATGGTGGGGGGTTGTACAGGGTCCAGGAAAGAGGGGGGCTATCCAGGGAGTTCCCAAACACACAAAAAGACATCAACATCCATGAAAACAGACAATATATAAAAATAACTCAACTCCAATACTATACTACAGGTCTGGATAAAACCAACAACTAGAATAGATTAAATATCAAATCTCAGTAATATTAATAAAAAATGTAATGGATCAACATGTCCCACATCACCATCACCATCATCACCATTATCATCACCCTCATCCTCGTCCCCATCATTTTCCTCGCCCTCCTCGCCCTCCTCCTCGCCCTCGCCCTCCACCTCGCCCTCGTCATCCGCCTCGCCCTCCTCCTCTCCCTCCTCTTCCGCATCGGACTCCTCGCCAACATCATCATCAGCTTGTATATCATCTTTACCACCACTATAACTGCCACCTAGTGCTCTATATATATAACGTATCGATGACATATATTCATCAAAATCTGGGTTGGCCTCTGGTGTAAGTGTCGGACGTAGAACTTCAATACATTTCATAAATGCATTGTTTTCCCTAATAGATTGTCCCGCCATCTTTGTAGCCCTTTTGTCAGCATGTTCTGCCTATACCCTATCTTGCTTCAGCTCAATGGCACTTAAACTTGTACCTGAGGAGGGCCAATACCTCGTTGGGGCTATCCTAGGTCGGCAGTGTACTCTGCTAGGATGCTCCTCTCCCAAAACCTGATGAAAGTGATCAGTTGGCCCAAAATTGTCTGGTTCTTGGGCATCGAGGGCCTCTAAAGTAGCCTGTTACAAATATAAATATATTATTAAGTTACAAAATAGATATTAAAATATAAAATCAACATATTAAAACTTACAATCTACTGCGGAGTCGCTTCGTTGATGGAACTTCAATCCTTTTTCCGTCTACTCGAGAAAAACAATTTTACGTGAGGCACACGTCCTTCAATATTTTTTATTTGACTCTATAATGACATTGAAAACTAAAGTTATATGAAAAAAATTTCAAACTATTAAAGAATTGAGGAAACAAAAGAAAGTCTAAGTAGTAAGGAAAACTTATAAACAATTTTCATACCTGCTTCCTCTCATGATCAAGCATCGTAGTGCGTCCCAGTGTGTGGAGGTATTTTTTTGCATCAATGATCTTTTTATTTTTTCCAGATGATTCCGAAATAAAATTCGAAAATGCAACAGATAGTATTAATGAAAAACATGAATGTTATTATTTAAATACCTCAAATGTAATTAATACCTTAAATTGGGTACTCATCCAATGAGTAATCATTTGACGATACTGATCTATAGGACAATCATCCACCACTGGTACCGCCTCTAATTCAGTGCCAACTCTAGTAACCCAGCCAATATACAACTCATGCTTATAGGCTCTCCAAAGCTCTCTTAAATCCTTTAGACATTCCAGTCGTGCACCCTCACCATCGGGAAAATTAAATCGAAGCTGACATCAAAATATTAATTCATATAAATACAAAAATAATTCATGGCATTAAATAGAACAGATTTTTTACCCATATCTCTGCACAAGCTATATCCTTGACCTCATGTAGCAAACGTATCCATGATAGCGGGCTAATGAGAATGATGTCGGAGTGTTTGGCATGCATCACCAAAAAAATCCGACATTGCTGCCATGTTTTCTCAACCATTTGGTTGTCTTCATTATAATCCACCATAACCTATGTGTGGCGGTTCCACACCGAACGCATGCGTGTACTCCCCCGACCACGCCTCCTGTCAGTAGATGTATCGGTCATGAAAGAAAAAAAAATATTTTATCAAAACATGTTATAATGAAAATAAATATTACTATGAAAATTTGTTAGGGTTATATAAATATACCTGTGTCGGTCTGATCACTGAGCGTCACTGGATCCATAAAAACTAATGGAACACCCTCTGGTGGAATAGGAGACAAAGATGATGGAATATAGAAGCTCGGAGAGATTGAAGTAGAAGGAAAAAAAGATGGGACAGCTGTCTGACTGGATTCTGACTGGGGAGTGGGAATCATCATGGGATGTGAAAATGATGGGCCAGAAGATGCAAATGGTAGCAAAAACATGGGAGGCCTAAATATCCCGTGTGTCCCTAATGACTCACTGAGATCAGAATGTGGGAAGGATGACATGTCAGTGGGAGGGGAAGGGTCTAGTCGGGTATGAGCAGCTGCTCGTCCACCTCTGGTATGAACCCTCCTCATACCACCGGCCAGAGTACTAGGACCAGCACTAGGCTCCTCATCAAATAACTGTCGATGTATAGGTGGATCCTACAAAAATGTTTACAAAAAAATTAATCACATGACATTATATATTTTTTAAATATATATATTTGAAATAAAGTACTTACTACAGGAACTAATGATGGAATTCCTAACTCCTCCATTCGATGATTGTTCTCCATCATTTATTTCCTTCGACTCTCTTCAATTGGCTGCATTTCCTGTTTTTGAAAACAAATATGTAATTAATTAGAAAAAGGAAACTAATTTGTATCCCAAAAAACTAAATATATGAGGGAATAGGGGGATTCATTGGTAATTTTGCTATCAATTGTTTTAGAAGATCTTGAATGTATTTAATAAATCATAAAGTTGTTATGTTCACCAAGTTTGAAATATTGTTTGACTAGGTTTGAATATAGTTCAATTCCAAATTAGAAAATGAAATTCAAATAAAACTGCAACCAATAAACTTTGAAAATTCACATAACGGTCAAGTTATCTAAAATATATTTGTGATCAATACTAAATCAATTTGAATATTACCAACCTTAACAACCCAACTCTAGGTAAACCAAAATAATTGAAAACATGGTTGAATGATTCTATATATTTTCAACCACAAATCTAGGTTCACAATAAACTATGAAAATTGAGATATTTGAGTCATCAAAAGAAATAAATGGATTGGTTCCAATGGAACTAGGGATAGTGTCAATTCCATCATCACTATCATCAAAAATAAGTCTTTGAATTACTTCAACTATGACACCAAATTCAGGTTGAAGTTGGTCTTTGACATAAAAAACTTGTTTATCCATTGATGCCAAAACATATGGTTCTTCGGTAGCAAGAGTGCGAGTCATATTAATTACTCTAAATCCACAATCATCAATAAATGTGCCATGTCTCGTCATCAAATCAAACCAATGTAATTTCATCATTGTGACTCATCCATGAGAGTAATAATCCAATATTATTATTTTCTCAACAACTCCATAATAACCCCCATTTTCAAATTGTGGTCTACTATCTGATGCACTGGAATAACAATCTGTTGTGGTAGTAACCATAACACTATCATGTTGTGTTCTCATGTTAATTTCTCATTCAGTGACAACAAATTTGTACCCATTGATAACAATTGATTTACAGTCACGAACCACTGTATTAGGACCAAAAGCCAAATATCTTATTTCCTTAAAGATAGAGTCAGCAGAAAAAATCAATACCTGTAATATAAATGACTATTAAACTTAATTAAATATTGATATAATTATTTTAAAGAGTAATATTTTTACCTTCAATTTTAATCAAGCAGAAAACTCTTTTCTATGGAAAGTATCTCTTCTTATCAAAGATAAAGAACGATGATTCCTATTTATCATTGTTTTATATTCCTTATAGATAAAAAAATATGAATAGTTTAACAGATATATAAGTAAGATATATATAATCAATTTAGTTACCTGATATAGTCATCGAACACATCACAGTTGAACAAAATTGTGCGATGTGCCATCTCCCGCGCTTCATGGCTTAATGTCTTCAATGTATATGATCCATGAATTCCTCCTGTTTGAGGAAGTGACGGAAAACTGGGTTCAATTTTCTCATACTGTTCTTCTTCATTTCTCATTGGTCTGTTAAATCTTCTAGTAAGATCAGACAAATACATCGGGCAGAAATCCATACATTCTTGATCCAAGTAAAAGTTCATGATAGAACCTTCAGGATGATTTCTGTTTCTGACATTAGACTTTAATGTGAACATATTTCTTTCAGTGGGATACATCCAAAAAAAACAAACAGGTCCTGCAAGAAGTATTTCAGTGGGAATATGGACAGTCAGATGCATCATGCATGTGAAAAATGATGACGGAAATATTTTCTCTAACTCACACAAAATTAATGGGGAATCTGTCAACATTTTTGCAAGAAAGACTTGGACAACTTCTTAGCACAAATATCTCTAAACAAATTGCACAACTGAATAACATCCACCCTTAAATTATTGGAAAAAAGATGATGGATTTCCATTGGATGCAACTCATGAAGTATAATGTGATAATCATGAGTCTTCAAAGATTTTAGCTTCAACTCTCTTCTGTTGACCCGTTTAGATATGTTGCTTGAATAGCCATCAGGAACTCTAATAGTCTCTAATAATTCCTGAAATTGTTTTTTTCGTAGGTGTCATCACATAAGAAGCACATGGAAGTTGCCATTTATTTTCACTGATACGTACAGGATGCAATTCTGGTCTGATTCCACAATCCACCAAGTCACGCCGAGATCGTAAATTATCTTTTGTCTTCCCCTTGACATTTAGAAGAACCGAAAGCAACATTTCACATATATTCTTTTCAATATTCATTACATCTAAGCAATGATGTAACAAATTAGTTGACCAATAAGGAAAATCAAAAAAGATACTCCTCTTCCTCCAATTGTAACAGCTTTTACTGGAAACATTCTTTCTCTTTCCATATTTCATTTGACACTTCCCAAACGAAAAACTGAAATCTTTCAATTCATTAAGCACATCAGTTCCAGAGATACGATGAGGTGGATCATCGATCTCTATGGTATTATCAAATCTTCGACGATTCATTCTATATGCATGATCATTTGGAAAGAATCATTGATGTCCCATAAAACTGAGACTATAGTGATGTTTCAGTCTTCTGGATCGTGTATTCTTCATACAAACTAAGCATGAAAGTTTTCCCTTCGTGCTCCATCCAAATATCATTGCATAAGCCGGAAAATCGTTGATTGTCCAAATAAGCGCAACACGCATATGAAATATGTCTTTCGAACATGCATCGTATTTTCGCACACCCACATCCCAAAGAAGTTTCAACTCTTTTATTAAAGGTTGCATGTATACATCAATATCAATGTTGGGATCAGAAGGACCAGATATGAGTATACTCATGAAATTGAAAGGTTTTTTCAAACACAACCACGGGGGAAGATTATAAATGTGTATAAAAACTGGCCATGTGTTGTGCGAAGTAAGCATCTTCCCAAACGGATTAAAATTGTCGCATGAAAGACCCAGCCTCACATTACGCACGTCAGCTGAAAAATCAGGATGTCGAGCATCAAATCTCTACTATGCAAATACTTCTGCAGGATAAACCAACTCATCATTAGTCTTCTTTCTCTCGGTATCATTCCATCTCATTTTTATTGATATGTCATCAGACATAAAAAGATTCTGGAGTCTGGGGATCAATGGAAAGTACCACATTACTTTTTTGTGGAACTCGGGATGGTGTTCTATCATATTTTTACTTCCAGCAGGATGTGACACATTTTATACAATTATTTCGTTCAGTGGTTTCCTCCTAGAATAAACTGCAATCTTTCGAGAAAGAATGAATTTTGTTTCTTGAAAATCCAAGTTCCTCAACTAACTTTCATGCCTTATAGTGGTTTGAGGGAATACCTACATCATCTGGAAGTAAATCCTTCAAGCGGGTAAGAATGTAATCAATTGCTGTATTAGAAATCCCATACATAGTCTTCCCATGAAACAATCGGATTAAAAATTCCAGTTTTTTCATTTTATCGCATTATCGATATATTGGAGTCGTGGACGCATCATTCAATTTTTTCACCCTATCAATATCATCATTTTCACTAGAAGCATCAGTTGTCCTCATATTGAAGTCTTCTTGAGTCAAAATCCTTTCTTTTTTATGATGATGAATAAACAGAAACTGATCATCTAACAAATTCTCCATTCAATTCCTTTCATTTCGATCATCACCAATTTGAGATTTCATTTTCACCCCATTGTGATACCACACAAAGTAGTTTTCTTGAAAACCATTTTTGGTTATGTGGTAGATGACTTCTTCACAGCTCAACCAAGGTCTACCAACACAATTGGAACATGGGCAGTGTATGCGACCACTATCTGAAGCACTATGAAATGCAATATCTATAAATCTCTCCAAATTGTTTTGAAAATCGCTTGAGATCCGATCGGTTTCATACATCCATCTTCTATCCATTCTATAAAAAGAATTTATATAAGTCATTTTTTCATAAACAATTCAATAGGATTGAACTGTAATAGAAAATGCATTTAAGTAAATGATAAAAGAAGAAGTTTCTAGTCGATGTAGTGAACTATTAAAATAATGTAAAGAACAAGTACTTATAAATTAACTTAAAATTTATTTATATTCATTTTCATTAGGTCTATAAGAGGCACATGCCTCAGGTCCCATTATGTGCTATAGGCATCCCAAATCATTCACTCATGTTCAATAACTCATTATTGGCACCTCTATGGCCATTCCTTTCATTACCCAATTACTTCCCCAAGTCAAGCGCACCCCATGGGTGAGTAAATTTTAGGCTTCTACACTAATAGGTTGTTCATGGCTTGTAAAAATATTTAATTTCTTTAAGTATAGACAAAAACATTTATTTTTTAATTTAAGATTAATAATAAAGTATGTCAATGATAACAACATTTTTGAATTAAACTTGTGACTTATCTAACATTTTTATGGATGTCTACACATTCCAGAATGGGTAGTGAAAAGCACCCCATCCTCATAAAAGTGAGTATTGGCCAAGAAGGACACATAATATACATCGTACAATTAGAACCATATTTAATTGACCCTAAAGTTATATTAGTACATTCATCTTGGGGGAAATGGAATATATGATCCTGGTTAACTGATGAATTCAAAAGATCGTATTTCATGTGTTGGACACTATCTAAGGTAAGAAATCATGTGAGGATGGTTTTACATCATTCAATTTCTTACATGCTAGTGAGAATGAAGGCTTGAATTAAGGACTTGAGTTCACTGATTAAATGAGGGTAGAGGTTGCATACGTTGTGCAAATAGAATTATTAAATAGGTAAATAACTCAAAATATCTTTAAAACAACTCATTAATAGGCTCAAATGTAAATATAATCTTGAACCAACCATGTAATCTCTTTCACAAAACATTATCTCACACCAATTATCTCATGTGTTACTAAATACCAAACATAGTCACATAACAAGTGTACTATAACAAAATACATTACACAAGCCTTATTAAAAAAATTCTCATTTTAATAAAACACTTTCTTCAAGATTAAATCATTTCTGAAATATCTTTTGAAATCCATTTTAAATAATAAAACCCCTTTGTTAATTTTTAACAAATATTTGGAGTATTCTCAAGGCACCCTCATTTGGAAAAGTAACATTAAATGCCCAATTTCCACGCCAAAACATTGAAAACAATTAACATGAGACAATCATCGACCATAAATAACTTAACTGGAAATTAGAAAAACAGAAACAAAATGTGATATAGAATTTAATGTTAAGTTAGGGGAAATGAGATTAAATAGAGACAACAACATCATAAATGGTTACAACATCATAACTTTTGATTAAAACCGCCCATAATAGGAATAGGTAATGCCTTATACACCTAATCCCTAATAAAACAAACCAAATATCCAAATAAAACATTGAATTTAGGGTTTCCACCCCACTTGGACAGCCCTTCCCCCACCCTATCCACCCCACTAGGACAGCCCTACCACAACCCCACATGGACAACCCAGCACCCCCCACCCCACGTGGATAGCCCTACCCCCACCACACTTGGAAAACCCAGCCCCCCCCCACCATACCTGGACACCCCTACCCCCCACAACCCACTTGGAAATCCCATCCACCCCCCCCCCCCCCACCCCACTTGGACATCCCTATCGTCACCCCACTTGGACAACCCATCCCCCCCCCCACCCTACCTAGACAACGCCTCCCCTACCCCACCTGCACACCCTCCCCACCCCACTTGGAAAACCATACCTGGACACCCTCCCCCACCCCACCCTACCTAGACAACCCCTCCCCCACCCCACCTGCACACCCTCCCCACCCCAATTGGACAACACTGTCTGGAAACCCTCCCCCACCCCACCTGCACACCCTCCCCCACCCCAAAAAGCCCTACCTCCACCCCATTTGGAAAACCCAGCCCCCTCCCTACCCTACCTAGATAGCCCCTCCCCCACCCCACTTGGATAGCCCTCGACATCCTCCCCCACCCCATCTACACACCCTCCCCCACCTCAAATTGAAACCTAAATTCATCCAAATCGAAATCTAATTTTCAACTATAATAAATTCCACCAAAAGTACCATATCACCCCACTAAACAAACCCTTTACCATGTTTGAAGTGTAGGAAAAAAAACAGAAATCAAATCCAATTGTTCCGTAGACAGCAACCCCAATCTAGCCTAAATCAAAACATAAAACACCAAAAAAATATAGGAATAACGCTAAAACTAAGGTAACACTTACTAATTTGAAGTGTGAAATAAGATTTTTTTTTATTGAAGATAGATCTTGGATGGAAGGAGTCTCGCGGCTGAGAAGAATTCAGGAGGAGCTGGGTCTGTTTGCAATCGGGCTAAGTGGGGGGGGGGGCTCAGGTGGTCTGTATTTGGGGGAAATCTTTCCCAACGGTTTTTAAAAACCATTCGGAAATATAGAGTTTTCCCAATAGTTTAATTAAACCGTTGGAAAAAAATGATTGTTTCCCATCTTTCCCAATAGTTTGATGAAACCGTTGGGAAAACTAATTTTATTATAATCTTTCCCAACGGTTTCATCAAATCGTTGGGAAAATCAATTTTTATAGATCATTACCAACAGTTAATGCAAACCATTGGTAAAGATCACCTATACTTGAACCATTGGTACACAACTGGTGGGAAACCATTATTTCTAGTAGTGTTATCCACCAGCGGAGGAGGCAAAATTTGAAAGTGTGAATGCCTTAGTTGAATCTTTGACATCCTCTAGTTTCTCAGACTCAGTATGACACATGTGGGCTTAGAGATTTTTCATGGTCACAACATTTTCACAATCGAATGAAATACAAGAACTCTGATTCATGTTCAAACTAGGATACGTAGGAAGTGTTTTCAGGGACCAAGCTCACTAGATATCCTCCCCAAGAATCCAACCATAATTCCCTTAATCTGAGAATCTTCACATTAAACCCCAAGTCACCAAGGAATCCTTTTCAAGAAGTAAGCCCAAACTCATCTCTCTCAAAAGGCCACACACTCCTATGAGACAAATCGAACTATGTGGACTTTGATTCCCATCTATATGGGATACGTAGAAATCATACTTGAGGTTCAAACCCAATACCCTAATTTAACCATGTTCTACATGGTCCATATTCCCAATAAGGTCTTATCCTACTTGGAAACCCATATCCTTTCCATGTTCATTGGGCTACTTCTGTATAAGTCCTACACTATGTTTTGACTAAGCAACTTTAGCTTAGATGTCTAAACCACATGACATTAAACTGTATGGCTTGGTCTTTATCACATGACCTTAAAAGTTATGATCTGTCCCATTCAGTGGCACCAAACTATGGGGGTTCTGATTTCTTTTACAAGGATACATAGGTAACCCATTTTATGGGCATGATCCCAAAATCAAACCAACCCTTCATTTTCCTGGATAACAATAAATTCCAGAGTGCCCCACTGAGTGGCATAAAAACCATTATCATCAAAAAGACAATTAAAAGAATCTCTGAGTAGTATATTAGAGGATGAAAATGGTGGAAGGCCTCAAATACATAAAGTATTTCCATTAATAAAGAAACTTGAATGCATACTGATGATTCACAATTTTACACATGTTAATAAGTTATTGCAAATTATAAGGGAAACATATGTACTACTTGGTGAATTAATAAGGATTCATGAAAATAATATAAATTTAAAAAGAGAGTCCTGGAGTAGATAATAATTCCACCCAAAAGGGTGTGATGAGTCTTACCTCCCATCCTCTCGACTAATGAACATTATCAAGTATCGTAAATTTCAAACTTAATGAACACCTGCCTTTAGAAAGAAGGTCCCCTTTTGGATAAAGAACTGTTGGAAGTTTCTATTTCCATAAATAAATACAATGGAAACCACCTGTAAGAAGTGACTCTTAAAACTAGAACACATGTTTCATGGAACCACGAAACAAACTTATATTTACTTATATTATTATAGAGGTAAAGAATTTATCAACACTCGAAAAAAAGGTTATTAAACAAAAATATTGTCCAATTATCATAATTTTTGATGATATCAAGGATATTTATTCACACATCTGGTTAATGGTTATGTGGTCAATAACCTTCTCATGAACATGTTTTCTATCACTCTCCATCAAATGATTATAGTTATATTTCTATTCTATGTATTGGTTTTTAGTAATTTTCTACTATTCAAAAACCTCTTTTGTGGTGAGAAAAACATTTACCATTATTTTTTATTAAGAAGATGTGTGAGGAACATGATTTGTGGTTTTGGTTTTTCAACCATAGTATTTTAAAATACAAAACTATTTAATAATGAGATCATGTATAAATTGTTAGGATGAAATTTAATTAAGGTGGAGAGAAAGTAACACCCCAAAATATTAAAATATATTCCCTTTAGAATAAAGGTAATTTTTTTCTAGAATTATTTATATTAAATATCAATTTAATATTATGTTACATATAATAATTAATTTTTTCAATGACATTCATGACACACAAAGCCAAGTTTTACAGAACAATAATATATTATTAAAATATTTTTATTTAATATAACTAGATATTACTAGGGCATTAAGTTAGAAGTTATGAATAATATTAACTAGATTATAGAAATATTTTATTGAATTAATTTGTTAATAATTAAATATAAAAAGCAATTGAAAATATAGGAAATAATTTTTACAAAGAACTATTTTTATAAATACGAATGATTTTTTAATTAATAAATAAAATTAATTACTATTATAAAATTGTATTAATGTAATATATATATATATATTATATTCAGTCAAATATTTTTGGCACTCATCCAACATATTTTACTTCCATAATATAATAATAAATACAATTTTATTCTTAAAAGTTTTATTTTTCTAAAAAAGCAATTTTGCCACCTTTTAATGGGGAACTTGTTTTAAAACTGAATTTTGACCCACTAAAAAATTATGATAAAAAACTACATTATGAAAGTATAAATTTTGAAATTAGGATAGGGTGATTTTTTCTGTTAAGTTTAATTTTTTGTTGAATAGTGAAAATTATTGAATTTAAATTGAAAACATATTTCACATCTAATTTATTTATAAGTATAAAATATATTTTTATTGGTTATAAAGATTAATTAGAACAATTTTACATATATTAATACAATTTATCTCATTATAATCAATTTCACATTGGTATTGGGTATAAAAATACTTCAAACAATTGAACATTTTTACATAAAAAACCAGCTTTGTCATCCTATCTACGGGATTGTTTTTAAATTATTTTTTGCAACTTCTCAGATTAGAATTTTGAAAATGGATTCCATAGTTGGAATGAACATAATTTATAATGTATAATATGTTTAATTTAGTTTTTTAAAAATGTGTTACTGAACATAATTAAAATTAATTACTTGGATTGTGAGAAAATGTTTCTTAACAATAGACTAAACCTTAAATGGAACGGCTAAAATGAACAATATATAAACTTGTCCAAAATAAATTGGATGGATGTATTTATTCCATATGATTCATTTTATCGATTTTTTTTATTATTGGATCCAAATTACATTGGAAAAACATGGGTGGAATTACCTTTTCAAAAATTTATAAGACTACTACTCCACCTCCACTATAAAAAGGCACTAACCCCGCCTACTAATTCACACCTATAAAGAAATTTTTATAAAAAAAATCTACTTAAATAATCTCCCAAATACCTCCCCTAATATTGGAGGCCTAACTTTGGGATGAAATGAAATCAAGGAATACTTTTTTTATAAACCAAAAAAGCATTACCCAGGTAAGAGGGAACATTCTTCAATGATCACTTTTGTTTCATTTAAATATCCACCACTTAAATTGTTTTTATATCATGATTATATAATAAAATAAGTATAATAAATATAATTAGATGCTTTTATGCTAATATTCTAATCAAAAATTTCAGACACATTCATATAATAGGATACATAATCATCATTCGTGTGTACAACGGACTATCGTCTCATGAACCGATGTTGTTAGTTCTTATAATAGCACCGTTAATTGTTGAAATAATGTTGTATTTATAGTTTATTTATGGTATATAGGATATTTATAATGAATTTATGATTTTTTTTAATTCTTATAAGACACATAACTTCATGAATTCTATTTTCTGGGGATACGATAACATTTGTGTATATGTGGACTATCGTCTCCTCAAAGTGATATAATTCATTCAATATATTCGTAGAATGTATTAATAATGGTTATAAAAAATAAATTTTATATATTTAACAATAATATGATACTATATCAGTAATATAAATATATAAATATATCACATAATTTTCAAATCAGAATTGGAAATAGAAGCAGTGTTCATGCATATGTATGACCTACCACCTCAATGAATGGTGAATCTCATTTATTATCTCCTTATTTTATAAACTAATCTAAAAAAATATATAATTAATATATATTATAATTAAATCATTTGTTCATTATTTATATGATTGAATAATTATATTATTAATAGAAACAAAAAATAACAAGTCAAAACACACTAAAAAAAGTATGCAATTAACTCTCGAAATAGTAAAAATAATGAATGATTAATGACAAACGAGTGATAAGATATTATTAGAATATATTATATGATATTATAAATAATATTATGGTTCTATTATATTCAAATAACTTGAGTGAAACCATTATACTATAGGTTAAAATATTTTCACCTAAAAGAAAACTCATTGTAGGGGTTTCTTGTCTCACTTTTTCTTCTGTGAGACATACACCATTTTTACCACATATTTCCTATGTGTGGTTTATATAATTCCCATATTGTATTTTATATAATGATTAAATATATTCCATTGTATTTATAGTTTCATTTTATATTATTTCATTCATCAAGATTAAAAATCAAAAGTTACCAAGTCGTAAGGGATTTGTGTCTCACTTTTATTTCCATGAGGCATACACCAAAATCACCACTTAATTCGTTTTTGTATTGTATATCCTACAACTATTTTATTTTATACAATAAATACATTTATAAACATTTTATTTTGAATTTAATTTTAAATCATTTCTTTCTTTGGGGTTATAATTGAAAAGTTACCATGTAGTAATGAATTTCATCTCAATTTACATTTCAATAAGAATTATTATGGACCAATTAACATTAATGTGGTTTATATACTTCCCCTTTTTCATTTTATATCATTATTCAATCACAATTCATGGTATTTTAAATTTCACTTTGATTTATTTCATCCAAGGGGTTTATATTGAAAATTACGATGTTGTAAAAATTATATTTATAATCTTACTTTATATTATGATTTCTAACATTATTTTGAAACAATAAATTTGTTTTAATCATTTTTCATTTTAAATTCATAAAATATACACATTCTTGGTTGATGGATATTATTATTTCATAAATCATATAGAAATTTTACATACGGTGATTATATTGAAATTTATATGATTATCTGGGGAAATATTATTAAATTCATATTGATTATTGAATATTGATATTTTATAAGGAATATTATTTGATAATAAAATATATTACTCAATATGAGGAATTATTTGGATTATAGTTTATGGTTGGGTCCTATACTTTATATATCCCCTTGATGCATCTAAAGGTTCACAAGAGATAAAGTAATTGTCCAAATTAAACAGGTTTTTACTTATATTTTTAAACGGTCTTATGAAAGGTATTGATGGTATAGGTTTTCATAAGCCTAAGAGATTATTTATGATAATTAATAATTTCTTCTTCTAAGAATTCAGTTATTATTATTATCTATGAGATTTTTTCTTTAAAATTATCTATTGGTTCATTTCATTCTCAGTTTATTGATTATATGGAATGTGTTTTATTTTTCTACCATACCATAGATATTATTCCTTATCCAGATATTTTTATTCCACGTGTGCTCATTTATTTTTCATTATACTATTATTATGCTCATTGATTCATTATTGCGTCTATTTTATATACCCTTACTAATAATTATAGATCACCTTTATTCTCTTTCCATTCCACTGGTTATTAAATGGAATCCTTTGAATGAGTTTCAATGATGATGAAGTTTTATTTAGGATATGATTTATTTTATTTTCCCAATTTATTATATGTATAATGTAGAAAATATAGTTTTCCAAAAATATTAAAAAATTTGGTCTATTGAGATTTGAATCTTGTATTTCTTCCAATTTAGTAATATAAGGCATCAACTTTGAGCTAATGGGGTCGAGTTGTTACATGAATGATCTATGATACCAAATATATTTTTTGAATGTTTTTTTAAAATACTTGAGTTCAAAATCAATAGAATAATTCATGGGGATTATGTTTTCTATTGAAATGATCATGTGAGAGTTTTTTCACGAAGGATTTGAATTTAATGGAATATATCAAGCACATATGTATCATAAAAGGATGTGTATCTTCATCTAAATATTAACGACTATGATCCTAGTACCCTAAATCTAGTGGTAAATTTATTTAATTGTTACTAGATAGATGGTATCTCATCCAAAAAGAATGTGTTGATTAGTTGTCTTAGTAAACTAGATATTGTTGGGAAATAATTCCTTAAGGAAACATTAGTTAATTTTTTGGTTGATCTATTTTTTGAAAAAGAGGGTTTCCATGGTAATTTTTTGAGTTATAGAGATATTTTTGAAAAACTATATTGACAAAGAACAATGAAAAATTAATGAATAATCTGAAGGAGGTACAAAAAATGGATATATGGTGGTGTCATTTTCTAGTGTTTTCTAAAAATTTGGGCCTCAAAATCATAAATAGATAAAAGTGTTTTTAGAAAAGGGACATATACACTAGTGTCTCGGAGGCTTTTAAAGTTTTTCACCATATTGTTTTCAAGATAAAAACATCAAAATATGGAAATGTAAATAAGGTCACGAAAGTTTTGGAGTTGGACTTGCAAGGTGACTAAGGCGATTGAGGCTTGGGCAAATGGACTAGCGCACCTAGAAGAATGTTGTGTGCCACGCTTAGGTTACATAAAATTCCTATAAATATATGTATAACCCCTCCTCATTTAAGTGGAAGATCAACACTTAGTTAAAATTCAATCTCTGGTCACGCATGTGGTTTGGCCGCACAAGTGTAGAATTACTTGGAAGTTGAGCACCAGTTGGTAGTTGTGCATTAATATTGGTTTGGGTGTAAAAGGGTGTGATTTGCCCAAATTTATATTTTGATAAGTTATTGTCGTGTAATAGGTTAAGTGACACTTATGTTCCATTATTAAAGTAGCACATAGGTCATCCAAGGGTTACACGAATGTTGAAAGTTTAGTAGTACACCTTCGGTAAAGTGATATTCATCAGGGGATGAAAGTGTAACATCAACAGAGAATCTGCATATAGTGGTGGATGTCTTAATTTATAATAATTAAGAGAAATTTCTATAAATAGTGAGTGTATATTCTGAATAAGTATTGATCACACTTCAATTGTGAGATTAGTGAACTTTCAATTTGTGATTGGTTGTAAATAAGGAGGGGCAATGAGTGCACACCGAAATTTCTAAACAATAGTGTGTTTTAGTGGATTTTTTACATCAGAACATTTTCATTGTATCCTATTTGGACAAAGCCCAGGGAGGGTGAACCAATTAAAAAAATTTCTATCTCGTGCATGCTTTAATTTTTTTTATACCTTGCTATAGGAAAGAGAGAAGAAATCTATTTTGACAGCGAAACAAGATCAAAAGGGGTGGTTGTTTTAATATGTTATACCACGATTCAACCCCCCCCCCCCCCCCACTATCATGGTATTTGAGCTAGTGTACCTAATAGATACATACAATAATTTCAAATAGATTTTAAGACAAAAAATTAAACAATTTATTTTCTTAGAAAATTCTATTATTCTCTATAGCATACCTGTGAATTTGAAACATAAATCACATCATTATATACTATGAAAAATACAACAAAATATATTGGATATATTATATTATCAATAAGGGTAAGAGTATAGTGATATCTATAATGAATAAATAATAATAACACATATGGAAAGGAAAATAACTAAAAAACGTTATTTTAATCAAGTAATTGACCATAATAAGGTATGAATAAATGATGGTCAAATAAATCAATATAAATAAAAACATGAACTCAAAAAATATCCTTGAATAATATCACTATGGGAAAAATAACATGGAAATCAATAAAAAATCTCATAAGGATAAAATTCATAATTTTTTACATCAAAAACATAATGTAAATACCTTTCTCAAGGAAGATTAAATCTCTAGGTAAAACACGTCGAATTTGGGAATTGATTTTTCTCCTGAGACACGTCAATCATCAAAGGAGTTTTTATAATCAGGCCCCACCAGTCACATACTATGTAAAACACATTCCTCATATTAAAGGTGAGAAAAACAGTAAACATTAAAATTCTTTCTGAAAAACAATGATATGAAATGTTAATATATACCCCATTCAAATAATCATAATAAAAACTCTGTAAGAATAATATGGTGAATTGTAATAAAAGTGTACATCCTCTATCTAAGTAAACATAAAACATAAAAAATTATTATTATTATTATATCAATAAAACTTATCACTGGTGAATCAAATATATAATATATGGTTTATGTCATTGATGAATATAAATACCATAATATTGTAATTATAACATATTTAAGTAAAATAGTCATTTCTTATTGAAAATCACTTCTTATATAAAACTGTTCAAAAAATATTCCAAAAAAAATTATTTCAAAATAAACTTTTAATCATATTATGTATGATTTTAAATATTTAGTGACTATGATGTTAGAAAATTCTATTCATGTATACAAGATAAACAAAATAAATCATTCACAATTCATGTAAAATCTAAACGGGCCTTGATTTGAAAACGATATGAAAATTTCATTCATTTTTTTAATTTTATACATGGGTAACACTTTATTTAATAAATCAATTTGAAATTTGTAAAAAAATGTTTGAATACATTTTTAGAAAACATGGATTATGATAAAAATAATTTTCGACTGAAGATAGAAATAAAGATGAATATTCTTAAAAATATTTTCTGAATCATTTTGAGTACCAATGAGAGGTTAAATGGTAATATTATATAGTATGTTCAGGATTACCCATAGTATAATTAAATATATTTGTTTTATTATAGTAATAAAAAATAATTCCCCCAAGTGAGACATAAACAAAACTATCTTGAATAATGATGAGATTATGAAATAAACCCTTAGAAATTTGAAAATATTGAATCATTAGCACAATGAAATAAAAAAACATTTAATGAAACATTAAATATTATAAAATATTTATATTAAATATATAATATATCCAAATGTGTATTATATACACACATAATGGAATAAGTTGTGAATATGGTGTATCTCTCATATAAGTAAAAGTGAGATGAGAAATTATTGCCTCATGTTAAACATACATTATATTTGTCTGAACATCCTATATAGTAAATATAAATTTACTCTACATATATTACATAACCATAATAATATATCATAACCCATATGGGATTCTCTAGTTTCATTTTACCTCTTGCTTGTTATTCATTATTTTTATTATTTCAGTTGTTAATTACTTTGTTTTCTCATATGTGTTTTGTCAAGAATATTCATATTTTTAGAAATATTAATTTGAAATAACTTATATCATGGCATATATATCCTATATATTCATTAAATTTATCCTTATTACCTTCCATGTAAATCTTATTTGAAAATCGCATCACATCGCTTCACGAGGAGGTAGTCATAGGTACGGATGAGTCGAAATATCATATTTTAAATGAAATGGAATATAATATTATATGACCTATATTATAAATAAATAATTTTAATTATATCAAAAATATTATACACATTAATTAAACATGTCATTATATCCAACAATGAGAATTTTTACTGGAAAACTAGTAACGTCAGTTTGTGGGTAATATTCTGTCGCACACACGCTTGATGACTTCATTTCCCATTTGATGGAGTATACATGGATCAATATTATTGTATAGAAATAATAAAATCACATTATATGGTAGATATTGTTCTTATTATATTGTATTTTTAAATAAATAATTCAATGTTGTAAAATTAGAAATAAATAGAAAGATCTTAGTGAGGAGAATTACCTTTGATTAGAGGAACCGACATTGGATATATTTTTAAGGATCCTAGGGTGGGTCTTTTGGGAAGTATAGTTTCTCCGAAATGTCTATAAGGATTTTAGAGAGGTATTATTTGAGGTTTTTATCAATCAAAATTTCTTGAGATGTTTGAAAATTTGAGGTTTTTGATTACCCATTTAAATTTGACTTGGTGTGTCACTTTTCTAAATACCCAAAACTATTCAATAATGGGAAGTCAATCTCACAAAATTTCCTATAAAATTTATGAATAATTTATTATTGGGATTATATGTTTGATATTAACCACTAACATAAGAAAATTAATTTTTTAAACATGTTAGTCCTTAGCCTTTATTTTTACTTATTTTTACCATTTTATTTTCCACCACAGTAACTTGTTTATTTTTATTTACCTAGGTAATTTATCCATTAATAATAAAATTATAATGAAGTATGTTTTGTAATTTTTGACATTTTTACTCCCAATATTAAAACCAATTTATTAAATAAAAATATTTTTTGTGTTTAAAATTAATTTTAACACAAGCGCGAGTAACGTGCATAATCATGTTTTAACATTAACCGCTATAATTAAATATTATTTTCCTTAATGATATTTATTAATAAAAATATTTTGAATTTAGAATATAATATATATTAGTCTGAATGAAAATATGGAATCCATTTCACCAAAGTAATATCACATAAGGGGGATAATCATATTTTAGTTAAATCCAGTATACTTGATGGAAAAGAGGGTTTCCAAAGAGAAATTATTTTAAATTATAGAATGTTTTAAGATAAAAATTCAATATAAAATTGATTAAAATGTCCTAAATTAGTTAAATTGAAACATAGTAAAAATAATTTTACGTAAAAAATTAATATAAATTTTATTTTCCTTTGTAAATAATTTAAATTAAAAAACATTTTTCAAAATAATCACTATTTTTTACTATTCATAAAAATAATACTTTCACAATATTATCCAAAATTAACCCAATGATAATTATGAAATTTACATTTTAAAAATTTATTTTATTTTGTGATTTAAATTTTCTATCAATGGAAAATAATAATTTTAAATCATGTGCGCAGTGCGTGAATAAACCCCTTTTTAGAAAAATAAGGTTTTTTGGAAAACCTAATAATTTTCATAAATTATTTAGCCTAATTCATACTAACTAAAATAATTTAAAGTCATAATAATAATATTTTAATATAGTATCATCTTTCCTTCAATCTTTTAATTTCATGTAATTCAAGATATCAAAACAATTTAATTTATTTTAAAATTAATGTATCACACCATCATGGGGTTTTACATTCTCTTATAAGCATGGGGTTTCATGCCATATATTCTATAAAACATAATATTCCTCTTATGAAATATCTTAAGGATATATAATACCCCCTTATATAAAATTTATCTTTGAAATTTAATCTTGATCTTTGTAATTTTTGGTTTGAAATTTGAAAATATCGTTGTTGGAAACTCAAATCATGAAAAGGGATATTAAAAATTCATTTTCATAAGAGAGAAAGGGAATTACAAAGGACATATAACTATGTTTCAAAATAGGATAACATTGGTGGGAGGTGATTGAATAGACATAGAAGAAAATCATAAATACTAATGCTCATCAATAAAGATCATTTATCAAAATAAAGTGTACAATCTATAGGAAGTTAATAACCTCAAAAATATCAATATGTGACGAGTTAAGAGGAAACGTGATTCGTCACATATACAGGTAATAGAATATATTTTTCTCAATATATTTTTCCCATAATTTAGGAACTCCCTCACCATTATTATAAACAAAAAAAATATTATACATATAATTTCATCATTTGGTTGTGATTCTATCAATTAGACATCATATATTACTCTAAGAAATGATAACAAAGAAGTTTTCATTCCTGAATCACAAAAAATGACTATATATGGATCATAAGATCTATAAAATAGTAAAAATATATTCCACCTATAATTATTAAAACCAAAATGGTTTTCCCATGATATCTAATAATGAAAAAAATTCATCATAATTTGTTCCATATATAGTTAACCATAATACTCATCTAAATTATGTTTGAACAAATACAATGTCAAATAATTTTGAAGGAAGTCTAATATATCAATATTATATTCCATATAAAATATAAATTTTCTTATAATGTCACATTACAAAAATGTGAATACCTTGATCACTATAAAAACTTAAAGAAATGAATAATTCATCAAAAAAGTCATTGGTTTTCGAATATATTCAATAAACCAAAACATAAAGTAAACTATAGAAAAGAGAACATGAACCATCTTATCACTAACCAATTAAATATTCTCTAATACTATCCCATGAACATCACATTATCATTATTATCTCCATATAGATAATATATTAATGGCTATGTGTCCTTAATCATGTCCTTTAAAAAAACATTGACTATAGAATTATTAAATTTTATTTTTCATTATTATGATTCGAAAATTCTCTAAAATACATACTGAAAAAGTACTACATTAAAATAATTATACATTTTAAAATTCATATAAACATAGTTTAATTGATTAAGTAAACAAATAAAATTATTATTTAATCCAAATAAAATGACATCAATCATTCCACTTATTCTATATAAATAGTATAATCTTCCCCTTTATACCATAGATTATTTTTAAGTATATTCCACTAATTATTAGTGAATTCATGTGTATAGTTCCCCATACACTTAAATTTTAATGATTTTACATTGTAGACTTTTTTATTCCCCATACAATCATGATAATGTGTGAATTACTCTCTATAATTTTTGAAAACAAACATTCTATTCATGAAAGTACTCACATGTTTCTTTCAACAATTATCACAGAGGGGAAATCCCTCAATACCTTCATCACGTAATCAATAATTCTCTCTATCATACTCTTCTTCTTTTTCTTCCCTTAGAATAACTAAGACATTAAGGATTATTTCACTATCTTGATAGCACATAATTTTATATCCTTATATGATGATAATGATTATGATACTATTTCCCTTCAATGAATTGTCTTACGCCCATAAATTAAATAGTTTCATTTTTTCATGGACTTAGGAATTGATTTACCATATCCATTTTTTTCTTGGTAAGAATATAATTTTACTTTTAGATTACATTAATATCCATCTATTCTATTTTTGCTAATTATTGTTAAATTTTCGTGTTATAGATTAATGACTACCATTGACCATAATACCAGGAGAGATGATAAACTATCATAACTACCTTATTTTAATTCTATGAAATAGTGGTTGTATCCTAGGTCATTCTTGTTCATCGTCCACTGAAATCATTCGTTAAGGTTTTTAAATAAAATTATAATTAATCCAAGAATATCCCTTAGTATTTTCAAACAGGATGTGTAGTAAGGACTATTTTTGGTACCATTTAATGATCAATCCAAGAGTGATGATCCTTTATAAATGTTAGTAACCCTAGGTTCATCTGATCTAGAACTACATCAACATATAGTATCCAGATAGGGATATATTTCTTGGAAATCCAAATAATCACTACCTTAAAAAATATTCTATTATAATTTACAAAGAAAAATAATTAAAATATGCCAGAGTGTTATATTTCAAAATATATGTTTTCCTAAATCTAGTTCCCATGGATCCAAATAAAATTCCCCAAACACTAATTTGAAATACCTTGACCAGAATATCCCTGATTCGGTGGTTACACTATTACATTGGAACTAGATACATGGTATCATATCCTAAATAACCGAATAGTTTTATTATCTTGGAAAGTAGATACATAATTTAATTTCACATAAATTTGAAAACATAAAATAAAACAGAGTATTTTCATTAAGAACTCCATTATACCCCTTTTCCTACCCATGTATATTAATTCTAAAACAATTCATTATATCATGGGGAATAAACAATAAATGGGCCATCTTATATGAACAATATAGGTAATATGGATGGGTAAATAACTGAAACACATTCCATTTAAAAAATAAATTGATCATAAAAAAGTAATAATAAATAATTATCAGACAAACCCATATAAATAATAAGATGATCTTTATTAAAATATAATCATACTCTAAATAATCCAATAAACACATAGACAATGAAAACTGCCTCATAATGAGGTAATTCATAATTTAAGATATTCAAAATATAATAGTTAGTAAATTTTATAAGATCATTTAAATCTATGGGTAAACATGTATTTTTTAGGAAAATGATTTTTCTAATGAGATATGTAGATGCATCGAGGAAGTGTCTATAACTGGACCCTACATAACACTTAATAAGTCCAATGTATTCTTTCAATGAAATGGGTGAATCATAATCCCCATTAACATTAATATTTAAAAACTATCATATGAAATTTTAATACATACCCAAAACAAAAACACAAAATAATAAATAATCTGGAGTAATATGGTGATTGGTAACAAAATTATGGATCCTTATTCAAATGAATCATAAACATTTCAATGAATTAATAGGGATGATATCAATATAACATATCCCAATTTTATCATAATTACAATAATGGTTTGATTTCATTTATGAATATAAATACAATAGGTATATCATTAAAAAATTGAGAAAAATATAATTTTCACTTTTATAATATGATATTTTTTAAAATTTATTTTCTAAAAATATTTTTAAAATAATTTTCATTGAAAATAAATTTTGAATATTATAATGTAAGATTTAAAACAGTGAGTGTTCATGATTTGAAAAAATTATGTTCATGTCATACATGTTAAAAAAATATTTCTTTCACATTTCTAGTATAAAACAAACAAGTATTACATTAAAAATGGTATAAATATTCCAATAAAAAATTGTATAAATGAAAAAAATGAGTAAAAATGTATTTAATCAATAATTTTAAAAAGATTGAAATATTTTTTATTTAATTTTTATATAATTTATATTTGGATGAAAACCTATTTTTGACCAAATAGATAAATAAATTCGGATTTTATTAAAAACATTTTCTCAATCATTTTTTGATCCAATGGTTGGAAATATATAACTATTATGTGAAAAATATATGAATAATCATATGTTTAGTAAATTCATTAGTTTTATGATATAAATAAAAAATAATTCACACAATGGATACTTAATGAAAAATCATCCTGACTAATGATGAGATTGCGAAATAATCTCTTACCACATTGTTAAATTTTGAACCATAAGTCCCATGAAAGAAATAAAATCAAATTTCACCTTAACTAAAATTAATAGAAATATATTATTGATATAAAATATCAAAATACAAATTATATATAGTAGAAAAAGGAATAGGTGGTGAATATGGTGTATGTCTCACAGATGTAAAAGTGAGATAAGAAACCCTTACATAAGGTTTAATTTCATTCACATGTATTTTTATTCCTTAAATGAAAAAAATGGTTTTTTATACATATTTTAAATAACCATAATAATATATCTAAAACCATATATTATCCTGTTGTAACATTTTACCACTTGTTTGTTAACAATATGTTATTACCTTTATTGTTTCTGTTTTTAATTACCTTGTTCTCTCATATGTGTTTTTTCATGATAGTTCTTGTTCATGTACATAGGATATAGTTCCTTCACCCCTAGATTTATATTCATGTTATAAATAGTATTATATTTGTTAGATACATATTTATAACCAATTGTAGAAATTAGATATTTAAAATGAATCATGTCACTACATGGAGATGATAGGCCACATTTATACATGAGTGACAATAAATTTACATTAATGGGTTAGAGGATAAGTAATTGTGCAACACCCCTGATTTAGTTAAAGTAGTATTTTTTCATATAAATTTAATCTATTTTTATTTATAATTACACAAAACACTTTGTTTAGCTTCTATTACATGAAACATGGAATTTATATTGTGTTAGACACACCACAAGTTTAAATGAAACATGACATACTATTAAAATATCATAATGTATTATAAAAATTTCACATAGTCATCAAAAAGTAGGGTATCAATAGGATTATCTAAATTATTAAAATATTTTATTTATATATATGTATATTATTAATTATTTTCTACACCAATATATTAGAATTGAAAATAAAATCCATTTGAAAAAAAATGAAATTGTTTTTTATACAATTCTTATTGTCAAAAACAAGTTTTACCTCATTAAATTTTAGAAAATTACTATTGTTTAATTTTTTTAATGATATTTTTATATTATATATAAAATCAAAATGTCAATATTTTTCATATGTTTTTTCAAGAAAAGAGTGAAAATAAATCCAATTGTATGCTTTATACTATATTTTTCTAAAAATAATTTTTTTAACTTTTTGTACACCTATTTTGAAATTAATTTTTTACGCTTGTAAAAAAATTTATTTTCAAAAGAAAATAAATTTTTATCACATCATGTCAAAACTATATTAGGATAATGTTTTTAATTTTTCAATTATGATAAAATTTTTAATGGAGAAATATGTGTCGTTATTAAGAATTATCATTTCATTTAAAGATATAAAAACCTAAAAACTTTTTTCTATGGTTTTATAGGAAATATTTGTCCAATAATATATTAATTAATACAATATATATCATTATAATCATTTATATTTCAAATATTTATAAAACATATTTTTAATCATTTGAACATTGTCACTTTGAAAACCTTATTTTCATCACTTCTATGAGATTAATTTTTAATTAAATTTTAGAACATCAGTGAATGGAATTTGAAAAAATTGATTAAATTTTGGAAATTATAAAAACTTATATTATCTATTAATTTCAACATAATTTTTTAAAATAATTAATTGTAAAAATAGTAATAATTATTTACTATGGTTAAAGTAAAATGGGTTTATAGGGGTTAAACTAAAAAGATAAGTGTTAAAAAAGATAAAAAACTTGTCTGAAACTCATTTGATGGAAATATGTAGACCTTATATCTTCTAGGTTATATAATAGACAATTTTTTATTATTTTTTCTTTTTAAAAACGTTTGTACGCATTTTTTATTTTGAAAACTACAAGCCTACCACTCAACTCAATTATAAAAGGCCACCCACTCTCCTATCCTCTTTAGAGTTCCAAAAACCTTTGGTTCATCCAATATCTTACAATGTAACTTCATTAATCTTCTACACACTTTAATGATGATATTTTTTGGTGAAAAATCATTCATATGAATCCTTTGGGTGAAAACTAAAATATATTGTCTAAAGAAGAGATCATTTCTCTAACCGAGTGTTTTATTTTATTTCTTCCCCCACCTACTTTAATTCGTATTAAACCATGATAATATAATAAATTAAGTATATTTCGTATAATAATATGTTATTATGTTAAATTAATAACCTAAAGCTTTCTCCACTTCTATCATATGGGTTCCAGAATCATCATTTTTGTGTACGGTGAACAACCGCCTCAGGAACTGATAACATATTTTTTTCCATTACCACCACTCATGGATTCATAAAATGATGGATAAAATTTTAATTCATTATATTTATGATATTAATATATTTATTAATTTACTATATCACATATATAATCTTACCTCCCATTCTATGGGTAATTGATAAATCCACTCATGTGTACGGAAGAATACCCCCTTGCAAAGTGATGTAATTCATTAACTTGTTACATGTAAGGTAATTTTTGGTGACCCCAACACCATAATCCTAGATCCTATGTCATAAATTATTTCACTTTTATAAGATAACATGAATAATTTCATGTTTTACTGAATAGTTTAGTGGCCTTTTTAAATGAGATACATATTTTTTTCCCAAATTACATTTGGAAACACAATTTACAAATAATTTTTTTTCAAGAAAACTATTATTACCTCTATAATATCTTTGAATATAAATCATAGTAGAATTAATAGATTCCAAGGGATGTAAACAAAATAAGTGGGTTCTAAAATGCTTAGTAAGGGTTATCATAATAGAATATATCATGAATTAGTAAGCATAATAAAAATTCAAGGGTAAATATCTAAACACATATGCCATTTAAATAACATTACTATCATGATAAGGTAATAAAAAGTTAATATAGAAAGGTAAATAATTCAAAACATATTCTATTTAATCAATTAACTGATAATTAAATTTATCCGTAAATTACATCATTATGAAAATATCATTGATAATAAGATAATTCATAATCAGTATCTTAATTAAAATAACTAAAAACACATTACATTTAATAAAAACATTGTGAATGAAATGAATATATATATAATATCAGTGTGCAAAATTCATGTATTATAATAAATATATTTTTAATTAATTTAATTATTAACTATTACACATCATGTTCTACAGTAAATGATACCTTTACTATCAATACTGATCACAAGATGGTTTAAAACTCTATCTAAAATCCATTTTAATTTCTGCATACTGATTCTCCTCACAGGTCTACTAATACATCGAGGGGATATATAAATGATGGCCCCACCCCACCCTAAATTTCTAAATTTCAATTCACATATTTGATAATCAATTTAATTTATGAAAAATGTTCCCTATCATAAAATGTATGTATTGTGTAAAGAATATAGATTTATCAACAATTAACTAGATAGATATAGAAGATTAAATATTAAAAAAATGCATGTAAAAAATGATATATGGTGTAATAAATAAACATATCCATGATAAATAATGTGGATATTTAGGTGAAATCTAATTTCAAATGATCATAAGAATGTTAATAATTCAATGGAAAGTTAATGACTATAATAAGGAACCAAGAATGTGAATTTCAATTTCCTCATTCAAAATGATCATAAACCAGCCACATATTGAATAATGATGGTATCGATATAACATATCCTCAGTGGATAATAAATATAATAATGGTAGTTGTCGTTGATGAATATAAATTCCATGAAAAAATAATTTAATGCATTATTGTGGAAAATAACCATTGCACATTGGAAGTCTCTTTTTTGAATTTGAATTAAAAAAAATTAAAAAACTATCCTTTTAAAGTAGAAAATTAAACATATAAATTATGAATTTAAACATTTGATTGGTCATTAAAATTGTAAATTATATTCATTCAATGCACATTAAAAAAGATATTCCTTTAAATTTTTTAGTAAAGGACAAGGGGGGCTTATATTGAAAATGACCGAAAGATTACTTTCAGTCATTTTGTAAAAAGTTAATATAGGTAAAATTTTATTCAAATAATATTCTATAAAATGACAAAAAATTTAAAAATATTTCAGAAAAATAGGTTTTAAAAGAAATGGATTTCTTGACAAAGGGTAAATTAATTCATATTTTCATAAAAATATTTTATCAATTATATTAAGTACAGAAGGGTGGATAAGATGATTGTGTAAATTAGTAACATAATTAATAACTAGAGGAGAAGAAAAAGAAATAGGATTATTAGATATTTTTTGGTAGGTAACAATCTGCATGAAATGTGAAAAGGATTCCATCAATTTAGACAGGGTAAAATAAACCCAAAAAAGGTTGAAAATGTATAATGGCTACGAAGCCTTAACAAATGCTTCGGTTCCCCATATAAATATCTCTATGTAGACTATGACTATATATGGTGTCTAGGAAATGAAAAATAATTTTTGTGATGTGGTATTGTTTTGCAGACCCCACAACAACAAAAATATTTGTGGGATATGACTTTGTTTTATGGACCTCACAAATGAAATAATGTTTTTTGGGATGCAATAGTGTTTTCTAGATCCTGAAAATGAAAATTTTCTTCTTAGTCCATGATGACCATTTCTCGCTTCGAAAAACAAAATATTTTCTGGTGGTCGTGATAGTGTTTAATGGACACTGCAAACAAAAAATCATGTATGAGGCCATGATATCTTTTTTTGGTTTCTACAGAGGAAAAATAACTATAGTCTATGTGGAACGACTATCATGGAAGGTGGTTATCTCCCCACATCTATAAAATCTTCATAAAGGGATATGAAAATGAGGATTAAGGAATGAATTTAAAATAAATCAAGAAAAGGTATAGTAGAAATCTTATTCTATTAGTAAACATGTCTCATAAAATTAACATAGAAATGAAAATCACCATGACCATCCTCATCACCAAAATCATTTTTAAACACCATTATGTGAAATATATGTGGAGGAACCCCTTATAGGCCATCAACCCACATAGTAAAATAATATGTGAAGGAAACCCAAAACCACGTAGAAAAAAACTACACACAGGTAACCCACAACCGCATAGAAAATTTCTATATAGAGGGAATTGGGAAAAATGTTTTAAAATTCTGCATGGAGGGAATCCCATCCCGTATTGAAAAATGAAATATATAATGGGGAATCCTGTAGTGTTATTCTTTCTCGCTAATATTTTCCTATGGTGTAGCATTCATCCCCATCTTGGTCCCTCCATGAACTCTCATAATGGTATTGTTTATCAACCTATTTTTTGTGAATATCACTGCTCTATTTGGTCCCCCTTGAGAGGTATCAATCCTAGGAATCTCCCAAAGACACCAGATATGTATGATCAAATCACCTGACACACTAGCATGTCCTCCCAATCATATATACCCATAGTAAATGGGGCCTTATTGGGAACCTCCTTAATAAGTTGTATCATAAGAATGTTCTCAAGCATACATTTCATGGTAATGGGGGTCCCAAACATAGAGTATGTGCCAAGGACCTCCCATTTTCGGGGATTTATGGGACCCACTTCTCTTTCCATTTAATTATGTCTAATTCTTGATCCTCCTATCATCCTCTCTGAAAGTGAGTTAAGGGAATCCCTCCTATAGTAAGACCCTATTCATTCTTATGGATCATATATAGGGGTTTATGTGACTATCCTAGCTAAAAAACAATTGATAATAAAATATCTTCAATTCCCTTTTTCTCTCTTGTTAGGCACCAACCTCATCCACCCATAGACAATGGATATTTTGTGGTTTTGAAAATCATTTATTTCATCTTATTTGTCCCATTGATATTGGCTCAAATTTTTTCAGAGGCTAGTGTTCATCCTGACATATATGTGATCCCACCTAATGGACATCACATTTGGTATTAACTCCAACCATACCTCCTTAATGGGTCATATTCCCAATGATGCAATGACATGTGCCTCCAATTTAGTATAAGACCCAATAACATGTTATCACCATCTAAAAGGGCCATATTCCATGTGATAAATACATTCAAGGGGATATATTCCCAAAGAAGCAACCATTGAGGCTCCTCTATAAGTGTATACCCTAATTTATTTCAAACTACATGTTCATTGATTCTTTACTAGTTAGGATACATCGGAGGCCTGCTTGAGATACAATCCCAACACCTAAACTCACCATAATATTCTCTCATCCATATTCTTAGTAGGGTAATATCAAAATTGGGAGCTCACATCCCTTCTAGGTTCATCAGTCTTCCTTAACATATATCTCATTCGAAACTTCTACATGGAACCATTCACCTATATGGTTTCTCGCATGACATTAAACATCAAGATTTGGTCCTTTTCATATGAAAATAAATTTTATTATGTTTCCTATTAAGATTCAATTAACTATATAGGTTATGATCACATTCACAAGGTTATGTAGGAAGCCCATATAATGGGTTCGATCTTGACATCAAAACAACACATGTCTACTTAGATGATAGTAAACTCTAGAGTTCCCCACTATGTCATTGAAAACCATCATCATAATAATAAATGACTAGAGAATATATAATCCATCCATAAAAGGGTACCATTGATGGAGAAACTATGATACCTAATGATAAATCAATCAACGAAGAACCTTGGATAAATAAATAAGATTCTAAATTCCAAGAAATCTAATAATTGATTATTAGTCCATTGTCAACCCATGTTATATTTGTTATCTAATAAAGGATTCATGATAGTTCATTATTTAAAATTGGAAATAGAGACCTGTAATAATCCATAATTACCCACAAAATTCTTTGATGAGACCAACCTCCCATCTTCTAAATGAATGAGAGTTGTTATGTATCATTGGCTAACATCCCCAATGAGATCCTCCCTTCGTAACATATGTCCATGAGTCTTCACTGATATGAGCGACATTATATGTTATCAGATACATGAGAACCCCATGATGGAAACCAACCGGTCAAAAAAGGGAACTAAATAGAAAAGGTAAACCCGTTTTGAATCTCTAACCAAATGATTATGTCGCTCATATTTTAGGATCCTTTCACAATTTCAAAAAAATAAATTTGGAAAAACAAGGGTCAAAAATGTTTGATTAATAATGTGTTCATTTATAGAGAATTTTCATTAATGATGTTTTCTTGTATATGATTGTCATGTATATTTTATGTATATTTTTTAGGAAGACTCTTAAATAAAAATGGAGTCTCACTATTTTTCTCATATGTGTGCATCACACACTGCACAAGCTAGGTCCTCTACTAAAAAGGGGATGCCATCACCCACCCAACATCTTTAACATTGGGTTTCAAATGTATTATTATAGGAGTACCAAACAAATGTTAATCTCCCAACAATAGATGATTTTAGACCGGCCCTCCAGCTTATGAATCCCCACCAGCCATCCACTCAATAATGGATAACATTCCAGAAGCAGACAACACCAATAGCCATCTCAGACTATTTGTTGATCCTATCTCTAAAACATGATAACAATTTCTTCCCTTACCATAGATAGGATGATCAAGTGGTCACAAGTGATTTAATCCTAGAAAAGGGATCCCCCATGAGGTCTCCTTTTATAATTTGCTAATTCTAATGAAACATAGGGAAACATCATCTAAATGAAGTAGACACTACCCCATGGGAACAAGCCCATGTCATTTAGACTCTAGCCCCCAGGGTGGCCTGTAGAAGGCTACAGTTGAACAATGAGGGGCATAGTGTCATTCTTATTTCTGCTGAAGATTTCCACCAATCAACTATAATGGAAAACTATGAGTAGATAAAAATTCCTAATCATGCATATAAACCCATTAGTTGAATACGAAGGAAACTATGAGGAGAATCAAATACCTATTCACACATATCATTTTTTCTAATCAAATACGACAGAAACTAGATGATTTAGTTGGTCTGTATTGGATTTTAACAATACGTGGAACAATATTTCAGCTCTAACAGCCAAATGAGTGTATATCCTCCTTCTTATTAAGGATGTTTTTCATCACATCCTAGTATTTATAGATGTTTAGACATCAATTCTTATCCATACGGTATAAATTTATATGGATTAATTGTATCAACAAAAATAGCCACGAGTCACGTGCACAACCATGCCTCCTAAAGCAGGGTGACTCACCTGCACAATGGGTTAGAGGAACTCAATAGTAGACATACATTCATACACCCATCCAAGAGGGTCTTCAGTAGTATTCTTTGATAAATGGATGAACATATTAGGTGTGCTTCACCATAAAAATTGGGGATCACTAGTAAATTTCAATTGTCTCTCTAGGTCAAGCATATATCCATGCAGATGTTGTAGAAACATGTCATCATGCTCCATAAACAACCTGAGATTTACCATATCCCAATATTTTTCATAGGAATCTCCATTCAAAACAAGAATATTTATCTACTCATAGGAGAGAATCAAAAAATAAATCCCACCTAGGATAGTTTAAAATTTTGGAGACCGCTCATGACCCTACTCAATTCAAAGGAGTAGTTTTTGAGTCCATCAAACACATATCAATTATATACCAAGATCCTTCAAATATGTTACTAAATTAATGAAGTGACAATATATGTTCTTAAGGTCCTCTCTAAAGAACTTCCATAGGTATCTCTAGAGTTCAACCCTTTAATGTTTACAGTGAGTACATTCCTCAGGTGAACAATTTGATCGATCATTTGAGTGCATCTCATGATGAGTTACATAGAATATCTTATCATTTACATAAGATCAATAACTGAGATTTTCTTACCCTAAATAGATCTAATACTAGAAATCCATTATATTCCTAGGTTATTGTAAGGATGAGGCTAGTCATTCTCGACAACCAATTAATGATAGGAAATGGTCTTTATTAACCAAAAGATGGTCTGGGGTGATGGTAATTTTTCTAACCACTAATGGATCATTTCTATGCCAACGTGAACCCTACTACCCTCACTATATGGGATGTAGTGTTATGGAAGATCCAATGTTGGGTTGATTAAGTGGGATAATCTCGTGCAGAAGAATAAAAAAAATATCTTACTTGTGAAAATACAAATATCTAGGGATAACATACCCATCATGTTTGGGACCAAATCATCTTCTAAATTCATCCTTCAAGAGGTAATTTCAGAATATTTCAATCACAATATCCATCAAAATCACATGACATCACTCCATAATGTGAAAGATAATTCATTTCCTTATGATGTGTACATATACCATGTTAATGTATTGGGAGATAGTTCACATCAAATCAAATTGGAATAGATTATAGCTACATGGAAACCAAGATTAATGAATAAGTAAAAACATATTCAACTAGAATTCATCAATTCAATGTATAAATTACATCTTTTAATCATCGACACCATTCCTAGTGTTAATATCTGGAGAGGGGGAAAGCATAGGTATTTTCATTTCACATCATGCCCAGTCATCAATTACTACTAAATGTGACATCCCACAATGTAATTTATCTAGTTTATTAAGTTGGAATAGGTTATGAATAAGTCTCAAAATCATTTTCCCTGATGAGATAAAGATACCAAAAATTCATTAACTATGAGATTGGTAACATTAAAGAGACACATCGCTTAAGTGAATCCAATCAAAATACAACAAATATATCCTTATAAGAGTGTGTTCCACATGTAGATCATTCATTACACAAAAATCATTATCAAACAAGGATGTATATAATCAAGAGAGAAGAAAGAGTAGTAAAATCCACTACAGTATGAGATTAGACAAAGCCTACCGGGATGTGGTAATTTTTTTAAAAAAATCCCCTTCAAAACTGATGGATTTTGGAAGAGTCATGAGAATGAAATAATTCTGAACTCATACCACAAGTCTGTGGGTATTTTTAAATCAGCCTCCTCTTCAATGATAATTAGTCTTTTCACATTTGGGTAGGGTCCAAGAAATGAGGTCTCCAAATTCATCCCATCTTGTGACCCACATCCCCCTGAAGGGACATGTACGAAAAGGTTTTGGGTTGGTTCTATCCTTGTATATCTTCTCCAAGAACCCCAAAGAGGATCCCTAAAAGGAAAGAAGATTTATAGTAAAGGGAACAAACAATCTCTATCATTTGATGGCCAATAAAACAACAATGGTGCATTATGCATTGGTGAACATCCTAGGAATTTATCTCATAGATGACACAGAAAATGATGATAATATAGAGGAGTAAGGAGAGGATGGTTCAATTTAGAACATAGTCTATGTTTAGGTAAATTAAAAAGTTATGGACATAAAGAATCAGAATATTACTAAAAACATGGGGGCTCTAGAGAATGTTACACAACCACTCCATTTAATTTATGTCAAAAAATGGGAAAAGGCCTGATGACATCCCAAATTTTATCAAGAGGAACTAAATTAGTCCCATTGGAAGAAATAATCTCCCGATATTAGCTAAAAATGAAGTATTTGAAGAATTTTAATATTGAACTGCTTAAGGGAAATATTTTCAAAGGGTATGTACTTAAAGAAAAACATCATATCACTCTCCCAACTAGTACCCCTCAACCAATGGGGCTCATGATTCTAACTTGATTAGAGCCAGAACATAAACCCAACCCTTTTCCCAATCACCTAGTTTATTTCAAACTAACCATGGAAAGATATAAAAATTTTCATTTCCTATGGAATCAATGATAACTGATTTAGGAAGACCCTAAAAAATATTTTCTAGATGAATATCATCCACACATAAGTGTGGGTCCATTACACTGTGCAATAACACATTTCACCTCGATTCAAGATCCTATTCATCATAAAATTCACTATGGTAATATCTACACCATCAAATAATTTTTAGCTTGATAAGATGTTTTGGAAGAATGGCACACAATTTTACAAATAGTGCGAAAATATTACCCTGAATTTTTTACCATGATCCTTCCCCAAAAAAATTCAGTGAAAATACTTTTCTAGTATTCAATGGATTAGGATACCTAGAGAAGCATTAGATGCATTTGTTGTCCCATCTCGATCCCATGATGGGAAACCCTATATAGAAATAATAAGTGAAGCTTGGATGCTTTTTGAAAACTTTGCAAGGACTAGCCTTCTTATGGTGAACTAGTTTTCTAGATAGCTAAATCATGGGGTGGTAAGATGTTCATCATATGTTTCAATTTAAATTTAGATTTATTTTGTAATAGAAAATGATCTTTGACATGTTGAATTGAAAAAAATGATATAATTTGAGGCTCGATGATTTAATTTTTTGGAGGAATGAGATAACCTTCTCTTTGATCCTATAGCATCTACAAGAAAATTTGTTTTATATCTATATAGATAACCTCTTCGATGAGTTGAGAATGTCGCTCTTCTTGATAAGATATATGGGAGGGTTTAAGGATCTCATGAGAATTTCTCAATGAATGGAATATTACATACATTGAACTAAGATCATGTCCAGAATGATTCCATCAACCCTGGGGTTGTAAATGAGAAAGGTAGAGGCTGCAACCATCACACTTAAGCCTACCTCTATTCTAACCACACCTCCAATACTCATGCCATATAAATAGAGAACCCTAAGAATCACAAGAAACACCATCCTCATTAGTATGTGAGAAGGGGACTGCAAAGAAATCAATTCAAGGAGAGGAATAAAAGGTTTTTTATTTTGAGATGATAATGTATGTGAATACTATATACAAGATATGGATAATGATTTACTCCACTTTCTGGAGCCATAAAGGCTCCACCTAGTTGTTATCAATGATCATACAAATTATATCCCCCTTAACCAAATGTTGAGGTACACCATTCATGAATGCATTGGTTTTAAATACATCCTATAAAAAATTCTGGACTCTGATAAAGTTTATTTAGGGAAACTACCTGCACAGATAGCATTTGTTTCCTCAACATATCCTAAATAAGGAGGCAATTGGAAAGAAGTTTCTAGTAAATAAATGAATACGTTTTATGAGTAGATGACCCAAAATAGGATTAACTAAAATCATTCTATCCTCCAAGCATAGATGATGAAATCAACTATTCCTTTGCTGCTTTAGTGATGGCACAACCAACCTTTTTAGCACCACAGTCCTCTAAAATATATCCTTTTGAAAAAAACATGTATGGGAAGGTAGTGAGAAAACATTAAAATATTTACATGTATTCTGGACATATATGGATTTTACTCTCTTGAATATTATGACTTTGGGTTTGAAATAATGGATTCCACCCAATAAATGGTTCCACCAGATATACTCAACCAGAAAAAAAATCCTCATCGTATAAGGAATTATTATTTGGTTCCATTAATATCATTAATTTAATGGAACCATTATATGATGATGAGTATAGTTATGAAGCCTTCTTCCTCAAACCCAATTGGAGAGCTAGAGTTATATGCAACATAATTTGAGGCTACATTGGAAGACACAGTCATGACCTAATCAATAATTCTTGATGCATCTTTACTCTGACATTAAATGATTCAAAAAATAGCATAGTATCTCTTCAGAAAGTGTAAAAGGAGTAAGGAAATCCCCATGAAAATGATAAAATATTACTTGACCCTATCATCCTTTAATATCCATTGGAAGAGGTAAGATTGGTTTTTCATAATTGATAAGTAAGCATACCAATTCATCTAAAACCTCTGAGCATTTGTGAAACCTCAAAACCTTTTCTCAGATATTATCCATCTACACCAAGTACTTCAACTCCTAATTTTCCTATGAATGGGCATCAAAACATTAAAAAGCACTTGAATTTATCCAAAATTTTTGAAATCTTGATGCAATTAGCCATGGTTCTAATCAATATATTGATCTTTGACACTTTGATAATTTCAAAAGATCTTAGGGAGGCACTCATAGAGGATCTTTTGGGAACCCAAGAGATTAAAGATAAGGTTTCTGCTATAATAGTCTACCAAGAATGGGTTGATCCTAAATAATATTCGCACAATATTCTCATTTACATATCACAATAATGGTGATGTTGTATTGGGAAATATCATATTGTTCTATGTTACTAGAAGGATGGATATTATCGATTTCTTATCGGCATTCATTGATAATGGCGTAGGGATTAAACATATTCTAGTGTGAACACTTTTCCATATGGGATAAATTGATTATATCCTAGTTCCTTATGAAATAATGCTATTGGGATTTGAAAAAAATCAAGAAAAATTACATGGACCAAATAATTCTCAATGATTAGTTTTGGGACCTAGTATCCAACCCATAATTTCCAAGTTGTTTGGAAGGATATGACCGTAAAAAAATTGAATGGCTTGGTTGCGTCAACACATTAAATCACATGTTCATACAATAAATGCCTCAAATATTTCATTAACATACAAATAGGGATGTTCCATGAAGATTATTTCCCTTAAAATCTTGTGAGTCGCATAATATTGATGTAGTATTTCATCATATAGAGTGGAAAAACCATTTTTTAGTGGTGTCACTTGGGCCACTACCACGAATGGTCAAGAAATTATCTTGGTAAAAACCTTAAATTTTTGAAGAGTACATGTTACCCATCAATCAGGTTATAGTCCAAATTTTGATGCATCATCAAAAATCGTCTTGATATCAGTCATGAAAATTAATCCCAGTAGTGATGAATAAGTCACTGACTCTCAAGACAAAATTAAAATCTTGAATGAAAATTCCCTCATTCCAACCCCTAAAATTTAACAAATATTTACCTCTTCGGGTGATTAAATAGAGGTTTTCAAGTCATCAAAATTGGATAAAGGGACTCCTTCATCATCCCTAACTACATTCCATCCAGTGTTTCAAAGAGACCCCACATTGTTAGCTAGGTCAGAGGAAGTCGCTTCATCTTCTAGATGTTAATATATCGACTCCTATACTAATAATAGAGATATTAATAGATGATTTTCTTCTGGTATGGGATGGGTTGAATAAGAGGATAAAGAAGAAATGGAGGAGGACCCCTGGGACTCCCTCTAGTATTTGAGAAGGGTGTCTCTACAACCTTTTTTGACCTCAGAGAGATAAATCTAGGTACAAAAGAGGACCCACGTCCAACTTTGATTAGTGTAGCCATGTCTTCCAAAGAACCCAAATTATATAAATTAATTATAAAGAAACATCAAAACATTTTATCAGGAAATTACATAGTAATTATGGGTCTGAATTATAATGTGGCTACTTACGACCAAGGCTTTCTAGAGAACCACTAGGGTTAAAAGGCGGCAGCCAGAAGGGAACATCCTTGAACGCCTCCAAATTTGAAGTTGAAGATGACAATATCATCAAGGAAACCATCATTTGGGACATACAATATCCAAAATGGATAGACAATATTGTCTATAGAAATAATAAGAATGGTAAAATCTTAGTATGAATTGATTTTAGAGATCTTAGCTAGCACTACACAAAGGATGATTTCATTATCTCAATCATAGAACTACTGATTGATGAAGGAGTCAAATATCAAGCCATTTCCTTCATGTATGGATATAAAGGTTAAAAAAATTTGGATGTCCCATAAATATGTGGAATTCACCTCCTTTAGATCACCCCAAGGTGTATATTTCTATAGGTTGATACCCATTGGTGTAAATAATGATGACACTACATACTATTGTTACATGCAACGCATCTTCAAACTCTTCCTACTGATGTTTCTTGAATCATACATCGATTATCTAGTGGTTAAATATCATCAATTCCCTGACAAATTTTCTGAACTTAAAACAATATTCTGTAAATTATGATGACAAGGCCTGAACAGGAACCCATTGAAATGTGATATTTATGTCACCTTGGAATCATTTATTACCTTTTTTGTACTCCGTCGTGGAATTAAATTCAATATTGAGATGATAAATTTTACCCTTAACATGTCACCTCCTCAAACCGTCAATGAGTTGATAGGATTCCAAGGACAATTGGAATATATTTAGTGATTTATATCCAACCTCATAGGAAGATATTTTACCTTAAAAAGATTGGTGAAAACGTGGATCACATATCAATTTACCAACAACTTTCTGGAAGTATAATAATGTATCAAGAAATACCTTTTGACCATTCAGTGCTTATGCCTATAGTTGAGGAAAAACCAATCATTTTATATGTGACAACCCCAGAGAAGTTATCAGGTTCCTTCCTCAGGTAAAATATAATGTCACGAAAGTGAAAAAAATATTCTTTTACACCATCAGAACCATGATCAATGATGAGACTCAATATTAAAATATTGAGGGGATCACTCTAGCACAAATATTTTCAGTCAAAAAATAGAGGAATTACCTATAGCATAAAAATTCCCCTTTTGAATCTCTTAGAAACCTGATAAAATACATCATTAGTCATTCTATATTGATCACACATCAGTCATGATGGGTGGTCATCCAAACCATGTTTGCTATTTTTTGTACCTCTGAAAGTTGTTAAAGGCTGGTGATTTGAATAATTCCTTGTGGAACATCTCTTTGTAGAAACAACAGTAGTAGATAGTGTGTTACATGAGGGTGAGATATTTTCAATTCATGATGGCCTCAAGATATGTGAGATGTATTTTTATGAAATGTCCAAAAGACTAAAAGGAAAGAGGATGGAAGACCTCAAGTCATGATCATTTCCCCAGAATAGGTAGTTCCACCCTACTCATTACTATAAAAATAGTTCTCAAACAACGAAGTTAAATATTAAGCCCTCATTAGTGGGCTAGAGAAAGATCTTTAGGAATGAGTTTGTCACTTGAAGGTAAAATGAAATAAAAAATTAGTCATGAATAAGGTTAATAGAGATTTATCCATTCAAAAAGAGTTGACCCTCTTACTTGACACCATCCACTACCTAATGGATGAATTCACATCAGATCCAACAATGACTCACATCCCATTATCACAAAATTCCCAAGATGATGCACTGTAAAATGCTTCCATAGCCCAAGCAGTTCCATTTTGATGTGAGACAACCATTAGAATCGTGCATCTATGAATGATATCAACTTATTTTTGAGTCAGCAAGGAAGATATTAGTGAGGCTAGTCCCATGCCTAAACTAGACAAACCTACCAATGATTGGATGATAGTTACTATGGACTACCTTAAAAATGGTGAACTTCCATCATAAAGATATGGTAAATTACATGCACGGTGATGAGAAATTAACATTCTTATATATAATATCACAAATTAACAAATTGTCTTCTATAAGTGATTCCTTTATGGGATCCTTTTCAGGTGAATTAAAGTGGAATAAACTACTACTATCATGAAATATGTTTAAAATAGATCATGTGGAACTCATCAATCAAGATTCAAGATGTTTTATCAAATATAGAGGATTAGGAACTACTAGACTAGAATGATGCAGGATTGCATGAAATTCTCCTGAAATTGATATTACTTACTAGTACATTACAACTTTAATTGCCATCCCCAAGAGTTTCTTCACACGTCCAAATTCTCTATTGAATTTACCATATATGGAATGGATTTTTTGGGACCATATAATCCAGCCAAAACCAAGAATTTCATATACATTCTCATTACAAAATACTTCTTCTCCAAATAGTCTAAATTTGTACCCATAATAGAAGTCATGGAATGGAATATTTTTAGTTTCATGAGGTCATAACTACATTTGGCATCCCACATATAATAATAACAGATAATGGCACTTAAATATTTTCCATTGAGTTGCATATGTTGTCTCAAAAGTTTATAATCAAGTCTAAACATTCATCTCGATATCATGCAGAGGCTAATAGATAAATAGAGGCCTTCAAAAAGACCTGGTCAAATATGATCCAGATGATGGTTGATAAGGATAACAATTATTGTCCAGAAAATCTCGTTCATGACCTGTGGGCATACTAGACTACAACCCACATTGCCACACATGCAACCCCATACTCATTGGTATACATATTGGAGGCAGTCCTTCCCATCGAAGTCTTGTCTTCCACACTTAATGTTTCTATATGTGAGTAATTTTACATTGAAGAATAGTATCAAAATCATATATGTGAATTAGAGAGACTAGATTAGATGAAATTGTATACCTTTCATAATTTAGAATTCCACCAAAACTGAATTATGTGAGCCATGAAAAAAAAAGTTCACATCTGATAAATTTTTGAGGGAGAGACGATGTTGGTCTTGAAGAATCTGATTATACCTAGAAAGATTCATCCAAATCTAGAATAGATGTGTGTGGTGCCTTATTCCCTACAAAATTATACTCTAATAGATCTTATTATTTTATTTCAATAGACCTACTGTTTACCATAGCCCCACCAATGTTAGGATCATGACGACATATTTCATGTAATCACATGAACATCGACCATTTTTCAAGATAATGAGAAGAAAGACACAATTTAATCCATATCATAAGATTATAAACTAAAATACACAATTTCATCCATATCAAAAGATGATAAACTGAAAGTCACAATGTTGTCCATGTCGCTAGACTATAAACTACATGACATAATGTCATCCATTTCACAAGATGATAAACTACAAGAAACCATTTCTTCCATGTATCTAGATGATAAACTACAATACACTATGCCATAGATGTCACATGAGAATAAAATGAAAGTCACCATGTCCTCCATGTAGTAAATTTATAAACTAAAAGACATTTTTTCATCCATGCCACATGATGATAAACTGAAAGACAAAATTTCATCCATATTTTAAGATGATAAAAGACCATGTTATCCTAGTCACAAAATGATAATGTTGAAAACAACATGTAATCCATGTTAGAATACAATAAACTACAATAAACCATGTTTTCCTAGTCGTAAGATGATAAACTGCAAGACACCACGTCGTCTGTGCTGCAATAAGATAAACTGTGTGACACCAACAACCTTGACGTATGATGTTAAAATTCATAGAATCATCATCCTGGTCACACGATGTTAAGTTACATGGTAAAAGTCCTATATTCAGAATGTTATATTTCATCCTTACCCTATATAATTAAAATGATATTCCTTGTGTTACAAATATGAGATGTTTCGGTTTCTTCACTAGAATGGACACCACACCAAACATTAGTCTTCTACCTTGCCATTTTCCATAACTATGTATGGATTGATTATAATTATCAAAGGATGAGTAATAATTCCTATCTACCTTATGCTAGGTCCATCCCCATCATCAACTCATTAGGAAGTCCCTTCCCTTTGACATGGTTATGGTGGACCTAGTGCAATTTACCCCATCGAAAACCAGGGATGCCTCATGGGACCAAGTGTGAGAGAAAAAATGATATCATCTTCATAACAAAATGATAAATGTTAGTCATACCCCATACAATAAATATAGGATTCCTTATGTAAGTCATGGGATGACTCAATGTTTCCCCTTGATAGTATTCCTCCATTTCCTATTTCGATATTCTACCATGCCACCATTCTGAACTATGTGTGGATTGGTTCCTATGAACACATGATACATAGTGAAACCCATATTCTTTATCCTTATAGAACCATAGTTTACAAACAAAAACATATCCTTTCAATACATGATCTATATCTATGCCAGGAACTTCACACTCCTAGGCCAATACATATATGAATGATTTTTGTGTGCGCATACACATTCCTTCCACACATCATAATCATCATCCTATAAAATTTCATATATCCATAAGATTTCCCTAGTAATCAGAACTTGCATTCCATATTTGTAAGGACCCATTTTTTTTAATATTAATTTATAAGCCCTAGTTTTCTTTGCATAAGTATCCAAAAAAAAGTACTTGTCAACCAGAGACCCATTCATCCTAAGGGGAGACCACTCCTATCTTCATAATCCCTAGAAACATCATGTCATAATCCTGTTATTGAAAATGTAACATGAACATTACATTATGTTTTTCCCATATCATTTATCTAGATCCAAGAACACCTAAGCTCACGGTTTACAATTTTTATCTTCACTTCTGAGGCATGTGAGAACATCTTGGCCCGATATTCCTTCTATCACTAATCATTTCCATGTTGAATTGTCCTTACCGTATGACCCAAAATTGCAATTCACCATATCATCCTAGTTAAATGATGTAAAATTTTACAATTATTTCATCATCACGTGACATAAAATTTAGTCTTACCCTATACACTATAAATAGGATGCCCTGGGCAACAAGCTTATGAATCCTCATGCCACAAACTTGAGATGCCTCTTATAAGGTTATTCCATGAATTCCTGAATAAAATTTATGGGGATTCATATATTTTCTTCTACATCATGTAACTTTCATCCATAACACATGATGCTAAACTGCATGGTTAACTTCCCTATTATATGTCATTAAAATACTATAACTATATATAGATATATTATCACTCCAGGGAGATATGTAGCAATTCCTGGATCTTGCATCCTGGCCCTACAACCAAAAGATCAAAATTAACATATCCATCCTTTTTTCCTCTATGTGGTTAAAGAATCCTTTTTCACTCCCTGTTTTCCACAACGAGCATAGATCACGTGGGACTTGAAATTTTGGTAAGCCTTTTCACAAATAATAAAGGTGTACATCAGGGTTTCCTAGACCTATATGAAAAACTTTAATAGGCACACTATACGTCCTTACATAAGGATGCTGAACTACCTGGACAACGTCTCTTATATGATGTATTCACAATAACTATTTTTTGATTTATTCTCGCTTGGACATTATATATAGTGAAACCCAAATTTCTAATTATGGGTCCATATACAATATATAAATACCCCAACTCTTCTATATATGAGCTAGATTTGTGTATGAGGGTCAATTTTGGGTTCTAACATCTCTAGTGAGCCTATATTTAAACAAAAACGCCCCAAAATGAATTCGATCAGTGTGGATATTCCTTACGATAACTACATATGGATTTATTGTAGCTCTGAAATGATATGTGTTGATGACCTAACCCTATGTCTGAGGTCGAGACACAACAAAAATATTCCCCCTACCTACACATGGATAAACCAGTGTAGGGAAACATTTGTTTCACTTCATGTGTAATTGTGATATGAAATTATCTATACATTTTCAATAACCTTCTTTACAGAAAGAAACTCCATGTCTGGGGAAGTTTGAATCTCCAAAAAAATTATGTGGCCCTTGATAGTATAATTTCTAACATGTGAGGAAACCTTTTTTATAACTACACACTGATATGCCCTAGTTTGGATTTTAAAAAATTCAGCCCCAAAATGCCTATAAGGAAAAGAAAATCAACCTCATGAAAAAACACTTCTATCTCCATAATCCCCAAAAAAATATGCTTGAAACGAATTTTTTATTATCGTATGTGGTCTCCCATTTTTTGCTTAACCCATATCAGTTCACAAATTCAAAATACCCATGATTATTGCTTGTAAAAATTTCCCCTTATTTCCAAAAAATAATGAATCCTTAATGGTCCGATCACCATGGAATTGAAAAATACAAATATATTGGTTATGGATAAATGAATTTAAACCATATCCCTCATTTTCCTTTCCATAAGATATTAAATTTTATGGTTCATGTCATATTCCTATTACATTAAACTGCAATATGCTTCCACTGTTGTTAGATAGAGACCTACCCCCTGAAATCAGTTATCTAATAGAATGTACCCTCCTTTGCACAATCCAAATTCCTTTTTATGCAGTTTCCCATTCATGGTCAGTTCCAATATAGAAGATCCCACCATTATCAGACACATTCCCCTCATAAACCACTCTTTTTTGTCTTCAGAAATCTAGATTCTAATAAAATACCTATCCATCAATAATAGGATGTCAATTTTATGAGGAAACCTTTTTTTGACTATGCATTATTTCTCCCCATTTTTTATTTTCAAATGTCACCCACAAAAAAGGGTCTTCTAACATGATACACCTTCATCCCTAATATAGACCCCATTATATCTCCTTTAATTTGGACAACAATGTTCTAGAAATAGTCTTTTAAACATGATATGGGGATATTATTAGTGTGCATGTCCCACATAGTTCTTTAAATACAATAATCATAAAAAACAATTGACTCAAAATACCACTTTATATGTATGATTACTGTCAGTTGATTCTCATCCATCCAACCCTTTTTAAGAAATCAATCCATAACTCATGGTAAAATTTGTTTGACCTAATGCACTATCTCCTAGGCCTAAAAGATCCTAAACTACCCATGTAAAGAGACATAGTACTCCCTTGGATGAATAAATACAAATGGAACCCTGGATAATAGTCATGTAAAAACCTTATATGTATGAAACAAATTGGAAATAGGAAATAATTTAGGTGGTAAAGTAAAAAATGAAAATTGTTTAGGGTTCAACATTTAACACTATAAATAGTCAAAACTATGCTTGATGGGTCCCATCGACCTTGAAAGGATTAGAGCATTACATAAAAATTCATCCAAATAAGATGAATCTAGTGTTACAGTGATATTAATTAAGCATATAACAATCCATGATAAATGATTTGGAATAGATTCTTTCAAATTTATAATCTAGGTTTACGATTAATATTGGTACCTAGTGATAAATCCATTCAGGTTATCTGGGAGATTTTATGTTAAAAAATTGTATGTTGTGATTTATTGGAAATATTGTATAATAAAATGGATATGTAATTGATGGTGAACAAGTATTCATTTATTTCCTAGGTGGAATCAAAGGAGGATCATCCCTAACAAAGAGCCTATACATTTTATTAAAATAGTATAGTTTAAAAGCTCGCTCGATGGATTCATAATGTGGAATCATTTCTTGATCTGAATACTCTACAACTCGGTGCTGCTCAAAAAATGTTAAAATATCGACATTGACACCATCCCACAATGGATCATTCCTCTTAATAGTATCTAATCCATCCTTCTCTGCCTATTACACTAACTATTACACTTCACCAGCAACCACCACTATAGGATATATTTCTTTTTTTCCAAAACAGCTTCTGAAAAAGTTGTTCCACTAAGGTACTCTACTCTGAATCTTCACCATGTCACCTTATAGCCACCCCAGTATGCTCAAAGGCTTCATTAAGATGGATATTATATGTTTTAGTAGGATGGAACATGGACTCCACGATTGATATATGAGACTTGAGCACACGATCCCTCTTTTGAGAAGCAATAACCTTTTTACCACATCATGTATAGTATGATAATCAAACCACCCATACCAAAACCGAATAGCCTTGTGACATTATATGGGTAGTTTCATTGGAAATATTTCAAGGGAGTCTAAAAAATAAAATTTCAAATATAATTTTATACAGTCTAATGATAAACACAAAGATTGTAGAAAGTCCCTTGATGTGAATCGAAATCACTCTGAAACGGTAGTATATACTAATGAACTAGTGCATATAGAGAGTATCCTTACTCAATGCCTCCAATATCAGTTAAAAATACAACAACTAGATACTTTGTAGTGTTAGTAGGTTGATATTTCAGAGTAGCACCCAAAACCGTAGGGGCTTATGGAAGTAATTATGAACTAATAATATTGAATTAATAAATAACTGAACATTAAAAGAAAATAAATATCTCAATGGGTGGATGGAATACCTTAATATTTTTATGTTTCAACATCAATGACCTTGACTATCCAAGTGACTGGAAAATTAGAGTATACATCTTCATATTACATGTTGGTTGTAGTTTCTTCCAAGAATGACTGCAACACGTGAACCTGTTTGACTAAATCAGTTCCTTCCAAAAGTTCTCAAATTTATATTGATCTTTCAGGATTGAAGATTAGGTCACTATGAGAGAAATTTGTAATTAATTCTTATTGATCATGATTTATTGCATCTCCAGTGTCTATGCTCATAGAAGGAGAAAGATACATATGGAAGACCTAACCATCAACCCCTAAATGATCTCCTCTTAATGGGTAAAAGGTCATTTTATTTGGAAGGGTCAGCCCCTAGGGATTAAAATATCTATGATGTCCATAGTGGGTCTTGGACCCGCATCCATCCCAGATACAATCATCATTTTTACCACCTATGGTTCCATATAAGTAGTGTCTACAAACCATTGGGTAGTTAATGGTTGATAGCTCATCAGAACTACACCAATATGTGTGTAATTTAATGAATTAGAAGATGGATACCCACAAATTTATGACTAAATAAAGATATTAAATAAAAACCTTTTATTCCAATACTAATATATATTGATATCATTCTAGCATTTTTACGCCTCTATTGGGACTAACATTTCATCTAAAGCCTCAAATGGTTTTTTTTTTGATAAACTAAGAACAAACCATATCTCAATATACCATTATTAGATCAATGAGCATGGGGTGAACATGATTCCATTGTTTTGATAAAAAAATCATTCCACACAAAAAGATCTTACACTGCCAATACATTGAGTTTTTATATATATTCAATTTATTTTAATGATGTTGTCAAGAAAAGAATGTGTAATAAGAAGGTTTTTACACAATAAATTATTGATGAATGCAATAGAAACTTTCAACCCCCAAAAACTCACATTCCCACTGTCTAATAGTTTGCAATAAATAAAAGCTCACCCCTATCTCAGTGAGGCTCTCTAGAAGATGAAGCACTACTCTCATGTGTGCAAGTCATACTATTTCGTGACAATGTGAAACATGGAACACCTTTGGTATATAATCTTCCATGAAAAACCTCATATTGGACCAACCATTCATAGTCCAAGAGTTAAGTAATCCTCACCCAACCTCTATTAATATATGTTGGGTGTTCTAAACAACTCTATCTCTATAGAACTCTGGCCTTACAAGTAACCCCCAATATTATTCCCACCCACACCTTAAGACTCATTTCCCCATATTTTCTAGAGTGACCTTATCGCACACCTCTTTCACACAACCCTGAAAACCTATGTGCAACACTATCTGAGTCACATACATGGTGTCCCATATGCCTCTAGTTAAACAGTAGTCTTTCCTCTAGCTTCTAAGAATAGGTAGCCTAATCCATGTTTCTTCAAAGCATAGAGACACTAATGTGGACATCGTGACTTGGCACTCCTCTTGTAATTGTAACTTTGAATTGAAAATTCCATTCCTTGACCAAAAGAACATGAGTGGTGGTGACTTAATCCCATGGTTTAAGGAGTGAGTCCTCACACATCTGAGGTAGATGATGTAAAACTACCTAGCTATATGTCCTAGTAATAAAATGTTAAACAACATGACAACCTCCCTAACACATGATGTTAAACTGTAGTCTTACCATGTGTGATAAGAATAGGATTTCCTATGTTGGAGTGGAATGGGATGACCTAAAAATATATTTCCTAGGTACCACTCACATGGAATGAGACCCTTTGGGAATCCCTATTTGATTATTCGACTCATTATTTATTATAGGAGGTAGAACTCCTGGTCCTCTTAACCTCTTACTTTACCTTTGGGCGATTACATTCATCCACTAGTGAACAATGTGAACCATGCTATTTTAGATCTATTGTATCCTCTTGCTTCTCACACTATTCCTGACTTACAGGGACTTAAAATGTGAGTGGTGTTCATGTCATCCTCATAATCCCAAAACTCTTATGGTATTCCTATTAGTTATAATCCCACACTTACACTAATTTGGGCCTCCTATATGGTGTAATACCCCATCCATTCTATAATACATGGTCTTTGATTCTAGTACAGGTGAGATATGTTGGAAGACTTCATGAGGTCCAAAACTAAAACCCCAAACCAAAATTCTCTCCATGTGATATCCCTAGTATGATCATTATCATCACCTAGGAGACCACATCTCATCCATTCCCCTCATGTAGATTCATTGTGTAATCCCCACACCATCACTCATTGATTCTCCTTTCGATACACAAGAACCCTTACCGAGTGATGTAAAACTGTATTGATATATCTTATCACACGACCTTAAATTGTGACCATGAACTCTGTGAGTTTTGATACATATACTCTAAGTTGGGTACATTGGAAGCCTCCCAAAGGTTCAAGACCAATAAATAGTAAGCACTTGTTCTCCCTTCTTGGGACATACATCCATGTTATACCTCAAGGGGCATTCTGATCCATCATTATGATTCATATCAAGGGGATTTCAAACTCTTCTATACCAGATCCATCTCAAGGGATGTTCTGGTTCACCTTCCATTTGTGATATTTTACCTCCTAGGGGAACACCTCCTTGATTTATAACAAGGGACTTTCCGATGATCCTAGGATCTTCCTCAACATGTTTTCTTATCAAACCATCTTGAATACGCCTCATGAGACACTCTAATCCACATCATGCGATCACCACCATAGAGAGTTTCTCCCTACTATAAAACCGTCCAGGTGTAACATTTTCTCTCATAGGGATAGACCTCTTTGGTTTGTCTCATGGTATGTACCAATCACTACTAGATCTACCTTAAGGGGTGTTCTGATCCATACATCCCAGATCCTCATCAAGGGGAGATCTGATCTACATCCTAGTTTTTTCTTCCATGTGGTGTTCCCATTGAACTGTAAAACTTAATGGCATGAAATATTTCCTCATAGAGACACACCTACTTGATCTTTCCCAAGGGATGGTTTGATCACTCTTGGATCTGTCTAAAGGGGAATTCTGATCCATCCATCCCAGATCCACTATAAGGTTCATTCTGATCCACATCCTTGGATCACCTCTATGGGGAATTCCCATCCACCTGTAAACCTTCCAAGTGTGACATTTTCCATCCAATTGAAACACCTCCTAAACCCATCTAAATGAACAATCCAATAACTCTTTAATTCAAATAAAGGGTAATTCTGATCTATCCATAAATCCCCACAAGACGTTAACACTGTTCTCATCTCTACAAGATATTAAACACATTCCCTGATCCATCTCAACCACAGATCATGATCTGTCTCTAGAGGATGTATAACTTGTTAGAAAACCCATAATACACACTCTATATAATACATGGGATGATTGTGGTAAAAATACTCTAAATAATTACTCCCCTTGTGTTGTTACATCTTGATCAGCATGAGATTCCATGAGTTCCACACCATAACATGTTTCAATGAGATTCCCACCCAAGAGAAAAAATATATGTGACCAATTCACCCAATGTAAATACATTACTAGTAATTATCAACATAAATAATCTCTTGAATGATGGTCTATTCCCTCTCAAGATGAGAAAAATGTTCACACAGAAGTAGTGTAATTAACTAGTACCCACAAAGATGTGTCACTAGAATTAGTTTCACAAACATGACTTAACTCTATGATGGAGACACAAACTAGGTGACATGTTCTAGAGAGAAATAAATGGATGAAGGTACTAGAATCTCATCCTTAAATTTCAATAAATGAGTATAAATTATAGTGAAACATACTTAACATATGTGTATATTAAATTATTATAGAGGAATATTCAGCATAATACAAAACTACATGCCCAGGATTGTAATAGTTTAGTGTATTTGGAAACCTAGAACTCATAATTATAATTTGATGAAATATATACAACATATTTTATAAAAATATTCCCCTTTAGTACTTTTCATAAACATACCCTACATAAAAAATTATTCACAACATAGGTAAAGTAAACATAATAAATTGTGATCTTGAATGCTCAGTAAGGGTAAAAAAGGTATATACATAATAATAACATGAACATAAGGGTATGTGAACATAACATATGAATTTCATACTCTATATATCATATAAATGAGTCATGACATAAATATTTGTAATTTTTAAGACATAGATAATAATGAAATCAAATAAAATGATTCTTGAGAATATAACATTGGTATAATATATAGACATGTGGCATGCATATAATAATATATAATTTTAATCATTTATAAATCGAAACAATTTCACTCATTATATTAAGGTTAGGAGGTCTGGCCCTCACATAAATGTATTGAAATGAAACTACATCTACATATATCATTATGGACATGAAATAAAGGTCCACTCATAACATTGTGAACATGTAATATGGTTCACTCATAACATTTTAAACATGTAATCAGGTTCACGCATAAAATTATGAACATGTAATCAAATTCACACATCACATCGTGAACATGTAATCATGTTCATGTATAACATTTTGAACATGTAATCAGAATCATGCAGAAAATTTTGAACATGTAATAAGTTTCATGCATAAAATTTTGAATATATAATAATATTCACTAATAACATTGTGAACATTTAATCAGGTGTGCACATAAAATATATAATCATATGTTATCCATCGTTACCCAATTAATTTTAGGGAGATATATATCTCACTCAGCACATAATAAAATGCTACATCCACATTCTATAAAGTAATAAAACATTAATCATATTAGGGCCCATAAAAAAGATGGATTTCATTAACATCAAATCATAACCCCTGAAATGAAATATGTACTATAAAAAATTAATCCTAAAATAACCTTTGGAAATGATATATGGTTCAAAATAATTTAATCATAGAATAACCCATGAAAATAAGTTTTTCTTGTAATCATTTTACCATTGTATAATCCATGAAAGAGAAATAGGTTTCATAAGAAACATTTCATCATAAATATAATCCATTAAAAATAATAAGAATAATGGTTTCCTAGAATAATATACCTATTAATGCATAAAATATATCCAATTATTTCATCATAGATGTAAAATAATTATGAAAGGATCATTTAAAGAATTTCTTCAAAAAAATAACCTTTCTGATTTGAAAATTGCTTTTTAAAACATAAAACATTTTGAAAACATTTTTCTTTGAAAGTAAACTTTGTGACATGTAAGGGATGATTTGAAAATAATTAAAACACTATTTACTACATAAATTTTTTTTAAATCCTTTTCCATGAAAAATTATCATAAAAATATCATTTTAAAACATTTTTAGAGCATTTTTAGAAAACATGGTTTTTGAATAACACCGATTTCTGACCGAAGAAAAAGATAACGTTATATTTTCTTAAAATGGTTTCATTAATGATTCTTAGTACCATATAGTTTGAAAATTGAATAATTACTTATATATAGAATGACTAAACATTGGAGAGGATAATTCATGATAATACTTGAGAGATAGATAATAAAAGTTCATCAATGGATGCATAATTGTAAACATTTCTGATAAATGATGATATTGTAGTAATAAACTCTTACCACTTTGTTATCATTGAACCGTAATCGCAATGATAGAATATAATTACATAAATCTTAAAATATCATGAAAATAAGAATATTTATTATACAACTTTTCAAATGGTAGTATATACAACTCATAAAATGATATAGGTACATAACATAACATGTTTCTCAAAGAAGAAAAGATTAGATAAAATTAATTTACTGATCATAAATTTTTGTATAATAATCATATAATAAATTAATTTTCAATATATACCTCACATAAAATAAACGAGTGGTGAATATTGTATTAGTTTTGTAGAAATAAAAGTGAGACTTGAAATCCCATTACTACATGATTAACTTTCGAATCATGATATGTGTAAAAGAATAAAGGAAAATTAAACATTGAATATAATTAAAAAAAATAAATTCATGATACCAAATTTCATAAGTTATTATATACATCACATAATAATAATATGTTTTTAACACATCATATATCTCATAGAAATAAATGTGAGACGAAAAATATGTTACATTAGTTATAACTCTCTTTAAAAATGTTCAAAAATCATGTATAATAAATATATTTTTATTATAAATCTATCAAATAACAAGTATTTTTATATATCGTAACATATATGACTTGATTATGGTGTTATATTACCAGCTTATTAACAAATTTCATGTTAATTTTATATTTTGGGTATGAACCGCTTTGATATTCCTATATACTTTGAACTATTATTATTGATATTATTAATTAGTTCGCAATTTAATTGTTTCCAGAATTTAAAAAATGATATAAATATCATATATATATATATATTCAGTATATAATTATTTATAAAAATATATAAAATGTTTAAATATGAATTGAAATACACCGTTTATAGAGACGGTAGGCCGTACGTATGCATGAACGTTGTTTCCATTTTATTGTAATATTTTAATGAAGTAAAAGTAAATGATATATATATATATGTATATATTATCTTTCCATTGTAATTATTATTCAATATGGATCACATATTTTAATTAAACTCATCTTTAATACATTACATGTGAAGCATGATCAAATCACATCGCTTTGATGAGGCGGTAGTCGAAACATCCATTAAAGAAGTTATCGTATTCCAAAAAAAATGGAAATCATAAAGATATGAATTATATAATAATTACATAACCTTATATAAATAATAATTATTATATATATCATGAAAAAAAATTATTTCTCTCATTATTCAGAACTTTGAGAGGTGGTAACAGAAAAATGAACGACATCGGTTCGTGAGGTAGTAGTTCATCGTACACATGAATGATGATAGTGCATCCCATTTGACGTAAGTGTGTGAAGATAAATGTATTAACCTTAAAATAATAAAATATAGGTATTTTGATGATACTTATGTTATTATATAAGTATTTAAAATGAATAATTTAAGGGTTGGAGTAATAAATAAAACAAAAGTTCTCGTTGAAAAACGTTAACTCTTCTTCGGTGAACTCATTTTAGTTTGCACCAAAGGACATTATTGGATTGATTTATACCAAAATTGATGGTTATAAGATAATAGGGGGTATGTTTGGATCTTATTTTTTAAGTTGAGGGATGATCCAACAGGTTTCAAAGGTGTAAATAACTAGGGGGTTAGTTCCCTTTTATATTGGAGGAGTGGAATTTCTGTAAATATAAAAAGGTAAACACCATTGAGATGCCTCCCTATCATAATGTGCCTCAAATAATGAACAATATTAAATAAAATAGGGGATATGGTCTAAATACGGTATTAAAATGTCTTTTGGACAAGTTTCTAGGTCGTTTTCCCTTTTATGTATAGAGATTAACAACTAAGTAAACTTGTTTTTCTCCAAATCACTTTAATTAATTTTTATTTATTTCACGATTTATTTTGTAAAAATCTTGGTTGGCCTTATGATAAGGTATATATTATTCTTATTCATAATTTTTAATCCATTTTTAAAAATTATAATCATTGAAGAGGTATAATTTAATTTAATATTATTCGCATTGATGGGACGAAACAATTGGGTTTTAAAGTAAAAATATTCGAATGTTTGAAATGTTTTTATATTAAATTTCAATTTGAAATTAATTACAGTGACTTAAATTAGAATATAATACATATTATTTACCAAAATATAATTTAAACTCAATTACAAATATAATTTAACTATATAAATATATTAGATTAAAAGTATTTTTTTCAATTCAAATGCAGTGCTTTTTAATATTCATCAAAAAGTAAAAATTCTCAAGAAAATTCCAAAAATTGACCGGAAGTAATTTTTGATATTAAAATTTAAAAGAAATATTTATTTTATTTGAAATAAAAATTATTAAATTTTCTATTGTTAGTTTTAAAATATTTCTCAAATTAAAATGTGGTAAAAAAAATTTAGAATAATACAAATTTTATACATAAAATTATATTTTTTTTCTTATTTTTTCGTAACAAACTTATTGGATAAATTTAAAAACATTTTCTATAATTGATAATATATAAATTCCATTTTTACCCCTAAATAATAGTTATTAATTTAATTTATTATGATAAAACACATTTGTGGACATAAAAATAGTTTTTCATAAAAAACACATCATCTATGTTGTATTGATTTTTAATATTATTTATAATAAATTTAAAGTTATTGAATTCATTTTATAAATATATATAAACCATATTTTTATAATTTAGTTAATATTATTAATATTTTCCATTCAAATATCTAGGTGATAACTATAAAAATATTTTAATAATACTATTAATAGTATATATTAGTTCGGTAAAACATAGTTATTTGTGTAAAGTAAGATATCGAAGGAAATATGCATTCTGTGTAACAAAATAAAAATATAGTTTTTCATGTGGTGAAATCCTAACACTGTTTTATATAAAAACCAATCTTAAATTTTTGTATCATGTAGTGAATGTTATAAAATAATTTTAAATTACTCAGAAAAAAAATAAATCATTAAAACTTGAGGTGTACCTATAACATACCACTGCCATTTTAACAGGTACTCCCTTATCCTCATAATGGATTTTCCCAACTTTAATATTTGGAGAATACCTATAATGGTGAATTCAGTGATTTGTTCGACTCTCAACATTAACTATCCTTTTCTACAGGATGTAGGAGGATTTCATTTCATGTAACCAGGTTACATGTAGTGTAACTATTGTTGGGTAATTTCCATGAAAGGGGATTCTTGTTGAGAAAGTTACACGTTATGAAATGGGGTTTCTCGATATGATTTCTTGAAATAAAAGAATTTAAATCCAAGGTTACAGATTTTTTAATGTATATGTACACTATGGATTTCACTATATGTAACTATATTACACGTCATGAAATGGTTTGTGTCTAATTTCTAAAATGTATAAGAGAATTTTTTTCATGGATCCTTCTCCAAACCTATTGGCTCCCAAACTAAAACCCATCCCACGTGATTTTGGGAGACTCATCTCCATCTAAACTGATTCTTTAAACATTAGATCTCTGTTACGGTTGTGACGTATCTCTTTGGGTAAGAAACCTTTCTACTTATTTATTGTTTTTTATCATGGTATCATTGTTGGGTGGAATCCTTGGATATATTAGTTTAATTTAGTGTTTTTTCTTTTTTTTCTATATCCTTCGAGCGATCTCATTATAGTGGTCTTTTCTTCTATTGATCTTAGTGTAGCAGGCGTTCATCTCTGAGGTATTTGGGTTTCCTCTCTTCTTCTGACCCTTTTTGTTTGGAATTATATCAATACTAAGGTACATGGATTGAGTTCTAGGGTCTTCCTTGGTGCTGTTGGGTTTCATTTTTAGTGGATTAAGTTGCGAGCGTGTGTGACCCAAGTTTTGAGGGAGGTAGTTTTATGTCTAGACAATGATAATGGATCTTGTTGTTTTGATTTCTAAATTTATTCATAATGAAGTATTGGATTCATTGTTTTGTGTGTGTTTAAAATAGTTTTCATTGAAAAATGTTTTTTCCCAAGTAATTAAAAAACGGAATGGAAAATGGGTATTTTCTAAGCATTGAAATGGTTTTGATATGGTTTTGATATAGTTTTGATATGGTTTTGATATGGTTTTGAAATGGTTTTCAAAGTATTGAAATAAATTGTAAAAAATTACATTGGTTACCTTGGGAACTTATATGGAAGGTTTATCTTGAGGCCATCATCCATTATTTAGTGACTATTAAAGATGTTTGTCTCGGGGCTTTTCTCTATTTACTAAGCATATAGTTCTTGGGGACCGATATTGACACTTTGGGGGGATTACTCATGGGGTATTCCTCTTCTTCCTAGGCCCATTGTTCAAGGATTTGCATTTGAGAACTTGATTAATTGTGGTGCGAGTAGTTTATTCCCTAGACCTGCAGTATTCCTCGGTGCTGTGATGTATTTTATTCTATTTTGTTTTGCTTGGATTTTTGATTTAGCCTTGATATGCAAGTTTATCCTTGTGGAAAATTATATAGAAAATTTGATTTCAAATTGATACACCTTCTTTTGTTTAGAACTGTGGAAAAAGGGAAATTTTTACAATGTTATCTATAAAACTTATTTACTTCTTATCTTTCTATGTGTTTACTTAAAATAAGCATACAATATTTTTTTATAGAGACTATATATGGAACACTTGGGTAGGATCCTACTGACCCTGTTAGGTCACACCCTATACACCTCTTCGATGGTGTGTAGACCATTATGTGTCTTCCAATAAAAGTAAATTCAAGGTGTGATAGTGAGGTGATGAGGTTCGTGATAGTTGGTTGGGTAGCTAGTGGTGATATGGTGGGAGTCTGTCCCTACCATCATTTTGAGTTGATGTTTGGTTTTTAGTCTTTTATTGTTAGATTTGTCTTAGAGTTTTTGATACTTGTTTAGTTGTATATTTCCATTATTTTCTTATAGTTATGGCATATTTATCTTGTCTATCATCTAATGTTATTTTTTTAATATATATATGCCACATGCTTGATTAGGTTGGGTGGACTCGTTCCCTTTAGTTCGTTGTTCGATGCATGGGTGTTTTTTGCAAGCTCGTGGGGATCGGGAACTCTGTTCAGGTATGTAACGGAATAGGTTGGGTTCTATGTTTGAGGGAAACCTAGGTTGGATCGTTACAATTTGGTATCAGAGGAGGTCTATCATTAGGAGTCCAGGTCTTGGGAAATTTATTACACTATAGATAAAATTTTCGTGACTTGAGAGGTATGTTGTGATAAGTGTCTGGCCAGATCTTATCATAACGAGACTCAAGTTTCCCTCAAACATTTGGATGTGTGTCTCTAGTATTAGTTTTTTTTAATCTCAATTTTTTCTTATGGGTTTTATAGTTTGAACTGATATTTTTTTGTCTGATCATTCTTATGTTTTGGAGAGCAATAGTATGCCTCTGAGACGTCTTCCATGAGTTTATAAGGAGGGTGAAACTGATGATCCTAAAGTGAACCCACCTATATATCAGAATATAATTGAGACTATCATATGAGAAGTTTGGTTTGCTGATAAAGATATACCACGAGTTTATAATGCTATTATTGAGGTACAACTAGGAGCTGGAGGAGAGAGAGATATATCATGGGAACTCTTGCGTGAGAAGTCACATCCCTTTAAAGGAATGACTAAGCCTCAAGAGGTGGAGGACTAGTTGGACATGATCAATCAGATCTTTGAATTTCTAGAAACACCTGAGAATATCATAGTAAAGTTTTCATCATTCATTCTTGATGGTTCTTGTAAGCTATGCTGGGATTATATGGTCCAAGAAGACAGACACATGGGCAAGGATTGCAAGGGTTTCAAAAACCTATTCTTTCATTAGTTTTTTCTAAATTTCTTGATGATATAAAATTCTCTAGAGTTCCAATATTTAAAACCGGGAGAGTGTTTGGTTTCCACATACAGAAATCATTTTTCTAAGCTTGTTTATTTTTTTCTCAATTGTGGTGAGGAATGACAAGAAAATGGATCAGAAGTACCTACATGGTTTATAATAGAATAGTATATCATAGGTTTTCATATTGAATATTTATACCTATGTGGAGATCGTAGATAGAGATATCATGGGAGAATCAAAAATGGTAATAAAGGTTGGATTTTCCACCTCTTCTCTTCCATTGGGTGGTAGCTTCAGTGGTGTACATATGAAGAAGAGGAAGTGGAAAAATCCTCATAGGGGTAGTGGAGTTTGGTATTAGCATCAAGTCTCCTCTTCACTATTTGTTATAGTGGTTAATGTCCCTATGACTTTCTATCATTTTGTCAAAGGAGGACACAACTGGTGTTCTTTTCCTATGCTCTAAAAGACATGCAACAACAGTGGACATGTTGGTCACTTATAGTGCTTCTATCAAGCTATTACTATTCCTTATGATGGTTAGGGTTAGATATCTCCATAGGTTATGGTGGTATAGTCAGAAGCTTCAAATACTATAAGGCTCTAGCCACAGGCCTCAAGAGTGTAGAATTTTCACACAATAGATGAGTTTCTAGTGGAAGTTGATATAGGTCCAACAATAGTGAGAGGTACTATCTTTATTGAATCATTAGTAGAAATTGATTTATTTGATACTGGTATCTCCCACACATATATATCTGCACATTTTTCTAATGTTCATAAACTTCTGACGGAACTTATTTCCTTTAAAATGGAGTTAGAAACAACTCTTGGTAAGAGGAAAGAGCAGGGGTTCCAGTGTCGCTCTTATTAGTTAATGATAGTTGATATGGAGTTTATTTTGGATTTTCTCATTCTTGATCTGGATTTGGTTGATGTCATCATAGATATAGATTTTCTATTCGCTCATCAAGCTAAGGATGATTGTTCTCATCAACGTGTTTTGTTTCTTACTACTGATGGTAGCTCTTATGCATTTCAGGGGGAGTGGGACCTATGGTCTGATCGTGTAGGACCGTCCCACCTAGAACATAGGAGTTTGTTGGTTGTTGTTGAGTTTAAGCCATATGATGTTTCTTCTGTTTGATGATCTTCATATTGTTTTTTGAGACTTTCCTGATTTTTTTCCCATTCAACTTCTCGAGTATAATTCTAGAGGTAGATGTATATTTTATGATTGATTCGGTTCTAGGTACATAACTGATATCGATACCTTATTATCATATAGCACCAGTGGAGATGAAAGAGATCAAGATTCAGTTGGATCACCTATTTGAAAAAAAAATTATTCTTTCTACCATTTCACCTTGGGAAGAACCTATTTTCTTTTCCAAGAAAGAAGATGGTTCACTTTGGTTATATGTGAACTATCAAAAGTTTAACTAGGAAATGGTTAAGAAAAAATATCATTTACCTCATGTGGATGATCTGTTTGATCAAATAAAGTGGGCTAAGTGGTTTTCAAATATGGATCATCAGTCAGGTTATCATCATTTCACTGTTTGAGAGTATGATATATCGAATACAACCTTCAATAGAAGGTATAGTCATTCTAAATATCTTGTGATTCCTTTCGGTCTGAATAATGATCATGTAGTTTTTGTGGCTTTGATGAATCACATATTCCATCAATAGCATAACACTTTGTTTGTAGTGTAAGTGGACTGTAACACCCCGACCCTAATTATCTAGAGTCGGTGCATTATTACATAACATTGGCATGATCATGAGAAAGATCAAGTCTCGAAAGACCGATTAGTTTAGTAGCCTTGGAATAACTAGATACATCCATAAATTTTTACATTACATCATAAAAAAAAACATCTTGTCTTCATATCCCCTCATACTATCCCTGCAGGTCATTCATAAATTACTTCTTCATAATCCTGGGAAAAATAAAACATTGAAAGGGGTGAGCTCGGATGCTCAGTAAGGATAACATTATAGCAGAAGCTTTCATAAATAAGCATAAACACTTAAGGCAATTTATAACTAAAACAAAAGCCTTTTAAAATTGAACTTCAACATAGTATGGCAAAAGTAAAATGAAATAATGCCATTTACTTACTCACATGGATATTCTACTAGTCTAATGATCACATGCAATATCAATAACCACTTTCATAATGATGGAATGCATAATGCCAGACTATCATAACCACATAGTCAAGGCCTCGTGCCAAGACTACAAATAAGATTTTGTCAAGGCCTTGTGCCAAGACACTAGTTTGTCTCATGAGACCTACCGATGCATCGAGGAGCTATAGCGGGCTCCACCCGTCACTTATTAAGTCCAATGCATTCCTCATATGAATAGGTTTAAGCATAAAATAAACATTCGTATTAAAACTAGCATACGAAATGTCAATACTTTAACCACAAACCATGAATGGTATAAAAATAGAACATCCACAGTCAAATATAACTCATTTGATACAATATGGAAGATTGTATTGTATCACATTAACCTCAATCATGAATAATGAAGGATGTTGACATAGATGAAAATAATCATCAAAACTATTTGAGAGAAATATCCCCCTTTTCTTGAAAACATTTAAAAGTCACACTATTTATCAAGAAGCCATTTAAAAATAGATTTTTGAATCAAAGTGTCCCATACCTCTTTGAAACTTTTTAAAAGGAGTTTTAATTTGTAAACTTTAATGTCCATATAAATAAATCCTTAAAACCATTTTTTAAAACATGGACATTAATGAGAAAGATTTAGATGAATAAGTCTTTAAATCATTTTAAAATCGTATTTTAGTTAGAGATTCTAACCAAAAGAGAGACACTTGAATGAAAATAATTGAGGTAATCAAAACTTTGTAATATCATGAGAATAAAGGGAATTCATGATATACTATGTCAAGGTACATTATATACACCACATAAAAGTGATTTGGTGTATATCAACAAAGAAGTCTCAATGGAATGTAAGTTGAGATGAAATCTCTCATAAAGGCCATATCCTTAGGTTAAGGATAAATCAATAACATAATTATGTGTGAAAAATATAAATACACTAAATATGATTGGATATTCAGTGTAAAACAATCAAAGTATATTCACACATATTCCTGTAAAAACAACACCAACGAATTGGATGTTTAACTCAACAAATGGTGAAAGAGTTAAAATTACTCTTATCAAATTCATATCAATGACTTGAGAATTTTCAATGGAGTGATTATGTGTATCAAAAGTATATCCACAGGAAGGGGAGTGGAAATTATGACATAATCAAATGAATAGTGATTCCACACATAATCTTGGGGTAATATAATCAATGAAATATGCGTAAAGCCAAATGAGTGGAAATTGAAATCTCAAATTCCCTTATTGATTAGGCAACTTAAGAAACAAACACCCATGAAAGAAAGATCATACAATTATGATGTAAATACCCATAAAATAAAGTATATTACACAATGAATACAATCATGGGCAGTACACATACACCACATGCAATAAATAAGTGGTGATCAATGGAATTCTCACGGAATTAAAAGTGAGATAAGAAAACCCTTACCACGTTAATCAACTGAGTCGCATGGACAAAAGTTAATAACCACCAAATGATTTACAGAATAACATGAATATAAAGTGAATCATGATAATATATATCAAATGGAAGTACACAATACACCACTTTCAATAATTTAGTAGCGAACAATGGAAATCTCACGGAATTGAAAGTGAGATAAGAGAATCCCTTACTTTGTACTTTTTCCTTGGTCGATGGTAGGTTTACCTCCTGTATAATGGTGAAATAATTGTTATTGAATAATACAAGAATCATTTACTTTAATATGATATCATATATGATCTTTTAACATTGATTTGTTAATAATATCTTAGTATTAACGCCGTTTCGGGTGTTAACTTACTCATTTTCTTTTATATGTTTTGTTACATAAGTCATGTTTGTTGTATCTTATTAATATCCAGAATGATATCAAGTCCTTAAAAATCATTTTTAAATCATTAAATGATAATTATACTTTAATGGATACGATGGATAATGAATCTCATCGCGTTCGTGGAGACGGTAGTCCGTACGTACGCACGAACGCTACTTCCATTTAATTTTTTAATTTTTTATTTTAAAAGAATCGAATCCAAATGATACATAGGTATATTACTATTCCAGTATAATATAATATTTTATATATGTTACTTAAGTTCATTAACACCATCCTTTATACGTTCCATGTGTGGTATGAACGAGTCATATCATTTTAAGGGGGCGGTAGTCCGCACTTCCTCAAATGAAATTATCGTATGTATATACGACATGAAACGAATAATGGTATGAAATAAAATGGAATTACAGAAGCTTATATATAAAATATATATCATTAATATCATATTTAATTACAGTGCCATCATAATGTCCACCATGAGAGGCGGTAAGATGTTTTTGAACAATCATCGTTTCGTGAGGCGTTAGTTTGCCATCCACAGAAACATTATGTTCATCATCCATTAGATGGAGTTGTGTGTATGTGTAGTTTGAATACTTCTTATAACAACATCCTAGTATATTGAGGATACTGTTGTTGTTACAAAAGAAGGGAAATAAAAAGAGTTTGGGGGTTGAAGAAGCAAAATAAATGAAAATAATTTAAGAGAAATCGTTACCTTTAATTTAGGTAACTCACTTTGGTTGGAACCAAAGGACTTGTTGAAATGCTTTCTGCCTAAGGGGAAGCTTCAAGGAGGAGGAGAGGGATGTGGGGAGCTTAGTTGGGCAGAGTTTTGACGAGCCAAGTGGCTTGAGAGGTGTGAGGAAATGAGAAGGAGGAGTGCCCTTTTATAAGAGGGGTGAGGGGCACCTTTGGAAAAGCTAGAAATATTAATTTATAATAAATTCATATTCGGTTTCCAATGGCTCCAAAGTTGACTATTCAAAGGTTGAGGTGGGGATAGGTCGAAAACAACTCATCCAATAGAATTTAGACAGGTTTGGGTACTTATATTAACCTTATCTTTAAGTATTAACTCTAAGTTAATTAGTTTTACTTTTACAATGTCTCTTTGTATTTTTATATAATATGGTTAATAAACTTACTATATACATCCAAGCGACCCACAAGTGGTCCATTAATGATGAACCTATCCTGATATAAGTCTTTTGGCCGAACCTTAGATTTTTAGGAATTTAATATCAATTAATAATATAATATTTGTTTTAAGAACTCTTTTATGTCAATTTTGACACTATTCAATAGTTGATTTTTTTGAAACTCATAACAGATTGATTACTTCGAAAAAAGTCAATTAAATCAATCATAATATATCATATTATCCTAGAAAATTAGTTTAATTCATTAAAAGTTTCATATTATATTTATTTGGGTATTTATAATATCACTTATTTTAATTTTTCACTATTATAGTAATTACTGCATCATCATTGTGTCATAAATAAAATAGATTATTTAATGTCTAAAAATTATAAATAAAATATAATTATGTAGGAAATCTTTTTAGATTTCTAATGAATATTTATAATAGAAAATCCAACATGTATAACCCTATGTAAAAATTGTTCTTCTAAAAGATGTAAGCTTATGCCATTTTTATTTTTATTTTAGCTTTATTAATATAATGTGTCATTATCACTTAAAAGTGGATCCATGGGGTCCCAAAATAGACCCAAAGATGCCCATGGTCGACCATGTATCAACCAATAGGGTTAAGACACGTTTTAGGGTAATTTAGTATTATTATAATATTATTTTTTTAACCCTTATTTACCGGATTTACCCTTAACCATGGTAAATAAAATATTTACCGCAGTAATTATTCAAAATGTCTAAAAATAAAAGTTACCTATTTACACAATTTGGACATCCTGATTCCAAATATGGAATCCATTTTTCTAAATTCAAAACACAGAAGTGGCAGAAATTAATTTAAAATTAATTCCCGCTGTCAAAACAAAAAACGTGTTTTTAAGAGATAATAACTATCAAAAGATTGACACTTGTTTATGTTCGGTTTAATTGTAAAATTATGTCCAATGACCAACATTATATTAAATGGTAAAAATATATTCTAAATATACTTTAAAACCACTCAAATTCACAATTTATCACTATTAATTATTTTGATTAAAAAAGTTGTTTTTAATTAAAATTTAGTAATTTTCACTATTCATCAAAATATGAAAGTTATCCGAAAAGTACCAAAATTTCACCTTAGGCTAAATTCGATATTCCGAATCCAAAAATGAAGTTCATTTTGAAATATAAAATATATATAATTTCAAAAAGTAGGTATTACTATTCATAACGGCTAGTTTGATTGGTTGTGGTGTGTTAAAATCTCGAAGTTGCGTACAATGCACGTCATTGCATTATTCGAAAGGAAACATACCGAGGAAGCTTGGGGTGTTACATGGACAATATTTTAGATTATTCAAAATCCAAGACATAGAACAATCACCATCTGAGTTTGGTTCAAGAAATTTTTAGAAGTCACCATTTGTATGGAAATAATTCAAAATTTAGTTTCTAGATTCAATAAGTGAGGTTCTTGGGGTATAGAATTTCTGGGCATGGCTTATCAGTTCATCCAGAGATGGTAATGGTTGTTTTTTTGTAGAAGGAACCATATAATGTCTTTGAGATATGAATCTTCCTTGGTATTTTTGGATACTACTGATGGTTTTTCAAGGACTTATCTAAGATATTGCGACTAATGATTTCTCTTACTAGGAATGTAGGGAAATTCATCTGGGATGTAAAATGGTAGACTTCTTTCAATTAACTATAAAATTCATTTGACATCGGATCCTATTATGATTATACCTATGCCCGGTAAGGGGTTTATGGTGTTTTTCAATGATTCGGGTTTTGGTTTGGGAATTGTACTAATGCAAGATTACCATGTGGTAGTTTACAACTCTTTTAAGCTTCGACCGCATGAAACAAATTACCCCACTCATGATTTAGAGCTTATTACAATCATGCATGAACTTAAGTGTTGGTGGAATAATATTTTTGGGGAAAGGTTCACTATCTTATCTAATCATAATTGTCTAGGTTATATAATTTCTTAAAATGACCTAAATCTCATATAGATGTTATGGGTAGAATACCTTCAGACATTTGACTACAAATTCACCTATACCCTATGAAAGGGGAATGTTTTTTAAGACACTCTAATCTGAAAAATACCTTCACAGGATATTCTGGAATTGAAGTAGGAGTGAAACCTTATGGTTCTTTTCACTCAGTTGCACCTAGATACATCAAAGGATTTTTAGGTATGGTTCTGACAAGTGTTCAATTATCATCATCTCTCATGGAGTCTATTTCATAGAGTCATCAGTTGGATGATGAGTTACATATGAATCAAGAAATCCATTATCACTGGAATACCATTTAGGGTTGGTCTCTTTCTTCATATAGTATGCTTCAATTTAGGAAAAGGAGTTTGTTCCCAACATTTGTGAGAATTTTAGTCTAGTTTGATTTCCATATCTCTTCATGGGTCATTCATTCAGGAACTATGAAGATGTATTATGACATGAGGAGAGAATCTAGTGGTCGATTATGAAGCATGACATCAAGGAGTTTGTGTGTCGTTGTTACACCTTTCAATGGATAAAGGCAGAGCACTTGAAACCTTATGGGTTGCTTCAGACTCTTCTAGTGCTGGTTTGGAAATGGGACAAGGTATTCCTGGATTTTTTTTATTGGATTACCATGAACCCCCTAAGGGACTAATGCTATTTGGGTGGTTATTGATTAGTTAACTAAGTCTACTCATTTCATTCCGATCAAAGACACCACTAAGGTAGAAGATCTAGGTTGTTTAATGTGAAGGAGATTGTGAGGTTACATGGGAGTCCATCATCTATTATTTTTGGATAGGTATCCTAGGTTTACCTCAAGGTTCTAGAGGAGTCTCCAAGAGGATATGGGAACATACGTGAAGTTGATCATAGCTTACCATCCATAGATAGATGGTTAAACAGAGTGAGTAATTTAGATTGTAGAGAATAGGCTTCGCACCTTTGTCTTGGATTTTATAGGATCATGGGATAGCCGTCAAGGAATAATTGAGTTTGTTTACAACAACAATTATCAGTCATTTTTAAGAATGGATCCCTTTGATGCGTTTTATGGTTGCCCATATATATAACTGCTTTGTTGGGATGAGGTGGGTGAAGTATCATTATTTGTACCATGTTTGGTTTAGGAAATGTCCACAAAGATTCAAGAACTACATCGATGTCTGGTTATAGCCCAGAGTCAATATAAATCACATAAAGATTGGCATCATCTACCTGTGGAGTCTTTTATAGGTGACTGGATTGTTTTGAAAGTTTATCCTTGGTTGGTTCACTGTCGACTTGGAAAGAAGGGAAAGTTCACTCTGAGATATGTTGGAAAATTTTATCTCACTGAGTGGCTCAGAAAATTATCTTATCAGTTATAATTTCTGGTTTATTTGATAGGTATTCATGATGTTTTACATATATCTCACCTTAGGAAATATCACCTTTACCCCACTCACATTCTGAGTTGGGGAGAAATTGAGTTAGAGTTAGATGATTCTATTCTAGAGAAAATAGTTGAGATCATTGACTTTCAAGTGAAATTATTATGTGTAAAGTTTATTATTTTGGTCATAGATCTATTCAAATAAGGATCATATTATGATGATACTTGGGAACAATAATTTTCGATGTGGGAGCAGTGGCCTCATCTATTTCTGAGGATTATATCTTCCACATGACTTTTCAGGGACATAAAGTCTTTATGGTTGGGAGTTTGTAACATCACGTTACCATTTTATCATGTATTCCCTTATACTCATCATGGTTATCCTCTCCTTTTAGATTTTTAGGAAACCTATAATGGTGAAGTCATAGATTATTTGGACTCTCGAATTTAACCAGCCTTTTTTACATGATGCAGGAAGATTTAACATCGAGTAACTGGGTTACACATCGGATAACTTTTGTTGCATATAATCCTTGAAAGGGGATTCATTCTATGAAATTTACTTGTAGTGAAAATGGTTTCATGTTGTGACTTCTTTAAATAAAATATTTTAAATATGAGTTGATTAATTTTTTGTTGTACTTGTACACTATGAATTTCAAGGCGTGGAACAATTATACACATCATGAAACAACCTGCATTGAGTCTTTAAAATGGTCGAATGAATGTTTTTTCATGGATCCTTCTCCAAAAATATTTTCTCCCAAATCAAAATTCATCCCATGAAATCTTGGAAGACTCATCTCCATCTAGAATAATTCATTTGATGTTGGATCTTTGTTGTGGCTACGGTGTGTCTATTCGGGTAAGCGACCTTACCACTTCTTTATTTTTTTTTATCATGGTATCTTTGTTGAGTGGCATCTTTGGATCTGTTGTTTTATATTAGTGTTTTCTTATTGGCTTCTTGAAGATTCATTCTGTGATCTCATTCGGGAGTCATTTTCTTCCATTGATCATAGTACGGCAGGCGTTCATCTTTTGAGGTACGCGGGTTTCCTATCTTCTGTCGACCCATTTTGTTTTTTTAAAGATGAGGGGACAAGCCCCACAAATTTATTTATAAAATAAGTTCAAAGGGATAAATACATGAAAATAGTGCAAGAAAATACATTAAAGTTTCCTCCATTTGAGACCAATCTTTTTCCTTATCTTGTCACCAATTTTGCGTTCTTTGTCTCTTAGTTCATTCCACATTTTGCCGCTGAGACGCCCCCGACCTCTTCCTCCATAGTAGCGATCTGAAATCTCTTGAGCTTGCTGCAATATCATTTCAATATCTTCATCAGAGCTGGATGTTTGATCATCTTCCTTCTTCTTCATTTATTAATTTCTTTTCTTTTTCTTTTGACTTCTTGTTCTTGCTTGTTTCCACTTACAATCACCTATTTCTGTTTTGTCATCTTCATTCTCTGCTGAAATAGGTACCTGCATATTGGCAATCTGAGATTCAAAATACACTCCCCTCAAAGGATTCATGATTCCAGCCCCTGCTGATGGCTCCAAATCTCTTAGTACAAGAGAAACAAGTTCAGTATTAGAAGAAGCATTAACAGATTTTAAAGGAGAAACAGTGTGATCAACATCCCTGCACTACACACTATACATTTTTTCCACCGAAGAAACCATATTAGAGTTGGTTGTCCCTTTCTAAGCTTGTGTTTAGAAGTAAATAAATCCTAATTTTCATGGATTCGATTCTAGGTTATTTGTTAGTGTTGTTGGGTTTTCTTTGTGGATCTCATGGAAAGAATGTGTGACCCAAGTTTTGAGGTAGGTGGTTCCATCTATAGACATTGATAATGAATCGTGATGTTTTTAATTACAAAATGATTCATAATGAAATATTGGATTAATTGTTTTCTGTGTTTTTGAATATATTTTTCTATGAAAAATGGTTTCTCCCTAGTTATTGAAAAATGGAGTTGAAAATGGTTGTTTTTTGAAGCATTTAAATGGTTTTGATATGGTTTTAGAATGTTTTTCAAAGCATTGAAATAAATTTGTAAAAAGAGCACATGGGTTACCTTGGGTACTAAGGTGTAAGGTTTATCTTAAGGCCATTGTACTTTGTTTTGTGATTATCGACATGATTTATCTTAGGTATTTCTTATATTTACTAGTATCATTGTTCTAGGAGATCGTTATTGACATTTGGGTGGTTTACTCATGGGGAATTCATATGCTTCCTAGGCCCGTTGTTCTAGGATCGGAATGTGTGCACTTGATTGATTGTGGTATGAGTAGTCTACAGCATAGACCTATAGTATTACTTCGTGTTGTGATTCTTATTCTTCTTCTTTTATTTCTATTCTTTCTATGTTATCCTTGATATGCATGTTTATTCTTGTGGAAAATGATATGGAAATTGTTCCTTGAAATTGATACACCTGCTTTTGATTAGAACTATAGAAAAAGGGAAATATTTACTATGTTTCCTATAAAACTAATTTATTACTTATCATGCCATGTTTTTACTTATAGTAATCATAAAAGAATTGTTATATAGATACTTGATATAGAATAATTGGGTGGGATCCTACTAAGCTTGTTAGCTCACACCCTGTGCGCTTCTTTGGTGGTGCATAGACCTTTGTCTATCTTCCAATGTAGGGAAAATAAAGGTGCTATAGTGAGGTAGAGAGGTTCTTCTCAGCAGGATGGTTAGTTAGGGAAAATATGGTGGGATTCTATACCTACCATTGTTTAGAGTAGCAGTTTTTTTATTCCTTTGTTGTTGGACTTGTCTTGTAGTTTTAACTACTTTTTCAGTTTTTTGTTTCTGCAGTTTTATTATAGCTATGGCATATTTATCTTGTGTGTCTTCTGTTGTTCCTTTTTTTAGTAGATATATGCCATGTATTTGATTAATTTGGGCAAAATCATTCCCTATAGTTCATTTTTTGATGATCGGGTTCTTGTCTCCATCCCATGGGGATCAAGAACTTCCTTCATGTTTTTAAATGAATGGGTCAGGTGCCGAGTTTGGGGGAAACATGGGATTGTTCTTTACAACCCCTCATAAATTTAATTTCTCCCTCAAAAGTTTTTTGGGTCATCAATGATTTAATATAAGAATGTTCTTTTCATGGTAACCCACTTTGAAAAAATGAATACTAAAATTTCCTTTAATAATGGAATCGTGGAGCCATAATAATCACCCAATGTAACTCATAACTAGGTTTCCACATAGGGGAACATATGTGGAAAGTGAAAACATATAATTATAAGAGTAAACTAACATTAAAATAATGATGGACAGTGATAGAGAACATTGATCAGTATATGAGGGTGACACAGATAAATATTATGATCACAAAAACATAAATATGTAATGATCCAAATGACCATCTGATTCACCGGTAATTAAGGTACTAGGATAACATTTTTAGTTTTCAATATCCTTTTCCTACTATTGAATAATTTTTTCAAAGAAAATATACTTACTTTATTTCATTATTATATATATATTCACAATCTCGCCCTTTGTTTTTGCCTTGATAATTTCCCACTTCATCTCTTACTTTACTGAATGAAGGTGAGTTTTTCATTGCTGAAGAACTAACAGATCATGAGGTCCATAAATAAAATGAGAAGTCATTTTATCTATATTATATTAAAATCACAAAAAATGGTTGTCATAGTTTATCCAATATGCATAGATTCTCATATAGAGAGATAATACTTTAATCTCTAAAACCTCTTCCAATGGTTAACTTAAACCATTTCATAAATGGGTAACTTTATAACCCTTTCAAAATATGAAAATCCAAATCTTTAGAAAGAAGGTAACTAAATTTCTTGAAATCAGCTAAACATTTATCCCCTAAATATCATATACTATCTTCTACTTATCACATAAAAAACATTTGAATACATTAATCATGTACTCTCTCAAAATGTGGTAATAGACTAAATTACCATAAATCCTTATACAAAACATGAATTCTTCCTTATTACAGTGATTATAGGATATATTTCTTAAATAAAAAAATATTTTAAACTTAATCATGATATTATAATCCTCGGTCAAAAATTACTTTATCAGTACAGATGTTATAAATACTACCCATTTTACATTATCCTAATCATCATCTCTTTATCCATGCTAGATAACATTTTCTCTTCTTCAGGAAGAAGTTAAAGTTTATCTTCCCTTAATGTAAACATTCTATTAAATAATTTTTCTAGTTTATCAGTATCATTTAAAATTTTCCAGTAAACTCATAAATAAAAACTTTTAAAAATATTCCTTATTTACATAATAATTTATATGACATAATACTTTAATTCAAATACATTAATATTTTTTATTATTCCATTACTTCCTTAAGATATTAACAAAGATTAATTATCTTATTCCTTAATATTTCATTCCAAAAATATAAAATAAGAATCATGTCTACTTATTTTAAACATACTTATAAGAAATACTATTAAAAAAGATCAAACCTTTCATATGTCGCTCATGGTCTCTTCATCATCATTATCAAGACCATTACTATTATAACATAATGGAGTCTATTATTCTCATCCATTATATTAACTGAACTTTTTATTTTCCTATTGAAGTTTCTTACATTGCATACTTCTATACATAACATATTCTTGTTCCCCTAAGACATTCACTCATAGTATCTAGATAGGGATGTAATTTCTTGGAAATCACTCTATCAATCCTTTACCAAAATTATAGGACATTTTATTAGACATTGACTCATCCTTAAACTTATCCATAAATAATTACATAGACATATCCATAGAAATGTCCCTAAGGATCTAACTAAATATATCTCATTCAAGTTCCCCAAGTTTGTATAAACCATTCCTTTTATAAAAACTATAAAGACTCATGCATAACATATATGGATATTACATCATTTTTTGTGAATATTCATTACATTATATAATTTCAAGTCCCTGGTCCATAATAGTTTATTGTCTTCAGGATCTTGGAACATATAATTCTAATTTGGTGAATGATCATCAACTTCTCCCATATAGATTATTCCCTTTATTACACTTCATAATAATATCCTACATAAAAAATTTCTCAATAACCTATAGAATTAAAAAACTACAAAGGGTGTTCCCAAACTCCCAGTATGGGTAGACAAGGGAGATACATAAGCATTAAAAGACCAAAAGTTTATTAGAACATAACATATAATGGTAAAAACCTTCATATCAAAGATCATATACAAGATTCATGACATAAAAAATGGTAGATCATGTGACTTGGATTATAAGGAAATCAAATAACATGATTCGTGAGAGCATAACATTTTCATAATACATAAAATTATGGAATAAACATAATCTTATAATATTGTGAAAAGTATAAATAAAAAAATATTAACTCATTATGCTAAGAACATGAAATGAGACCCTCATATAAACTTATGGACATTCAATCAGGTCCACACATATCATTATGGACATGAAAGACAGTCCCACATATAACATTGTGAACATATAATCAGGTTCACAAATAACATTGTGAACATGTAATCAGGTTCATGAAAAACATTGTGAATATGTAATGAGGTTTATGTATAACATTTTTAATATGTAGTAGAATTAATGAATATCATTGTGCACATTCAATCTTTATCGCACATAACATTGTGAACATGTAATCTGGTTCATGAAAAACATTGTGAACATACAATCTGGTTCATGAATAACATTGTGAATACATAATAAGGATCACTCATAACATTGTTAACATATAATATGGTTCCCACATAAAATATATAATAATGATGTATCCTTATTTACCTAATGCATTGGATGGATATATATGACCCACTCATCACATAATAAAATCATATATCCCTGTGGTACAAAATAATAAAACAATTATCATATCATGACCTATAAAAAATGATGGGTTTCAAAACCCTCATTTTATAACCCATGAAATTAAATGTGCATTGTAAACATATCATAATATCATAACATAGTTTCCCTAGCCTTTTACATGTATTATTAAATGATTTTAAGCATAATTATCCATCAAATTAAAATCCAAGGATTGTAAAGTCTAATGTCATTGGAATATTACATTTAAAAAACTGAGAACATAAAAACAGAAAAAAAAACATATTTATTTTAAATAGTCATAAAGAGATACTAACTTCCATTGATAATGACATGTGGAATACATGAACATAAGGGATGAGATAAAAATCTCACTAAGGGTATAAACATAGGAATAATGAAAAGAACAATGGTTAGAAGGCATAACATGATTACATAAAATGGAATTGAATATAAATAAACATAAGGAAGAAAAAAATGTATAAAACTTGTGCATTTAATCATGGAATTATAGGAATGTGGAAACAAAAAAATATGACATAAGCATGTGTTAAGGCTAACTTCCAAGACTATTACACATGGCAGACAAAGTCCCATAAAGGAATTAGGTTTTCTCCTTATCCTAACATAATTTCTAATGAGACTGAACATTACCCAATGCATTAGTGTGATATCTGGGTGCACCCATGTTAACATGATCATTAATATGTTCCCCCCATATATAATTATACATAAGGAATCAACCATAAACATAAGGGTTACCCATGGAAAGAAATGGGCATCGTAAAAATATCATAGGACATAACGAATTGGTGTATCCTAATAGATTCCATGAAAGAGTGGATTAAAATCATAAATGGAAATTAATAAGGGAAATTATTCATAAAACATGAAAAGTTATTTTAAATTGAATTGAAAAAATGTAAAAAAAGTGTCTGATAAACTTTAGAAATGATCCAATTTAGTGCAGTTTATGGGGAAATTTTTATGATTATTTAAAATGGAAAAGGAAAATTTTTTGTATAAAAACAAGAAATAAAGCAACATAATATTTTATGATACAATTAATTATTTTATAAAAATAATGGTGTCTTAAAAATTATTATGAATTTCACCTGAAAATGGGTAAAAACCCATGATGTTTCCTTTAATCGGGCTTTCTTATAGTGAAGAATAGAGAAGGTATTTTTTATAAAATTGTATTTACATAAAAAATAGGCATGTAATGATCTAGATACATGATTTGATAACATATATATAATATTTATACAAAAAATAAGAGTTACATTTGGTTAACAAGAGAGAAAGCATAACCTAAATGAAAATTGGAGGTTTGGAAAGGATCCTTTACCTTATGTCTAAAAGTGTTATGCACTTGATCTTAATAAACTAGATAATAAAATTAAATAATAAATTAATTAATTTTGAACCTTATCAACATGTATTTGATTAAGTATAATTTATTATTTTCATTAATGTTATTTTAGATGTTTTATATATTTTTATTTCATCAGTCATGAGTGATTATTTTCTCAGCTTTCAAGATTGGTTCACTTGTATAATAGTATAGAGGTTCATATAAAATGATTATAATAATAAAAAATTGAAATGATATGTTATTAATGATTATCTAAAATATGAAATGTTTATATAAGTTATTTTGTTATATGAGGTTAGGATGGATCATTAGATAATACAACAGTAATAATCGTTTAGATTATTTTAGCATCTTTTTAATCATTACGAGCTTGTTTTGTTTCATCATTTAATATCATGTAAATAAGTTAGTTAAAAAACATAAAAAAATTTGATAAAATAAATTTTAAAATCTGTTTCAACCATTATAATGGTTTTATATCTAGCCTTGAAATAGATAAAGGATAATGAAAACTTTTCATCTTTGAGGGCAATAAATCAACACCTCATAGATAATATTTTTACTTTCCGAATAAAAGGAATAGGAGAAGAGACATGATGAAGAAGTGGATTGGGAAGTGGATTGGGCATAAATTAGAAAATATTAAAGGCTTATAATGTTTGGAGAGAAGAGGTAGTGAGGGGTAATATTTATTGTGGAGGAGAGGGGTGTTTTTTGATTATTTTATTCCTTAGATTATTATTTCTTCTCAAAAACAATAGTGAGGGTTACATTAATAAATAAATTAATGACAGAATGATAATTTGAGATTGCGGTTATTTCATTACTTATTACCCAAGGAATAGTGTATTCATCTTTTAATGTATATGTACTGTAAATTTCCATATTCTATTATTTGTAAAAATCAACTATTTTTGAAAAATTCAGAAAAATCAACATAATCATTTCTTGATCTGTAGAATTAAAAAATGAAATCCATTTTATGGAATTGTTTTTTTTTAATATTATAAATTTAACTTTTTATTTAAATAATCATTTATTTGAAAAATACCAATTTTAAAATAATTACTAATTTTATGACACTTTGAAAAATTAATTATGTTCCCCTAAAATTATCATATAATCATAAAGAAAATATATATATTAATTTATGAGTATATTTTATGAAATTAAATTTTCTTTTAAATTATGATATTAATTATATAATGGTAATTTATAATTTTTGACTTATAAAAAATACTTAATTTATCATTTTTTAAAACATTTATTTACTTATACCAAAATATAAATATATCATATTTTCATTTATAAGGTAAAAAAATTTATTTATACTCTAATGGGTGAGGTTATTATTATATAGGCTAAATAACAATTAATAAAGGTCACGTTACTATTCCAAATGTTATGTTACTATTCTGTTGATTTAGGTTCTCTAATTCTATAAAGAATTTTATTTATTTCATTATTCATTTATAAAGTTTTTATTATGTTATATAAGGGATTTTATGTGATTTATTATATATAAATTGATTATAATAATGGAAACTTCATTGATAGAATTTAGGGTTATTTCATTCTTCCCCCCTTATGAAAATTCTCCCTTAAATTTCGTTTTATAAACTATGGGGAAACCTGGTGAGGGTAGTTCTCCTTCATCACCTCCTCTAGGAACCATGTTTCCTCTTTGTAATTATTGTTCCTCTATAGTACTTTTACTAGATGCATTCTTTATAATCCAAGAACTTCATTGGTTGCCCCTCATAAGAGAGATCCTTCAACAGTTGTACAACCAAGGAATTCAGTACATGCGAGGGACCTGGTATGTAATTCTTCAAGAGGGATACATGGAATACATCATATACATGAGACATGGTAGGTGGATGTAAAATTAGATAGGTCATAGCTCCAAATAAATAAAGAATCCTGAGTGTCCCGGTGTACATGGGGTATAGCATTCATTTAATCCCAAATATCATGATCATATTCCATAGAGATATGAAGAGGAATACCATATCATCAAATATAAACATTAGGTCTCATCGATGATTGTATTCAAAAATATTCTATCAAATTTGGGATGACTTGATGTGCTGATGAATTTTTTTCACCTTTTCCTCCATTTCTAAAAACATTTAAAGTCATATCATCTTGTATTCACTGAATTAATCCTAACATGATGGTTTAATGCATATTTCCCATAAAGGGATTCATATGGATCTATTTGGATGGTCGAGTGGAAATTGTTGTTGTAGGAGAACTCATCTAGAGGTAGATGTTGGTCCCATCCTCCCATGAAGTCCATAGAATATTCTCTCAACATGTGCTCTTGTGTATGAATAGTCCACTCAGATTTTCCATCAGGTTTATCTTTAAAATACATACTAATGTTCATCTCAGTTTTCAGAGCATTTGGGAGACTTTCCAAGACATGGAGGTTTATCTGGGATCCCACTCAAATAAAATAGATTTGGGTACTTCATGTAGCCTTACGGCTTCTTTGATTTATGTCCCATCAAGTTGATCTGGTGAGAATTCCTCTCAAATTTAGATAAAGTGAGCTATATTTGGAAGATAATCCACAAAAACCCATATAGAATTATTTCTTGTAGACGTATTTAGAATTCCAGTGAAGAAATCCATTGGGATGTTGTCCCATTTAAATGTTGGTATGGGTAATGGTTGCATCATTTCCTTATACTTTTCCCTTTCATCCTTCACTTGATAACTTACAAGGTACATTGACATATAATCAATGATCTCCTTATTCATATTTTCCCACCAATAGTTTTTTCGGAGATCTCAATGTATATGGGTCCTCCCAGGGTGAATAGAGAAGGTTGAACTATGTGCTTTATTTAGAATCCCATTCAATATATCGGGATTAGATGGTATATGTAATCATGACCCAAAACATATGACCCCTTCCTTATCAATTTTGAACCATAAATATTTCCCCTTTCACATAGCTTATGCCTTTTTCTTGCTTTCCCCATCATTTTTTTGATAATTCTTTATCTTCTCTATAATAGATGGTTAAGCTATCATTTTATAAAGGGTTGATTAAATCCCTTCATTTTTTATTCTTATGTCCATCCTTTATAGGTCGAAGAATATTAGATCCTTCTTAATTATCATCAACGATAAAGATGTTGGATCCTTTCTACTTAGAACATATGTAAAATTATTTTTCCATACCAAGATGATAGTGGATTCAGTAGTCTTAATATATGATGAGATCTAAGCATCTTCATTGGAACATATTAATATCCCTTTGTATGAATATGTATTTTAGGATCTTATAATCCATATATATCTTACACTTCTACCAATAGAGATAATGATGACAGATTTTCAATGCAAAGATAACAATCACCAACTTCAGATCAGGTGTGGGATAGTTTTTCTCATGAATTTTCTACTACCTTGAGGAATAGGCTATAACTTTATCATTTTTCATTATCCCATATCTTAATCCCTTCTTTTAAGCATCACTATACACCATAAATATTTCCCCACTTGTTGGAAGTGTGAGTACTGGTGTAGTGAGAAGCGTCTTTTGGGATCATTAAAGTTGTGCCCACATTCATATGTCTATACATAATTTAACCCATTTTGAATCAACATGGTTAGTGGGTTTGAAAATCATGAGAATTTCCTCAAAATAACCAATAGTACCGGACTAGACCAAGGATGTTTTGGATCTTTATTACATATGTTGTCTTGAGCCACTATTAGATTTCCTTTTTCTTAGAAGGTTCCAAATATATCCCATTACTAGTGACTACTTGTCGCAATAATAATAATAACTCAATATTGAACTCACATTTTTTGTACTTCTCACAAATTCTCTCCCTTCACAAAGTATATGACATAGTATTAAAATACTCTCAGTGTTCCACCTTGCTATTGTATTATGTTAGAATATCATTAATTATGAGTACCTCAAATTTGTCTTGGTAATCAAAAAAAAATTATTCATTAATTCCATAAAAATTTAAGGTAAATTAGTGAGTTTGATGGGAATAATTATGAACTCATATTTTCCATACCTTGTTTGAAAGGAAGTATTAAGAATATCTTACATTATCACATTTAATTGGTGATATCCTGAATGAAGTTCCCCTATAGAGAAATAAATATCCCCATATAGCTTAGAGAACAGGTCATATATCGATGGAAGGTGATACTTTTTATTTATTGTGATTTTTTTAGGTCATGATAGTCAATACATTGAAGCATTTATTTATTCTTCTTAATGAAGAGGACTGATGCACCCCATGGTGAAGCACTTGGGCACATAAAACCTATGTCCAGATTCTCATGTAACTGATTCTTTAGTTCTTCCAGCTCAATGGTGGCTATTGTATAAGGTGTCTTTGATATTGGTAGAGATCCCAAAATAAGTTCAATTGAGAACTCAATATCTAGATCATGGGGAAGACCAGGAAATGCTTTAGGGAAAACATCAGTGTAATCCCTCTACATGGATGTGTCTTCGAGCATGATTCTCTCCTCTATTTCAATCATTTGAGCTAGATATTAATTCTCATAATAAAAAAATATCCACAATTGAGATTAGGATTTTGAATTAGATTTTTCATCCTCCTTACACTTATTCATAATTGGAGGATGCTTCTGGATTTCAAGGGTGATATCTTTTTCCCAATAGTTTATGCTAGATTTTTATAAAGGTAGTCAATCAAGGTCTAATATAAAATCATACTACACCAAAGGAAGTAATTCCTGAGGTTTCTACTCAACATCATATGATACAAACTGTATTATTCTTAACCCTTGAAGCATGGTATCAGTGTCAAAATTTATTAAATTGGTGTAAGATAGAAGGAATCACATCATTAAAGAACAAATAGTATATTATTCTTGGTAAAAAGATACATACATGATTCCCAAATTAATTTTGAAAACACATACTAAAACATAATTTTTTTCAGAGTATAACATTATTCCCTCTATATTACCCTTTAGTGTCTATCATAGTACACTTCCTGTATTCCTAGTCAAAAAATAAGGGTGAGATCAATTAATCAGTTAGTAATAAGTATTTTGGACTATATCATGAATAAATAAACATAATCAACATGGAAACTTACATAAGTGAACACACATTCAATTTAAATAACATCAATATCATGATAAGTTAATAAATAATCAAAATGAAATTTGAATAAATGAAAATAAAAGCCATTTAATCAATAAATTGAAATTAAAATTCTTCCAAAGATAATATCATTACAGAAATCTTGTAGATAATTAGATAATGAAAAATTAATATGGAAGGATAAATAACTAAACACATGTTCCATTTAATCAACAAATTAATTTTGAAATGATTCTATATATAATATCAATTTTAAAATATCGTGGATTATAATAACAAAATTATTAATGGTATAACTTCTTCATTATTTGAAATCATGTTCTTAGGGACATTATACATCTACTAAGATCATATTTCACAAGGCAGTTTAAAATTACATTTAGAAATCCATTTAATTCCATCTTACTGATTCACCTCTTGATACTACGAACTCATCAAGGGGATATTTAATTCCAGTGCCCACCAGACACTTATTTTATCAATAATTTCTGATATATTGAATAGTGTATTTAACTGATTAAAAATGTGGTGTATCATTAAATATTCATCTTGAGTAAATAATATGGATTTTTGAATTATTCCATATATAAAAAATAAAATTATATGTAGAAAAAAATATGTAAAAATGATATATGGTTTATAAAATAAACATATTCATGATAAATATTATTTATATTTAGGGAAAATTTAATGTCTAACGATCACAGATAGTGAATATTTTAAGGAAATATTAATAACTACAAAAATGAATCAATAATGTGAATATCAATATTTTTATGGATCAAAATGATCATAAAAATCCCATAGAATTTATAAATATGGAATAAATTCAACATATACATAGAGTAGAATAAATAGAATAGGGGTTTTTGTAATCGATGGATAGATATTCCATGAAAAGATATATTAAAACATTCTTTAGGAAAACAACCTTTTCCCTTTGAAAATCGTCATAAAAGAATAAAATTTGATAAATATTTTTGAAAATATTTTTTGTTCAAAATATCCTATGAATATTATTAAATAATCTTTAATACATTTGTTTGGCCATGATGATTTTAAATTTAGCTCATTCTTTACACATTAAAATAATGATTCCTTTCACTTTTTTAAGAAAATAAAAGAAAAATTATTTTAGACATTTCCTGAAGAATACATTCAATATTTTCTAAAAACTAAAATGTGGGTAAAATTTTATTTATTAAATAATTTTTAAATGGCTAGAAACATTTTTTGAAAATATGGTTTTGGAATAAAACAGATTTTTGAACTAAGAGAGAAATGAAGTAGGATTTTAATAAAAATATTTTCACACTTATTTCAAGCACCAATGGATAGAATAAATAGAATTATTACATTAAAAAATCAGGAATAACTATACGACAAGAAAATTAAATTCATTTATTAGAAAATAATTATATAATTTCTTATAATGTAAATTCAAGTATAAACAATCCTGATTAAAAATAGATTATAAAATAAACCTTTAAAAAAAACATAATTTTGAAGTGATAATTAAAAAATGAATAAATTATTAATGTAAAATGTAAATTGACATAAAAATGATTAAATAAAAAATAATATAGTCAAACATCATTTCAAAAATAATCACAGAAAATCAAATACAATTAAATAGAAATATAACCCAATGAAAATTAATTTATTTATGAAATTATTTACCACTCGGTAACTAATAATTCAAATCCACTTGGATAAAATAATATAAATTAGAATGTAAAACATAATTAATTATTAAAATTTCATGATATCATATGTCAATGGGGTGGTATATAAATCATATAAAATATATTTGGTTCATAACATTACAATATTCCACAACGAAGGAAATTTTAGATGAAATTCATAATAATGATAAAAATATTAATGATATATTTAATAAATGAATTGATTATGTGTATCAAATGTAAGTATAATTAACAAAGTGGAAATAAAATATATATTTTTCAAAATCCATTACACACATAATCTTAGAATATCAATTGAAAATGAATAAGTAATACACCCTATATAAAATAAATTGAGTCTAAAATTCGTTACCACTTGGTAACTATCATGTCAGATACCCTTGGACGTAATAATTCAAATTAAGATATAAAATACCATGAATTATTATCTAATCGTCATATTTTGTGAGAAAATTGAATTATCAACACTAAATAAAATATATTAGGTGGATAATATAATAATATTCTTCAATGGAGAGAAATTGAGATGATATCCTTGACCATGTGTTGGACTCATCACGTACGGTCCTTATATTTTACAATCATAAACATATTATAAATATTTACATAATTAATAACCATTTTTAACTTTATTATCCCAATTATATCACTTATTACTATGTTATATATAATTACTTAATCATTAAAAATACGCCAGGTTTTTCGATGATATTTTACTTATGTGTCGAATATTACTTCAGTAGGTTGACTATTGGTCTAAGATGTCATTATTTCAAAATATCCAAAATAATAATCAGGAAATAAATATCAAATTTATAAATAAATAATAATTTTAAGACTAATTATGAATTATGGTTTTGATAAATGTAGTACGTTATGCTCATGGAGATAGTAGGCCATATGTATGCATGAGTAACATTTAAATTTGTCATTGATCAATATAGAAAGGAGGTAAGTAACTTTATTGATTCTAAAAACTGTAATAATATAATAAATAACATATTATTTATCTAAATATACTTATATATAATTTTAATGTGGGTGGTGATGAAAGGAGAGTAACATAGCTTCATGAAGGAAGTAGTCTACACATACATGAAAGACATTGTACTCTTTCAGTGAGTGAAATGGTAATAAACAAAATTGTGTATTATTATATAAAACCTATAAATATGTCATTAATATAATAATTATTTCATTTATATCACATATATTGATCAAAAGTATCCTTATTACCTTTTATTTAAATTATTCATGAAAAATGAATCACATCACTTTTCACGGAGGTAGTTCACTATACACACGAGAGATGTTATCATATACCAAATGGAATGGAATTTAAAGAGGAATATATATGATATAAATAAATAAGATTTATTATTATGTTATAAATATAATATATATATATATTATTAATTTCAATCATCAAAATCAGTCGTTAGATATGTTGATGGAAAATGTGTCACATCGGTTCACAGAGAGATAGTCTATTGTACACATGAGTGACATTGTAATTTCCAATTTAAGGGAAGGGAAGATAGATATAGGAATTCACATTAAAAAAATAACATCTCAGTATAAGGAAGATACTGATGTTATTATATAATCATGAATTAATATGATTTAAATGAGGTGGAATAAGAAATAAAACAAACATGTGTAGTTAGTAATTTGACCTCTTCTCAGACCAACTCTTTTGGATTTTACTTACTGTATTTTTATAATGACATTATGAAAAAAATATCCTCTAGGTTGAGAGTATGAAATTTTTTAACTATTTTTTTAGGTATTTTATGAAAAATGTTTTTTTTTGTTTTCAATAAGAGAGGATAGTGGTTAGGATTTTGTAAGTGAGGTGAGTGAAAAACTTGTAAATTTATAACAGAAAATGGTGAAACCATGAATTTCTCATGAATAAAGAGTAAAAAAATGGCGTTTTATAGATATTTATTCAATATAAGGTTAAAATATGTCCATACAATAGGTTTTAGATAAGTGTTTAGGTCGTTTAAACATTTATGTTTTTAGTTTAACCACCTATATCTCTTTTTTACCATAACTGTGGTAATTTATTTTTAGTATTTTAACTATTAATTATTGTCAATAATTTATATTAACTTATTATAAAATATAAATTATTTTTATTAATAATATAGGATAAATTTTTCTAATTTTAATTTATATAAGTAGAAAAATAAATTTAAAAAAAACCTAATGGTCCAATAAAGTGGGTTTTCAAGAAGAAAATGCTCTTAATTATAGAAGGTTTTAATATCAAAATTCTAAATAAAATATAATCAAATAACCTAAATTGTATTTAATATAATAAAATTGAATTTTTTATACTATAAAACCAATTTTTAATGAAATTTAAAAGTTCATATTTCTTAAACATAATGGATGATTTTAATAAAAGTTGTTCTTTTTCACTACTCATCGAAGAATGAAACATTTCATAAAAACATCAAAAATTAAACCTAAAATAATTTTGATATTTTTATTTCAAAAATGTTTCTAATTTAATCAGATAAATTTTATAAAGGTGTAAAAATTAATTTTATCATTAGTATATAGTAAAAGATGAAACAATTTTCTTTTAAAAAAAATTCTTTTTCTATCATCTATAAATTATTTTATATATAATAAATAGATATCTTTTAAATTTATTTTATACATGTATAAACAATAAAATTTTCATAATTTATTTAGTATTATCCATAACTTTCAATTTAATGGCTAGGTTATAAAAGTGCACTATATTACAATTCATTTAGACTTCGGGTTTCATGTTTTGCAAGATGTCAATGAGGTTAAATTTAAAGAATTATATTTCATGGTTTTATTAAGAATGGTGTTACATGTATCATAGTATATCTAATAAAATGATATATATATTTTTATTTTTTGGGTATTACATAATAAGTACTGTTTTAGTGAATATATGTATTGTATATGAAATAAAAAATATTATGTTACGTTATTATATTATTTACCTTTATTTTATTTCAACTATCAGGAAAATGGATGTAGAATCCATGCGCATGCACAATTCATCGTATCCATAAACAACATATTTCATTTTCGTTCTCCAACATTTATGGAATAATATAATTACATATATACTAAATATATATGATATTCATATTATGGTAAAATTTATATAGATTATGGAACCATGATCAAAGTAATGTGAACAAAAAAAATAACAAACCAAAACATACACGAAATAATGAAAGTAGTTATAGCATGAATCATGAGTTTATCACTAAATTGTTAATAAGAAGGTAATAAAATATCATAAGTAAAACATATATATTATGATATCTATAATTACTATTTTTTAATATATTTATAATATAGTTATATTTATTTTACTATTAGATCAAATGTGTACGAAGGAAGTTAAGAAATATGGTGGGGGATTTCCTTCTCACTTTCTACATTTGTGAACAAATGCCATATTCAGCACCTATTGTTTATGTGGTGTATATACTTCTTGTGAATGTATAATATCGTTATTCTCCTTAAAATTATTGGTATTTAAATATTCATTTTATTATTTCTCTTTGATGTTTTTTATGGTTCAATGTTTATCAAATTGACAAGTGATTTTTGTCTCAATTTGAATTTTTTGAGTCATATGTTATCTCATGCACCTATCTTCATTTTTAATGTGTATATATGTACCCACTATTACATGTAAAATCATAATTTTTTTATTCTCATGATATTCTATGTTTATTTTAGTTTTATTCCTTAATGGGGATAATGACTCAATATTACCAAAGTGGTAATAGTTTTATGAACAATCTCTTCATTTATTGAGATTGATTACGTTTATAATTCCAATTATGAAATATTATGATCCATATATCCTGAAAATCACCACTTTCCTTCTAAAATCACCTTATTATTTCATGTTGATTCACGTGTTCCCTAAATTTTCCTCACATTATGTACTCATGTGGTCAAAATAATGTTTTTTAGAAAAATATTCTTTATTCCTCTCTTGGGTTAAAAACTTTTTTCCCATAAAAATGTTTTGTAAAAAAATTCAAAAATGTTCATAAAAATTTAAAAATTATTAATTAAATTAATTTTTACCCATGCTTGATTTTTTTTTTTAATTTTTTTTAATTATTCATCATATAGTTTTCTTAACAATTATAATTTTCCTTTTACCGAAAATTTGAAAGGAATGTTTGTTTTAACATTTATGGAATGAATGATATTTTAATCTATCATGAAAACTTATTTATTTTAAATATTCCCGTAAAATATTCATTGTTATATTCTAATAAAATTACTTAAAAATATTTTATGAATTTTTATTTTTATAATTTAATTATCAATAGAAATATATTTACCTAAATAAATGTTTTTAATCATCTTTCAAAATTATTTTAGATATAAAATGACATATATTACTTATTCTATAATGGGTATATGATCCAATGATAACATTTATATTCTTTCTCTAAATATTTTGTTTTTATGAAAGCATCATGTTTGTGAAACCTATTTCTCTTCCACCCATTATACCATACGGAAATGATTATCAAACATTCTTTCCCTAGGTTATTATATAATAAAATTTTAATGAAACCCATTTCATTTCTGAGATATGACATGATTAATATTTTATCATAATTAGGAATACATATATAATATGTTCATTATGTGATGGGTGGGACATATATATCCCTTCAATTATTTGGATAAATATTTATATCTCATGAGATAAAAATGAATGGAATGGGGAGTGAACCTGGTTCTGGAAGGGTCTTTGTCCTCTATGATGGTCATGGGAGTGAACCTTGACTACTATAATGGTTTTTGGAGTGAAACCATTCCACTATGATATCCTTGAAATTGATCCTTCACTCAAATGGAAATGATATTATAGGGTGGGGTGTATGCCGTAATTTCTTATCTTATGTTAGTGTTATTTTCTCATGGATCATGTTATTTAAATTTATTATGATTCATGTCTTATAAATGAACAATCATTTTTTGATGAATCATAATGATATATGAAATGATTAGTATGGTTTTTAAATTTCATGCCTATGTTCTCATACATTTAAGCTCATGGTATGCTCATTTATTTCCCTATTTACCCTTACCAATTATTTGAGATCACCCTTTCTTATGTTTTATTTCACCAGGTAATGAAGAAATGTTGTATGTGTTATTATGTATGATATGTATAAGAATTATTTTAGTTATAATGAGCATAGTGGGATATAATGTAGTTGAGAAATGAACCATATTATTTTTCAATATTTTTTAAGGAAATATACATTTATGATCACCATTCTTGTGTTTGTGTGATTTAATGAATACACATCTTAAAGATGTAATATCTATGTAGGATAAAGCTAGGGTCTATATAGTTTGTATTATAGGATATGTTTAGTTAACCTTTGTAAACTATGATGAGAAAACCTGATTAAGATCCTTATGGATATGTCTAAGGGAAAGTCTTGGGAAAATTGTAAGAATACGTTTATAGATGAATCAATGTATAAGAAAATGTACGGGAATTTTTAGGTAAAAGATACAATTTTTTAGAGTAGAAAACTCAATAGGTGGTGAATTGAGTTCCTATAAAAAAATTAAAAATTTTGTGCAAACAAAATTCCTCAATTAATGTTAAAACAAGACAGTTAATCAAAGTAATAAAATTATATTAGTTTGACTGTTCAAATAGCTTCTCAGAGGATTTATTATTTCTCAGTAATATCAATATGAGATATTGATACCACTTTTTAAAATACTATAACAATGTAAAATAGTTATAACTACTATCTAAGCCAGATTATCAAAGTAAAATTTAGTTTTCTGGAATATTGGTTAATATAGAGAAAAACTAAATTGAGAGACACAACGGATAAAACAAGTGGTTCAGTCTCAAGTTGAGACCTAATCCACTTCACTTGGTGATCACCTTCCACCAAGAAGTTTATATTAATAAATTTGATCCACACCCTGGATCGAGGTTAAAAATATTACATAGGATTGTTCAGGTCACAAGACCTCTTCCACTGTTCATGTGGGAAAACAAACAACCAGGTCACACAAGACCTCTTCCATAGTTATATGTTGGTGAAGCAATGTATATAAAGATATTTGAGTTATGATATCTTGTATACTTAAATTTAATGTAAGAGACAGTTTGTTTTTTAATACAGATACACACAATGCTCGAGAGTAATAAAAATAGTACACAACAAATCTAAGATGAAGAAAAGGGTAAAAAATGCTCTGAGTTTTATTCAATGTAACTCTGGACTTGTAGGATGTAAGAGTTTTGATTTTAGAGTCCTCTTGAGTAAATAGAGTTTTGTGAGTCTCATGCTCTAGTTTCTAGTTTGATGATATGCCTATCATAACTCTTGTTCTTCTTAGAGTATTTTTTGTAAGGTTGTGATCCACAGCAGTTCATCCACCAGTAATAAATATTTATTTGTGTGTTCTTCAGTGTGTGGATATTCTTTTTTATTTCATGTGATTCACGACATGACTCTTGACTCTATTTATTTTTTGAGTGCCAGCCTTTTCTTTTTATTTTGAGTGCATGTGTTGGAGCCAACATGAAACATGATCTCTACACCTCGTACCTTGTGTTTTCTACTGAAAATACTTCCAAAGAACATTGAACATATCAGTGTCATTAAATGAATCAAATATGGCCATTAGAAATAACTTTTAAATAAAATTGGAAAAGATCGAAAATTGGTTGTGTTTGGAATGGTGTCACAGTTTGTCTTGAAACAGTGTCACTAGAAATAGTGTCTTCTCTTTTACCTTTGAGCAGCGAGACAGTCGCAGTGAGATAGTCATGGTGCCATAGTTTCATTGAGATCTAAAATGGGTATCATGGATGGGGTGTTAATATCATGGTGGAAAGTAACCAATGTCATAGGCTTTATGAAATAAGGAACTGGTTACAACAACAGAGTCACGATGTATGTATTATAGTGTCTAAGTCATATTGTATGGGTTACGGTGTCTATGTCACAGTGTTTGGGTTACAGTTTCAATATCACGGTGTATGGGTTACGATGTGAGGGACTTCTCTATAATCTAGAATGGGTGACAGACTTACAGTTTCTAAGACTTAGCCAGATATCTGTAAACTATATTAAGAAATAATATTCACAGAATGTATTATACATAAGCCTATGTATAACAAAACATAATTGAATAATATCAAAAAAATGTTACAGGATTCAAACAAGATTTGATAGATTCTAGATGGGGATCTTGTGAGAGTTTAAACCATATGTTGTGCACATTAATCCATAAGGATATCAACAATATCCAAACATGACTTGTGATATATTAAACATGATACATGATTTGTGATAATTAAAAGCATTATTAAACATGATGATTCCAACTATCTCCCCCTTTTTAATAATCACAAATCCTAGAATTTATTATCCATGTATTTTAAGAATGAAAATATATTGAGAAAATATAATAAAATGGTGCTACTTCCAAGAAGATTCCATTTACATAAATGTCTTCTTATTTCTCCCACTTTTTGGATTATCAAAAATAGAATAACAAAAATAAAATAAAGGTTTAATGAATGTAAGGAGAAAAATAAACAATAGTAGTTCATATTTTATTGGATATAAAGATAAAGTTCATCACAAGCATAAGGAAAAAATACAAAATATCCCTATCAAAAAGACATCCTTCACTTCTCTTTAGAGTCAGTAGTCTTCTATTTTCCCTTGGAAAAAACATTAGGAGGAGCCATAGGAGTATAAGTAGATGTGGTAGAAGGTATGGATCCAATTATGAGAGAAGGAATAGGCACTCCTTCAAAAAATATAAGGGGAAAGAGTTGGTTTGGATGATTATGTAGGTAAATATTTCTCAAGAATGATAGGTCTGATCTGGCTCAGATCCTGAGATGTAGACATGAAATTATGAGCAAAGGCAATGGAGGAGTAAGGGGTTGAACTAGGCCACAAAGGGGCAGCTACAAGATCAACTATCGCAGTGCTTTGCACATGGAAATAAGGATTAAAATTTTTGATAAAATCTATGATGACTTAACCTCTATATTGAATAGCCTTTTTAAAATAATCCTTATTCTGAATAAACTTTTTTAAATTAGGCTTGAACTCTTTTATTTTTTGGTACTTGGTCCTTGAAATATTGAGTCACAGGAGGCATTTTGATATTTTCCACAAGGTACTTGAAATTACTAGTCATTTGGTGCTTTTTATAGATCCTATGAAAGTAGATATAAACCATTTAGTAATTTAATCATAGGTTATAGAGGCTTCCATTGAATACAATAGAACCATGTCATGGATATGCTCGTAGTTTTGTAAACTATTAGAGAGGATCTCCTAAACAAACATGCCTTTTAAAGAGTGAATCTTTTCGTGAATCACCTTTCTGAGTATTCCATTGCCTAATAGTTGATATGGTAGACCAGGTTTAGTAGATGAGTAAGGAGTTGAGATGACTGTAGACGGTGTAGGAAGGCTATTGAGAACAGTCTCAAAATAGTTCTTAAAAATACCAGACAACTCATTGATTGAGGATACCAATCATGGATCTTCATTTTCCAACTTATCATTTATTGCATATACCTTCTCAAAAATAGAAACTAAATTGGGATGGATCAGAGTCACAACCTTTTTAGCAATTTTTTCAGTATCTTCTATGCTGAAATGAGCAACAAGGGGTTCAGCAGTTTGAAAATCCTTCTTTATTTCCTCAATAATAGATTTTAAAGATTTCACTTCCTCACTTAATTTCTAATTTTTAATCCTCACTTCTTGGATTCCATGCATTATTCTTGGTTGGGTATTCTATATAATCTTCTCCAAGAGCATGAAAGCATCTTGTTCACTTAGACGAGTTACTGAATTAAATTGAGATTTAAAAATATTTTCAAAACCAGATATCATACTTCCACCAAAAATATTTAAATCCTTATGTATCCAAAATCTAGGAGATTATTGTGCCACCTCATATGTATAAACTAACACTACCTCTGGTTTTTTAGCAGGTATGACTTCTAGTATAAAAATGGGTTTTAATTGAAAAGATGTTGTGATATCAATTCCTCTTACTAAATCCATCTGAGAATCAGATACATCAAAGTAGCTAGGAAATTTATACAAGGTTTCATTAGGTCTTGTCGCAACATAACCTTTCACTTGATTACTTTAACAATTGTGATTTTTCTCTCCCTCAGCATGTACTTCTATGTTGGGACTAAGAGACTCAGTCTCTTGGCCTAATTCTATCTCTTCTATTCCAGCAATTTTAGGAACTTCTATTGCTAATTGAAAACCTTCTCCATCCTTTCCTCAGGAGAAAGAATAAATTCAGTTTCAGATTGTTCTTCTAACTATTCCATAGTAGCAGGGCCTTCCTTGAAAAAAAAATTATTCCTCAATAGTAGGCTCTTTTCAACACTAACACTTCTTTTAGCAGTATCCACTTCTTTTCAAACTTCTTCTTCAGCAACATGTGGGTAAGGTAGGATACTATATTTTTCCTCTAATATAGTTCTTTCCTCAAGTGCATCTTCTGCATCTCTAACTTCTTCACTTGAGTATTAAAAAATTCATTTGGTTCCAAATGATGGTCATAACATTCCTTAGGTCTGGAAATATTCTCAATTTGTTTAAACTTCTTATAAAGTTATTAATTATCTTCCACCCAAGATTGTTTCCAAGGATTCCAATTAATTTTCATCCTTCTGAGTGTTTATTTAGAGATACAAAACTCATAATCCAAAATAACTTCTTCATTTGTCCAACTACTCTTTTGTCATACAATATTGTAGAAATAAATCTTTGAAGTAGTCTTGATCATATCACTGATGTGTAGAATGATGTACTTAAATATGTTGATCATGTAGCCATTTTTCGTAAGATTTATCAGAAATACATCTTGATACATCAGGGTTAAAAAATCTTCGTTCCTTGATAAAATCAGATTTTAAATTAATTTTAACAGAAACCTTGTTTATCCATCTAATTCTGCTACAAACGGCCTTCTTCCTTTCTTATTTCTAGTTAGGCTTCCCAACGCCTCTTCTAGGTTAAAAACATTACTAGGAAGAGGGGGTCCTCGCTGATGATCCTAAAAAATTCCCTCAAGCTGTATTTCAAGATAGACAGCCCATAGCTTGGATGAAAGGGTATACCTTTTTTCATTTATCCATCTTCTAATAATGAAATCATTTGTCGACTCGCATGATAACTGAAGATACTGATAAAACTAGTATACAAGCTTTGCATAGATGGGTCGCTTCTCTTTACTGAACAATTTCAACTAGCCTTGTTCATCGAAAACTTTCAAAATCCGGAACTTACTTCTCCGCAGCCACTTCAGACATACTTCTTTCTATGGAACTATAGTTCGATCAGCAAGGCCTAGATTCAGTTGTCCTTCATGCATTATTTTCAGAGACCTTTTTACTTTCATTTGAGACCTTCGCTTATTAAGAGTTGATGAAGAAGGTTGCTTCATTCTGGGAATCCAACGTAGGTTTGATAAGGATAATAAAGTGAATGAGGGAAGGAGATTTGAGATAAAGAGATTTTGATTTCGAGGGTAGATGGCTCGAGTGAAGAGAAGAGTAAAAAATATCAGGTTTTTATCATTTAAGGATTTCAAACGTCGTAAACACAAATATGAGGCATGAAAACAGTAAAATTATCAATACAGTGATATGAGAAATAAAATTCTATAAATTGAAATTTAATTCATTATGGTGAGATCAGAACAGGTCGTCACAGTGTCATCATTACGGTGTGACTCTAAAACAGTGCACCCATATAATTGAGACAACAAGCATGAGATCATAACTGAGAGATAGTAACTTATGATACCATAATTGTATGAAAGTAACTATAAGACAGTGACTATAATATAGGGACTTGTGAAACATTGAATCATGAAACCATAAACTATAAAATATTAAATGTGAGACAGTAACTTTGATACCGTAAACCTTTCACTTAATATTTATCATCCCTAATTCGTGCATGATGTTATTTATCCTTTCATAATTTAATGGCATAATGAATATATCAGCAAGATGATGTTCAGTGCCAATGAATTCCAAAGTGATATAACCTTTTTTATAATTATCTCTCGAAAATTGATGCCTTACATCAATATGTTTCTTCCTAAAATGTAAAACAAGATTCTTTGAAATGTTAATAACACTTTTATTGTCACAATTTATAGGTACATGTCTTAATTGATATCCACAGTCTAGTAATGAATGATTCATCCAAAAAAAGTTTCATAATAACTATCAGCATCTATGTATTCATCCTCAATAGTAGATAAGGCAACAACAAAAATTTTCTTACTACACCATGATACTAGAGACTTTCCTAAAAGGTGACATGTTCTAGAGGTTCTTCTTCTATCAAACATACAACCACCAAAATCAGAATCTAAATAGCTAACTAAGTCAAATGATTTTCCTCTAGGATAGAATATTCTTAAATTGGTTGTATGTTTGAGGTATTTGAAAATTCTTTTAACAATATTTAAATGAGACTCTTTGGGGTTTGCTTGAAAATGTGCACACATGCAAACACTAATCATAATATGAGGCTGACTAGAATCTAAGTATAGTAACCTTCCAATCATTCCTCAATAAGTGGTTTGATCAACAGATTTACCATTTTCATCAAGATCTAACTTATTGGTGGTACTCGTTGGTGTATCACTACTTTTAGTGGTATCCAGGACAAAACATTTTAGAATATCTTTATTATATTTACATTGATTTAAAATAACAAATTACTTATTTTGAGATATTTGAAATCCAGGAAATAATTTTATCTTACCCATTAAACTCATTTCAAATTCATTTTCCATCATCTTTGAAAAAATAGTATATAAAAAATTTCTTGAATATACAAAAGTAATATCATCAATATAGATTTGAATAACTAAAACATCCATAAAATGTTTTTTATAAAAATAGTAGGGTCAAATATACCTTTTGTAAAACATTTGGAAATAATAAAACTACATAATCTATCATACCAAGATCTTGGATCCTTCTTTAAACTATATAAAGCTTTTGTTAATTTAAAAACATGATTTGGAAAATGAGGGTTTGTAAAAAAACGGGGTTGTTCAACAAAAACATCCTCAACTATATACCCATTTATGAATTCACTATTTACATCCATTTGATATAGTTGGAAATTTAGATGTGTTGTATATGTAAGAAATATTCTAATGGCTTCAAGTATACCTACCCGTGCAAAGGTTTTGTCATAGTCAGTTCTTTCTTCTTGACTATTACTATGTGCAACCAATCTATCATTGCTTCTAACTATGTTACCAGCTTTACCTACTTTGTTCCTGAACAACCATTTAGTGCCTATGGTCAAGGTGTCTTTGGTTCTATCCACAGGTTTTAAAACATTGTTACTTTCAAAATGATTTAGCTCCTCTTTCGTATATATCACCCAATATTCATCATTGATAGAATCATCATTGTTTTTAGGTTAAGGTTTTGACAAGAAAGCTTGATGTTTAACCTGATTTCCAAGAGAAACTCTATTCTATGTTCATTTGTATAAATCTCCAACAATATCATTTAAAGGATGATTCTTAAGAGTTCTAATAGCTCTAGAAAAAGAAGGGCTAGTAATTTCAGGTTCTTCAATAGGTTCGAATTCATTATGTCTTGATTCTGGAGAATTTCCATAATTATAAGTTCTAACAGATTCCTTCATAAGATGGTAAGAATATTTATCAGTAATGTCCAGATTTGAGATATCATCCTCAAGATTTCTATAGGGAGGTATTAGGTTCATGTGGATTTGTTTCATCAAATTTTAAATGTACATATTTTCCCACACATTTGGTTCTTTTGTTAAAGACTCTATAGGCTTTACTAGAGATTGAATATCCCAAAAAATCCTTCATCACTTTTGGATGCAAATATATCAATATTATACTTAGTATTAATAATATAGACTTGTCAACAAAAACATTGATGTAATTAACCTTTGGTTTTCTATTGTTCCACAACTCATAAAGAGTTATTTTAAGAATGGGTTTGATTAACACTCTGTTAATAATGTAGCGTGTTGTATTGATAGATTCAACACAAAAATAAATAGGTAAGTCAAACTCACTAGTGATGGTTCTAGCTATTTATTGTAAGGTTTTATTTCATCATTCTACAACTCCATTTTGTTGTGGTTTCCTAGGGGAATAGATGTTATGACAATATCCATTTTTTGAGAAAAATGATTCAAACTCTTGATTTTCAAACTCACATCCCTGGTCACTTCTTAGAGATTTTATCCTTATTTGACTAAGATTTTCTAAAGTCCTAGAATACATGGTAAAATGAGAGCAAGATTCACTTCTGTGATCTAAGAAGAATGTCCAAGTATACCTAGATTAGTCATCTATAAGATCATAAACATAGTGATTCTCATTTAAACTAGAAAATCTAGATGGTCCAAACAAATCCATGTGAACCAACTCGAGAGGTTGAGAATTTGAAACTTATGTCTTTGGTTTGAAAGATATTTTGTGTTTTAACCCTTTTGATAATGAATACAGACTTTGTCATTTGGAAACTCAAGTTTGGGTAGGTCCTTGACTAATACTTTTCTAGTAATATTTCTAAGGGAGTGTATATTGCAGTTTCATAATCTTCTATGCCAATTACAAGACTCTTTGTGAAATACACTTAATCATGAAACATTTTCAGAAATTAAAGAATCTGTGTTAACATCATAAACATTTTCATTTCTAAAGGTTAAAAATATTAGTTCGTTTTTAGAGTTAAAAACATTAGAAGCATCATTCTATAATTTAACATGAAAACCATCATCACATAATTGTAAAATAATAAGGAAATTATACTTCAATCCATCAATAAAAAGTACTTTAGAAATTAAAATTGTGCTAGAGTTACCAATCAAGCCTAAGAAAATTATTTTTCCTTTAGCCTTGTCACTAAAGGTGACATGACCACTATTAATATTTATTAAATTCTTGAAGTGTGAATAATATCATATAAGGTTTCTTGAAAATACATTACCCAAGTACCATAAGCATTTATAGGAGAACTTCAAACAACTTTCCTACAAAACAATCAATCAAAAATAGATTTTGGTACCTAGATTTGTTTGGGTCCTGTGACATTAGTAATTAGTGCTTTAGGAACCCACATCTGCTGCATGGGTTTCTTATAAAAATTAGGTAACATATTTGAAAAATAGACTCTATTTAGTCCAAAAAAACTAGAGGTAGTACAATATTTACCAGAACTAGAACTAGAACCATAATTTTCACTTTTAGATAGAAAAATATATTTTTTAGATTTAGTTACAAACGTATTTTTGGTGAGATTGCTTCTCCCAGGTTGGTATCCAATACCAGTAGTGTATCTAGGGGAAATTTGTTTACCAAGAATCTTTATAAGAGTATTTATTTCAATTGGTAAATTTCTCTAGGTCCTCTTTCGATTACATATTATATAACTTAAGTTCATTGTTCTCTTTAAGTAATTGAACATTTTTATCTTTCTCTACAGCAAGTTTATATTTTAAAATAATGGTCAAGGCATGCTATTTCTTTAATGATTTTTATTTATATTTTAGTTCATTACAAGTATATTCAATAATATTTTAATATTAAAGTAATTATTCACTAGTCATATTTTCATAGTCACTTTCATATCTAGAAAAATAGAAATTCTGAACAAGAGACTCAAGGTTTACATTAGATGTGTTTATCATAAAACACATATTGGACAAGTCGGACTTCTCATCATGTAAAGATTCTAAGTCACTTAAACTATCTTCAAAATCACTACATGTTATCTTCATGTCCTTTTAATACTTTCTATATTTTTTCTTATATATCTTCTTATATTTTAACTTAGGACAATCATCCTTTATATGTATTTTTCTTTTGCATTCATAACAGACTATTTTATCATATTTTTTACTTCTTTTCCAATCCTTCTTCTAGTTTCCCTTGTGATCATATCTTCCTTTGAAGGTAGTATTTCTGAAAAATTTATTTCTTCTATAAAACTTCTTAAATTATCTAGCTAATTGAGTCATTTTCTCATCACTATCTAGTGATGATTGTTCATTACTATACCTTTCTACGAGGTTTTATAATTTCTCATTTCCTTGTGTTTAGAGTTAGTAGTCTTGAATGCCATTGCTTTACGTTTGGGTTCATCCTCCTCTTCATTGTTGACTTTTAATTCTTCCTCACACATCATCAAATTTCCTATCAAATCGTTGATTGGAATATTGCTAATATTACAATATTCACTTATTGATATATAATTCCATATCCATCTATCTGGTAAGCATCTGAGTATTCTCATAATTTTCTCCTTGGATATAACATCTCTTCCCAAGAATATCATTATATTCATAATTTCATTAAACCTGAGATACATGTATAAAATAGGCTCATCAGTATTCATTTTAAAGTTATCATATTTAATATTATATGTGTTAATCCTTATTTCCTTAACACAAGAGGTTCTTTCATGTGAAACAAAAAAAATATCCAAAATTTCATGGGTTGTTTTACATTTAAAATTTTTTTTAAACTCCTCATCTCCTAAAGAATAGTATAAGGCATTCATGTATTTGAAATTATTATTATAAGAAGCTTTAGTTGGGTAATCCCAAGTAGTTCTAGTAGTAGAAGGGATTTTATATTCATCTATAATTGAATACCAGATCTCAAAACACATACTTTCCAAGCGCATCTTCATTTTAATTTTCCATTGGGAATAATTGGTTCCATTAAATAATAGAGGTCTTTTGGTAGCATCACCTAACAATCTATTGTCCATGATGAAGAAAAAATTATAGAATTTTTAAAGATAACAAAATTTAGAACTAACAAAAATTTTAAGATATTTAAAATACAACTACAATCATCATTGAAAAATGATTTTAAACATATTAAAATTTAAAACTTTTTAAGACATGGATTTTAAAAAATACTTTGATACCAAATGTTGGTCAGATTATGACACTCAAGAGGGGGTGAATTGAGTTACTATAAAAATTTCTGTTAAATAAATTGTGTAAAAAGATTCCCCCAATTAAAGCTAAAAATTTCCAGTTAATCAATGTAATAAAATTATAATAGTTTGATTGTTCAATAGCTTCTCATAATATTGATTAATTCTCATTAATATCAATATAAGATATTGATACCACTTTTGAAACTACTCTAATAAGGCCAAAAATGTTTTAACTATTATCCAGTACGAACTATCAAAGTAAAATTAACTTTTCTGACATATTGGTTAACATAGAGAAAAACTAAATAAAAAGATATAGATGATAAAACAAGTGGTTCAGTCTCTGTTGGAGACCTAATCCACACCACTTTGTGATTACCTACCATGAAAAAATTTATATTAATAAACTTGATCCACACACTGTATGGAGTTTAACAATAATACATAGGACGGACTAGGTCACAAGACCTCTTACACTATTCTACAAGGTAAAACAAACAACTAGGTCATACAAAACCTCTTCCACAGTTATACGTGGGTGAAGAAAAGTGTAGAAAGAAATTTTAGTGAGTATATCTTGTATCCTCTAGTTTAATGTAGGAGACAGTGTGTGTTTTAATACAAAAACACACTACATGAAAAGTAATAAAAATAATACACAACAGAGAAAAGATGATGAGAAAGGGTTAAAATTCACTAAGTGTTATTCTAACCAGTTCTAGACTTGTAAGATGTAGCAGATGTGATTTTTGAGTCCCCTTTTGAAAATTGAGAATTGTGAGGCTGGTGCTCTGGTTTCCAGTACAATGATATGTGTATTGTAGATCTTGTTTTTATTAGAGAATATTTTATGAGTTTGTGATCCACAGTAGTTCATCCACTAAGAATCGAGAGTTCTTCATGTGTTCCTCAGTGTATGGATATTCTCTTTTCTTGCATGTGTTCCATAACTCGACTCTTGACTCTATTTATATTTTGATTGACACCCTTTTCTTTTTATTTCGGGTTAATGTGTTGGAGTCAAAAGGAATCACAATCTCTACAACTCGTACCCATTATTTTTTACTGACAAGACTGCAAAACAACATTGAACATATTAGTGTCATTAAATGACTCAAATATGACCATTAGAAATAACTTTTAGATTAAATTGGAAAAGGAAAAAAATGGTTAAGTATGGAATAGTGTCACAGTTTGTCTTGAAATGGTGTCCCAATAAATGGTTTCTTCTCCTTTTCCTTTGAGAGGTGAGACAGTCAGGGTTCCATAGTTACATTGAGATCTAAAACCAATAGCACAGATTCAGTGTCAAGATCACTATGGAAAGGAACTAGTGTCAAAGGATTTATGAAATCTAGAACTATTTATAGTGTTAGAGACACGATGTCAAGATTACGGTGTCTGGGTTATGGTGTCTAAGTCACGGTGTCTGGGTTACGGTGACTAAGTCATGGTGTCGAAGTTACGGTGTTAGGGACTTTTCCAAAATCTAGAATTTGTGGCAGACTTGCAGTTTCTCATACTTATCCAAATATCTACAAACTATCTTAATAAATAATATTCATGGAATGGATTATACTTAAGAATATGTATAATAAAACATAATAGAACAATATCAAACATAGTTTATAGGATTCAAATATTATTTTATAGATTGTAAATCAAAATCTTTTGGGAGTTTAAACCATTAGTTTTGGGCATTAAACCAAAAGGAATCAACAATCTCCAAAAATGATTTTTGATATGATTAACCTGATATATGATTTGTGAGCATTAAAATCATGATTAAACATTAGGATTCCAATAGATATAATGATTTATTTCTATGAAATCAAATACCTTTCTATGTATTATATGTTTATGTGGATCTATATTAGTGGTACATAGGGGTAATAACTTTGAAAAGGTGCATAGAGCTTGACTCAATCACCACCTAGTGCATCATAATGTGCCTTAGAGAACAGATGGGTTAAACTATTAGGGGATATAAGTTGTAAATTCCTAAACTATTTTTGTACAGTCATCATAGTTTTTAGTAATGACCATGAATGACCAAGGCTAAGTCAAATGCATTATAGATTGAAAATAAGGTTTCATGATATAGTTATTGGATGTGATAGACAATGTGTTGTTGAGAACCCAAATATTATAATGAATGGAGTGAAGTATATTGTGATTATGGATAAACAATTATCTTGATATATGATTACCAAATTTCATCTGAACTAACACACTGACTTAGCAAAGATGATAAGGATAGATTTTGTTGAGAGCTCTAGTGGTGGATACCGTGGAGGAAAAAAACTCAATTTATTATATTCAAGAATGTGGGAAGAAGTACTAAATGGAATGTATCAAAACGAATTAGAATATTGTTTGTGTGTCGAATAGAAGGATGAAAAGGCAGTAATTCCAGCAAAAAAATAAAAACATTATTTAATGTAATGGATGAGAATAACAGATTTCAAATGGTATTATCAATGATTAAATTTTTTAAATGATTAAATTATGTTCTCTATATAAATAGATTCCATAGGGGGGATATCCTGAAAATAACAACCAATGTGGTATGAGTAATGGTTATAATATTAATAATGTGGAGACCACGGACAACATATTTAAGGAATGTTTTTTTCTAATAGTATTTTCCATATTAAATGTGGGAATCATGATTACATTGAGGTTAATGAATTTTAAGACATGAATCAAATTTCATATTATAGGAAATATCTATTTAGGAATAATATGATGAAACCTAGAGTGTTTTTAAATAATAAAGTAGAATGATTGAACTGTTTGTATATGGGAAATCAAGAAATATTTAATATGGTTAATGAATTAAATAAGGACTGTTTTATATATGGTTTTCATTATGTAATTGAAAAAATATGATGAATGGTGTTGATGATCTAAATAAATGACCAAATAGAAATGTGATATTATGTGGAAAACAAATAAATTAGAGATGATAACCCTTAAAATGTTCCTAATTTTCAAATAATTATGTTTCGATAAAGAGATGATGGATATAAATAAATTAATATGGATTCTATTGGTGTACTTGTAACTGAGTAATGATTTTTGGTCAATGTGGTTTACATTTTCATTGATGGATTTAATATCATTATTGGATTGATGGAATAAATTTCTGAATATATGGTTTTATTCAATGAATTTGGAAGTATGTATGTTTTAATTAAGGTTTTATGGTTATCTTGGTTATTGAAATGATTCATTAATATATATAACCATGGTATTTATAGATTTATTATGTCATAAATAGGGTTTAAATTATGATATATAGGTGATTAATGATATGTTTCTTTTCAAAATTTTAGGGACCTTAATTATAAATTTATAATTTTGCAATGGTCATAAGGTTAACCATTTATGGAATGGTTTATTTGAAACATTGGTTAATGTTTTAAATATTGATGTATTACTTCACCATATGATAATTTAAACATATTACAAGTTTTATAAATTCGGTTTTTGATAGTAACTAGAGATATAAGGAATGAATTATCATTATTTAATGGATTTTATTATCTTATTGATTCTTCAGACATAAAAATTCTACCTTGTAGTGAAATATCTGATGTGGAAATTGATCAAGGCATTACTAAAGAATGATTTTATGTGTATTATATATAATTAAATCTAGTGAGTATATCTTCTAGTGAAAATTCTAAAACATTTAAGAAATGATCTATAAATAAAATGTTATACTTTTAACATCATTTCCAATGAATGAATGATACTTTCAATTATCCCATATATATTTCTTTTTGGTCCTTAACTTTTTCTAGACTATGTTCTCTATCATCCCCCATCAGTATTTGGGTGTTATTTTTCACTTCTATGTCCTTGTTTTCAGGCCCCATATATGTTATACTATTTTAAAACCTAGAATGGGTTATTCAAGATTTCCATTGCACATCGTGTTCTCTATTTATAAGAGGGTTTTTTATTATCCCATTTCAAAATGTGGCTTTCCAATAAAGGGATTTTTAAATGTTAAACCCATTTTTATACTGAATAAGAAATAACTGTTAGGACAAAATTTATTCATGTTGGTTGTATATAACACCTTTATATTTTATGAAATTATTTTTTCAAATAAATTTAAAATTTTTGATATTTTTTATTACATGAAACACTGAGTTTATCTTGCAATAATTGAAATAATGAGTTTATCTTATGTTACATGAAGCACTAAGTTTAAATGAAATGTGACAAAATAATAAAATGTTATTTTTTAGTATAAATATTATCACATAACTTTTGAAATTGATGGTATGAATAGGATGAACTAAATTATGAAAATATATGGTTTTAAAATTTTAAAATAATGTATTATTTGGTGAAAAAATTAATTATAAATTAAAATAAAAATGAGTTTGAAAACAAAAGAAATCATTTACTCAAAAATTATTTTTATGGGAATAAATAGGCACTGCCTAAATAAATTAATAAAATAAATTTTTGAAATATTTTAATTAAATTTTAATCTTATATATTCAAAAAAATATTTAACATTTATCTTATGTTTTTTCTAGATAAGGGATAATATTAAATCCAATTTTTTCTTAAGAACTATATTTTTCAAAAATATAGTATTGTTTCCATTATCACACCTCTTTTAAAAATAATTTTATACACATTTAGAAAAAAAAATCAAAAAAATGAAAATAACTTTTTAAAATCATCATGACTGAATTATCTCATGATTTTTTTTTTGAAAATTATCAAAGATGAAAAAAATTTCGATGAATAATGAACAATACTAGTTTTTATTAAGAATTTTTATTTCATTAAAATATTATAAAAATATCCAAAAAAATTAATATGTTTATAAAAAAAAAATTAATCCAATTTTATACTAATTGATGAAATTTACGTTATTTTAATATTTATCATATTGAGTTTTCATGTAATAACATTATAATGTTTTCAACTTTTTCTCATTGAAAACCTGATTTTTTTTCATATATGATGCATTAATTTTAAATGAAAAAATTCAATTTTACAAATAGAATTTTAAAAAATGGATTTCATATTTTTAATATTAATTATTTATATTTACTCATAAGGTTAGCTTCAATTTTTATTATAATTAATAGTAAAAACAGTAAAAATTAGTTATCGTGGTTTAGGTAAACATTTATTTACTGATGGAGTAAACTCAAATGGTAATGGTAAAATAATTACCCAAAAATTATTAAAATTACTTAGTAGGGAAATAATTAGACCATATATCTTATAAGTTCTATAAGGGATCATTTTTTAAGCCTTTTAGCAACTGAAAAATATGGGTGCGCCATTATATTTTCAAAAATTACAAGGGTACCCATCTCCTATTCTCTTCACACATCCAGAAACCTTTTTCAGAAAATAAATCCCCAAATAACTTTGAGAAATTCCACCTCTCATCATACATGGATTTTTTCCCAAAAATACATCCTAATAAAAGTTCTGGTGAAATTAGAAAGTTGTTCTTTAAAGAAGATGTAGCGTCCCTAACCGAACATTTTATTTAATTTCTTCCTACACCTCCTTTAATTATTATTAATCCATCATAATATAATAAAATAAGTAATTTCTATATACCTATATTTTATTATGTTAATTTAATAACCTAATTAATTCTCATCTTTTGTCAAATGGGTTACAAAATCATTGTTCATGTGAATTGAAGACTGCTGACTCATAAAAAGATTTCTTTCATTTTTTTATTACCACCTATCATGGATGGGTATAATAATAGATTAAATGCTCATATATTATATTTATAATATTATTATGATTTTTAAAATATTATATTCCAAATACCTTCTAATACACCATTTTCTGGGAATACGATAATGTTGGTCGTGTGTACGACGGACTACTACCTCATGTAGCAATGTCATTCAATCATGATTTACATGGAAGGTAATAAGGATAGGTTTAATAAATATATTTTAATTTTATTTCATAAAAAATATCATATAATTTAAATAAATTATTTACCATTACTTCATTTTAACCATCGAGAAAATGGAAACAACAACAATGTGTACGTACGACCAATCGTCTCTATGAATGATTTATTTCATTTTCTATGTATAAATTATATTGAATAATATTTATACATATAAAATGAGTATATAAGATATTTATATCATGGTTACCATTTTTGAGATATCAGAAACATGATCAATGTAATATGAAAGAAAGATAACAAATTGAATCATAACAGAAAACGGCCAACCTGTTATTACCAAAAATGTGAATTTAATATGAAATTGTTAATATATATGTAATAAATAGTCATAACTAAATAATAAGTATTATTATGAAATATATTTATAATAATAATATATTGATTATATAAGAGGTTAAATTGTGTATGATGGTCGATACTTATGGGAAGTTATTTTCATCTCAAATTTTATTTCTAAGATACATGTGCCACATTCACCACATATTTATTCTATATGGTGTATATACTTCACACTAAAGTATTTTATAGTGATTATTCTTAAAATTATTGGGATATAAATATCCATTTAAATATATTTCATTCATAGGTTTTACAGTTCAAAAGTTAGAAAATCAATAAGGGAATTTGTCTCATTTTTTCTTTATTGAGACTTATATTATATTATGTACCTATCTTCATTTATAAGGTGTATATACATTCTATTTGATATGTTATATCATAAATGTATTTATTTTTATTATATTTTAATTTTCAGTTAATGTTATTTTTCTATGGGTATTTCTATTAAGGGATACTGAAGTGATAATGGATTAATGATACAATATCATCGCCTATAGGGATTTTTTATGTTTTTACTTCTAAAGAAGAAATATTATGATCCATATCTCAATAAAATATATAATTCTCTTATCTTATACCATATTTATTTCTTGATAATATATGTTTCCCTTACTTTTACTCTTTTTAGGTTATCAATTATTTTAAATAATGTTTTAAATAAAAAATAGTATCTATTATTCTATTTGGTTGAAAACCAATTTTTCTACCAAAACCATGTTTTACATGAATTTTTTTTATAAAATTATTATGATGAATTATAAATGAAATTTTTACCCAGTTTATTGTTTTTAAAAAAAATATTTAAAGGAATTTTCATATTATTTTCATAAAAATTCCCATTTGGCATTTACAAAAAAAATTGGGAGGAATATATATTTAATTTTATACAGAATGACTAATATTTTCCCTCATCATGACCAAATAATTGTTTTAAAGATTCAATTATAAAATTAAAGGTTATTTTCAAAGAAATAAATTTCCAAAATAATTTAATAATTTTTATATTTATATGGAAATTTTCAAATAAAATTTATTTTACCCAAGAAGTTTTTAAAATAATCTTTAAAAATCATTTTCCATCTAAAATGAAATTTGTTGATGAAAGATATTTATTAATTGGGATATGGTCAAAGGATAATATTCTTATTATTTCTATGAATGGTTAATGTTTTTGATGGAATTATTTTTATGAAACCTATTTCTCATTCACGTGATTTAACTTGATGGGATTCTTATAAAACATTCTTATTTTCATGTGTCATTATATGATGAAATTATGAATTAACTATGAAGCCAATATCTTGTACACATGTTATGATATGATGATATGTTTGCGAAAACCATTCATTTTATGGGTTATGTTATGATTAATGTTTTTTATCTTATAGAACACATATGTCATTTTCTCAAAATATGATGAGTTAGACAAATATATCCCTTCAATGAATTGGGTAATTATTAATATATCATGAGATATATTGGATAGGAAAGGGGATTGAACCTTGTTAAGTAAGGTATGTGTTTGTTATGATGTTGTTGTGAGTGAACCTTGAATACTATGATGGTTTGGGGATTGAACCTATTCCACTATTATAGCCTAGGTAGTGAGCCTTTACGAATGTAGAAATGATTTTATTTTATTATGTGTATTCCACAATTCAATTTCCTATTTCAATGTTATAATCTCATGGATCGAGTTCACTACGAGAAAACTGCCGTTTAGCGGCGGTTTTTAAAACCGCCGCGAAATGCGTTTCGGGCTGGCATTTCGCGGCGGTTTTTAAAACCGCCGCGAAAAAACCGCCGCTAAACGGCAAAAAAAATTATTTTTTTAAAATTATTTTTTTTATTTATTTTTTAATTTTATTCAAGGATTAGCGGCGGTTTTTTTAAAAACCGCCGCGAAATAGCGGCGGTTTCGGTAAAACCGCCGGGAAATAAAATGAAAAAAATAAAAAAACGTGAGAAACCCCGAAAACACTAAAACGATCATAACTTTTGATCCGGGCGTCCGTTGAAGCGCCACGACCAGTAAAATCAAAGCTCATAAAGAGATATAGAGGCACATATAATCAAAACCGTGAGACGTTCTAAGGTGTGGACGATATTAGAGTTATAAAAAAGTTGAAAAAAGTTATCCAACTTCAAATGGCCATAACTTTCGCTCCGGGTGTCCGTTTGGGCTCTACCACATATCAAATCGAAGCCAGCGAAGAGAGCTATGCACTGGTTTGACACAAGCTAGCTTCTGTCGGGTTTTTCGACCCCAAAACCCCTCCGAAGGCCTCCAAAACCCCGTTTCTGTAACCGATGTCCCGTCGAACTTGTCTTCAAACGGACCTAACTTTCGATCCGCGTGTCAATTCGGCCTCCTCCACCTGCCAGATCATAGATCATTCCATGAGCTTCAGTTTGACTGGTTGCGGCACCCACATGCACTCATAGATCATATGTTATGGCCTTTTTAGTGGGTATCGGGTTTGTTATGTTTTTCAATGCCTCGTTTCTAGCACCCGTTCCCCGTCAGCTTTTTTTTAAATGGTCGTAACTTCCGATCCGCCTGTACATTCTGACTCTTTCACCTTTCAGGTTGAAGATCGTTTTGGGATCTTTGATTTGACAGTTCGCGGATCTAAAACGAACTCTCGGATCTTAAGTTATCTCCGTTAATGTGAGTCCAATGTTTTTGTCTCTTTATGACCGTTTTGACGACTTTTAACGGTAGCTCCATTTATTACTGTTTATTTGGGTTTCCATGACTTGTTATCTTTATCAATGGTTTTTGGTGGGTTATTATGATGATTATGTTGAATTATTAAGGAGTTTTCTAGAGTTGTCACGAGTTTTCATGCGTTCTCATTCTTTCTAATACCTCATTCTTCAAATGCTTCCCCATCCTTTTTCATGCCTTTTCATGATTTTTCATCCCTTATCACGTCTTTTCATACTTTTTCATGTGTTTCCTTTATTATTTATTATTTATTATTTATAATATACTTTAATTTATTTATTATATATTATTTGTAACTGGTTATTTATTATTTATTATTTATTATTTATTATTTATTATTTATTATTTATTATTTATTATTTATTATTTATTTATCATTTATATTTATTTATTTATTATTTATTATTTATTATTTATATTTATTTATCATTTATATTTATTTTTTTTTTTATTTAGTATTTATTATTTATTATTTATTATTTATATTTATTTATTATTTGTTATTTATATTTATTTATTATTTATTATTTATTATTTCTTATTTCTTATTTCTTATTTATTATTTATTATTTATATTTATTTATCATTTATATTTATTTATTATTTATTATTTATTATTTATTATTTATTATTTATATTTATTTATTATTTATTATTTATATTTATTTATTATTTATTATTTATATTTATCTATTATTTGTTATTTATATTTATTTATTATTTATTATTTATTATTTATTATTTATTATTTATTATTTATTATTTATTATTTATTATTTATTATTTATTATTTATTATTTATTATTTATTATTTATTATTTATTATTTATTATTTATTATTTATATTTATTTTTATTATTTATTATTTATTATTTATTATTTATTATTTATTATTTATTATTTATTATTTATTATTTATTATTTATTATTTATTATTTATTATTTATTATTTATTATTTATTATTTATTATTTATCTTTATTTATTATTTATTATTTATTATTTATTATTTATTATTTATTATTTATTATTTATTATTTATCTTTATTTATTATTTGTTATTTATTATTTATTCTTTATTCTTTATTCTTTATTCTGTATTCTTTATTATTTATTATTTATTCTTTATTATTTATTCTTTATTATTTTTTATTTTTTATTTTTTATTTATTATTTATCTTTATTTATTATTTATTATTTATTATTTATTATTTATTATTTATTATTTATTATTTATTATTTATTATTTATTATTTATCTTTATTTATTATTTATTATTTATTATTTATTATTTATTATTTATTATTTATCTTTATTTATTATTTATTATTTATTATTTATTCTTTATTCTTTATTCTTTATTATTTATTATTTATTATTTATCTTTATTTATTATTTATTATTTATTATTTATACTTTATTCTTTATTCTTTATTATTTATTATTTATTATTTATTATTTATTATTTATTATTTATTATTTATTATTTATTATTTATTATTTATTATTTATTATTTATTATTTATTATTTTTCTTTAGTTATTATTTATTATTTCTTATTTCTTATTTATTATTTATTATTTATTATTTATTATTTATCATTATTTATTATTTATTATTTATTATTTATACTTTATTCTTTATTATTTATTATTTATTATTTATTATTTATTATTTATTATTTATTATTTATTATTTATCTTTATTTATTATTTATTATTTATTATTTATTATTTATTATTTATTATTTATTATTTATTATTTATTATTTATTATTTATTATTTATTATTTATCTGTATTTATTATTTATTATTTATTATTTATTATTTATTATTTATTATTTATTATTTATTATTTATTATTTATTATTTATTATTTATTATTTATTATTTAATATTTATTGTTTATTGTTTATTATTTATTGTTTATTATTTATTGTTTATTATTTATTATTTATTATTTATTATTTATTATTTATTATTTATTATTTATTGTTTATTGTTTATTATTTGTTATTTATTATTTATTGTTTATTATTTATTATTTATTGTTTATTATTTATTGTTTATTATTTATTCTTTATTCTTTATTCTTTATTATTTATTATTTATTATTTATTATTTATTATTTATTGTTTATTGTTTATTGTTTATTATTTATTATTTATTGTTTATTATTTATTATTTATTATTTATTATTTATCTTTATTTATTATTTATTATTTATTATTTATACTTTATTCTTTATTCTTTATTATTTATTATTTATTATTTATTATTTATTATTTATTATTTATTATTTATTATTTATTATTTATTATTTATCTTTATTTATTATTTATTATTAATTATTTATTATTTATTATTTATTATTTAATATTTATTATTTATTATTTATTATTTATTATTTATTATTTATTATTTATTATTTATTATTTATTCTTTATTATTTATTGTTTATTGTTTATTGTTTATTGTTTATTGTTTATTGTTTATTATTTATTGTTTATTATTTATTATTTATTATTTATTATTTATTATTTATTATTTATTATTTATTATTTATTGTTTATTGTTTATTATTTATTATTTATTATTTATTGTTTATTGTTTATTATTTATTGTTTATTATTTATTGTTTATTATTTATTATTTATTCTTTATTCTTTATTATTTATTATTTATTATTTATTGTTTATTATTTATTATTTATTGTTTATTATTTATTATTTATTATTTATTATTTATTATTTATTATTATCAAGATTATATCTATTATTTATATATTATTTGTTTTTTCAATTGATATATATAAGTATATTAATTTCTGTTTATTAACCACATGGCGAGCTTGCTGGAGTGGTAAAGTCTTTGGAAAATATGCAAGAGGTTAGGGGTTCAAATCTCACCAGACGCAGGATTTATTTATATTGCATGGGCATGCATGTGCATGGGCATGCATGGGCATGCATGTGCATGTGCATGGGCATGCATGGGCATGCATGGGCATGCATGTGCATGGGCATGGGAGATGCATGCATGGATAAATAAATAAATAAATAAATAAATAAATAAATAAATAAATACGAAATAAAATAAATAAATAAAATAAATAAAATAAATAAAATAAATAAAATTAAAAAATTAAAAAAAATTAAAAAAATTAAAAAAATTAAAAAAAAACCCCCCACTGAATCATTTAGCGGCGGTTTAAACCGCCGCTAAAAAACCGCCGCGAAACGTTCCGACAGTTTTCAAAACCGCCGCGAATAGTTTCCCAACGCACGACTTAGCGGCGGTTTTTGAAAACCGCCGCCAATCGATTTAGCGGCGGTTTAAACCGCCGCGAAACGAAAAAAACCGCCGCTAAATGCCTTTTTTACCGTAGTGGTTCTTTGATTTTTGTATGATTCATATATTTTGAACTTCTAATATTTATTCCATGACATAAGTTTAAGTTATTTAATATTAAGGGTATGGGTTTTAAATATTAATCACATGTTCTAGTAAACTTATTATAATTTTATGCTCAGGAATTTAGATTATTTACCCAAATAGGGAATTTTTTATAACTGTTTATTATGTTTCTCTTCCCCAGGTTATGAATAAATATTTTATGTTTGATATTAATAATTTGGATTCTGGTTATGAATATCATAGTGAGAGATGATATAGTTCACATATGAACTAGTAATTTATGTTTCCATGTTTCCAAAAGAATTATACCTTTTTGTTCATCAAGAATGTGTATGTTTAATGTAATGAATATTCATCTAAAAAGATGTAATATATATATATATATGAATAGATGGGGTATCTATAAGTTTTATGATATATTAAATTTTAATAATTTATATCATGTCATATATATCACATATATTCATTTAATTTACCATTATTACCATCCATGTAAATATTAAGTGAAAAAAACATCATTTTGTGAGAAGGTGTCCTAAAGTAAACACGAGAAATGTAATATTATTTTAATAGGAATAGAATGTAAAAAGTTATATGTCATATTATAACTCCATAAGTATAATTTAATCATAAATATTCTATATAAATATATGTTCATTAAATTTATAATTATATCCAGAATTGATATTATATGATGGAAAACAAGTTACCTCAGTTTGTGAGGCAATAGTGTAGTGTACACATGATTGGTGATTTCATTTCCAATTTGAAGGATTTGGAGTTAGATAAATACAAATCCATAAACATAATAAAATCTCATTATATGGGAGATAATTGTGTAATTATATTACATGTGTTAATACAAGATTTATAGTTGTAAGAGAATAAAAAATAAGAAATAGCTCAATGAAGGCAATTACATTCTCTTAGAGAAAACACCTTTGGATATCTTCTTAAAGACCCTAAGAGTGGACAGTTGGGAAGTATTGATGGACTATAATGTCTGTAAAGATTTTGGGGAGATATTTTTTTTATGGGTTTGGTCATGCCAAATTGACTATTAGGTGTGATTAAATGAGGGGTGTAAGTTTCATTTTATAATTGAGGAGGAGGGGAATTTTTTTAAATGCCCAAAACAATTCAATAATGGGAAGTCACTCACACCTCATGTTCTCAAAAATCGATAAATATTGGATTGATGTTATTATATAGTCTACACTCACCTATAACTTGAAAAACCTGTTTTTAACATGTAATTCCTTATCCTTTATTTCTATATATTTTTACCATAATAGTTTTCACCATTATAACTTGTTTCTTTTTATTTATATAGGTAAAAAATACATTATCAATAAAATTAAAATGAATTTTGTTGGAAAATATTTACACATAGATTCTAAATATTGTATCTAAATTATTAAAAATAATATTATATATGTGGAAAACTAGTATTAACATAATCACATCTAACTTGTAAAACCCTCATTTTAACCATAATTAGGGTAATTAGTTATTGTTTTCATTATTAATCATTATGAAAAGTAATTAATTTTACATAAATATATAATATAAATTATTATTATCCAAAATATGGAATCAATTTAATCATATTCAATCATTATAGGTGGATGAATTTAATTTATGATTAATCCCACAATCATGAGGAAAAAGAAGTTTTCCAAAGAAAAAATTTTCAAAATTTAGAAATAATTATTATCATAATTAAAAATTAAATAGATTAAAATTACTTATATTAGTTAACCTTAAAAAAATTAAAATATTTTAACTTTTAGACTAATTTAGTGTATTATTGATATTTTGAAATAATTTAAACAAAAATCAAGTTTGTAATAAAAAATTAGTATTTTCATAATTAATTAAAAATTAATTATTTTTAGAAAATTCCCATAAATCACCCAAATTTAATTTTGACATGTAGATTTAAAAAAATGTTTTTTTAAAATATATAATTCATAATAGTTATAATATTTTTATTCAAATATTGTGTGCAAAGTGCAAATAAACAACTTTTTATAGAAATACATTTTCCCAAAACAATAATTTTTTATTTCAAGTGGTTTTTAATATACTTATAATCAATAGATAAATATAATAACTTGGATCATTATTGTGTTAATTAATCTTATAATTGCATAAATTTTCATTTTAAATGTTTAAATATTGTCTAATATTATTTCGCTTTGGGGTTATGGAGGTAACAAACACGTATGGCGCTTGTTTGGAGCTTGAAAACAAACTTTTGGGAAGACAAAGGAATGTCACACTGTTAGTAGAAACTATGTGGGGTATGCTAAAAATTTAGTTATAAACATGGATAGTTAAGAAGATATTAGGTGGAGCCTACATAGTTTGAAAAACCATGTGATTTTAGGTTCATGACCTTGTGGCATCCTCTATAGTTTTTGAAAGAGGCCATAGGCACGGGTTGTGCATGGTTTGGAAAATCATGCTTAAAAACCATTTAGTGTTCCCCTTCCTATATAAAAGGGTGAAAAATTGGTGCATGATTTGGAAACCAATCATCCCTATATTTTAGGTTAATTAAGGATTTTTTTCATTAATTAATCCTTTATTTCAAACCCTATTTTCCCATTTCTCTTATAAACAACAACCTTGGATTGAGAGCTCCCCCTTGAAAACTATTCTAGGAAGTAGGATATATCATTCCTCCAAGATCATAATCAAGAACCATATATCCCATTGTATCTACTAAAATAAAATCTCCTTTCATTTTTTGTTGTTCCACATTCTTCTTTGTATCAATTGTTCTATTTTGGTTCAAGATAATATGACCTATTTTTAGGGTCTTCATGTGTTCTTTATTTTTCTCCTAATCTGAGTTGAATCAAGAGGTTATACTGGATGATTTATCCACTAATAACCTACAGTAGGTGGTTTCATTATTTTCATTCAATGTATTATTGTTTATTAATCTTTTGTTGCGCTGTGTACCCAATTCTCATAGTGATGGCTTATAAGTTAATTTAATCCATGAATTGAATTTATATGTGTGACCTATATAATTAACAAAACCCATTGATAATTTTATAAAGGTTATTAAAATTGAATTTTAACCACCCCTTTGGGTGTGTTGTTTATTTATTTTGACCACCAAAGGTGGTTTTGAATCAAGATTACTTTTAGGAATTTCTTTTACCACTTATTTTGGGATGTTTAATAAATAACTGTCAATTTCATTTTAATTGAATTGTAATTTTAATTGTGATATGATTTGTAAATTGATTTGATAAAGAAAAGGTAATAAAATACATGTCCCAAGAATCATACCACGAAATTGAATGATTAATCATGACATTTCTTTTTATAATGAAACTCCCATGTGATAAAATTAATAGGCTAAGTCTTCTTTGCTTAACTATTTCCTTTATCCACCTTTAAGGTGTGATTCAATTTATTTTTTCTCGGTAAAGACCATGAAATAATTAAATTATATTGACTGAATGCTTATATTCCTTGGGTGACACATGGGTTCTTATATGAATTCCTTATACAAACTCATTTGGCTTCTTCCTTTCTTATGAATGAGTGAAACTTGGGATCCCTAGTACGAATTCTAATGATGGACTCATAAAAGATTTATTGTTATATATCCATGTTATAGTTGGACTCCTTATGTATTTCCATGGATAAAGTCAGGTTTATTTGATCATATATCCAAGGATTGAGACTTGGGCTCCCTTAGTGGACTGCCAAGGATAGACTCAAGGGATGTGATGTTCACCTCACCTAGACTGAAACCTAAGTACCAATGTGTATTACCCTGGAGGGGATTGAAAGATTTTTGGTTTATGATATAAGTGGAAAGATACCTCAATTCCAAATTAGGGATTCCAAGTTTGGGATCAGGTTCTAAACAGAATAATAAATGAAATTATTTATATGACACATTCTCTAAGAAAAGGCATGAGATTGGATTCTATTTGAAAATTATACCTAATATATGGACTATTTAGGCATCTGTTGGTCACATATATATAGGGGAAAGTATAAATTATGTTAGGTATCAAGACATACTTTTTAAATGTGACTGAATAATTAAATGAATATGATTATAATTCGATCTAGGACTAACTGTTAATTAGGGACTTACCATCTATGGTTGAGGAAAGTATCAGAAGATGAGTAACCTTGGGTACTCAGACCATATGGGTTATTTACTTTTAGAACTTCTTTTACATTTTCAGCTACTTCTTTCACCCTTTTATTATCATATGTATTCACTGACTCGATGTAACTAGACCTTGGGTTGTTTGTTACTAGGATTAAATATAACACCCAGTTCAATCCATTGTTGGGTACTTGAACAAACTATATGATTTTCAGTATAGAAAAGGTAAAGTTCCCTACTATAGTTTCTTTATTGCTACTAAGGAGCAAGGGAGCACATGACTGAGATGAGGCTTGTGATGCAAGCTAGGCAGTTTTTTGAATTTTTGTAAATTTGATTCATGTATTGTATTAGTTTCATATAAACCTATTTTTCATTGTTTACTATACAAATGACATGTATCCTCTTATAATGTATATGATATCCCTTCTAGAATGATTTATGTATTCCTGTATTATTGTTTTTTCATTTGTTTGATTGATTTGCAGCTTCTGATGAAGAATTTATGTTTATTATTCTATGATAAAATTTGGTAATAGGGCATAGTCTCCACACATATACACCTAAGTCCTCACTAATAGTTGGATACCTCTAGAATTTTGTAATATGCTCTTGAGTCCATGCGGAAAACCAAGCATGGGGAACCCTCCAATTACATCTGGGTTTGGTATGTTACAAAGTTATATCAGATCATTATTTTCAAGTTGAGTTAATATTTTGAGATAATATAAAGGTATTGGAAGATATTTGGAATTTTGTAATGATAATTTTATGGGAATAGGTAAACCACATACAAGAAAAAGAGAAATTACCTCAATTGAAATTATTATTTTCTAGATTTTGGCTATTATAGTTGATTTAATTCCACCTTTGGGTGTTTTACTTGAATTATGATATTATTATTGATATGATTGTGGGTTTTATTTTTTTGTAACCAAATTAGATGAGGGTATTCCATCTCATTAAAAAATTTAGAAACTTTATAGGATTAACATGCCATGCATTATGCCATGCTCTATAGGATGCATTTCTTGATTTCATGATGTTTTGATATGTTTCATGATAGTTATACCTACTATTGTGATAAAAGTTTTGTAACATGTTATGTTATAAATTAAGTGGACGCCATATTTTGGTTAATGAGGTTTATGGGACCTTATGTATTGGAATTTGGTGAACTATTTGGTTTAACCTATTAAAATTATTTTTGATATAAATGTGAAATAAATGATATAATGGAAATGAATGTGAGAAAAAATGGAAATAAAATTTCTTATAGAGGATAAATTGACCCATATTAGACCATAGTAGTGGGTGGTAGGTAGTATCTATTTTTTTTATATGATCTATACGATACCCAAATGTTATGCAAGTAGTAGGTAAAAGGGTGTGTTTCTTATATATGAAGCCTTGAACCTATCCTATTTTAGTATCTATGCTTTTATCTCCTATAATTGGTAAAATTATTATCAGAGGCATGTGTTTGAAATTGTAGAGGAAGGTCACCATGACGATCCCCATGTGTACACTAGGATGGTGGTGATGACCACACTCCATATGTTGTGGGTCATGGGATTCTGGTAGATCCTCTAGTAGTGTCAACTATAACCCCAAAAGTTGTACCATACATAGGTGTTGGGGAAGAGTTACGTGAAGGGTTTATGAGATTCATATAGACCATTAAGGGAGCACTGCGACCTGACCCCACTATAGAATATTTGACACTTGATTTCTAGAAAAGTATCTTTCCATATTTTTGAGGGTGGAAAGACCATATGATATGGGGTCTTTTCTGTACTCTGTGTTATCTATCTTGTAGAATCTCGAGATGCATCCCAAGAGGAGGGTAAATCTAACAACATATATGTTACATGAATCTACCAAGGGATGGTGGTAAATCATCACTCAGATGGATCATAATTAGGATATATCTTGGAGGGATTTTCATCTGGCCTTATATGATTACTTTTGTCTCAAGACCTTGAGGATCGATCGAGCCTGAGATTTAAGTCACTTAGAGTAGAGTATGTTATCAGTTATCTTTTATTTTTTCAATTTTATAAGGATATAAAACTTTACACTTATTTTTATGGGTGATGTGTTATCAAAATCTATGAGATTTGGGGATAGTATCTGGTATGACATCTCACTATAGGTGAATGTATTTCTACTAACTACCATTTCTGGAATAGTGAAGTAGTTTTTTATCATATAGTATAACCTGAGAGAAACTAGAGGATTGAGGTAGGGGGTTTTAGCACCTAGATCTGGAACAACATCGATCTATAGTAGGATGAATCATTTGTAGTTACCACCCAGTGACATTAGTATCCAGACCACATACTCAGGTAGCCATGTGAGGTGCTACTATTGCGGTAGAACATGAATACCAGATGTTAGTGAACAGGATACCTAGTTGAGTTCTGATCCTATGAAAATTTGGGGTGCCTACATAACTTTTGTATAACCTTTCCTCCAATAGTTAGTGAAGTAGGGTCTACACCGACTCCATGTGAGGGAGTAGGGTCAACAGCTTCTCATCAAGTAGGGATCTGAAGTACAGCCAGTTGATTAGGCTGAGGTAGTGGTCATGGATGTGGTAGTTATACCCTAGATTTGTAGTGATCATAGATAATATCTTCTCATGGTATCCAGGTTGTATCCTATGGCTACAGATCAGGCCATATATATATAATGAATCTAAAAATTGAGGAGCAGAATCCTAGACCTTATATTATGAGTGGTACTATTTTAGTACCCACTTCTTTATCATCTACACTTTTTTATATTCACTTCTCATATCTTTATATCTATATGCATTGTGGAGAGAATGGGGATTAGTTTTTAGACTTATGATTACTACATGATGCATGATACTCCATTGGGGATTATAAGGGAGGATATATTTCAGTACAAGGGGTTCCCCCTTGATATTGGAGGGTGTCATTTCATATGAGAGATCTTTTAACTCAATATGATAGGTTTTTAAATCATTATTAGGATGGATTGGTTGGTTACCTTTCATGATATAATTGTTTTTTTCACTGAAAGGTGACCTTTATATTAGTAAATAGAGGAGATTTTATTTACCAGGTTGAATGGGATGTTATTGAAATCCAAACATGACACGAGCATCATGGTTTGGGAGGGATGATATCCTAGGTTACGATTTTATATCTAGAGAATCAAGGAACACATCTGATAGATTTACCTTTAGTGATTTATAGTTTTAGGGATATTTTCCTAGATGAATTTTCAATATTTCCTCTAGTGGGAGAGGTATAGTTCTCTATCAAGATATTTCCATGAGTTTCACTAGTATCTATTCCTCTGTATATGATGGATACTACTAACATGAATGATTTAAAGAGGGTACTAGTGGATTTTGAAGTAAATGGGTTTATCTAAAATAGTACTTCTCCATGGGGTTTTTTGATACTTTTTATGAAAAAAGTTGGATGGTACCCTCTAGATATGTGTGGGTTTTATGAAATTGAACTAACTAATGGTTAAGAATTGGTATCCTCTTCCATTGATAGATGAACTCTTCGACCATATCTAAGGATATGGGAATTCTAAAAAAATTATTTGAGATCTAGTTATCATCATGTACATGTTAGGCCATTAGACATACCTCACACAAAATTTCTTAAGGGGTATGATCTTTATGGTTATTTGGTTATGATGTTCAATCTCACAAATGTGATAGAGGTTATCATGGAACTGATGAACTATGTTTTACATCCTTATCTAGATTCTTTTTTGGTGTTCTTCATGGTTGATATACTGGTTTATTTTCACACTCGACATAACCATGAAAAACATCAGGAGATCTTATTGGATAAACTAAGAGAGAATCTATTATATTTTATTCACATAAAGTTCCACTTCTATAGGGTTCAGATTCACTTCTTGGGTCGCATGATCTCATAGACAAGAGCATTAGTTTACCCCCAGAAGGTGAAATTTGTAGTTTACTAGGATAATCCTAGTAACATCTTTTAGGTACGGAGTTTCTTAGGTCTAGAAGGATATTGCGTATTCTTCATACAGGAGTCATCATGCTTAGAATCACCCCTTATGGGATTGAATAAGAAGGGGTGATGTGCTAGAGACATGTGATTTAGAATTTTAGGAGTAGAAAGGGAGATTAACATTATCACTAATACTAATATTTCTAGATCCTAGAAAGTGTTAAATTATTTGATACTATGCATTTGGTATTGGGCTAGGAGTAATTCTTATGCAAGGGATAGAGTCGTTGAATATGAGTATCTTCTATTATGGCTACACAAGTTTAATTACATGATGTAAAATCTCGAGTGAGATGTACGTGTTCATGAATCCCACTAATGGAGAAAATACTTAGAGAGCATTTTGTGAGGTACACATACCAAAAAATACTCAAGTACATATTTACAGAGTGTGGTTTGAATCTAAGACAACATAGGTGGTTTGAATACATATAGTCTTTTGACTTATAGATTTCCAACTAGACTAATAAAGAAAATTTAGTGGTCAATGCACTAATCATGAGGAAAATAAAATATGCAGTTTAGAAGGATAGTTGTGAGTAGTAGATTTTGGATTTGATATCTAATATTAACTTGGTGGTGCAAGATAGTCAGGGTTAGAACATTCTATCATCTATAACTATTACCTATACAATTCTGGATAGAGTGAGGATGAGGCATAAATCAGATTATGAGGCAATAGTCTTATGGGAGAGTGTGGTAGGTGAGGACCCTCCTCTTGGTTGGACCATAGGCAAGGATGAGATCCTGTATATACATGGTCTTGTATGGGTTCCAGCAGACATGCATGAGGAGATGATGAGAGATTTTCATTCCTTATATTTGTTAGTGAACTCCAGTGTCACCAAGATGTATCATGATTTATATCACCAATACTGGTGTTCGGGTATAATAAGAGATGTATCTATTTTTTTCATGATATATTCCACATATCAGCAGGTGAAGGCGAAACTCCAGTGATTGGATTGATGGTTTTATAAATTACCCATCTGTAAGTATAAGTGAGTTGACATTGCAATGTATTTTATTACAGGTTTCCCTTGGTCTCTATGATTCCACAATGTTTCATGGGTTAAAGTTGATAGGATAATAATGGTTTCTCATTTACTATCTTTCAAGGTGACCTTTTATGTAGATGATATTGGGAGGTTGTGTATCTGTTAGATATTATGAATTTATGTGGTGTTTCACACTATCAATTTTTATATATACACCCGATTTACAACTCTATTCTTGAAAGGGGTACAGAGGGTGTTAGGTTTATAGGTTCTTTTGAGCAGAACATACCAACCTCAGAAAGATAGCCAATCTGAGTGCATGATATAGGTTCTTGAGGACATGTTGTGCGCATGTGTCGTGTAGTTTTGGGGTACATAAGAGAGGTACAGAAACCTGTTTGAGTTCACCTAAAACAATAGATTTCAAAATAATATTTGGAGGGGTCCTTATAAGTCTCTATATGGAAATCCATTCTGATCACCCCTGTATTGGTTAGAGTCAGGAAAGGTAGCTATTCATGGACCACATCATTTTCAGAAGACCACATAGCATGTTTTGTTAATTTAGAAGTGGATGGATACTATATAGTATCGATTGAAATCATATGTTGAATGTTGAAGACAACGTATAGAGTTTGAGGTTGGGGATTATGTTTTATTATGTGCTTCACTAGGGTTGGGGAATAAGAGGATCTTGATAAAGGGTAAGCTTTTGTTATTTCATGTCATGTAATTTTAGATTTTGGAGAGAATTACACCAATATACTATTGATTACAGCTACCTCAGAGGTACTAGGGAATTAATGGTATCTTCCACGTATCTCATATTTGATGTTATCATTCAAAACCTTCTCATTATTTTCAGCCTAAGGAGGTTGAGTTATATGTAGATGTGTCCTTTGAGAATAATGCTATTTGGATTGTGAATTGTAGAAAAAAAGTTTCTATGAGGATAGAAAATACATGTAGTACAGGTGATATGGAAGCATGACTATGTGTAGGATGATACATGGGGGAGGGATGCTGATGTATGAGCACAATGTCGGGAGTTATGGTCTGGTTATTCATAACCACCCTTGATAGTGAAATTCAGGGATGAATTTATTCAAGAGCGGAAGTTTTTAAGAACCTAGTTCATTCTTGAGGTATAAAATCTTTTAAATCCATTAATATTTAGTTTAAATTATTAAATGTGGCCTAATATTTATTCCTCTTTAGTTTATAAATGTATCAAAGGTTTTAGGGGCTTGTTCGGAGGTCATAACACAACTATTGGGAAAATAACGGCATGTTTCATAGTTAGTAGAAACCATGTGGGTTCAGCTACATGGTTATATATAACCATTCATGGTTTGGAAGAGAGAAGGGGGAGACGACATGGTTTGAGAAACCATGATATTTGAGCTTCCCATCCATGTGAAATTTTCTTCATCTTTTGAAAGAGGCCTGAAACATGGTTTTTACACTGTTTGGTAAATTGTACATGCAAATTGTGCAGTGTGTCCCTAACAACATCAAAGGGCGCATGGTTGGTGAATATTTTATAAAATCGTTCATAAAAAATTTGAAAATCTGTATTTTATGAGAATATATGATTTAAACATTAAGTAATCCATTATTTCAAACCCTATTTTCCCATTTCCCCTATAAATACTAGAATTGTCTTCAAAGGTCCCTTTTGATAACTATTCTAAGAAGTTTGAGATCTTTGTTTGACCTCAAAATCAAGAACCACTTATCTAATTAGATCCATTCATGTAAGATTTCAAATATTTTTATGTCATTCCATGTTCTTCTTTGTATCATTTGGGCTATTTAAGTGGATGCTAATATACCCTATTTTAATGGTTTTCATCCTTTCTTTATTTTTGTCACGATTTGAGTCAAATTAAGATCATATACTAGATGAGTTATCCACTACATACCTATGGTATGTGGTTTCGTGAATTTACTTCAAATTCTAAGTATTAATATATATGTTGTTGTGTTATACACCCAATTCTTGTAGTGACACCATGAAAGGGAGTTTAACTCTTGAATTTAATTCATTGGTGTGACCTATGTAATTGACATATACTATTGATTATTTTTAATAATTTAAGAACAATTAATTAAAACTACCCCTTTGGGTGTGTTGTTTAGTTAATTAGACCCACATGAGTGGGTTTGAATTAATTTACCTTATAGGTGTAGCATTTACCCCTTTCTTTTGGGTGTTCAATTATGAATTTCTGATTTCATTTGAATTAAATCATAATTTGAATCGTGATATGAATTATAAAATGAGTTGATAAAGAAATGGTAATACAAGCCATGTACCTAGACTCTTTCTGTGAAATTTATTTATTAATAATTATAGGACTTTTATAATGAAATTACCATGTGAGATAATTATGAGGTTGATCCCTAAATGCTTATCCCATTAATTTATCCCCCATTTGAGGTGATGTTTAATTAAATTATTCTTGGTAATGAAATTGAAATAACTAAATGATATTTATTGAATACTTATAAGGAAACGGTGACATATGGTTTAATATACAAATTCCATGAATATATTCATTTGGATTTAGCATTTCTTATGCCTAAGTGACACTTAGACTCCCTAGTAGGACTGTTAAGTATGGAATCATGGATGTTTCACTATTATATTCCCAAGTGATACATGGAATCCTTATGAATTTCCATGGACATACTCAAGGTTTAGTTGATCAAACATTCTAGGAGTGATATTTGGGATCTTTTAGTGGACTACCAAGGACGAACTCAAGGTAATTGATGTCATACATTTCCTACAGTGATACTTTGGTTCATATGAGGATCTCCATGGATGGGCATGTAGGGTTCTTGGTTAATGATATACCTGGAGCAATACCTATATTCAAAATTTGGAATTACAAGGAAAGTATAATATTATAAATTGAATAATAAGTGAAATTATTTATATATAAAAACTTCCAAGATAAAAATAAGCTTGGATTTGGTCTGTGCCTCATAACATGTATATGGCCTATTTAGGCTTCTATTGATCACATATCTATACAGGGGACACTAGGTATTGTGATAGGTCTCAATAAATTCTTTTTAAATGTGACTAAATATTTAAATGAATATTATTATAAATTGAGATAGGGGTGACTGTTAATTCAGATAAATATAGGTAGTGGATGAAACCGGTTATAGAGGATGGGTTTCCTTGGGAACCCAAACCTTATGGGTTATTTAATTTCAGTAGTTTACATTTTCTACTACTTCTTTCACATTTTTATTAATATATGTATTCACTAACAATATGGAACTAGAACATGGGTGGTTTCCTATTGGGTTTATAACTCACACCCTGTTCGGGCTGCCTTTGGGTACCTGAAAAGACTATATGATTTCATGTATGGATAAGGTAATGTTCCTTGCTATAGGTTCTTGACTAATTCTTATGAGTAGGGGAGAATATTACTAAGTTAAATCTTTTGATGATAGCTAGAAATTTTTTACTTTATGTATGTTTGGGTCATGTATTTTACTAGTTCCATGTATACCTGTTGTGGATACTTTACTAAACACATTTCATGTATCATTATCTTCTGTATATGATACCCCTTCTGGTACGATTTATGTATTACTTTATCATTCATTTATCATCTACTTTATTGATTTACTTCTTTCAAAATTGAATAAATGCTTATTCCATTATGTTACACTCTAGTAAGAAGGAATAGTCTCCCCAAAGACATAACTTGGCACTCACTACTAGTCAGGAGCCTCTAGCAACGGGGGAGATACATTTATGGCCATGTGACCAATTGGGCTCAGGTCACCTTTCAGTGAAATTTGGGTTCATGATGTTATGATAACCATTGAATTTATAATATCAAAGTGTAAACTATATAATATTTATAATTTAGTTAGTTCTATTCATACCCTCCTACTTAAAATCATGTTTATAATAATAATATTTTAATAAAGTATCATGTTTTATATAAACTCAGTATTTCATGTAAGACAAGATATCAAAGAAATTTAATTTATTTAAATTTAAATATATCACATAGAAATGGGATTTTAATTCTCTTTTATGACTTATTTTTCATTTCATATATTCCATCACACATGAAATTCCTCTTTTAAAATATTAGGGTGTTACATAAATTCTTGTATATGATAATATATATTATTTGTAACAAATAACAATATGATATAATTAATTTTATATGCATGGTATATGATACATTAGATTCTATAAAAAAGTTCTTAAAATGACACTAGGATAAAAAAAATCCATGATAGAGTGATTTTCTTGATATTTTATAAAATATTACTAACAAGGTCCAACCAACCAATAATTGATTTTATTTATGGATGGTATTATTTTTAGAAGGAAGATTATCCATTATCATATAATTCCATATATATAAAGAAAAAAATGTTTTTTTGTAATATATTCCTACTAAAAGAAAATAATTGTTTTTTATGAACATAAATGTGTTTGTTTTTATTTTCATTATATAGAAATGAGAATATATTCTCTAAGAGGCAAGTTGAAATTTGATTGAACTTACATCTATTCAAATATAACAAAAAAATTAGTAATCTAAATATTAAGTGATTTATAATTTATATTTTCAAGATTTTTGGAAATGTTACTGTACATAATATGTAATGGGTAATATTTAGTCACAATGTAATGTTAATATCATTATTTCATAAAAATATTAGACAAGTTAATTGATAATAATTATTTTGAAATAATGTTTTAAAGGAGGTTTATGATATAGTGGTACAAGTAATGTAGACAGTTACATTCATTTATAATTATAAAAATTTATTTTCCCATTATTCTAAATGATTTTCGAATGTGATGATATATAATAATGTAAATATTTACATTAGTAGTTTCTGGAAATGTATAATAGGAATAATTCTACATATGATGATATTAGACATATAAATAGCTCTATATAGAAAATTTATTATTAAATCATAATATTTGATGTTATGGAATTAATGAGACTGAATATGTTTAAGGAGTTAAAAATTAGTAATATGAGTAATAAATATCACTATTATTAGATATTCATTTCTTTATAGATATTATTCACATAATGGTTTAATGGGTGGTTTTTATCGATTGGCCACATAGGGGTTTGGAAGTATAAATATATAGATGCACTAATATTACAAAAAATTAAAAAATTGGTATCAAACATTAGGATGATATAGAAGAGTATTATATATGATAATATATATGTGTTCTTATCTTGGATTTTATTAGTTATTCTTAAAATGCATTAAAACTACAATATGTGTCATGAATGGTAGTCTCTGCCTTAACTTTCTTTTTCATTGGCTGTATAAAAATATATATTAATAAACAATTAGTGATATATAATGATAAATATCCTCTAAATTTAATACTTTATGTTATTATAAATTTTCATCCATCATGAGGTATTTTATGTTGTAATGAAATTTTAATATTAGTGAGAGTTGGATTCAAATATATGATATTGAATATGCTCATGAGGTACAAAAGGATATTGGGTGGTCCTGATGAACAACAAATTATACCTCACTGAGTGATATATATTTCATCTTATGTATTATGGGTACATGGATCATATTTATGTTCCACTTATATGAGTTTAGTAGGATGCCTTTAATGATAACAATAATACATTGATACCCTATAAACATTATCATTGATGATTAGCTAATCAGTGGGTGGATGGGTATGTCACTAATCATTTCATTAGTTTGAGATCAAGTAATATGGGAATTTTACTCTCATGTGATGAATATTTCATTTGGGATATCAATTATGATGTACTAAGGAGTGTGTTTCCACACCTAGATAGTACATCTAATGAGATAATATATTCATGTGAGGGACATATGATGCGACATCCAAAAAGTATATTAACATGATATTTATTCATAAACATGGTTAGTTTATAATCATAGTTTAATAGATGTATGATTATGATATTTGGGGTCAACAAAATTTCTATCACATTGTCACTCGAAATATTTCACATAAGGAACATATGTGAATTCATTCTAACATGTGATGTAATAGTTGGGCATTGGTGTAAATATACATGTGTTTAATAATGATAATTCTGAATTCTACAGTATCATATGTAGCATTTATTATTTTATATGGGACACTTTCTGTTTAAATTTATGTATCCTATGATTCATATTTTCTTTTGTTGCTATAAATACCTATAGGGTCCCAAATTTTTTTTAATTAAATTGTGATCAGTTATCATCATAGAGATGCTCAAAATATTTTTTAGAGTAAATCAGTAAATTATTTGTATTAGTATACAAAAGGTATTGTATATGACATAAAACATGGTTAATTTAATGATATATTTCAAAAATTATTTTTGATGATGTCCAAAAGGAATTTTAATTGTGTTTTCACAGGTTATTTTATATGATATGATATAATGTAAAATGATACACAAACTTTTAAGATTTAGTGTAAGTGGGATACTAAAGAATACATAGTCCATAAATCCCCTTTTCAACATAATGAGAAATAGTCAATCAGATTTTATGATAGGAGGATATCCTAAATCTATGCCTACATGTAATAAATTTATATATCATAGCCTAAATTTAGGGTATTATTAAAGGAATAAAGTATTATTTCTTCATAATTTGTGAATTAATCATACTATATGATAGATAGATCTATTAGGATATAATATAATGATAATATTTCACTTATATTACCATGGATCATATATTATGATTCATTTTTAATCTAAACTAAACATATTTTTAATGAATATTAATTTGACAACATTGATATCTCTTACAGAAAATGGTATCTTTTAATATTCCATTTGATAAGGTAAATTGTTTAAGATGAGATAAATTCCAAATGAGATTAATGAGTTGGATGATGCATTTAATAGTGAGTTAAAACACAATAATATGTGAAATTACACCTGATTATAATCATTAATTGATTTATAAAATGTTGTTATAATGAAATGGTAGGAGGGTTATGTGTTTGTGGTTGAGACTCGCTAGAACCTAAATCTCAATCTTCTTCATAAATTTTATATGATGTTTTTTCACATCATTATAATAATATTTTTTCCATATGAATCATTATTTATATTCAACCCATAACATACACTATGGTGGGATGTATCATATGATTCCTCTTTGGTGATCATCATCAAGAATATAGGATGGAGATAATAAATTAGTTTTTATGGTGTAAAGGTATTCACTAGTTTTCCAATATTCTTAATCTATTGTTTAAGAATATTTAAAATATATAAAAATGATAATATTTTTTCGGATTATTAATTTAATCCAATTCTTCTAATTAGATATATTATATTAATACGAATCCCATTATTAGTGTTACAACATACATCTACAAAGTGTATCTTCTTAAGAATTTGATGATTTTTTGAATTGTTAAATGGAAGATAAATCCATATGATGATATATTTATTGCTAAAAGTACTAGACATCATTATATGATAAATACTAGGATTCATTTTACATTGAAAGGATTATGTTTTCTTTGACTAATGGTGGGGAAACTAAAAGATGTGATAATGTTTATAGAAACTAATGTTAAATTAGTTAAGACATATAGTTCATTGTTAATAAATAAATTATAGATATTTATAGTATAAATGTTGTTAAATCATATCAAATAAATAAGGAGAAGAAGAAGATCCATTATTATAGCTAATTTATTAGTCTGGATGATAAGGGGTTTTGAATGTTATCACATTGAACTTGTATATCTAAAAATAGTTAAAATTGAATTGGATGAATATTTTTTAAGAAAATAAGTCATTAATGTAGATAACATTAGCTAATGTAGATATGTTTTTTGAAATGTGATAAAAATATGATTTATTAATCTGGATGTTGTCAAAGTATAATGTACTAAGATGGTGAAGAATGATTTGAATGTTGAAGGGGTTAAATAGCACATTTGGAGTCTGGGTGATTCACTAATATAGATGACTATCTATAAAATCCTAATTTATATAATAAAAATATTTAGTTATGTTTGGGAGGTGGTTTCATATAAAAAATTCTCCTAGACCCATAAGATCAATAATTAAGTAGGTGGGAAGTTAAATAAGTAAAAAAAAATTAAAATCTAATAAGAGTAGATGAATAAAATATGATATGTGATTAAATATCATGATATATCATAAGAAAATGTTTTGATAATGCACTGGATTAATGATAGTGTATCTTAGAAATATTAGAAGTAGTATCAAATTATGTTCACAGTACTAAAGTACACATAATATTGATTTGAATTTTTTAAATGGTAATCTAGAAGATATAAATGGGTGAATCATAATGTTTATGAAACATAAATTTTAATATTAAAATATATACTACAAGATATTAATATTAGAAGTTAAACACTAAGATTATAGATGAAATTTTTATAATGTTGGCATAAAGTTGATGAATTATTTGTGGATTTTATGAGGAAGTAAATTTCTAATATATTTAGATTTAATTAATATGGTGGTTTTTAAATTCTAAAAAAGGGAGGATCAAATTTGGAGTTGATATTTGAATCTAAGGTTAAATCATTGATTTGATTAAGTTGAACATATTTTAGAATTTAATTGGGGATATGGTTGATCTTACGAAGAAACTGATGGAAATATGATTATGTGAAAATTATGTTCTGAGAGTATATTGGGACATAGAGAATAGTTGACTTTCAATAATTAAATTATAATGTGAATGATTTTTAAATTTCTAGAAGATCATCGCATTTAGATACTAGACGTTGAAGTTCCTGACATAGAAATTATGAATAGTGATGTTTCATATGTTGTGTTTGTGAGAAGGTTGTGGTTAGGGATTATTCAGATAGAATATAAGGTGATAAATTTTTCGGTGTAAAAGAACCCAGAATTGAAATATCATAACTAATTTTTACGGAGGACTATTGAAGAATTGAGTGATTATTATAGTTATAGATGAAAAACTATGATTTGGAGAATGTTATTTTCCATACAGAAGTGTAAGTTGACATAGCCTTATGGTTTTACATGGAGTAAAATTCATCAAACGTATGTTTTGGGTTAAAGATGATACAATACAACCAATTATAAGAACGTTTTGATAGTAGGGACAATCGTACTTTCTCATACTCAACTCTAACGCATATGTAGTAGATAACAACATTAGGATTGATCCTTATAAAAATTTAATTTTTTCTATAAGTTTATATACATTTCAGTTTGATAATAGTAAGTGTGAGAAATTATGTTTCAAATGATCATGACTTCAGAAAGTAATATGATATAATTTAAAAATAAAAAATTATAAAATATTACCACTTATTTAACCCCCACCCCAATAATAGATCATATTCCTAGAAACATCAAGTTATATCAAAGAAAACATTGATTCCTCCAAAATACCATTCCATTGTTAGATATGGATAGTATAATTATTTTAATAAGTAGTGGTAAACCTATATTTAATACAATAATTATCATATATTAATGAATATGATGAATTTTTATATTTTTTCACATGTCCTGGTCTCGACCAAATTTACCCAAGATTTTAGGGTTAAGCGGTCGCTTGTAGTTTAGCTTGGGTCGTCGATTCCTCAGAGACCTAATAAGTAACCTACAAACACGTAAATTCTATGGACTATTTTTGGCTATTAAGTGGCCAACATTGGGTTGATTTTAGATGGGTTTAAGTGAACACTAAAAGTCTTAAGTGAATTCAAATTATGAGAAGGGTTGATCATTGGTTATTACACGGGGTGGATTGGATGCATTCTTTTTTTAAAATATTTCAATTTCTTATATTTGAGATGGGTTAATTTAAGGAGATCAAACAAAATCATCACTTACTATTTTAATTCTTACACACCCTAATACTAATCACATTTACACTTGAAGGATCAAATTTTTTAGCACTCCAAGGTAAAGGTTCGTATTAACACTTGAAGTGTGTGACCTTAAATTCAATAAGGATGAAGAGGTTTTAAAATCATCAAATGAAAATATAATTTAAAAGAAGTGGTTATCCATTAATGGAGTGAGAAATAACATCAAATACATCCCATTTCTACTCCCTTAGATCAACCCATAAGTGGGTTAGCCCTCCATTGATCCTATGGTTTCAATGGAAGTGAGAAGTAGACTCATGAGGGAGTAATTGGAGAAGTAAAAAAATAATGAAAAAATGATCACTCCATTGTTGTGTGATAATATTCCAATGCTTGGTGTGAACAAGATCACACCTTGAACCAACGGTATCAAATTGATATAAAGAACAATAGAATAAGAGGAGAAGAAGAGATTTTATTAAGAAACTAAAGGGAATTGAACAACTTACATGTGAAAGACAAACTTGAGACAACAAAATCGCAGCATAACATTATAATGAAAGGAAGCTCAAAAGATGCCCAACTCATCCACCACCACTACCTTAAATAGGAATTTTAAGAGCCTTGGGTCGATCCTCCAATAGTTTAAGTCATCCCACTTGATTTTGGTAGGATTAGGGTGGTGTAAAGCTTGTGGAACTTTTACTTTTCCACTCTTGACCCGAGGTGGCATCCAGCTTGCATCCACCAAACAGAAGCACCTAGATGGCCTTCTAGATTGCCGAATTAGAGTGGGCCATAGAGGAAAAATGTGATGTTTTGGATGGCTCCTAGATCTCTGAAACATTCATCCCAAATTCATTTTTGGTTGCTGAGATATGATTAAATTGGTGGGATGTTTTTCTGGGTTGTAGTATCTGGCCCAGAATTTTATCTCTAAATTGGGTCGCCTTAATAACCACAATGAAGGCTAAATAAGCACTGGATCCTGAAGAATTATTTTTCCTCTATATTTCATCTAAAATCCCACGAAATTTGGGCTTTATTTATAATTTATTGTGGGCCCCCACATTCTCATCAGTGGGATGGTGTACGATCCGCCTTCTCCAGAATTGTTTCCTTTCATTGATAAATATCCACATCATACTTTATGAATCCTCCATTGATCATTGAATGAGAAATGTTTAAATTTAATTCTAGATCTATTTAACAAAAAATGAAATTAAAATATATATAATTACATTCCTTAAAATTATATTAATCATTAGGCCTAAATTGGTGTACATTAGGCATGAAGTGCACAAATGATGAGAATGAGTGTTCAAAATTAAAATCCACTAAATCAAGCCCATAAAATCAAAAATGAACATTTAGTACCATTAAAATGTAATTAACATATGTGTTTTTATTAGCTATTCATGGACTAGAATTTAAGGATAGATAAATAGTATATTTTACACTAGTTGAGATATATCCACTCTTAAGATTTACATTGATAATTAATATAAAGGTAAATATAAAATTAAAAAAAATTGTTTTTCTTTTGAAGAGAAATCTATACTATAAGGACCTGAACTTAAACATTACATAATCTTGAATTAAATTAATAATTTAAAATAAGAATCATTTCAGGTTTAGAGATTTAGATAATTAGTTCATAACTTATACATAACAACTTTAGTATTACAAGTAGACACTTCTACTCAGTATCCTTTTTTCATAAAAAAATCTTAAAAAATAAACATGTCTAGTTCTATGTTTTAGATAGCATGACTTTTCCTTGATCCCATCCTTGACCCTATTCATCTTTATGTCCTGTGAAAAATATTTTAAAACTTGGGTTGACCATAAAAATCTTAGTAAGGGATACATAAAGAAAAATATGTTAGTTTTTCAAAATAACATGTAAACCATATTGCCGACTTCTATACCCAATGCATTGTAGGTTAAAACGTAACAACTTATCCTTGGTTTATCACGGAACCACCCATTATTTGGTTTATCATGTAAGAATCCGTAAAATTTCCATGTACCATAACATAATAATCACATGTAAAACAAGAATAAATGTTAAAATAACATTTACACAATGAAATAAAAATATATCATTTCAATAAATTCATAAAATCAAATAATTTAAAACGTTCAAATAGAAGAGTTTTGAATCAAAGTGTCCCATACAACATTGAAAATTTTAAAATAAATTTAATGTTCAAAACAATAATTTCCATATAAATTAATCCTTAAACCCCATTTTGAATACATGAACATGAAATAGAAGGTTTTTGAATAATAAATCTGTAAAACATTTAAAATGATGTTTTAGTTAAAGAGTCTCTTACCGCTTGAGAAACACTTGAACAGAAATCATTAAGGAATAACATTAAAAAAATGTTAAATATCATGATAATATACTAATTTAGGATATAAAATTTCAAAATGGTTTTATATACACTATAGAGGATAATAAAGGTGCATAATATCATGATATTATTTAACAAAAGGAGATTAAGATGAAGTCTGTTACCTTGAGTCTAAATCATCACCTATGTTTTTTATTCTTCCTGAATAATAAAGTTAAGTTAATTTATACTTCCATAATAAAATTTTCCAAGTTTATTATTCTTTTTATATCACTTATTACCTTGCTATAACAATCATATAATTATTCAAGTTCAAATTGGTCATTTTTTCGATGCTCGATACTTGAGTCAAAAATGAACTTATTATAGTTACAAATTGTCCATTTGGTCATTATTAAATTATCTCCATAATGATATTAATTATTTATATATAATATATATCATATATATTTTACATATATATATATATAATAGTCCATAGCGTTTGGATAAAAGAAATGAAATGCACTGTTCATGGAGACGGTAAGTCGTATGTACGCATGAATGCTCCTTCCATTTCATTTTCATATTTAAAGGAATGAAAAATAAATGATAAATTGGTATATTATAACTCTATTATAATATATATTTTAAATATTTTACATAATTTCATTAATTATATCCTTTATATGTTCCATGTATAGCATGAATGAGTCATATCACTTTGAGGGGGTGGTAGTCCGCACTTCCTCAAATGAACTTATCATATATATACAACATCAAAATCATAAAGGCATGATATAAATGAGAATTAAATAATAATAATAATAATATAGATAAATAAATATCATATATATCATATATAATTTCTATTCCATCATAATGTCCACCGTAATAGGCAGTATGAGATAATTAAACAATCATCGTTTTTTGAGGCAGTAGTTCATCGTCCAGAGAAACAGTATGTTATAAATCCATTAGATGGAGTTGTGTGTAAGTGTAGTTTTAATTTTTCACATAATTACATCCTAGTATATTGAATTTTTTTTATAAAATAATGGAATAAATAGATTTTAGGGGGTTGGAGAAGGAAAATAAATAAAAGAATTTTGATAGAAGACATTACCTCAAATCGGGTAACTCCTTTTGATTTAAGATAAAAGGACTTCTTGAATTTTTGTATGCATAAGGTAAGGGTTCTAAGAGTAAAGGAGTAATTTTGGGAGCTTATTGGAGTAGATTTTGGATGATCCAAGTGGGATTGAGAGGTGTGATTATGGGTTATAGGTGGTGTCCTTTCATAAGATGGAGGAGGGGCACTTTAGGAAAGTTTTAAAGTATTATTTATTATTAATTGATTTTTGAATTATAGTAACACAAAAGTGATATATTTCTATGATAAAATGAATATAGGTCAAAATACTCTCATATAATGGGCCTTATACAATTTTAGGTCATAAAATTAAATTTATCTTCTAGATTAACCCTTAGTTGACTAATTTATCTTTAACCATGTCTTCTTGTATATTCAGACTATATGGTTAATTTAGTTACAATAAAATTATAATAAAACCTTAAGTGGTTCATTAATTATATTTTCAACCTTATATAAGTCGTTTTTAAGAATATTACTTTTTTAGTACTATTATATCATTTAATAAAATATTATTTGTTTTAAAAACTCATTTATGTCAATTTATATACTATTCATATCATGACTTTAAATCAAATGCATAATAACTTAATTATTTTGAAAAATCTTCATTAATTCAAAGATAAAAAGTAATAATCATCAATAAAATTCGTGTATAACATAAAAAGTTGCAAAAAAATATAATTTAATATTTATAATCTCATTTATTTAAATCTTTCATTAATAAGGTATTCACTACATCGCCATTGTGTCATGAATAAATTTATTTATTTATTGTCTAAAAATTATAGATAAAATACCATGATTTTAGAAATATTTTTAGCTTTCTAATGAAAATTTATTGCCTCAAATATCTTTTATATATTCAAAATATAAAAATTGGTTTAGTAAAAGATACATGTTAAGGTTATATTTTCCTTAACATTAAATTAAAAGTAATTAAATGTCTTTTTCACACACAAGTGGCTCCATGCGGTCCTCAAATAAACCCAAGGATGCCCATGGTAAGAAATATTTTATCCAATAGGGTTAGACCAAGTGTTAGGGTAATTTAATATTATTATAATATTATTTTTTACCCTTATTTACCGGATTTACCCATTAACCGTGGTAAATAAAATATATATTAAAGTTACTATTAATAATGTCTAAAAATAAAATTTACCTATTTACACAATTTGGAACTCCTAATTAAAAATATTTAATCCATTTTTTGAAATTCAAAACACAGATTTTTCCAAAATTAATTTAAAATTAATTCTCATTGTCAAAACCAAAAAGCGTGTTTTTAAGAAGTAAAAACAACCAAAAGATTAACATGCGTTTATATCCAATTTCAAAGTGAAATTACTTCCAATGACCAAAATTGGATTAAATGATATAAATTTAATTCAATTACACTTTAAAACAAATTAAAATTACAATCTAACTTTATAAATAAATTATATTAAAAGGCATTTTTTAATTAAAATGAAGTATTTTTTACTATTCATTAAAAAAATAAAAAATAGCCTAAAAATAACAAAATTTCATCCAATGTAAATTCTGATGTTCTTATTCTACAGAAGAACTTTATTTTTTTCAAATAAAACATATAATGGTGTCAGAACTAGATTTCAGAAGGGTTTTGCATCAAAAGGCAGTGAAACTGCATTTTTAGAAAAATACTTCATTTATCCAAAAAATGAATTTATTCTTATATTATATTAAGAAAACATATAAGATGAATTTAAAAAATTACATTGAATATATATAAAAAAAATTAATTAAATAAAAATCCATAAATAGTGATATGAAAACACAATTATTCACTTTTTAAAAAGGTTTTCATAAAAGCACAACTTTTATATTCAATTGGTTTTTATTTCCATTTCTGATAAATTTTGTAACCAATGAATAATACTTTAAACATGTATAAAACATATTTAAAAATTTAGTTTATACTATTAATTCCATCCATTCTAATGGATATAAGTTAACTACCATTTAAAATAATAATATTATTATTGTATTATTTTTCAGTATAACTCAATGTTGTGTGCAATGAAAGATTTCGAAGAAGCCCATTGCTGCATGCTGAGTACGCTATCAGAAAAAGCATCCCCTTTAACTTAAAATTAATATATTTTTTATAAGTATTAATAGATATTAAAAATTATTATTCTATAAATACCTGGGTTATTACATCATTCCCCCCTTTTGGAAATTACATCCTTACAATTTTAAAATTGCGCTTGGAAACTTCATTAAAAGTCTCACATTGGAAACATTTTCAATAAAACTATCAATTTAAAAGAAATAAAGAAAATTATTAAAGTCACATGAGATAACACATACTAGGATTCCATGAAAACATGGATATGGAAGAGAAAACTAACCATCATGTTCTAATGGAGAGTGATAGAAGACATGATCAGGAGAATATTAACTGCCAGAAAACCACAAACATGTGATAGGTTAAACGGATTTTGATTCCCTAGTAGGAAAATTAAATAGACAAAAAAAATTTAAGTCCACATTCATAAATTTAGAGAATTTATTAATTATATTTACTAAGAACATAAAGAAATATACTTACATTTCATGTAGAGTTTCATCCTTTAATAAGATTTTAACAAAAACTCATATTTTCTCCAAACGATGAGTATTCAAGATGAATTGGTCACGTCTGAAGCACTAGAATAAATTTCTATAGAATCACATATTCTAAAGAAGATAAACAATATATTTCCCCTATATTGAGACATTAACTAAAACCAAAATAGTTAGTACGAGATCAGATAATCACCAAAGAGGATAATCCTTTATAAAAGGAAATACCACTCTTAATGTCCAAAATTCAACAAATAGTACTCAAAGTTCAGAAAATACCATTAAATACTAAATTTTACATAAAATTATTTTAAATAATCCAATATAAGTTTGAAAACAAAAATTTAGAAGGATTTAATCTCATAGTCTTTTAAAATAATATTAGCATTTATCTCCAAATAACATCGCCTACTCTTAAAGTCTCAAACTAAAAAGTAATTAACCTAATCACATGTTTTCTATGATAGGTTAATCATTTCCAAAAATATCCCAAATCGTTATATGTCCAAAATAAAAACATATATTCTTCCCGAATAAAATTCCTCCATTACTCCTCGATTGAAATCACAAAGTATTCTATTTTCTTTAGGCATATAGTGTTCCCAAAAGATCAAACGTCTTAAAAAATAACCATTATCACTTAATCACTAAATAATTTTCTTATACTAAGGATATCCATTAGATAAAACATAAGATCCCAAATCACCTTATTCTTGATCGATAAAATCATTTCACTAAAAAAATATGTCATACTGACTAGGGACCACACATAGGCTTGTTGTAGGCGATGTGCCCTTGTCGCCCATCGTTTATGGGTTAAATTCCCTTGTCTTATCGGATGCAACAGGTTGTCACTCATCCTACAATTTTTCCTTTTTCTAAAACCATAACATTCTTATAAAATTCCCAAAAATAAGATAATCTCCTCAAAAATAATGATAACCTATTTTATCCTCAAGGTTTATCTAATAACTTTAACTTTGCATCCCAAAATGTAATAACCAATTATCACCTCAGAAACAAAAGATCATATGAACCCATAAGGTTATCCATTATGTCCTCACAAGAAAAGATAATTCTTTATAGAATATCATTTTTACATATCAAACTTCATAGTTACACATACTGGAAAAATCCTTCCAAAGTAATCCCATCATCAAAAGAACCATAATATTTTAATCATTTCATCATCCTAAAATATACCATAACTCTTGAATCCCTTATATGTATAATTCTTACTCATTTAATGTTATTCATGATCAATAACCATTATTTTCCAACTTCTTCCATGATACATCATTCCTATAAACAAAATCATGAATCATATCCTAAGATTCAATAATTTCAAAAAATCAGCTAAGAAATAATACATACCTTTCATAGGTAATTTTTAGTTTTATAATCTTCAATTGGAATGGAATTAGGTATTGGTAAACTCATATTAGTATGGTATTTTAGATCCCATTTCCAAACCTTCTTCATAGGACATATATTTTTATAATTATCATGCACACCACATTTAAAACATTCAATTGATCTCTCAAAATAAACTTATTTCCCTTTCCGGGAGTCAACTGGGTGCTTCCTTTTTCCAGGGAAGGTTTTTGATTTATAACCTTCTTTACAACATCTATAGCATCTTTCCATCCCTTTGATGCATTTTCTTAGGTGTTTCTTTCCACATCCTCAAATCATAGGTTCTTTAATGTACTTACCTTTATGATTATTACTTGAACTTCCATGGGGATTTGTTTCTCGCATATATGATGACCTAGAAAAATCACCAAGATTTAAGTGGTCAGTCATGACTTTAGATAGTTGGTTAAGAATAACCACAAGATTTCTCATTGCGGATTCCATTTCATTTGGTTGCTCATTCAGAAAGCCACAACAGTTTCCTTTACATCCTTTTTTACTTTGGTTCCTACTAGATCCAACCATTTACTAAAACCAAAAAGGTCAGTGTGAGTATATTAGTAAAATCACCATATAATATCTTATGAGTAGGGTAAACACTAATATATAATTATTCATGTTATCTTAAACTTGTTCAATTTATCTAAAATAAGTATGACTCTTTCTAATGTGCTAACCATTATGGTTATGTCACCTATGCTTAAATAACACCCTAACCTATAAAGTTACCCAAACCGACCATTGAAACCAACTTTAAGGACCCGACCTTAAACATTACATAACCTTGAATTAAGTAAATAATTTATATTTAGGATCTTTTTAGTTTTAGAGCCTTAGAGAATTTGGTTATAACTTATACATAAAAACATGAGTATTACAAGTAGACACTTTTACATTGTATTAATTTTTTTCATAAAACAAAAACTCTTAAAAAAGAAATGAGTCTAGTTCCATGTTTTAGATAGCATTACTTTTCCTTAATCCCATACTTGACCTTATTCATCTTTATGTCCTCTGAAAAACATTTCAAAACATGGGATGAGCATAAAAATCTCAGTAAGGGATACATTAAGAACTAAAACTATTAGTTTTTCAAAAAAAACATTTAAAACATCAATACTTTACCATAATGTAATAATTTTCACCTTAAATAAGGAGAAAAAATTCTTCACTGAATATAAGATCATTTCTTACCCTTTTTTGTGTCAAAATATTACCACAAAACCCCTAGAAAGCAACATATAGCATATAAAGGTAACATGGCACATAAAAATAATTAAATAAAATAACCATACGGTTATCTTAAACACATATAACTAAATGTAATATCAATATTGCCGACTTCCATACATATCACTAAATGGAATAGTCATACAACTGACTTCCATACCCAATGCATTGGAGGTTATAATGTAACCATCCATCCTTGGTTTACCACGGAACCACCTATAATTTGCTTTATCACACAACCACCCATAACATTTAAAAGTACCATAAAATAATCATAACATATAAAACAATAATAAAGTAAAATAAAATTTACACATTGTAATCACAAGATATCATTTCAATAAATTCATATAATCAATTAATTTAAAACATTCAAAAAGAAGAGTTTTGAATAAAAGTGTCTCATACCACTTTGAAACTGTTGAAAGTAATTTACACTTTAAAACAATCATTTCTATATAAATAAATACTTAAAAACAATTTTGATGAAATGGAAATGAAATAAAATGTTTTAGAAGAGTAAATCATTAAAACATTTAAAACAATGTTTTAGTTAAAGAGTCTCTTACCACTTGAGAAACACTTGAATAGAAATAATTAAGGAATAACATTAAACAAAACATTAAATATCATGATAATATACAAATTCATGATATAAAAATTCAAAAGGGTTTTATATACACCATATAGGATAATAAAGGTGCATAACATCAACATATTCCTCAACGAAAGGAGATTGAGACGAAGTCCCTTACCGTGAGTCTGAATCATCACCTATGTTCCTTGTCATTCCTGTATAATAAACTTAAGTTAATTTTGACTTTCTTTAGAACCTTTTTCAAGTTCATTATTCCTTTTTTATCACTTATTACCTTTCTATAACAATCATATAATTATTCAAGTTCAAATCAGTTGTTTTGTCGATTCTCAGTACTAGAGTCAAAAATAAACTTGTTATAATTAAAAAATGTCCATGTGGTCAAAATTACATTATATACAGAATGATATTAATGATTTAGATATCATATATATCATATATATTTTAAATATATATGTGTTTAGAATATTTCATAGCATTTGGATATAAGAAATGAAATGCATCGTTCATGGAGACGGTAAGCCATACGTATGCATGAATGTTGCTTTCATTTCCTTTTCATATTTAAAGAAATGAAAACTAAATGATTAATAGTTATATTATAACTCTAATATAATATCTATGTTATATATGTTACATAATTTCATTAATTACATCCTTTATATGTTCCATGTATACCATGAACGATTCATATCACTTTGAGGGGGCGGTAGTCCGCACTTCCTCAAATAAAATTATCATATATAGACAACATGAAAATAATAAATGTATATTATAAATGAGAATTAAATAAGAATATAAATAAAATAAATATCATACATATCATATATAATTTTGGTTCCATCATAATGGCCACCATGAGAGGCGATAGGTAATTGAACAATCATCGTTTGGGAGGCAGTAGTTCACTGTCCACAGAAACAGTATGTTCTAAATCCATTAGATGGAGGTCTGTGTAAGTGTAGTTAAAATACTTCTAAAAAAACATCCTAGTAAACTGAATATTTTTATTTTTATAAAATAATGAAATAAATACATTTTAGGTGGTTGGAGAAGGAAAATAAATGAAAGAAGCTTCAGAGAAGACATTACCTAAAATAGGCCAACTCTTTTTGATTTAAGATAAAAGGCCTTCTTGAATTGCCTTATTCCTAGTAAAAGGATTATAAGAGTAAATGAGGGGTTTTGGGATATTATTGGAGCATATTTTGGATTATCCAAGGGGGATTGAGAGGTGTGGGTAAGGGTTAGATGTGGTGTCCTTTTATAAGAGGGTCGAGGGGCACTTTAGAAAAGTTTGAAAGTACTATTTTATTATTAATTGATTTTCAAATTACAATAACACCAAAGTGATATATTTACAATCTCATATGAGTATGGGTAGAAACCCTCTCAGAAAATGAGTTTTATACAAGTTTAAGTCATAAACTTAACCTTATCTTTTAGCTTTAACCCTTAGTTAACTAATTTATCTTTTACCATGTCTTCTTGTGTATTCATACTATATAGTAATATAGTTACTATAAAATGCCAAAAAAACCTCAAGTGGTTCATTAATGACATTTTCAAACTTATATAAGTCGTTTTTTTTAATCTTAGATTTTTAGGACTATTAAATCATTTAATAAAATATTATTTGTTTCAAAAACTCATTTATGTCCATTTATATACTCTTCATATCATGACTTTCAACAAAATCTATAACAACGTGATTATTTAAAAAAACCATCATTAATTGAAAGATCAAAATTAATATCCATCCATAAAATTATTGGATAACATAAAAATTTTCAAATTAAATTTATCCTAATATTTGTAATCTCATTTATTTAAATCGTTCATTAATAAGTTAATCACTATAACACCATTGTGTCATAAATATATTTATTTATTTGATGTCTAAAAATTATAAATAAAAATCAATGATTTAGGAAATATTTCTAAGTTTATAATCAAAATTTATAGTCAAAGATATCACTTATATTACCAAAATATAAAAATTGATTTAGTAAAAGATACATGTTTAGGTTATATTTTCCTTAACATTAAATTAAAAGTAATTAAATGTCATTTTTACACACAAGTGGCTCAATGGGGTCCTAAAATTTACCTAAGGATGACCATGGTTGGAAATATTTCATCGAATAGGGTTAGGACATGTGTTAGTGAAATTTAATATTATTATAATATTATCTTTTACCCTTATTTACTGGATTAAGCCATTAACCACGGTAAATCAAATATTTACTAAAGTTACTATTCATAATATTTAAAAAAAGTTACTTATTCATATAATTTGGACCTCCTTATTCCAAATATTTAATCCATTTTTAAAAATTCAAAACACATATGTTTTTTATATTAATTTAAAATTAATTCCCGTTGTCAAAACCAAAAAGTGTGTTTTTAAGAAATAAAAACTACAAAAAGATTTACATGTGTTTATGTCCAATTTCAAAGTGAAATTACTTCCAATGAACTGAATTGGATTAAGTGATAAATATTAAATACAATTACACTTTAAAACCAATTCAATATAAAATATAACATTATATGTAAATTAGATTCAAAGGCATTTTTTAATTAAAATGCAGTATTTTTTACAATTCATTTAAAAAATGAACTTTAGAAGAAAAATAACAAAATCTCATCCAAATTAAATTTTGATGTTACTATTATAAAAGTGAAGTTTATTTTTTCAAATAAAACATATAAAGGTTTCAAAACTATATTTAAAAAGGGTCTCCATCAAAAGGCGGTAAAACTGCATTTTTCAAAAAAATACTTCTTTTATCCAAAAAAAATTAATTTATTATTATATCATATATAGAAAACATATAAGATGAATTTAAAAAATTAAATTGAATATATATAAAATATTTTTTGTTTAATAAAAATCCATAAATAGTGATATGAAAACACAATTATTCAATTTTAAATGAGTTTTTATAAAAACAGAACTTTTATATTCAATTGGTTTTTATTTCCATTTCTAATAAATTTGGTAACCAATGAATCATCATTTAAACATGTGTAAAACATATTTCAAAACTCAGTTGAAACTATTGATTCCCAGCATTCCAATGTCTAGGTGTTAATTACCATTTAAAATAATAATAATATTCTTGTATTATTTTTCAGTATAACTCAATTTTGGGTGCAATGTAAGATTTTGGAGAAGCCTATTGTTACATGTTGAGTACTCTATCAGAAAAAGAATCTACTTTAACTTAAAATTAATATCTTATTTATAAGTATTAATAGATATGAAAAAGTATTATTCTATAAATACCTTGGTTGTTATATATACCATGGTGATGAAACTATAAACTACTAATACAATCTTGGAGAAACATGAATTAATATTCAAAGGGAATGATAAAAATAAAATTTTACATTATATTTATGTTGAGAATAGTTTAATGATATTATAATTATAGATTATAAAAATATAGATATCTTAATTACGTGGTTGAATTGGATTTTTATATGTATTATTTTTTTAGATAAAAATTGTTGGATTCAATCCTATTCAAAAAAAATGAGAAATATATCTGATAGATTTCATGAAAATGTTTTTATAATGGATAATAGAGTTAAATTTCCCAGGATGAACAATAAAATTTTCTTATGTCTGCTGAAATGATAAAATATCCAGTGTTTTGAAGAGGATGATCTAGGAGATTATATTTAAATCCATGGAAATGATTAAAATTATCGTAAAGGAATTTGAGTACTCTTTTGAATATGAATATAATTTAATAAGTGGAATAATAACAAAAGAATATATTTTCATTTATCTTGACCAACATAAAAGTGGGAAGGGAAAATGGTAAATTTCTATTTAAATTTTTTATGTCTGGTTTAAAGGGGTATTTTGAAATTTATTTTCCAATGAAGAAATGTGTTTAATTTGATGATGATGCGGAGAATGAATGATTTTTTTAAAATAATATGGATAATAAATATTCTATCAATGATAAGGTTCCTTTTTTGAGAGTAATAAAAGGTTGACTAAAATTAAAACAAAATGAATTATGGGAGGATAATATTGATATTACACATCTATATGTAGTTAATGAGAGGAATTATTTTCAGTGAAATTTATGAAATTAAAATATAATATGGAAAATATAATGAAATTTTATGTAGTGATGAATAGTATAATGAATCATATATTGGGAAGCTATTTAATAATGATAAAAAACAATGTCTTAATTGAAACATTCAATAAAAGAGAAAAACTAAATAACTAAAGAGAGAGGCTGAGAAGATAATGTGTGATGAATTAATGTTTTATAAAAATAAAATATGATTTGGTTTATGAAATTAAGAATCCAATATTGAGAATTCTTGAATAAGGAATGATAAAATATTTTGATAAAAAAATGTTAGAAAGAATGACATGTTATGTAAGAAATAATAAGGGTTCATAAATCCAAAATTACTATATTTATGGTGATTTATAATTTCAAAAACAAATTATTGTTAAACATAGATAATATGAAAATTTTGGGAATGTTAGGTGGAATAAAAAGGTACAATCTGAACCTATTTTAAATTGGTAAATAATTAGATTCAACTAATAATAGTGGTCCTAAAACCAAAACTAGGCATGAATGGGTTGAGGAATATTTTGAAAAATTCACTCCTATTAAAAGTGATTATGGAATAAACATGATGGGTTTAATTTCTCCCAACAATAAGAAAATAAAAACTCCTACTGTTCAGGAACAATAACAGAACTCTCAGGAACTAGATTCATCTTAACTTGTTGGAAACAAGTTCAAATGTTATTATATGTTATGTAGAATCATAGTTTAAAAATTAAATTTTTTATTATAAAATTTTTCAATACCATGGAGTCCAATAAGTTATAGTTTAAGGGACTCAAAATCTAAAATTATATAAAAAATTTAATAAATAAATATGTGAATAAATTTTCATTAATTTAATAAATTAGGTCATATTTAACTGCATGAATGAAATTTGGAGATCATGTAACCCACTGGGCGATTGTATGAAAGATTTTATGTCTATAAAACTAATAAAAATTTCATATGTGTAAAAAAGGAATAGGAACTTCCAAAACTGAAGAAGTAAGAAAAGTCTTTCATTGTTGAGGTAATATTAAATTCTAGTATGAAGATAAAACATTTGATTATTAATAGTAGTGGTTCCTATAATATGATTAGAAACACACCAATATTGATGATAATTGATGACTGTGATGGTGTTGAAGTTATAATTTAGAAATGATATCCCCTTAAAAATTAAATGAGTTATTTCAATTGTGATAAAAGATCATAAAATAAAATTTGAAGTTGTTTTGTATATTGATGGACTTCAACACGTTTTATTATATGTATGAAAAATCTGAGGTGATTGGAATTAATCTACTATCCAAAAAGATTTGTATCACTCATTACATAATATATAGATAAATTAACACTATGAATGAAAAAACAAGTGGTAAAATATTCAAAATTGTTGATCGATGTACTTCATATTGTGTGAGTGAAAAATAAATTATAATAAAATTTGAAAATAAAATGTTTATCATCCTAATCAAATGATTTTGATTAAATTATTTATGGAATATGTCAAATCATGGATTGAGGTATATTCATTTTTTGGGATTCAGGAAGGATATTTTCTGGGCTTTTTGGTTTTTGGTTTGTTCTTAGTGGGATAGAAAATATTTTGGAAAATCACATTGAAAAAAGTGCTAGACTACACTGTAGTGTAACAGTATTAATAATGGGAATCACCTATGTAATATAGGTAGGACCAAAATTACTTATGTAATGTTTTTTCATGGGAATGGGGAATTAGATGTGGAAATAAGATTCATCAAATATTTGGATTCCACAAAACCATGTGAACGGTTAGGTGAGTCTAAAACAAAAAATATTTCTACACCCATCCATGATCAGTCTGTCTTTCAAGAAACACGGTGTGTCCTGATTGAGACTACCATAGGTGTGATGAACTCCCACCATGTTGTGGATTCATAGTACTCAAAATTTTTAATAGCTAAATCATCCACCTAGTCTTCTAGTGGTATATATTATCATTTATTAAGAATTTATCAATATTTAAGTGTGTGTGATTTATTACTTTTTACATGGGTTTACCTTTCTTAAAATTATAGTATTCGTTTTGTGGGTTTTTGAATCACATATTTGTGGGTATAACATTGGTCAACCTATCATCATTCATTAAATTTTAAAGGTTGATCTCAAAACATTATGCACTTTATCTATTCATCCTAGTTAGTATACATATACAAGGTAGAGAGAGACTAATTCCTCATTAATTGATGTGTGATTCTTTTGGAGTTATAAAAAAATGTTTTACCTCTAATCATTTCTAAAATAATTGAAGGTTTAATTTGGAATTCATCATGGGGATTCATTTATTTAGTATCTTCTACCACTATTGTAGATATAACTTTTACATGGATTTAAATTTCCTAAAATATTTAAAAATAACATGTGTTTTGAGGTAGGTTGTTTCATGAGTAGGGTGTTCTCTATAAACCCTGATTGATTTCACACATCAAATTTTTTTTCTAATTTGTTAATTTTATAATTTATTATTCATTGAAATATTAATTTTTTTTCATTTATAAGTAATTTTATTTTCGATTTGGGGTTTTTGGTAAAAATTTATTTAATATCATGTTTCATGTGGTTGAAAAGGTTTTATGATTATTTGTATGCATAATTTTACTTGAATTATTTTAGTTTGGAATATAGTAATATGCATGTGGGTTTATTGTGAGGTTGAACGAAACACCCAGGATTAGCCACATGTCTCCTAGTTCATGTGACATATGGTAGTGTAAATGTTGGGTGGCATAATATTGATATATAGAGGCTCTTCTAGGATTGGGATCCTTTCTTATAGATTTAGTGGCATATGGTAATGTGTACACTAGGTGAACATTTATTACTTATATTTCATAAGAAAACATGTTATCCCAATCCTAAAACCCCCTACAATACATTACCATGATTCCGCTCCTTGATGATTTTTGCAATGGTTTTCATTAAAATAAAATGTATTTGTATAAAATGTTCATTAATGAAAAAGTATTTTTTTAAGATATATTGAAAAATTCAATGTTTATAAATTTTTAAGGAACTACCATGAAAATGGTATATTTTAATAATTTTCCTGGAATTTTCAAAAGATGAATTTCATTACATTTTCATAAAATTTTATTAATAGGTTATTTAATAATTAATTCTTGGAGGATCATATTGATATTTTTTATCACACAATAAAAATACCTTTGGCTCTGTGAAGATCTTATTTTTTCTATTGTTGGTACATGAGAGCTATTATATGGTGGAAGTGGGTATCTGACATAGTATAGTGCGTGAATTTTATGGTGAAATGAAGATATTTCTTCCCACATATCATATTGATATGGGTTGTTTTTTAACAACTACAATAATTTCCAAATTTTATTTTAGACCTTATATTTCCTTGTAATCATTGTCATTAACCATCTAACATTAAATTAGAAATATTTATTCTTTTTTATATGAATTTTTTTTATCTATTTACTATTTTTTAAAATCATTCCCAATCATAGTTCCTGATTCATTTGTATTTTTTGTTATCCCATGGGAATCGAGTATCTACTTTAGGTCATTCCATAAGATGAATAGGTTGTTCAATTATGGGATGAACCAAATCAGTTTGTGTAAAATTGATATTAGATGATGTTTAGTTTATGGAATATTGGAAAGTGTGTATTTCATATATTTTTTATCTAATCTCATTTCATTAAATATGTTCCCATGATTAAAACTATTAATTATTACTTTTTTGTTGGAATTTATTCTGTAATTGTTGTGTACAATACACCCAATGTCTTTTCCTAAAGATCCTCTAGATGGTTAGGTGGATGATGTTCCTTGAGGAAACTCTCTATTGAATCATATTCATATTGAATCGATAGTGTGAGTAGATTGTTCTTTGCACTAGGGAACTATCTCTTCCTAGTATTAATATAAGAATGTGAAACTTGGGATTTAATATTAAAAGGATAGATCCTAAGAGTTCATCCACCATAAACAATTTTCAATCTGGTGAAAAAATGATCCTTAATAAGTAGAGGATTGTATTCTGATGGTTGAGTATATATTCAACTTAATTAAAACTAAAAACTCTATTAAAGTTAAATGTTCAACATTTAATATAGAATTCCACAAATTAAGATAGTGGGACATGATTGTTTACGGAAAAAATGAAGGCATGTAGTAAAAGGACTTCAGCGCTATCATTTTCTAATTGTTTTTTCCATTAATCATTAATGATGAATAAATATATGGAGTTTATCACCCTTTCACATGGATATCAGAGAGTAATATAGTATTCCTATGACATCACTGAACTGGTTCATTTCTCTACTGATATTGTATGAGGAGATCTGATGATGTGTCAAATTCTTAAAATGGTATTTCTATCATAGAATTTTTTCAGTTTAAAATATTTAATATTACATTATATGATTTAATTTATTGAAAAAAATTAAAGGATGATATTTATATGGTTATGATGTTTCAGTGGCACCTTTATAAATAATATAAAGTGAAAAAATACTTTTAATGGTTGTAGAACAGGCTCTTTGTAGGGAGGCCACCCCTCCTACCTTTAGAAGTTTGAGGTAGTCTTTAGAATTTTTACTGGTGTAGAAATATAAGACAAATGAGTCATTCTTTCCTTAAACATGTGATATTTCATAACTCATGTGGATATTGAGGCCACTTGTAAAAGTGTTTTCATACTATTTCTACACCATTTTATGGTATAGGTTTTTTGTCATAAAATGGGATAGTGGTGATGTTAGATTCTTTGATGTCTAGAGGTTTTTAGGCATGGGTTTCTGGAATGAAGCAGTTTCACATAGTGGAAGATTCATTAGTTGATGTTTATATAGACCCTAAAACATTGAGAGTTACTATTTTTTTCAATATTGTCCTTAGTGAATTCATCATTTGATACTCATGTATCTCATTCCAATATGTCTATAAATTTTTTGAACCTATAAAAATTCCAATAGAACACTTTCCATTCATTATAGTGTTGATAAAGACTCTAGGAATGAATAAGGTATAGGGTTCTTGGTGTCCCTAGTGTTCTATATTGATATCAAAAGAGTATAACATTTGATATTTTCTAGTTCTCAGCTGGATATTTTTGTAAAGACCCAGATTTTCCATGTAAATGTTTTTTATTATATGGAATTTTACGAGTCCACAAAAAATTACGGTCTGTGAATCTGAGGTCAGGTGTGCCCAAAATAAATTTCTCAACTTTTTTTAAGGTATATTTATTAAATGCGTAACCATCTTTTTCTAAATTTTGAACCAGTGCTCAGATTAAAAATACGAGGGCACCATTGAATCCTTAGAACCAATATTTGATTAAGAGAGACTTTACATTGACCACAGTAGGTCCCAAGAAGAAGTTATGTGAATTTTAAAAGAAATGAAATAAAATAATTTTATTATTTTATTTTCTTTCTTTTCCACTAGCGGACAAGTGGAGTGCGGGACTCGCAGTGAGTCAGGCCAATGAATGGATTGACTTTCCAAATCCTATGTAACGATGTCAATGGGGAATTGGGAAGGTTTCTAATTTATGAGCCCCCATTAATTCCCCATGTCATTACTTACCCTCCCCCTCTTCTATAAATATAGAGCTTGGGGAGTGGTGTCATAAAAGCTTCACCAAGCAACAAAGTGTTGTAGGAGTGTCATAAAGCTGAGCCCTTAGAGGACAGATCCCATCCCAAAAAGAGGTGATGTGTGACACCGAAACCTCAAATCGGGGTTTGATGTTCGAGCGGCGGCACACGGCGCCTTGTTTCGGGGATGACAAACAATGAGACTCCCTCAACCGCAAGTGCTCTCCAACATTTCAAGGTTGGGGTTTTTTTGTTTTTTCATTGTTTGTTTCCCTCTTCCCTATTCTTGAAATTATACAAAGAATGCGGGTTAACCGACTAACGGGTTGACCCATGATTCATTTGTCTTTTTTGGAGGTTGTTGTGGGGAAACTTGTGGGGTTTATCTTGTTGTTAAATTCAATTGTTACTAAACCCTTAACCTCCCTCGTGTTATGTGATAATACAGAGGGCGTGGTCCTAATGAACCCGGCCCGAAACCTCCTCTACTTTTGTAACATCATTCTGCCTCCATGGAAGACCGAAAGTATGACAACACTGACCAGATATGTGGTGGATAGCGTATTGATGCACTCCACAACAGGAGGTCACAGCACAAAGCCACGGCGATCGTCAGAGCGGCTGACACCGGTCAACCGCGGTGGGGGTGCGGTATGCCGTCACACACTACCGATGAACAAGGAGTGTCGCGGATCATCATCCACGGTAACTAGAGGAGAGGTCAGCCGGCACGCTGGCCAGCTACAATGGAGTCGGCAGCGGTGCACTATGACGTCGTAGCGGTATGCGGCGGTGCCGGCTACGTGTCTAGAAGAATAATTGGTCACCGCTTGAGCAACAGAGGATGAGAGGAGGGGCACGCCCCCAACGGCGCACCCATGTGGTAGCAGGGCTGTGACCTTCCTTGGCCACGGTGGGAGCAGAGGCCACCAGTTCGACCGACGGCCGGTGGACGGGGTGTGTGCCAGCGACGCGCCCAGCAGGAATACTATGGACCGTCAGCCGCGACGCAGAGGACCCTCGACACCACGTGGTTCCACGACGAGTCGAACCCTGCTGGTTAACCCACTTACGTGGCTCCGCGCCACATCACCCCTTCTCGGACACTTCGCATCTGGGTGTCCCTGGCGACCCGCGCTGCCAAGAGGGTGGCACCACTGAGTCGGGTCGTACCCAGCAGGCCGGGTTGACCTGAGTCAGGTCGGATCCGAGTTGGCTCGGATCGACCCAGGTCAATCCAGGTTGGCCCATGCAGAACCGGGTTGGGTCAGTCCAACTGAGGCGGACCGGACCCGAACCCCGTACCGACTTGTTACACAAAACAGGCCTTATCTTCTAAACCAGACATCTATTTGAAAAACTGTCTATGGCATCGGGATCCTTAGGACAAGGCGGTCCTTCTGAGGCAATCCACCAAAGATTTGGAGAAATTTGGGGCACAGATAGGTTTGATCAAATATGAATCCTACTGGGTCCTCGGCACTAAAACACTTGTATCTCGTAAACTGTGCATCTGATTGATGAGCTGTTTGCGGATTTGGGACTCTCTTGAGGAGACTGATATATTGGAATAATTTGGGGTGACTTCCATGGATATCATGATGTGGAGAGTGGTGTGAGAGGTGGTTCTCCCAAGAAGACTACATATGGAACCATGTGGTTGGTTGAGACCTGAAGACTGCTTGACGATTGGCCCAGTGGGAAGCAGCTCTATGTAACCAAGCAGGCCGATGGTTGGGAGTGGATCTGTGTGACCCAACAGAACCATGGTACTCAATAGGAGGAGTACCTCTGTTCGGAAAAGGTGGGAAGTGGATTTGTGTGACTCGGCATACCCAAGATGGGAAGCGGCTCAGTGTGACCCGGCATGCCCACAGCGCCCATCAGGGATGGGTACCACAACAGTTCAAGGATAGTGGGAAGTAGCTCTGTGTGACCCGAAAGGCCCACTGTACTCGATAGAGGAGGATTTATCTAGCATCTGAGGATTTTGATGTTGTGATAACCCTTCTATCCTTGACCTAAGGTGATACCTGGTGGGATCTGACTTGTGTTGTGTACTTTTTCTTCATGCTTTGTGGTTTTTCTTTTGTTGAAATATAAGAGACCTATGGGGGTCTCGGGGTCCCTATTGAGTATCATTATACTCACCCATACACAGGATTCACCTGCACCTTGTTGTGTCTGGTGCATATTACAAACAGCATTGATTGAGGTTTAAAGGCAATGCCTTCCCGTTCTAGGGATACGCCTTTCTGGTGCTAGTCGTCAGCCCTAGCCTATGGAAAGCGGGATTGGGGTAGTCATAGCACGGACCCTGGGGGTGTTTCATGAAAATTTTTAATGTTATCCTCTAGATGGATTGGTTATATTCCAATAAAATAAAGATTTATATAAATCCTTGGTGTTCTTTCATTATTCTCTCTGATTGGAACACCTCGGTTCTTCAGGGAGAGTGGGATCTAAGATATAGTAATGTATGACCCCCTTTATCATAAAATGCATTGTTTATTTCCATTTTTATATATAAAAATCAAAACAAATTAGTGCATTATGATCTTCCTTGGGTGGTTCAAGAGTTACCTAAAGTGTTTCAAATATATTTTTTTCGGTCAGCCTCTATAGAGGGAAATTGCATTCTTGATTATTTTTATTTCCACTAACTCAACATATATCTATTACATCAAAAAGTGTGGTTCTTATAAAAATAATGGAATTAAATCTTTAGATATATGATTTTAAATATAAATTTTGTACTCATCCTTTGGTATCACCATGGGAAATTCTATTGCTTTTAACAAAAAAGAGATGGAACAATCTGATTGTATATTGATCATCATAATTTTAATTGGTTAAATTTTATGAATAATTATTCCTTTACCCATATAGATGAATAAGTTTTTCAATTATTTTTATGGAGTCATTATTACAAAGAACTCCTTCAGGATTAGGTTTGAAAATGTTGAATATATTGGGATGTCGTTTGGTTTCACTAATGCTACAAATATTTTCATCACCCTGATGAGTTAGATTTTCCATAAGTACCTCGATTATGTTATTATGATATTCAAGTATGATATTATAGTTTAAAAAAATTTTCTAATAGCATGATAATAACCTAATTATTATTTTTGGAATATTAAGGGATCATCGCCTTTATATTGTGTTATTAAAATATCATATCTATATTTGAGAATTAAATTTTAAAGGACGTGTTATTTCTATTCATAGGAACTCAATTGACCCTAATCTATATATATACTAATCCTAAGTTTTTCCTCTACCACGTGTCAAAATACCAGGCCTCCACATCAGTTTCACATTACGTGTCCTCCAACCATTTAGTCACGTCGACCCTCCGCGCGCTCCCAATTGTTCACCGTGAAAACCCGATCCCGCACCCAATACCGTTCTCTAGATAAGCAACCTCCCAGCCGTAGTTTTCATTCTCCCGGTGGCCTCTGTCATCACTCTTCTCCGAGTTTCTCCTTCTTTGGGCTTCAGGTCACCTTTCTGTGGTGTTCCATTTCACTTCTACTCCATGCTTGTCGACCGCCTTTCTTCAACGTCTGTTCCTCCATATTCGGCATGGTCATTCCATCAATTTCTCTTCCTGCTCGTGAATCATATCCAATTGCTCTAGGGTTCCCGCAGCCACCACTCGATGCCTTCCTTTTACCCGCTCGTGCTTCCTATCTAATCGGTCTATGGTTCCCGCTAACCCCAATTGACGTCATTCTTCACGTGAAACCCTTTTGCTCGCTCCCTCCCTGTTCCGCACATGGTTTCCCTGTTTTTATCCCCCCGCTCGCGCTTCAGCTACAGTCACGCTTCACCTACTGTCGAGCTTTGTTTCCCTCCACTATTATTAGGGTTCTTGTCATTTTTCATACCCTCTTCCGCCTACGTATACTCTACCGCTGCCTATTCTTCCTCGACCACCCTCGGCCTCTACCTATCCCTCTACTTTCCCTTTGGACGTCGCTCTCCCTTCCCTCTCATGCTAACCCCATCCTCTCCCATCCCCCTCACAAACCCCTTTAACATAAGCAACACGATATTCAGAAATACGACTGATGTACATCTTTGTAATAGGTATAGCCTCCTCATTTTGAAGAAATTTTCACATTTTTTCTTCATTTCGTTCCCAGATGCTTGTGCGATAGCTTCATCGGAGATATTCCTTAATATTTCAACACATTATACAACAATTGTCCTTCTTTTTCCCTCTGCTAACCCCTTAATTTTTTCCCATTTGATATTTATTCTCCTTTATCCAATTACAACATATATTCCAAAATTTTAGACAATATTTATTCACATGTCTATCTACTCATACATATTCCACAACAGGTATGTTCTCACATCCATGCATGGAGTTTCGTTATGAAAAATTGATTCATGGATTGTCTGGGAAGGTGTTATTTGACAGTGGTTTTCCTGCTTCTCATGGTATGGGTGAGATTCAGTGGCAGTATGATTTTATGGTTCCTCAAAATAAACTACTCATGCTGATGTTCTTATTTTTGCAGGTTTTTATGGCTTAAACTTTTGTGTTTTTTATCATTGTTTCACGAACTTTTAACTGATTCTTATTTCAGTTCAGACACAGCAGCTATCCTATTATGTTACTTGTCAATAATTGTTTCATACTACCTTGGATCTATAATAGATTCAATGCTTTAGGAAATTAATATAATAAGATCACACCTCTATTTTATAGTATTGCATTCAACCCCTTCCACTGCAACCAACAATTTTATCATATATGTTAACATGTTTTCTATGTGTTTACCTTCAATTTTATTATGTTTAATATGGATAGTCTAAGAAGGTGTTCTTCGGTAGTGGTTTTTTTGCATCACATGGTATGGGTGAGATTTAGGGGTAGTATGATGTTTTTGTTCCTCACAGTACAGTACTCATGGTGATGTTAATATGTGTGCTGGTTTGCATGGATTAAAGTATTGTGTTTTTTATCATTGATTCATGAACTTTTAACCGGTCCTCATTTCATTTCAGACACACCAGTTTTCCTATGATGTTAGTTATCAGTAATTTTTTCATACTACCTTGTATCTATACTAACATCAAAGCTTTAGGTAATGAATATAATAAGATCACACTTTTGTTTTATAGTATTTCAGTGAACCCCTTCACTGTAACCAATAATTTTCTCAAATATGTTAACATGTTGTCTATGTGTTTCCATTCAATTTTATTATGCATAACATGGATAGTCTATGAAGGTGTTCTTTGATAGTGGTTTTTCTGCTTCTGATGGTATGACTGAGATTCAGTGGTAGTATGATGTTTTTGTTCCTCACATTACATTGCTCATGTTGATGTTCTTATTTGTGCATGTTGCCATGGCTTATACTTTTGTGTTTTTCTATCATTATTTCATGCACATTTAATTGGTCTTTAGTTCATTTCAAACACACCAATCGTCCTATGATGTTAGTTATCAATAATTGTTTTATACTGCCTTGGATCTATACTAATATCAAAGAATTAGGAAATGAATATAATAAATGACACTTATGTTTTATGGTATTGCAGTCAACCCCCTCCACTGCACCCAAAATAGCTTTTCTTGTACTGACATTTTCCTGTTGTATGCTTTGTAAACTATCCATTTAGGTTTTCTGCTTCAGTTTTCTTTCCGCACCAGGCCCAAACTTTTACAGAATAAACAGGTTTTCCCCATTATATATATTTCCTGGTAAGGGTTTTCAATTTGATGTATGACTTATTTAATTTCTATATGTTGAGTCAATAATGTTTTCCTTATGACTTTTCCATTCTTTCTTGTTTTGAAAATCACAAACACCTTATCTTTAAGGAAAATTGCTTTTATAAGGAAAAATGCTTTCTTAAGGAAAATTGCTTTTGTAAGGAAAAATTCTTTCTTAAGGAAAATCGCTTTTATAAGAAAAAATTATCCTTATCATATTTTCATTAATATTTTTCTTAAGTATGAAATTTGGATTCACTTTCTCGGAATCATTAAAACTGATAAAAAGCATTCTGTTTTAAGATTCGGTTCTGGACAAGAACTATAAGGAAGTTTCATTCCGAATTCCGGATATGAATTCTGACTAAGTTCTATTCCAGATTCAGGATACGAATTCTGAAGAAGAATTCTCATTATGAATTCTAATGAAGAAATCCCATTCTGAATTCTCATTACGAATTCTGAAGAAGAATTATCATTACGAATTCTGTTGACGAATTCCCATTACAAATTCTAATAAAGAAATCTCATTCCGAATTCTCATTACGAATTCTGATGATGAATTCTCATTACGAATTCTGATGATAAATTCTCATTACGAATTCTGATGATGAATTCTCATTACGAATTCTGATGATGAATTCTCATTACGAATTCTGATGATGAATTCTCATTACGATTTCTGATGACGAATTCCTATTCCGAATTCTCATTCCGAATTCACCTATTAAACAGAATCTGATTATCATTGTTTTATACACTCTGAATTTATTCACTCCGAACCTTCACTCCGAAGTTTCTATTCCGAACTTTTATTTTAGAGTTTAAAACGATGTCGTGCATTCTGTTACATTTGTTTTGTTATAAAACGATGTCGTCCATTTTGTTATAAACTAACCGTTGTCTAAGTGACACGTGTACAGGTCCCTCCGAACTTTAAGGAAAATATGATCGTTGGAGGAGGAGCCGACCTTACCTATAAATAGGAGCTCATTTGAAAGAGCTCGGTGCTGATTGCTGAAAAAGTGATTACATGCTGTTGAAGTGATTTCTAGAGAGAGAGTCTCTTATTAACTCTCAAAGCTTCGTGCGACTCCGAATGTTGGTGATTACATTCGAGGGCTTCCGGGGATAGGAAGACAGAGGTGCCGACTACCTTAAAGATCGAGGGCTTTCTTGCTGAGAAAGACAGAGGTTGCCAACTACCTTGAAGTTGAGGGCTTGCGGGGATAGCAAGACAGAGACTCCGATCTTCGTATCGAGGGCTTACCCTAGTGTGGGTAAGACAGACTTGCTTGAAAGTATAAATCAAGGGACCTTTATCCAAGGTTGTTGGATACCCTTCTCTTTGGGTTAAAAGACTATTATCTTGTTACTAGTAGTTTTACTACTTGTTTTTATTCCGCTGCAATTTGTATCTTAAGGAAAGTATAACTTTCTTATACTTCCTTACTTACTCTGATTAGTTTAGATTCTATACGCTTTAAGGTAGAATCTTATATTGTAACTTTTGTTAAGTTTCAAATTCCGGAACCATATTTCCGGAACCTGATTTTGGAATATCTTTCCAAGTTTAGTTCGGTGTTAGAGGTGTTGTGAATTTACTTAGTTTAACTTTGTTAAACTTAGTCCTTTCCTTTTCTTAAGGAAACTTTAGTTATTCATAACTAACTTTAAAGGTTCTAAAGGAATTTTTAAAGTATACAATTCACCCCCCCTCTTGTATATTGATCATCTCATATTATATTTCGATCCTACAATTGGTATCAGAGGTTGGAAACCTCTTACTCTATACCATTCTTACATTTGGTATCAGAGCCAAGGTTACTGAAATACTTGTACTCACATACAAGTTTTTCTTGCTCACTTTTCTATTCCGAACTTTGTCATTCCGGATTATCCATTCCGAACTTTTCTCATTCCGAACTTTGTGATTCCGAACTTTTGTTACTAACAAGTTTGTATCTAAGTTATTTTCAAGTATGGCAGGAATTAATGTTGGTTCGATTGACAATCTGAATCTTACAAGGCCACCTATCTTTGATGGTAATGATTATGAATACTGGAGAGATCGTATGAAGACTTTTGTTATCAATACTGGGGTAGATAACTTTGTGATACTTACTGGTGATTATAAAATACCTGACAAGGAAGTCAGAACCTTTACTAACCAGGAGAAGCAAGAATATCAACTCAACTATAAGGTACGCAATACTCTATTATGTTCAATGACTAGAAATATATATAGCCAAATTTCTTCTTGTGAAGCAGCTAATTGTATATGGAATAAGTTAGAGGTTACACACTTTGGGACTTCTAAAGTGATTGAGACTAGAAGAGCTATGCTTAGAGCTGAATATCATGGTTTTAATTTTCCTTATGGAGAACCCATCTGTAAAGTTCAACAGAGATTTATGACAATTGTCAACAGTCTACAATCTATGGGAGAAAAAGGTTTAGATGATGAAGCTCTTGTGGACAAGATAATTGACATTATGCCCAATGAATGGGAATCCAAGAGAACAGCTATAGATGAGAACAGGAAGGTTACTCAAATTACTCTTGATGAATTATTTGGAACTCTTCTACAACATGAGACTGGAATGAAGAGAGATGCTGACAACATCAAGAAGAAGAATGGAAATGGTACTGTTGCTTTTACTACAACTTCAAATCAGATGAAAGCTAAGACTCCTGAGAGAGTAACCAGATCCAAATCAAAGAAAGTTATTTTCCAATCTGAATCTAGTGAGAGTGAAGTTTCAGAAAATGAATTATCCAATCTTGCTCGAAGGATGAACAAGATAGCTGGACAGAGAAACTTTCAATCCAAGTATAAGAAGAAGGACAGGAAAGATAATAAAGATGGAGAAGTTACTTGTTATGAATGCAAAAGAGCTGGACATATTAGACCTGATTGCCCTATGCTAAGAAAGAAATAAAGGAAGGAAAGACATTCAGACAGGAACAGGAAGAAGTATTACAAAGCCAAAGCTAAGAAAGTTCTGAAAGCTAATGACACCTGGAGTGCCAGTGGTGGTGACTCTTCAGATGAATCTTCTGAATATGAATCTTCAGGACAGAATAATCTTGGTCTTATAGCCAGATTACCTATTGATAATCAATGTCTTATGGCTAAGGTACGAAATGCTGAATCTTTGACCAATGTTTCTTTAAATCCTAATGATAGTAAGTATTATAACTCTTCTGATGAAGAATCATCTTCTGATGAGGAAAATACTTTACCTACTTTTGAAGAAGTCTCTAGGTTTGCTGAACTTCTTGAGATTGAGAATTCCAAACTCAACAAGAAACTTGATAAGGCAAATTCTAGGAATTCTATTCTTACCAAAGAGATATCAGATCTTTCTAAAGATCTTGATAAGAAAAATGCTGATTTTAAAAATATTTCAAAAAATCTTGAGGAAGTAAGTTCTGAGAAGAACAAACTTTCTAAAGAATTAGAAAAAGTAATTTCTAATAAAAATGTTTTCGAGCCTAGCTCTAGTTCAAAAACTAATGATTTTGAGGATAAAAACATGGTTGTAAAACTCAAGTCCGAAATTTTTTCCTTAAAGAAGTGTTTATCAAACTTTACCCATGGTAAGGAAAATTTTGATAAGATGTATTCTCAAATACGACCTTTAAGAAATAAATCCGGATTTGGATATACCCATGCAAAACCAGTTTTCAGTAACAATTATTTTGTTCCTCAAAGTGCCCCATTTTGCACTAAATGTCAATATGGTGGTCACTGGGCAAGAAATTGTTCCTTAAACAAAACCCAATCCTTAGGTTTTCATAAAGCTTACTTTTCTAAGAAAATGTGGATACCTAAAATTTTATTGTCTGGAAATCTCGGATCCAAACAAGTTTGGATTCTGAAAGTCTAACTTTGTTCTTAATTTCAGGAAAATAAAGAAAGTTCCAGCAACAATATTTGGTACATGGATAGTGGATGTTCCCGGCACATGACTGGTAACAAAAGCTTTTTTGAAAAGATTATCAAAACGAAAGGAGGAAAGGTAACTTTCGGAGACAATGCTAAGGGAGAGATTGTTGGTATTGGTAATATTGTTCTTTTAGGTAAAACTTTGATTTCAAATGTTCTTTTTGTTAAAGGTCTTAAGCACAACCTCATTAGCATAATTCAGTTATGTGATGAAGGTTACCTTGTGAATTTTAGGAATGATAAATGTTTAGTTCACAATTCCGAGGAAGAATTTATTCTCTCAGCCAATAGGCAAGAGAATGTTTACACCTTAAACTTAGAAGACCTAAGAAGCCAAGATTTACCTTGCCTGAGTGCAATGGAAGATCACTCTTGGTTATGGCATAGAAGATTAGGACACTGTAATCTTAGAAACCTATGTAAACTCTCTAAGAAGAAACTTGTTAAGGATCTACCGGAGCTTAGATTTGATTCTTCTAAAGTTTGTGATCCTTGTCAATATGGAAAGCAACATAAATCTAGTTTTAAGTCAATCGGTGAAGTCTCAAAAACTGATGCATTACAGTTGGTGCACATGGATCTTTCTGGTCCAACACAAACTGGAAGCATTGGAGGCAAATACTATGTGTTTGTTCTAGTTGATGATTACACTAGATTTACTTGGGTCTATTTTCTAGCAAGGAAATCTGAAGCTTTTTCTTATTTCAAAAGTTTTAGAGCTCGAGTTAAAAATGAGAAAAACCTTCCATTGAAAACTATTCATAGTGATCATGGAGGAGAATTTCAAAATTCTGATTTTGAAACTTTTTGTAGTAAGAAAGGTATTACTCACAACTTTTCAGCACCTAGAACTCCTCAACAGAATGGTGTAGTTGAAAGAAGAAATAGAATTCTTCAAGAAATAACTAGAACCATGTTGAGTGAATATTCTATTGCTAGACATTTCTGGGCTGAAGCTGTTAGTACTGCTTGTTATACTATAAATCGAGTTTTGATTAGACCTTTTCTTAATAAAACACCTTATGAGTTATGGAATGGTAGAAAACCTAGACTTTCCTACTTCAAGGTTTTTGGCTGCAAAGTATTCATCTTGAATACTAAAGATAACTTACATAAATTCGCACCAAAATCAGATGAAGGGATTTTCTTAGGATATTCCACAACCTCTAAGGCATATAGAGTTTTTAATAAAAATACTTGTACTGTTGAGGAAACAGTACATGTAAAATTTGATGAATCAGATCCTTTTGTTTTTAAAACCTCCCAACCTACATCTTCGGATGTGTTTTCAAAAACTGATTATCAACCTTTGATAGAAGAACCTTCTGATAAGGAAATTATTCTAGAAGATACTTCTGAAACATTTACCCCAGAAGACTTTCTACCCTATGTTGATGAACAGGTTTTACAAAACCCAAATCAGATGTTTCTTAAGAATCATCCCAGTGATAGTATCATTGGTGATGTAAATCAACCTGTAAGGACCAGAAGTTCCTTAAGAAATGAAGTAGAACATCTAGCATTTCTTTCCCAATTAGAGCCTAAAAGCACTGATGAAGCTTTAGGTGATGATGATTGGATCAAAGCAATGCAAGATGAACTAAATGAATTCGAAAGGAATAAAGTCTGGACCTTGGTTGAGAGACCTAAAGAAACTTCTGTTATTGGAGTAAAGTGGGTTTTCAGAAATAAATGTGATGAAAATGGAGTCATTGTTAGAAATAAAGCTAGACTTGTTGCTAAAGGCTATAATCAGCAAGAAGGAATAGACTATGAAGAAACCTATGCTCCAGTAGCTAGACTTGAATCTATCCGTATTATACTTGCCTTTGCAGCATTCTTTAATTTCAAACTATTTCAAATGGATGTGAAATGTGCTTTTCTTAACGGTTATGTTCAAGAGGAAGTTTTTGTTGAACAACCTCCTGGCTTTGAAGATACAAAACATCCTGATCATGTTTTTAGACTTACCAAAGCTTTGTATGGCCTTAAACAAGCCCCACGAGCATGGTATGATAGACTCACTGGATTTTTGCTTCAAAATAACTATGTTAAGGGAAATGCAGATCCAACCCTTTTTATAAAGAAAGATAAGAAAAATGTTTTGGTTGTTCAAATTTATGTTGATGACATTATATTTGGTTCAACTCAGCAATCTTTGACTGACTCCTTTGCTAGTCTAATGAAATCTGAGTTTGAAATGAGTATGATGGGTGAGTTAACATTTTTCCTTGGTTTTCAAATTTCTCAAAAACCAGAAGGAACCTACTTATCTCAACATAAGTATATTAAAGATCTTCTTAAAAAGTATGGTTATGACAACACTAAGAGTATAAGTACTCCCATTGGTACCTCAAACTCTTTAGATCTTGATGAAGCTGGGAAACCAGTAGATCAAACATCTTTTAGAGGTATGATTGGAAGTCTACTTTACATAACAGCTAGTCGACCAGACTTAATGTTTTCAGTATGCTTATTTGCAAGTGGAAGAGGTTGAAGAAGCGGCTGAAGGAAGTGGTGAGACAGGAGATGTGCTCAAACAAGTAGATGAATATAAGGGAACTCCTTCGGAACACCTCTCGCTCCGAACATCTGAAGCTCAATCTTCAAAGCTTGCTACTCCTGCAATGGAAGAAGAAAAGGGAGAAGAAGAAGTTACTTGTCAAGAACATATTTTACTTGATGCTGCTCAGATGGGAAACGTAGAAGCCAATGTTCAAGAAGTTGCTGATGACGAAGATAAAATTGTTCAAGTCTCTGATAGTGAGAACAGATCTCCGGAACAGGTTTCAATTCCGGAAAAAGATAAGGGGAAACGAATTCTTGCTGATACCCCGAGTTCAGAAAAGAGTATGAGGAAGGAAGCTGGTAGCTCTTCTAAGAGGAAGTTGGAGCTTATTGAAGAAGAAAATTCTCCTAGCAAGATGTCAGATTCGGAGTCATCATCGTTGGGGCACGATTTTGTTGTTCAGTCCTTGAAGAAGTTGGTGGGAACCATTCCGACCTTCTCCAGTATAGACTCTAGATGCCAGATGCTTCAACATGTGCTGAATCAGAAAACTGACTCCGTATCCATGGTTATGGATAAATGTGTTGAGATAGAAGCTCAGTTCAAAAATTTCTTTATTGGTTACGAAGCACATAAAAGATCTTGCAAAAGGATGACAAGCTGGTCGAAGAAGAATGTGGAAGAGATGAGGTTGCTGGATGAGTTTCAGGAGAATGTTAAGGATGCTTTTCAAACTAAAGACAAGAAGTTTCATGAGATGACTGCATCATTCGATGAGAAATTAACAGAGGAAAAGAACATTCGGAGTCAGGAAGTAAGAGATCTGAATGGAAAGCTCAACTCTGTTAATCAAAGTTGGAAATTTGAAAGGGATCATCGGATCAATTTTCTAGAAAGGATAAAGTCTCAGGAAGAGAAAATGGAAGCTCAGGAAGAAAAGTTGAAGGCTCAGGAAGAAATAATTGAAGCTCAGTCAGCAAGAATAGTTGCCTTAGAAAAGCAAGCAGAGGAAGATCACAAAGACCTCAAGAAGATCAAGACGATTCTTAAAGGGCTAATGTCGAAGGAGAAAGATCCGAAATGACCAATCCGGTCTTTTTGTTGTAATTTTTTTTGTTACTGACATTTCAAATCTAATGAGAATCGTGTTTGTTGTTTCTATTATTGTCATTAATAATCCTTTCAGGTACTTTGTTATTTTTTCCATTCCCTCCAAATTCTTTTTGAAAATCACAAAGGGGGAGAAGGAAAAGATCCTTAAGAAAAAGAGGAAATCTAATAAGAGTTTTTCAAAGGGGGAGAAAGGAAAATACCCAAGGAAAAAGAACTCTAATAAGAGTTTGTTTAAGGGGGAGTTTTTCTTAAAGAAACATCACTCCGGAAATATGAATACGATCCTTAGAGTTTCAAAGCCTAAGGGGGAGTTGGTCGTATTCATCTATATTCTTAAACCAAGGGAGATAAGCTTTATTGTGTTTCTTTCTTCTTAGAATAGCTTTTTCGTAAGGATATTTGTGCTTTCCAAAAAGGGGGAGATTGTTGAGTCAATAAGGTTTTCCTTATGACTTTTCCATTCCTTCTTGTTTTGAAAATCACAAACACATTATCTTTAAGGAAAATTGCTTTTATAAGGAAAAATGCTTTCTTAAGGAAAATTGCTTTTGTAAGGAAAAATGCTTTCTTAAGGAAAATCGCTTTTATAAGAAAAATTTATCCTTATCATATTTTCATTAATATTTTTCTTAAGTATGAAATTCGGATTCACTTTCTCGGAATCATTAAAACTGATAAAAAGCATTCTGTTTTAAGATTCGGTTCTGGACAAGAACTATAAGGAAGTTTCATTCCGAATTCCGGATATGAATTCTGACTAAGTTCTATTCCAGATTCAGGATACGAATTCTGAAGAAGAATTCTCATTACGAATTCTAATGAAGAAATCCCATTCCGAATTCTCATTACGAATTCTGAAGAAGAATTCTCATTACGAATTCTGTTGACGAATTCCCATTACGAATTCTAATAAAGAAATCTCATTCCGAATTCTCATTACGAATTCTGATGATGAATTCTCATTACGAATTCTGATGATAAATTCTCATTACGAATTCTGATGATGAATTCTCATTACGAATTCTGATAATGAATTCTCATTACGAATTCTGATGATGAATTCTCATTACGATTTCTGATGACGAATTCCTATTCCGAATTCTCATTCCGAATTCACCTATTAAACAGAATCTGATTATCATTGTTTTATACACTCTGAATTTATTCACTCCGAACCTTCACTCCGAAGTTTCTATTCCGAACTTTTATGTTAGAGTTTAAAACGATGTCGTGCATTATATTACATTTGTTTTGTTATAAAACGATGTCGTCCATTTTGTTATAAACTAATCGTTGTCTAAGTGACACGTGTACAGGTCCCTCCGAACTTTAAGGAAAATATGACCGTTGGAGGAGGAGCCGACCTTACCTATAAATAGGATCTCATTTGAAAGAGCTCGGTGCTGATTGCTGAAAAAGTGCTTACATGCTGTTGAAGTGATTTCTAGAGAGAGAGTCTCTTATTAACTCTCAAAGCTTCGTGCGACTCCGAATGTTGGTGATTACATTCGAGGGCTTCCGGGGATAGGAAGACAGAGGTTCCGACTACCTTAAAGATCGAGGGCTTTCTTGCTGAGAAAGACAGAGGTTGCCAACTACCTTGAAGTTGAGGGCTTGCGGGGATAGCAAGACAGAGACTCCGATCTTCGTATCGAGGGCTTACCCTGGTGTGGGTAAGACAGACTTGCTTGAAAGTATAAATCAAGGGACCTTTATCCAAGGTTGTTGGATACCCTTCTCTTTGGGTTAAAAGACTATTATCTTGTTACTAGTAGTTTTACTACTTGTTTTTATTCCGCTGCAATTTGTATCTTAAGGAAAGTATAACTTTCTTATACTTCCTTACTTACTCTGATTAGTTTAGATTCTATACGCTTTAAGGTAGAATCTTATATTGTAACTTTTGTTAAGTTTCAAATTCCGGAACCATATTTCCGGAACCTGATTTTGGAATATCTTTCCAAGTTTAGTTCGGTGTTAGAGGTGTTGTGAATTTACTTAGTTTAACTTTGTTAAACTTAGTCCTTTACTTTTCTTAAGGAAACTTTAGTTATTCATAACTAACTTTAAAGGTTCTAAAGGAATTTTTAAAGTATACAATTCACCCCCCTCTTGTATATTGAGCATCTCATATTATATTTCGATCCTACACTATAATCATTTTAAAGTTTCCTTTGATGTTTTATTTTCCATTTTCATACTATATCTATTTCAATCTATTCATATTGAATTGTGTGATCTGTTTCTTATTTTATTCTATGAAAGATGGTTTTTACCCAAGCAGCGGGTCCTGTAAGTATTTACTGAAGTGTTTGGATACCAAAAGTGAAATATAATTCACCAAATATGTTTTCATGGAATTAAATATGTCTGAAACATACTTGAATGTTTACACCTACTGCAGTATGATGGAATTTTATTGTAAGTAGCAAATAGGGCAGTGTGAAATTGATCATGTACTAGCTTTTGAGATTTAGAAATAATTGCAATGAACTGTAATGAAACCTACTACCAAAACATAGGATATATATATATATCTATGGGCTTTACATTGTTGGACATACTGAGCTTAATTTGGGTCTTATTAGGTATGTGAGGTCTAGAGGCCTTCCTAGACTAAGTGATATGATTGTCCTTTTTTAATTTGAGGTTGCATCGAGAACACTTCTCAAGGCTTAGTTTGGTTGATAATTTTATAATTGGAATTCTTGTGCAAGATTTAAGAGGTTGGGATATGAGATTGAGGATTGTATAGGACTATTCAGGGCATGTTTCCTTTATTTTAGAACAAAGCGTAAGAGGTCTGCTCCTTTCTGAATCTCATATTGTAAATACAGGAAATATTTTTTACACCTTTGATTGATTGTCACATGTGTTCTGTTGTATTTTTCTGATGAACATGGCATATGTTCAACCTGTTGATTAATATGGGTAGAGAGATTAATTATGTTTTTCATATTTTGTATAAATTTACTTTGTTCAACTATTTTTTTATTTTTTTTATTTATGTATGTCATGAAAGCATTTAGAGCGAAACATGAAATGTTTAAATCCCCTGATCAAAACCCTATCTCTCACTTCCTCATTTTCATATATTGTAATTTTTATTTTAGTAAATAGAAATATTTTATTCTTTTCACTGATAGAAGTATATTTTAAACTACCGCATTTTTGTCATGCATGTGACCATGTTCCCACTCTAGAAAAATTGACTACTGTAAGGATTTTGTTAATGTTTCATGTTTCTTTATTAATGCCTTTTGTTGTACATGTATTTCATATGCATCTCTAGAGCACAATTATCCTTATTTCATTCATGTTTATGATTAATATTCTAGGCTATGTATCTTGGAGCAGCTTCATGAATTCTGTGGATATATTCTGGAACTATTTTAGCATGGGTAAGATATTTTTTGGGTGCATTTCCTACTGCTTTGTTTTGCTGAAGTTATATGATTTTATTCATCATACCCTACTAGAATATAAGTTATCCATTAAATTGAATGACATTGTTTCAGTATTACATCTATTTTTGTAGAATTCCTTTATATTTCTAATCAGGTTTGAAATCATCCATTTTTTTATGAAACATGAAGAAACATTTAAGATTTTTATCACTTATGATAATTTTTTTTTAAAATATAATTGACATCAATTATATATACTAAATATGGGTGGCTTCTTCTTACGTGTCACCTAGCCATGCTTCCACTTCAACCTAAATTATTCATTCCTCCCTCCAAACTAAATTATGTTTTATTTTACAATAAAGAAGAAAGTCCATAACTGTTTGGTTTTACATTGTAATTATGATATGGACCATGATGACTTAAATCATTTGGTTATTTTTTATGTTAAAACTCTATTCAATTTTAGTCATTAAAAAAATTGGAAGAGTATTATCACCCTTTTAGTACTGTCCACTTTAATTTATCTAAGACCTTTATTTTTCTTCAAAGGGAAAGTGATTAAATACTATAAACCGGAGAGAAACAGTCCTTTAAAACAATATTAATCCTATAAGCTGAATTTGTGGAATTTAGTTCATGGTTTTCGTGGATTTATTCAAGGAGGAGCTGCTTTAATTTTTTATCACAATACCTCAGTCATAATGATGTTTAAAAATCTAGTTTCTATTGATAATGTGGGTAGCAGGAAACTGAATTTTTTACAAAGGTTTGAGGCTAAATTCTTTCAATAGGCTAAGAATTATACTAGGATTGTTCAGTTTCAGCACAATGTCAAATTGAACATATTTTAGTAATATCAGTTAGGAGATATTTTGAAATTAATTTTTTTTATTATTTTGTGTGTTTGTTTACTTAGTTTTAGGAATACAATTCTGAACAGACTGGATTTCCCCAATGACAGATCCTCTATCTGCTCCTACCCATGCTTCACCAGGCTGCTGAAAAAAATGTACACCACTGAGGTAGGGTCCTTCATGTCCAACCACTCCACATAGCTATCTACACTGGACTCGAACAGGTTCAGACCATACTCTCGGTCATCCTCCACCCTCGTAGTGATGCTGACTCTTATCATGCAGGTCTATCTTAACTATTTCATTTTCCCACATCCATGTATGTGGGTATATCTGTTTATGTCAAAGCATATTTCAGTTGCAGGTACTTTTACTATCTCTAAAATTTTTATTATTTTAATTTATTTATTCTATTTCTTATTATTCTTTTAATTTTACATATTCTGTTATAAAAAGAACAAGTTAAACATGTTTGGTAAGCCCAAATTTTCCTGTTTTTAATTATGTTAATGAAATCATTTATCTTTGTAAATTAATAACTATCTAGTTTTTTTTATCATATTTTAGATTTGATAGGTGTTAATTCATTATTGTTGTTTTTTTCCCCATTCTTTAAATGTCATTTGAGAAAAGTTCTATTTTCTGAGAATTGGATCATTTCTATCAAATATATTTAAGTAAATCAGTTTGTTTAATAATAGATTGCCTTCTACAGTTTTTTCCTTCACATATTTCCTACAGCTTCTTTTTTTCTATAGGTTCGGAAACAATGATATATTTATCTCCTTGTACAATTCATTAACTTTTCTATGTTATATATTATCATGAATGGAAAACCAGGAAAATGAAAATAAACCCAGTTTTCTTGGGTTTAGTGACCAACAGAACACTGTTTTTATAAGGGATCCAGGGACCTTAAACTATTGCCTTCTGATTACCAGTGTTTCAACTATAGGAGACCTGTATTTTTTCTGTGGGATGAGGGGAGGGTTTGGGCTAGGGGGAAGATGGAGAGGTGAGGTCTAGAATGCAGGGAGGGGCTGGGTAGGCTTGGAAGGGGGGAGTGGCTAGACAGGGTTGAGGGGAGGGGCTAGGCTGGGGGGGATATGGAGAGGTGAGGGCCAGAATCCCGGGAGGGGCTGGGTCGGGGGGTAAGATGAAGAGGTAAGGGCTACAATGTAGGGAGGTGCTGGACAGGGGGGGTGCTTGACGGGAGGGCGTAGGGCAGGTGGGGTCATGGATTAAAGTTATCTCGGCCATGGATTGTATTTATCTATAAATATCCTTGTATAAATTTATGTCCATATCTTTAACACTTGTATTTGAATTAAAAGTTTTACATTGTTTCACATAAAGGCTATTTCAAACATATATGTTCATGAAAGTCCCCAAAATATGCGCATCTTGGGCTTACAATGTTGTGATGAATGTTGTTTTCCACTGTGAGATTAGTTGAACAAACATTACTCATTTTTGTGTGTTTTGTTCTGTATTGTTGACTTTTCATTACTTCACTGGACATGTTAAAAATATAACTTTGGATATATCTGCACATTCATTTTATTTTCTGCTGTATTTAATAATTATATTAGACGTACCTCCTATTTACAAACACATCTTCATGTTAACAATCACTTTTTAACACAAACTTATGTCAAGAACAGCCTTATATTAAAAATCTAAAGTGATTTATTCTTTTTATTATGGTTAGTAATTATTTCTTTTAGGTTAACATTCATATTTTTTATTCTTTAATTTCTATATGCATTAATATATATTCTTATTTTTTAACATTTTCTTTTTTTTTAATTCTGTACAGATAGTTTGAATGTACCATGACAAAAACCTTTTTCCCACTTCCCTCTTCTCACATTGCATTTGATTTTAGAAAAGAAAAATTCTTTATTCTGTTCATTGATAACAGAATATTTTCAACTATATATGTATTGATTGATTCAATGAGTAGAATAAGCTGCACATTAATTTTCAAAAAGATTATTTTGATAAATTTACATATTTAATCTTATATATTAAATTGTATCCATATTCAAAAGTTTAATGATGAACTTCATATTTTTAAATATATATTTATTTTCCAAATGGTCATTTTAATATTATAATAGAATATATTCCTTGATGTTTGAATGAAGTGCCAGATCAAATCTATTATGAAGGTTTATATACCTGCGCAGAATGGGAGATGATCATGTTGACATTATTCTTTATTCTTTAGACAAGCAGTGTATAATTTTCTTTTGTCTCAGTTATTATTTTCTTGTATGTGGTCCTGGGCATTAAGTCTTTCTCTGACTATTTTTCCTTCAATATCTGTTTGATAGAGATTACTCCTCATTATGTAACTTTTGATCCTCAATATTTGTAACTATCATTACTTCATAATGTATTACATTCTGTTTCAAAAAAATTCAATATTAATATGAAATATTATTTTTGATAAATAATATTCTATAGTTAATAATAAGAATTAATTTATAGTCCCTAACCCTATGTCAATACAATCCCTACCCCTCCCGCAAAACAGTGACCATTATTAGTAATGATGTTTAGAGAACCAACATAATCCCATATATTTTTGATTGTTTCTCTTTATATGGAATAGAATGTGACTATCCTAGTGGGAGTACTAAAGTATGATATAGAATAATATATAATAGGGTATTATCATTAACTTTATTATTTTAAGAGAATCATTATTTTTTTTGTTCTTGAACCCCTTTAGTTAATATCCACCATGATAAATTAAATATATGTATCTTGAAAATTTTATAGTAGATAAGTTTAGATGCTATATGATTTTATGTTAATATATAGAACTATACATCTATAATGTGTTGAATCTATCAATAAAATGTTATGATTGATATATTTACCATCTATTTTATGATTAAAATTGTAAATCCCCACAAGTTTTTATATTATCAGAATAAGAAAAATATGGGTTCTAATGATGTGGAACTGGGGTTTTCTTGAATTGATTATTTTAAAGTGAGAATTTTAATTTTTAAGTTTCATGCATCTGAGGTGTTAACATGGGTCAAAGAGGCTTATGGTGAGTTCTAATGGTTTAGAAAATAGTGTTAGCCAATTGAGTGGCTTTATAAATCCATTATAACACCATTTTTAGGACACTATAATTATGGTTGTTTGGGAAGTGTTGGTGAGACCAATTACCACCCACCCAAATTCCAATGGTATTCGGATGAAGGTCCATTGGTGGACTAGGTATTTTTAAAAATACACGATTGCATGTAATTTTTTTATTTTTCAATTAGGAACCCACTCAGGATAACCTAATTTTAGTATGTATGTTGATAGGTGTGGGGTAAAATCTCTTTGCCTCTATTCTGGATCCTATTTCCATCATCAACCTTGGGGATACATAGTAGTTTGGAACATTTATTGATGTATGTTCTCTAAAAAGGTTCATATCCTCTACTCTTAATTTTTAGTCTAAAAATTCAAGTGAACTCATTTTTGGTATTTGGAACTTATTCCACTATATCATAGTGCAATAGTCACATTATATTCCTAAACCCCTCTATCACCCCCTCTATTTTCATATTATTTTTGGATGCAAGGCAGATTTTGATCCTGCCTGGAGATTTGGAAATCTCAACTTAAAGTCTGGCATACATCGGATTTCAGACTGGGATATCAACTTTAACCCATTTAATCAAAGTAATTATTCATCTTAGATTTGGATTAGACTCCATGGGTTGAATTGGGTTTACTAGCACCCATGAATTCTGAATGATATTGCCTCATGTGTTGGTACCCCTCTAAAATTGGATCAGCACATGCTAAATGGTGAGTTGGGTCTTTATGCCAGGATTCAAGTTGAGACTAACTTGGATTCGAATCTCCCAAATGTCATTAATTTTTCTATAATGGTCACAATATTGAGGTAAATATTGAGTATGATTACAAGCCTCCTTTCTGCGATGTCTGTAAAATTGTTGGTCATTCTTTTTCCAATTGTAGGTTTCTTCAAAAATAGATGAAACCAACTCCTAATCCTTATACATGGACTGATGTGGTTAAAAATATGATGTTTAAGGCTAAGGACATTGAAAAATGGGAACCCACAAAAGAGGAACCTAAATGGTTCAAGAAGAAACATCCCCCTATAAATCATGGATTAAATAACTCCTAGGACATTCTTGTGGAAGAGGAAGAGCATGATATTGAAGAAGATCATTTGGTATTTTAACTTTCCCATGATATTCTAAATATTATCTATTCTATTTCATATAATTTCTTTGATGATCACATAGTTGTTGGATGTATAAACTCCATTATTGTTTTGAAATCAGCAGCATAAAATATGATATAAAATAATGATGTACTTGTGGTTGCACGCTGTAAAATTCAGAATGTGTCTGACACGCTGGATTGTAATGAGCACATCATTGAAAGCACAACGATTCTCTCTGAGCAGCATGAGATTAGACCTGATCTTGGTAATCACCTACTTAAATCTGTAGATAGAAATTTCCCTGCTAATCAGAACATCATCTATAGTGAATCTGCATCTCTAGTTAACTTTTATAATATTATTGTGGCTTCTCCTGCATCATGCTCGTTGGATCTAGAAAATGCAGCAGATTCTAATAGTGCACATGCCCTCTACATAGATTATCCTCCATTAATTAATTCTATGAATTTCTAAGATGTTTCTCCTAAAAAGGGCATGGAAAATTTGAATGTCTCAAAGGATGTTGGCAATCCTCATGTCACCAGTTCCCCACAACAGTTTTTCTACGCGTCAATGAGCTTGAAATCAGAATTTCAATAATATTTACCAATTATTTGGGACATAAATAAATTCGACATCAATGTTCATTATTATCATTGTAATATAATTTTTTCTTATTGAAATCAGCATTTATTTTATAGTGTCGTTCAAATGAATGGGCGAGTACCAGTATTTTTAAAACTTCAGTTTCATGGGAATAATTATGAATTTTATTTGATATTGAAATAAACTTTGTTTTATAAACATATTATTTTTATTTTTTGGAATATATATCGACGTATCCATATTAATTGACTACATATACTAGGAAATGGATAAAATTTATATGATATTTTGTGTTCCTGAAATACATTAATTAATTGAATAAATATTTATAAACATAACATATTTTCTTTTTACCAAAAATATGATTGGTCTATGTGGTTTTTTGAGATGCTTTAGGTGTTGTTTTATGTTCGGTTCTTTTATAGGAAGATCATGTAGCTTCATACATATCTCATTAACTTTAGTAATATAAAATGAATTATTACACCCATTTTCTAGAAATTATATTAGTTATTCATTCCCCAAAGGGTTCTCATCATTCCCTCTTTAAGTAAATGATCATTATCTTTTTTTACTTATGATTTTATGTTACATATTTTGACTGATAGACATAAACCATAAGAAATGAAGTTGGGTATAATACATTATGTATTTTTACATTCACATTACTAATATCATAGGAAATTATAATGTTGATGAATAATTTTTTAGGATACTAATTCAATCTCAAGAAGTGTTGAAATTAATATATGAATGGAATATTATGAGAACCATTTCAATAAATCACCTATAAGTGATAGAGGTGGAGAAATTTAGTGTTATGGCTAGTGATCAGTTGATACCATTTGATGAGAAATAACATTATGTAGTTTTCAAGCACCTTATGAGATATTTATTTAATGATTGTAGAAATTTCAAGTGGTATTTCTCCACATAAGGCCTTATGGGTTTCTAAAACTAGGTCTTCATTTCATTAATCTAGTAAGAATGTAGTGATGTAATTTTGTTGTTATTCAAAGTGTCATTTTTAATCTTGTTAAATGATAATGTACTATAACATGAATCATTGGTTTTTTTGGTCATGTTACAATCATGGAAAATAATATTTCACCTCTTGTTTTTCTACCTACACAGATATTAAGTTCGACCACCAAATGTCTCAAGGACTAGTTCATCAACTTTAAATTCCCACTAAATAATGGGACAAGGTGTATATAGATTTAATTATTGTGTTTCCATAGACTACCCAAGGGTAAAATTATATATTGGTTGTAATTGATAAACTACCAATGTAGACTCATTTAATTTGGATTTGAAACATTCTCAAATGGAGGATTTTAGAATATTTTAGGACTAGGATATCATGAGGTTTTATTTGGTGACATCTACTATTTTTTTGATTTGGAACCTCGATTAACCAATATGTTTTAAAATGGAATCTATGAAGTGAAGGGTTTTCACATTAATTTAATCATGATTTACCATCCTTTTATAAAAGGTCATGTAGAAAATGAAATTTAGATTCTAGAATATATGCATCATGTCTTTGTCATGGTCTCTGGAATCACATGGGATATATGCTTTAGATTAGTTGTGTTTTTTTAGTAATAGTTATTATTCATCCATGATAATGGATCCCTTTGAGTCATTTTATGGATTCCCTTTTAAATGAAAATTTTGTTGGATAGAGGACTTTAAGCATTCTCTTACTGGGATATGCCATGTCTACATGTCATTAATAAGGGTCCAGACTATTCATTAACATCTAGTGAGTACTCAATGCCCAAAATCATATATGAATTTTTGGTTTCATCCTTTTTAATATTTTTTGGGTAAATATGTGATAATTAATTTTGTACCTCAATTGGGTCACTGTCTACTTTGGATGTAGGGAATGTTTACATCAATATATGTGGGCCCTTTTTTAATCATTGATCTAATTTGGAATGTGAACTATATGTATGATTTTACAACACTATCATCTAATATCCATAATGTTTTCTATATATCTCATCTTAAAATGTATTATCCTAGTTCCAATCATGTTCATAACATGGTAGATAATTATTTTTAACCATAATTTCAATAGTTCAATGACTCATTTAGATTATTGAATCTATTGAAAAGATTTTACATACAAAGTTTATTTGGTTGGTCTACTTGTTATAGAAATGAAGAATGAATTCTCAAGAGACATAGAAAAGTGAATTGATATAGAGAGGGAAATAGACTCCTCTGTTCCTCAAACAATCATCTTTAACTTGATAATCTAAAAAAATAATTTACTATGATATAGTCACTTGAAAATATCCATTTAATGTATATTATTTTATAGAAATTAGCACAGTTATTTTTTTTCTTCACAATGTCTCAGTAGGTTTTAAGTGGCTTAAAATGTATTTTGGTATACCTCAATGAAAAACAGAATAGAACATATCATGATTCAATCTATGTGGATACTGTTAGTGATATTTATACCCCATGTAGGAAAAACATGCCTAGTGTGGGCATGGTCTCAAGCGTAGTGAATGAAAATTCTCCACATACGCCAAGGACAATTCAGCCTCTACCATGCCATTGAGTAGGGTATGGTGTGTCTGAAACAAAAAAGAATACTTTTTAAGAACTTTATTTTTAGTCAGTGTATCAAGATCCTTAATGTGGAATTATATTGACCACAATGATGATGGTTAACACTCATCATGGTGTAATTTATCTTGGTTGAGAATATTAATGGTCAAATCGGTCTTTGGTACTTTCATAGGAGGTTATAAGTATTTATTAGGGAATCAATGATCATTAAGAGAGGCTGATTAAAATATTTTGGCATAGTTTTCCCTATTATTTTCCTCTGTTAATCCATTCTATGGATTTTATTTACTCAATTGTTGGGTGGGAATTGGTTGGGAATTACTTAATCATGATATTTCTAAATGTGAAGGTAAACCTCTAGAAAAAAATTTCATTTGACCGTGATGGGGGATCAATCGAAGAGAGTTAGAGAATTATTCATCTTTGATCATTATGTTATTAAATACATGTCATAGTGTTAAATGTAATGTATTATAAAACCAATATATTTTATGATATATTTCTATAAAAATAAATTTATTATCTTTTATATCATGTGATACACCCAACCCCTACTCTAAATTAACATTAATATAGTAGAAAACTATACAATAAAATTTAAATTGAATGACTGAATACGAATATCCACCTTTTGAAAATTATTATTAAATTTTCTATATAATGAAAATATATTGATAAATAAGTACTCAACCTATAGAAGTCAATTCAAGCATTAAAAATATATCTTTCCTATAAACTTTTTATAAAATTTTTTTGATAGAATAATATAATTAATTTATCCCAATAATAGAATATTCTTTATATAGAATTTAATCCAATTTTTAAATCATCATTTCCAAATTATCTTATAGTAACCTTTTTGATGTTTTTTAAAATATTGAGATATCAATGAAAAGTGGAAAATAATGTTTTTTATTTAAAACAATAATTTCATTTAAATTATTTAAAAATAATAATTTAGTTTCAAAATTATTTCAAAAGTAACATAAGACTATTTATATTATAAAATAAAAAATTAATATCATTTGAATTAATTTCATTTTTTATTATGGTTTAAAAACATTTATAATAAAATTTCTAGAAAATACATAGTCAAATCATTTTATATGTTTAATTTTAAAAAAAAATATTCGAATTCTAGGAATCAAATTTGATATAATATATTCCAATTTGAGAATACAATATTATGAAAATTTTAATGAGGCTACATTAATTTAAGATCATAATGAATAGAAAAAATAGTAAACATCCACCACTTTGGTTAAGTTTAAATTGGATTTATTGGGGGTCAAACTAATAGATAAGGGTCATTTTGAAATTAAATATATGTCAATAATATTGAATGGTCATATTTTTTACATAATATTATCCCAAATTTTAAACAATTTCTATTTTGAACATTTGGTTTGAGTATGAAATTATTATATGTTAATCTCTTGAGAAATTTAAAGTGTGTCATCTCACCCTATTTTAAAAATACAACTATCAATTATTTTCATTACAAAACACTGAGGCCCCTAGATCAACCAAAATATACCCAATTATCTTCTAAACTTACCTATACAATAAATAGTGGTTTTATACATACTAAAATTCCATTCCAAGGGTCCTTAAAAAGGGATCTAAAGGAGGTCTATTGAAGAAGAGGTAATCATCCCACCCAAAATCATTCAAAATATATTTTATTTTACGTCATTTAAATATATTGTATTAATAATAAATTAAAATATTAAATATCATAAATATACTGAAATGGTATTATATATATATAACCACTATTAATATTATTATTTTCCATCATATGGGACTTCAATATATAGATTTTTTGTCCTTTTGGGAAACTGCCTCTATATAGTGATACCATTCATTTTCCATAATCGCCTTCCATTTATGGTTATTATGATAGTTTTAATGTTTATAAATAATATTTAGGATATAATTAAACCTTTTAAAAACAATATCATATCTATATTCTTACCTTTCAATCAATTGGAAAATGATAACGTCGTCTGTGTGTATATGTGGACTACCACCTCTAGGAAGCGTCTGATTAATTTTTAATTTATGATATACATAAAAGGTAAAAAAGATATATTTAATGAATATATATGATATGTATGACATATTTATTATATTTTAATAGTAGATTATTATTTACCTTTCTTTTATTCAAGTTGTCAAAAAGTGAAAACATCGTTCATGCATGTGTGCAACCTACCTTATCTATGAATGGTGTAATTATATTTTCTATCACTTCCATTTATTAATCACTACAAATATATAAATCATGAATTTATTTTAAATTAATATAATTATTAACATTTTTAAAATAATATAGACATGATCAATGTAAAATTTCTATGAACCCAAAACTGAAACTCTCATGAAAAAATGAAATAGTTAACATGTGGAATTATATTTTCGATAATGAAATATTAATATTGGGTTATTAGATATAAGGGGAATATATATGGTATTATAAGTGTGTAAAAAATTCAATTATAGAATAATAATACATTTAAATTTCTTATATATGAGGGTATATCACATTCAAATAAATTCGATCTTTAGCTAACAAATTTTCATCTCAATTTTATTTCTATAAGATACATGAAATACTAAACACTTCATTATTTTATATAGTGTTTATAAATCTCATGAGTATATTTTACAATGATTATCATGAAAATTATGTGAATTTAAATATAAATACTTGATTATCTATTTCATGTTTTTTAATGAAATGTCACCCAAGTGGAATGGGGTTTAGGTTACAATTTTTTTATTTACTAGGATTGTTTATGATTAAGTATTGAATGATGACATTTGATGGTATATATATATACCAACAATCTCATTAATTTTATTCATATATATTTATCTATAGATAATACATATTTTCCATTTATTTTCATATCGTTATGTACTCTGGATAATAAAATAATATATTTAAGTAAAACATAAATTATTTCTATATTTTGTCAAAAAAAATCATTTTTCATTTCATTTCCATGATTTCTAGAAACTATTTTAGTAATTTTTTTTAATTTTAACCTATTATTGAATATATTATTTTGACTCAAGATTGAGTGTTTAAAAAAATTAAATTAAATATTCCTTATATTTTAGGAATGTGGAACTTTTGAATTTTGTTGAAAATGTTAATGGAATCTTTGTTATAATGTACATGACATGAAAAAAAATTATTGATGTCATGACTAATAAATTATTTGAGTATTACATTACATGATTCCTATGATATTTAAAAAAAATATTCCCAAAATATTTTGAAATCATTTATTACATTAAAAATGATTTTATAATGAAAAGTCTATTTTCCTAAAAAAATATTCGATGTGATCTTCTAAAGATGATATTTAATAAATATAACATCATTTAGTGTTAATCATGATTTACTAGGGATATGATCCAAATATACCATAATTATTTATTCTATGCATATTTTATGGTCATAATGGTGATATTTTTATGAAAAGAAATTATTTTACATTATTTATGCTATGTTTAATTGTTGATTTTTTACGAAAACTATTTATTTCCCACTAGTTATGATATATAATGAATGATTTATGTTCCTATGGAATATCTTTTGTAGAGACCCTGATCCCAGAATCTCGAAGATAGTTTCTAATTTAATTTATTATAATAAAATACTAGAAATCACACCTTAAAGGGCAGAATAGTTCAGTAGTCTTAGTAAATGTGATACAGACTTTATTCCCAAATTGCATTTGGTAAAAAAAATTACAAAATAATTATTTTAGAGTATGAAATTATTCACTCTAAAATATCCTTGAATATTAATCATAGTACACTTCATGGATTCTTAAGAAAGGGAAATGTTAATTGTGATATCAAATACATGGTAAGGGTTTGGTACAAATGAATCTATCATGAATCAATAAGAATAAAAAAACATGACAAGGAAAATTATTGAATGTACATTCCATTTAAATAACTTATCTATCTTGATAAGATAATGAGTAATCAATATAGAAAGTTAAATAACTGAAAACACATTATAGTAAATTAATAAACCAAGAATCAAATACATCTAGATGTAATATAATTTTGAAAATCACAAGGATAATAATAAATTAATTCCTAATAAATGGAATTCTTAATGAAGCGAATTCTTAATTATTAGACATCATTTCTCAGGAACATGATACATTTATCACCAAAACTAATCCCATGATGGTTTGATAATGCAGGTTAACTACCGTTTAATGATATCTTACTATTTTCCCCCCGATACCACCCACTGCATCAAGGGGTTATCTATTACTTAGCCCCACACGTATATTCATGTTCATATCATTCCACACATATTTAATGGTCAATTTAATTCATGAATCAATATACCTTACCAAAAAATATTTATATTAGTTAAACAATATATATTATTAATATTTCCCAAGTCAACCAAATAACATTATAAGTAAAACACCATATGTGGAAATGATATATGTTTTAGAAAATTAGAATATCAATTATAATTATTATGGATATTTAGGATAAATCTATTTAACAAAAATCAAAACACGATAAATATTTAATTGCAATGTTGTTGAATATAGAAATGAATATAAAGAGTGAATATAAATATTGTTCTTAATCAAAATAATCATTAACTATAAAAAAGAATAATAAGGATGGTATCAATAAAACATATCATATATGGATTATATATAATATAAAGGGTTTTTGTCATTGATAAATATAGATACCATAGAATAGAATTAAAATAATTGTTAAATAAAATATCATTTTCATTTTCAAAATAGCGTTTTAAAACTAAATTTTCACAAATATTTTTTAAAATTATCTTATTTGAACGTAATTTTTGAAACTTGTAGATAAATAATTAAAACACTTTGTTATCATGATAGATCTAAATTATATACATGTAGATTATGTAAAAAATGATTCATTTCACATTTTCTTTAAAATAAAGAAAAATGCATTATTTTGAAAGTTATATAAAGGTTCATTTTTAAAAAAAAATTATAACAATAAAAAAATGTAAAAAACATGTATTTAAAAAAAATTCTTAAAATTGTTGAATTTTTTTAAAATAACTAGGTTTTGGTAGAAAATTTATTTCTGACTAAAGAGGCAAATGATTTTGGATTTTCTTTAAAACATTTAATCAACTATTTTATCTTAAAATGAGTGGATAAATTGTAATATTACATTAAAAGATCATGAATAACTTGAGAGAAATAAAATAAATTCAGTTTATTATCTAATTAAAAAATAATTTCCATCAATAGAAATTCCAGCATAAACAATACAAATTAAAATCAGACTGTGAAATAAACCTTTAGAAATTCATAACCTTCATGTGAGAATTAAATAATAAATTGATTATTTGTTTCAAAGGTTAATCTATAAAAAAAAGTTTAAATATTAAAATATATTTTCATATGTAATTACACATATAATTTTTCAATATCAATGATAATGATGGAGTAATATAACCTACTGAAATAGAATTGAGTTATAAAATTTATTACCACTTGGTAACTTTTAATTAAAAAGTCCCTTAGGTAAAAATTTTCAAAATGAAACATAAAATATCACAAAATATTAATTAATCATGAAATTACATGTCAAAGGGGAAGTATATATACAATATAAGAGAAATTATGTTTATAGCATTACTATATGCCTCAGTGAAGTTAAATTGAGATGATGTCTTGTGCCTCACACTCAAATTTGATCAAATTTGATTTAGCCCCATATATGGTGTTTTTCAACATGTTATTAACTTATTATAGAACAATATTTATATTAATAATATCATATATGATCATTTCATAACATTTTATCACCCATTAATTAGTAATCATTTATTATTTTCATTCTTTAGGGTGTTAATTTCCTGGTTTTCTCATTTGATCTTTATCAAGAAAGTTATTATTTGTTTATAAATTTTATAGTTACACTTTATCCATAATTATAATCATGGAATACTTATCATATTTTTTCCAAAATTATACTTTTAAAACCAATCATTAATTATCGTCAAAAAATAAAAAACAATAAAATCATGGAGACAATATGTTGTACGTATGCCCAAATAACAATTCCATTTTCAAACGATCATTATGGAAAGGTGTTAAGTAATATAATATATTTATATAATTATAATAAAACCATATATACAATATTATTTCTTTAAATATTCTTATAAATATTCTCTTTATGGTGTGGTGATGAAAAGAGAGTTGCATCCCTTAGTGAAGGCAGTAGTCCTCATGTACACAAATGATGTTATCATTTTCAATTTCAGAATGAAAATGATATATTATGATTTACAATATAAATATATTTCATTAATATCATAATAGTTTCATTTATATCACTTATAATCATTAAAAGTATCCTTATCACCTTCCATTTGAATCGTTAGGGAATGTGAAATCACATCACTTCGTCAGGCGGCAGTACATTGTACACACAATAGATGTTATCGTATCTTCTATAGAATGGAAAGTAAAAAAGTTATATATGCTATATTGATTAAAAATTTGTAATTATTTAATTAATATCATATATTTACATTATACCATTCAAAATACCCAACCATGAGAGGTGGTAATGGAAAAGTGATTGGCATCTGTTCGTGAGGCAGTAGTCCATTGTACACATGAGTGATGATTTCACAACCCATTTCATGGGTATAGGGATGGTTTTAGTTAATTAAATAACTATAAAAAATCTCATTACATGTAATATGATGAGGTTATTATATTATCATGGTTTAATAAAAAATTAAATACGTGTAGGTAGAAATATAAAAAATATTCACTTTGAATAACTTTACCACTACTTTAGGTATCCCTCATATGTTAGAACCAAAATGATTCATATGATGGATTTTTGCCAAAATAAGGAGTCAAGGATGAGAGAATGTATTTTTTGAATTTATTTGGGTATGAATTAGAATACCTAAAAGGAATTATATTGTAAAGAAGATAAGAGAGGATTTAGACTTTTATAAGTGAGGTGAGAGACACAATTTTAATTTTTGGAAATACAATGGTGTACTTGCATTTTTCAAATTCCCAAGGTAACATTGATAGATTATATGAAATATGTTTTCATTAGAAATAATTTAAATTAATTTATATCTTGATTACCATGCAATTCACAGTTTTTTTGTCATTATAAGCAACACCATGTTTATCTTACAATGCCTGCAACATCATATTGTTTTGATAAAGTGTGTTAAATGAAAAGTCGAGTATAACCAGACGAAAATATACTATTAATAGTATTATTTACTATGATAGTCATCACATTTAGTAGGAATGGTTCTAATTAATATTATTACCTATATTTTTAAAATATGTTTTAAATATGTATATATAATGAATTCATTGTTTAGCAAATAATTAGAAATGAAAATCAAAAATAAATGAATATGAGGGAATTGTTTTACAAAAAACACATTGTTATTACCACAAAATAATTTATTATTAATAAATAATATTAATTTTTATTTATGGGATATATTATTGAAATTTATATATTATATATTCATAAAAAAAAATTAAAATTCATTGAATAAGTATGATAAGAATAAAATAATAGCAAACCAAATTTTTAGCATGGAAGGATGTATTTTTCTAAAAGGTGGTTTTACAACCGTTTAATGTAGAACATGTTTTAAAAATAAATTTTAATTATTTTATATATTTTATTATAAAAAATAAACTTCTTCTTTGAATGTGGAATGTGAAAATCAGCTTAGAGTAAATAGTTTTATTTTTCTGAGAAGTTTCCTTTTTTACGAATATTGAAAAATACTAAATTTTAATTTAAAACTGACTATTCACTTAAATAATTTATAATGTTAAATTATATTTTTGTAATTTTTTAAGTCATAATTGTTCAATTATAAAAATATTAATCCAATTTAGGTTTTTGAAATATTTTTTATATTTTATTTAGATATATAAACATAGTAATCTTTTGAACATTTTCACATTAAAACCCTGATTTCTCCTCCTGTATATAAGATTATTTATAAATTAAATTATTCCACATATACGAATTGAATAAGAACAATTAGATTCCATATTTTGAATCAGAATAATTTATATTTTATAGTAATATCAAAATATATTTTAACAAAAATATTGTTGAAAGCCATTAAAATGAATTACATCGATTAAGAAAAAAACAAGTTTATTTAATGGTTAAAATTATTATCTAAGTTGTAAAAATTATATAAAAATTGTATATAACCCATTGGATAGAAATATTTCTACCATTAAACATCTAGTATCCATTCTTTCAGATTATTTAAGACAATATTTAGTTTAAAATGGGGGTTACCTAACTTATTTTCAATAATGAAAAGTGTGTCTTTCCCCTCTTATAAAAGGACACCATATATACTCCTTTGTTAAAATTATTGAATCCATTTTTTTAGGATAATAACTATTCAAATATCTTCACAAATTACCTCCCATAATACTATAATCCTTAATTTGGGATTAAATCTTTCAAATTAATTCATTTGGTTAAAATGATAAGAAGTTACCCGAAGAAAATGTAACGTTCATCAATGATCAATTTTGTTTTCATTCATTGTCAAATATATTAATTTATTTTTATATAAAACTTATGTAATAACATTAATATAATTACTATACTAATTTTTTATTAAATTAAGGTAAATTCATAAAATTCAAAACTTCCATCAAATGGGATACACAGTCATCATCCATTTGCATGAAAGACTGACACCTCATGAATTGATGTCATTCATTATTCCATTACCTCCTCTCAAGGTGTTGGATAATGATTTACAAAATTTAGTTTTATTATATGTATGATATTTATTATTTATTTATGATCCTTGAATTACAATATATCATATACCTTCAATATTTATATTTTATCGGAATTTGATAACATCGTTTGTGGATGTGTGGACTACCACCTCCTCAAAGTGATGTGATTTGTTCAAGATTTATATATAATGTATTAAGGAAAAGTTTAATATAAATATGTGATATAAATTACATATATTTTAGATTCATGGAATAATTATATTTTTAATAATATAATATATCACTTTCATTATTATATTTTCATGCACTAAAAAGGTGATAACATCATTTGTGGACGTGTGGACTACCACCTCCTCAAAGTGATGTGATTATTCTTTTTTCATTACCACACCAAGAAGAATGATATTTATAAGTAAAATTAAAGGAGTAATATTATAATTATGTTATTATTGTTATTTAGGATATGTTTAAATAATGACATCTTTGACCATAGTTAACCAACCAATGTCTTTTTAGCCCATAAGCCAAATATGGTCAAAGAATCTGATGTAATATTAATTGGTTGTGTAATAGTATAAAACATTGTAATAATTGAAATTAACGTAAGAATAAAATTTAAAATTTTCTCAAGATAGCACATATTTAACCTATGTTTATTATTAAGTGAGATAAATATACACGTGACAAGTCGGACTCATTGAAAGGGACTTCGTCCTAATTTTGTTTTATTATGGAATTTCTTGAGGTTATGCACTATTATTTTTTATAAGGTATATATAATAACATTTTGAAATTTTATATCATGAATTTAAATATTCTCATGTTATATAATTTTTTGTTAAAATTTTATCTTTCATGTGGATTATGGTTTGAATATTTTCAATACGATAAGAGACTTTTCTTCTAAATAAATCATCTTAATTTTTTCCACCAAACTATCTCCATTTTATTTTTCCATGATTTAAAATGATTATTGAAATGTTTTATATGGACATAGAAGATTTATAATAATAATTTTATGTGTCTTTCACATTAAATCAAATGTTTTCAAAAGAAATATTTTTATGTGTTTTAAAATAAATGTTTTGGAAAATGAAAAAAAAATATCCAGTTTTTAAAGTACAATGACAACAAACATTCATGTCGCTGAAAATTTTATTTGGATTATAGTATACATTCTATTATTACATGTTTTCATAAATTAAAACCCGTATTTTCTATTTTCTAGTATTTTGGAATTGAAAATGGATTTTTAAAGAAATGGTTGTTTTGGTTTTGAAAATGGTTTTTAAAGGGAACTCAAATATTTATCGAAAATTATTTTTCACAAGATTTTAAAATATTTTTTCAATGATTTTTGGGATGCAATTGTTTTATCGGTTGATCCTGATATAGCTTATATAAAGGGTTGAGCATAACTATATCTCATGATACATTGGTGAGACTGGTATAGATTATATGGAGGGTTGAGCCCCATTATATCTCATGGGTGAGACTGATGTAGCCTACACAAAGTGTGATACCCATTATACATATCTAATTCATTGGATAAATATTATGTTAGAATTACATTGTATGTTTATACCAACTAAAATTTTTTTTAAAGGGTTTTATGAATTTTATTCTCTAAGTCACGTAAAATAAGTCTTAACTGCATTCTATGGGTTTTAAAGGATTTACTTGAGAAAACCATGTGTGTGTTTTCCTGTAAAAATGTATGATTTGTTTTTCCCATTAAAATTGATGTTAAGGTAAATATTTCATGGGTATTCATGTTTTTTTGAACTAATAAGTTTTTCTTTTAATATCACTTATTGAGATTTTGTTCTCATATAATGTTTTTAAAATGAATACATAGGGTTTAAGGATGGGAAATTAAAAGGAAGAATTCATTTTTAATGTTGTGAAAATTTTCCATATAAATAAATGTTGTTTTGTTTTAAATTTTTATATCATGGTAAAAATGGATACTTATTTTAATTGTTCACTTTTTTATTATGGTTTCTTTTGTATGAGTTATGTCTTAATTCTCTAAAAATCTAGTCCTGAAAATATAATCAATTTGAAAAATAGTAAAATCAATACATAAAATCTGGAATATGTAATGATTAAGACTAGGTCCTTATCGTTGGTATCAAAGGATTGTTTGTACAACTTTATAGGATGTTAAAATGTTAATAATCTATTTATAATGGTTTTACTTAGAGGAATCCTAAAAGGTGTTGTGGGAATGCATCGAGAGGAATATATCTTTCCAAATCAGCATCCTAATAAGGCTTGAATTGGAATAAACATTTTTTTTATTGTGATAGATCAGTTGATATAAGAAATAAATAGTGGTGGTATCCATGCCATATAGGAACCCGATCTACCACAAAAAAACATGTATATAGTTTATTGTTTCATGAGGCAACATTCCCCATCATTCAATAAATAATATGACCTATTAGTAACCAAATGATGAATAAATTCCCTAGAAAATATATTTAAAGCCATGGGATCTTCAAAACATCAAAAGTTAACTCTTTAAATCAATATTATTTAAGGTTAATCTAATCCATGGTGGTCTTTGGTTTAGAATACTAGAGATAAATATGATCTAGATGCTATGTAATGTGACACATTTAAGAATATTTTCTTTGATAAATATTTTCCTTAGATTTCCCAGCTTAATATGGAGAAACAATTCATAGAATTGAGTCAAAATAATGATGATTATGTGGCTTTATATGAAACAAACTTCACAATATTGTATAGGAATGTGTAAAACCTTATTTGATACATTGATAGTAAAATTAATTTATTTTACTTTGGGTTAATTCCAAACATACAAAATATTTGACTGCATAATAATTTAAAAGTAATGAGAAGGTTGTTCATTATGATAGGAATTTTGAGATAAACAGTGTTATCACTTATGTTCCTTGTGATGACAAGATTAAGATATGGTCAAGGTGCCTGGAAATAGAGAGGAAACCAACTAAGAATTCGGGAGGTAATCCCAAAACTTATTTCAAGTGTGGTAAAAAAATTGGGGAATGTATTTCAGGATTTGGACTGTGCTATCAGTGTGGTAAGTTTACTCACAAGTTTTATGGCTATAATGAAAATATTCAAGAACAATCCATGAATGAGATTAAACATTGCAATTTAATAGTGAAATTTTTTATTTGCAATTTGTTGGGAAATTATGCTAACTAGTGTCCAAATTTATTTAATTATGGTGGAAATCACAATGAATATAAGAAAAAAGTTGTGAAAACATATGTTGTTACGTTTATAGTTTATGTTGGCCCATTTGTTTAAGTGGTGACAACTCTAGGTATATCTTTATTTTTTGTGGTTGAACATATGCTCAACATATCATGAACACCTATTTATATTTTTTATTTAATGAAAATAAATTTTTTAGATATTTATTGAGTTTTAATTGATATTTAAAGTATATGTTTTAGGGGAAAAGAAATTTTTGGAATAATTTGTTTACATATTATAGACATAAGTTTAAAGATGTTGACAAACTTTATGATAAATATTATTACTGTTGAATTTTTTTAAACATTTTGAAAAGTGAATATTAATGATGAACCAATGGTATTTCTTTTAATTTTTACTTATTTATTTATTATATTATGTAACTTTTTCTAGATGTATTGAATTTTTAAAATGGTTAAATATATATATAATGACTTTTCACACCTTTAAGGGTTTTATGACTCATTAAAAGTGAATTTTATTACTTCATGCATAAAAACAATCATCATGAATACTCATTGATTACGGAATAAGGTGATATTGAAGTGGAATTTTGATTAAAGGATGAATTTGTACTCATCATGTAAGTAAATTTCCCTATTCTATTAGTATAGATAGTGAAATAATACTTACATTAGGAAAATTGATCTTGAAATAAAATGTTATCCTATTACCATCATTACTAATGATATCAAAAACCTTTAAATCTTTTATTACACTTGTGGTTTTATTTTAATTAACTTCCTTTTGACCATGTTCTCTATCACTCTCTATTAGTTAGTTTTAATTAGTTTTCCCTTCAAAATCCAACTTTTAATTTCCCACTATTGTTCTCCATATGTGGAAACAAGGTTATGTGTATCCTCATGTGACATTTTTGTTTTATAAATTACCTTTTTAAAAGATATTTTCTTTATACCATTTTTAATATTAGAGTTAAAATAATGTAATTATTAAAATTTCAATCCTTTGATAACCAATATTAATTTTGGGGGTGAAATTCATTTTAAGGGTGTATAATGTAACATCATTAGATTTTATGAAATATGTTTTATTTAAAATTAATTTAAATTTATTTATAGCATTATTCACATGAAATTAAGTGTTTATAATTCATTATATGAATCACCATTTTTATATTTCATTTCACGTAACATCAATTTTCTTCTTTAATTTTCATTCCACGCATGGTCGAGTCTTGGCAGAAAATAACATACTTTTGATATTATTATTTAATATGATAGTTATCACTAGTTGTTAAAATCATGGGAATAATTAGGATTAAATGAATTCAGAAAATAGTGTTTATAATTGTATATATAATTAATTGATTGGTTACCCATTAATTATAAATGAAAATAAAAACTAATTGAATATATAGAAGATGGTTTTACAAAAAAAATACTTTCTATGAACATAAAATCATTTAATCATAAAAAGTTAAATTAATCACTATTATTGGGAGATATTAATAAATTTTATATATTATATATCCAAAAATAATTAATTAAATTAATAAAATATGTTTTATAGGAATAAAATAAGAACAAACTCAATTTTAAGCACGAAAAAACATTATTTTTCTAAAATTCATTTTTCCGCCTTTTAATAAAAGACTTGTTTAAAACTAAATTCTGAAATTATTAAAAAAATTATTTTCCAAAATAACCTAATTATTTTAAATATTAATTTTACTATTATATCAATGTAAATTTTTTGAATTTTTATAAGAAGATTAAATTTTTATGAACAGTGACAATACTGAATTTTAGGTGAAAACTGAAATTATATCGAATATATTTATAATGATAAATTCAATTATGAATGGGTTTTAAAGTAAAAAATATTAAATTATTCATATATTAATCTAGTTTAGGTAAATGTAATATTTATTACATTAAATTTAGATATAAACACTAAGTAAAATTTTGAACATTTTCACATTAAAAAACATTTTTCTTATTCAGTTGGCAGGAGTAATTTAAAATTATATTCATCCAATCATATCAATTTAATTTTTAAAATGTATTCAATATTTACTATCAATATAATTTAAACATTATATAAATTTTAACAATATTTTTGAAAAAAATATTAGTGAAATGAATTAAAATTAGTGAATGAGACTAAGAGGATATCAAGTTTACATAATGTTTAAACATAGAATATATGGAGTAAAAATGACCTGAAACATTAAAAAATTCAATTTATGGCCTTTTACCTTTAAAACTCTAAGATATAATATTTTGTGTTATTTAATACTCTAGTTAGGTAAAAATGTGGGTTCACCCTAACTTCTTTTCATACAATCCCATGTGTGACCTTTCCCCCACATATAAAAGGTTACCACCTCTCCTCTACTCTTCCCACCTCTCAATCCATTTGGATTATCCAATACCTATCCAAATATGTTCCAAAAAACTTTCCCCTCATCCTAGAACCCTTAAATTTGGGATAAATCTATACAAGTATGTTCTTTTGTAAAAATAAAAAGGAGTTACTTGAAGGAGAGGAAACATTCATCAACAAGCACTTTTATTTTATCTTTTTCTCAAACCCATTCATTTATTTTTATATCATGATTATAAAATAACATTAGTATCTAATATATACTATGATGTTGTTATTTTATGTTTAATACCTAAAACATCGCACACTTCCATCAAATGGGATACACAATCATCGCTCGTCTATAATGCGGACTACCGCCTTGCGAAGCGATGTCGTTCATTCTTAAATTACCACATCTCAAAGATGGAAATAAATATTTAAATAAATTTTTATAAGATATATATTATATTTATGAGTTATTTATGATCCTTGTGTTATTATATAATAGATACCTTCATTCTTTCCATTTTTTAGGAGTGAGATAACATCATTTGTAGGTGTGTGGACTACCACCTCTTCAAAACGTTGTGATTCATTCATGATTTAAATGTAATTTATTATTTATGGGTTTAATAAAAACATGTCAAATAGTTGAAATATATATTATATTCACTTCATAATTATGTTTTGGTAAATATAATATATCACTTTTTTCTATCTTTTCTCACAATGAAAAAATTATAACGTCTTTTGTTGACATGCTAACTACCACCCTTTCAAAGTAATGTGCATATTATTTTTTCATAATCAAATAAACAATAATGAAATTTATAAGTATAATTAAATAATGGTTATGATAATTACATCCTTATTATTATTCAGGATATTTTTAAATAGTGAACTCTTTGACAACCATTAACAAACCAATGAATTTTTTTATATAATATGAATATGGTTAATGAATCTGATGTAAACATAATTTTTTAGGTATTTCAAAAAAACTTTGTAATAAGTTAATTAAAGTATTAATATTCCTGAAAAACATTCTCATGAATGTAAATAATGAACATAATCTTTTTATTTTAAAAGATAAATACACATGTAACAAGTCACACTCATTGCAATGGACTTCATTTAAATTTCCTTTCATTGAGGCATTTTATGATGTTATATACCATTATTATTTTGAAATATATATATAAATCCCCTTTTAAAATTTATATCTTAATATATATTATCAGGGTATTTAATTTTTAAAAGATATTATTTTATTGGTATTATAGTTTAAATATTTCCAAAGTGGTAAGGTACTTTTCATATAAATTAATCATATTTTAATGTTTTCCTTCAAAATATATTTCTCTTATGTGTCCATGATTTAAAATAATTATTAAAATGATTTATATAGGCATAAAAGATTTATAAAGTTCATTTTTTTCTATTTTACATTATTTATACAGTTTTCAAAAGTAATCTTATTAAATGTTTTAGAATAAACGTTTTGATAAATGAAAAATGAAATATACTATTTTTAATGTACGGTGAAAATGAAATTTCAAGTCATCAAAAATTATATTTTATTTCTAGCTTACTTTACAAGAATGCATTTTTCATAAATTAATAACCCTCTTTCATTTTTTGGGTATTTTTGTATTTAAAATGGTTTTTCAAATAAAATAGAGATTTGGTATTGAAAATGGTTTTTTAGATGGAAATGGTAATTTTATATTAAAATTTTTTTACATGATATTAAATAATGTTTTCTAAGAATTTTATGATGAAGTTGTTTTATTCATGAAATGGTGTTTCTGAAATATATGTAATGGGTAAGACTAATGCAGCTTATACAAAGGGTCGATCCCCATTATAGATCATAGGTTTTCCTTGTATACTTTATAAGAAGGGATAATACCCATTATTGCTCATGATAAATATACAAGCCTAATATAGATTATATGAAGGGTTGATCCCTATTATATATCATAGGTGATCCTAATAAAGCTTATACCAAGGGTGATCCCAAATATAGATCTCCAATACATTAAATAATGATTAAATTATATATCATCCATATGATTATTCCAATTAAAAGTTTTTTGAATGTTTTTTATGAATCTGATGGTCTATGTCACAAAAAAATATTTTTAATTTATTTTTTTTTAGTTTTAAATGATTTATTTGGGAAAAAATGTTTTTTTCTTATTAAAATGTTTTATTTTATTTTCTCAATAAAATGATCTAATTATAAATAGTTCATGGGTTTTAATTTTTTTACAAATCTAAAGGTTTCTATTATTTTTACAACCCTTATTTATGTTTTGTGATCATCCTAAGTTTTTAAAATGTTTTTAAAGGGTTTAATGATTGGAATGGGAATTGAAGTTGTCTAGTTCATAATCATGAATATTTTCAATGAAAAAAATAATGAATTATTTAAAAAAGTTTTATATTATGGGAAAAGTGAATAATTATATGAAGCATCAAATTTGTATTTTATAGTTTTTTTATGTTTGACTTATGGTATAATTATCTATAATTATGAAACTAGAATGGTCCTTAATGAGAAAGAAAGTAAAATTCTTGGCTTAATCTCATGATAATGTAATGATTAAGGTTGGGGAAGTATTATTAAAGGATCCAAAATATATTATGGTCAATCCTTAGACATTATAGAGTCTAAATATTTCCATCCAATATACATTAGATATAATTTCATTTCATTTTCACCATTATCATTTTAGTTTAAACCCCAACAGATCACTTTTTTTCCAAACCACAGTAATTAATTGTTTCTTTTTTAATATTTATTATAGTCAAATAGTAAGTTAACAATATTTGATAATATAAATTTTTTTGTTCCAAATATGTAATGAAATTTTAAAAACTATATTCACATATGGGGGGAAATGTAATTTAAAATTAATCCCATATATGTGATGGGAAAGTACAATTTTAAAAAGAATATGTTCAAAATATTGAAACATTTTTAAATCAAAATAAAATATGAAAATGAGAAAAATAACCTTATTTGGAATGATAATAACATTATTTAGCTAATATTAATTTAAAACTAATTAAAAATATAATATATAATTATAAATAATTTAAATAAAAATATATTTTTTACCTAAAATTCATTATTTTTCACTACTCATCACAAAATGAAAATTTTCAGAAAAGATCCAAAAATTCAAAAAAAATAATTTAGAAATTATGATTTCACAATTTATTTTTATTTTATAAATAAATATTCTATTATTTTTAAAATTTTAATTTCAAATTATTTTCAAAAATAATGATAAAAATGATTTTAAGAAAAATATTTCTTTTCTAAAAAAAATATTTTTATTTCAAATAAATTTTTATTAAAATATATATATTTAAACAATGAATTTATTTTTATATGTTTAATCCATATAAATATCATAATTTATTTACCACTATTAATACAATCCAATTTAATATCTATTTTATAACAGTACACTATATTACGATTCATTTATGATCGGGGCTACAAGTTCCAAAAGCTATTAAAGAGATTAAATTTGAAGAAATATATTTCATGTATAGTTCAGGATCATTATTATATATTAGATATTTTGTAAAATAAAATTTTATTTTAGATTTTCATGTTGTCACATTTTTCCCGACTTAAATTAATTGCAGACTCACAATTTGTTCTTTCACTAAAAAATAAAGGATTTTATATTTTAAAAGTGATTTTCTGAAAAAATAACTTTGTAAATATGGTTAATAAAACATCATCTTAATAAGAGATAAATGGAAATAAAAATTTCAAATAGAATAACACATGATTAGGTTTCTATATAGGATATCATTGATAGAACGTGAAGATAATAATAAGGATGAAAAGAATAAATAATGATACATAGTCATAGATTTCATTGATCATAAAAAATTTAGTGATAAATTAAATATTAATGACCAAAACCACATATATGTGATGATTAAAAGTAACCTTTGATTCATATTATATGAAGTTTATAGGATAATTTTTTTCATTTTATTTTTTCCTATAGTTGGGGAATTCATTTACTATCTATGAATATAATAAAATATAATTACAAGATATATTTCTATTTCATAAGAATAGTTTTATCCTTTTTTTGTGCTTCTACAAATTTCCAATTCAACACTTACATTAATAAATTTATATGAAAAATAATTTTTTTATTCTAGAAGCATTAAAATTAACTTTATATTGATTATAATTTTTGTGATAGAATGATAAGGAATTCCCCTAATCTTTAGTTATTATTATGAAAAAATTGCTAGCCCAAGTTATCTAATATAAATAAAACTCCAAATGGTTATGTGATATATTAATCTATAAAACCACATCCATAGTTAATCCTATAAAAATTCATAAATGGTTATCCAAACAGATATTACAAAAGATTAAGGTTCAAAACATTATAAAAAAGGCCAATGAATTTCCCAAATGAATGTATCATTATTCCACCAAACAATATAAAGTAGATCTTTATCATTATATACCAAACATTTCAATACCATTATAAGAACCCGGGTTTTTAGAACTGGTCAAAATCCTGACCCTGTTTGAATTTTTGACTGGTTTCTGAGGAAATAGGAGAAAACGGGAAGTTTCTGGAAATTTCTAGACTACACGTTGTGTACTTTTAAGTACACACCGTGTATATGTTAAGCGAGTGATGGTCATGTGCTTTCCAAGCACATGCCATGTGATGATCATGTAGAATTTTCTTACTACATGGCGTGTAGTTTTAAACACGCCATGTAACCCCAATCGTGTGCTGGCTATACATGACGTGTAGGCCTGTTGGCTGGGTAGAACTAGGTACACATCGTGTTCCCTTGGACACACCGTGTAGTCTAGCCGTTTATGCGGGATATACATGGCGTGTGGGTAAGTCTGTGAGGAAGAGAAGAGAAACCAAGTACACGACGTGTACCCACCGGTACACACCGTGTACTCATGTTGGCAGGTCAGCGAAATCCCAGCTGCTAAATGAACAGTTAAATGAAATATACACGGCATGTAGTCATGAAGTACACGTCGTGTACTTTCTTTTTCTTTTTTTTTTTGCCCTAAAAGGGGAAGTAGCCTCGTTTTTGAGGCAAAACTCAATTCCATCATTGGGTTGAGTGGGGAGAGCCGACCAAACCTATTTCCTTCTCCTGGTCGTCCGTCCAAGACCCGTTTCTTATTCCGATTAGTGCGTTGGAACCCCATCGGTAAGGCCTCGATTGCACTTTGACCGTTTTGTCTGATTTTTGTTCTAGAATGAGTTATAGGCATTTGAGAAGTTTTGAATCTTTTGTAGATTTACCGTGTTTTAGACCGAATTGGCGATTGTTACTAGAGGAGTAGCATCGTACAAGTCTCAGGTAGGTGGTGCATACCTCATTTTGTGTTTTCACAGTTGTTTAGGAATCATGACCTTCGGTCCATTTTCAGGTATTTTGAGCAGGACTCGTTTTATGTATTTTTTTATACTGAATTGCTTATGGGACCTCTGGGATGCCTTTGGGTATGCCAGGTTACCAGTTTACGTGAGCGGGCCGGGTGAGGGGTCGTGGCTCATCGGGGCATTTTGGCCGGGGAACGCCAAAATGGTTTTAATTGAAATATTAATGTGTTAAAATATTTAGTTTAATTTATTAAATCCTGTTATAAATTGTTAGAGGCATTTAAGACCTCAGTGCTAGTATGGGATAGCACCTCGCATATTCAATTCAACTGTTTAGTTAGTTTTGTCAGTTTGCATTTTTGTTTAAATATGTTATATATGCAATTGCTGAATTGTGTCTGCTGGACCCTTTGGGTGGTGTTGGGCATGGGCCGGATATTCTTGAGTGATGCAGATCACAGGTTGGGCTTGGCCCGAGTTACTTTGGGTGGTTTTGACCATTGTATTGGGCGTCATGGATGTCGTCGTGAGGCAGTATGACTGTCGGGTTGGGCATGGCCCGGGTTACAAGGATGGAGATGCCATCAGACTTGAGCGGCATGGTCGCAGGGACACGAGGTGTCAGATGAGTTTGTGACTTAGGTATTATTTTTGTGATTACCACTCACCCGAGACTTGAGTAGTGTTCACATAAAGATACTCCATGATGAGGTGGTTTTGACCACTTGTGTGGGTAGAGGCCCCCGTAGTTGCGGATAGGTATTCTGGTTGGGGGTACTTGCTGTTGGAAGCCACGTGGGAGGTGAGAAGCCTTCAGGGGATGGGCATGCCTTCGGGACTTCGATACTTGAGACACAAGGTGTCAGGAGGCACATGGTGTCAGGTTACTATTTTTGGGCGTACCTTCAGGGCGTCGGTACTTTAGACATGAGGTGTCAAGAGGAACATGGCTCTGGGTTGTTACTTCTTCGGCGTGACTTCGGGACGTCGGTACTTGAGACACGAGGTGTCATGTGGCACATGGTGCCAGGTCACACGATAGAGATTTCGGCATTGGCTGAAGCAGGTGACACTCCATGGTGGTTGTTGAGCACCAATGGAGTTTATGTTTATTTGTGCATTGTACTGTTTACTGCTTTCCTTGTAATTGCATGAATTCTTAAACACATATATTTGGTATGCACCGTTGGGTGGTATCCTACTGAGATTTGTCTCACACTCTGCACAGGCCCATTGGGACGCGTGTAGACTTTATGGATCTATGTGTAGGAAAGAGGCCAACTTCAGGAGCTGGGCTGTATTAGTTGTTGTATGGAGATGGTATGAACCTTGAGGTCATGCCTATCTGAGGTTTACTTAGTTTTGTTTCCCTTTCTTTATCGGCATGCTTACTTGTTGTAGCTACTGTTGGTTATCCATTGGCACCCTTTTTATATTAAGTTGTGTATGACCTGCTTTGGATGCATGTTTTACTGTTCAGTAGTAGTTTCATGTTATCATCATGTTGTTGTATTTATTTCCACTGTTGTTGTTATATTTATTGTTTCCACTGTTTATCTATATTGATTATGCTTCCACTCAGTGCGTCTGGTTGGAGTCTGTTGAGTCTTTCTTTCTGCTGCATCTTTAATGTTATACTTAGACTAGTACCCTTATTATGATCCTCCGAGAGGGTATAGCCTCCCCACTATACCTAACAAACCCTCACTACTAGTCGGTAGCCTTTGGCGTTCAAGAGAGGTGTGCCTAAGGTAGTGACACCTGACCCGTTCGGCACTGTTTGGGTAGCTGGCCGGGTCTGTGTCGTTACAAAGTGGTATCAGAGGAGTTTTTGACAAGGATTTACTAGCAGTATTTTTATAGCTACTAATGAGATCGAGTCTTCTCTTTTTATTTCTGCTGGTTTTACTATTTGTGATATGGTAGACTGGAGATAGGTTGTTGTTTCTAGAACTGGGTTCCTAGCTTGTGCTTGGGTGCCTGTAGCCCCAGATACAAGGGATGGACCAAGTTTCCATGTGTGGGAATTGCTGTTTTTATTTTGCTCAGATTACAGTTTATATGATTTCCACCTCGGTGGCTCACTTGATGTGTGATGTTCATGATTTTGATATGTGACCCTTGACTCGGTGCGGTCAGGGAGAATTGGACCTTGGCCCGGTATGGTGAGGCTTGTTTGCTTGGCTTTTGATAGGCACGTTTTAGGGTATTTCAATTTCATAATTTCATGTATGATTTGTGATGTGATAATATCATGTGAATAAAAATCAATTTCCATGCTTTATATGCTTTGAAATGTGAATTGGTGAAATTCTTGATAAAATTTCTAGTTGTCCAAGTGTGTTTTCCATGCTTTATATTTTGTAAAATTGCATGTGGAGAGATATTTGGGTCTGACTCTTATGAGAGCAGGTAAGTACTATGGATGAGGCAGTGTAACTGTCAGGATTGGGCGACTCAATTGTCGGTTTGAGGCAACGTGAGTTGTCAAGATGGGCATGGCCGGAGGTACTTTTTATACTTGGCTCTGTTGAAGGCCTTTAAGGAGGCCATGAGGCCGGGATGCCGTGGGGCATGGGTTGCAGTAAGGGGGAGTAAGGGTAGTTGTTATGAACTGCCTTTTACTACTTTTCTCATCTGTGTGGAATATATTGTTATATATATATATATGGGTTTTCTGACCATTTATGGTATTCAACAGGTTACTCCTTCATGACTAGATGGAGCGTCAGACAGGAGATAATGCAGTGTCGTAGTATTAGGTTCAGAATTTGGTATAGGCAGAGCACGAGCCGCAGGTACAGGCTTAGAGACAGGCTCCGGGACATGATCCAGTGCAGGCAGGATAGCAGCCAGGTTTGGAAACGTTCTAACCATGGCTTGATGAGTAGCTGCGAGTTAGCCTGGGACGTGTCTTGCAAGGGTTTGACAGAGGCGCGCAAGGTATAGAGCCTTCTATGGCTTATCTGACGTGGGAGTTCCAGTCACAGCACCCGCTGCTTTTTCAGGGTGAGGGTGGTCCGTAGGCAGCTGAGAACTGGATAGAGAGTATGCAGATGATATTTGAGCAGCTTGAGATGCCTCAAGGGCGAAGGTTCAAGCTGGAGACATACATTCTGAGAGTACCGGAAAAACGTTGGTGGGACGTACAGGTTCAGGCTCGTAGGCACGAGGGACTGGCATAGAAGGACATTGAGGACAAGTTCTTTGAGCACTTCTATCTAGAGACACTGAGGGCTAAGAGAGATCAAAATTTCTTGAGTATTCAGCAGGGATATATGTCCGTTATGGACTATGTAGCTAATTTCATAGAGTTGTATCACTTTTCACCTGGTATGGTTGTCGATGACGCAGCTAGGGTGAGGTGCTTCGAGGATGGATTACGACACGCCATTTGGGTCCAGGTGAACATCTTCAAGCTGGGTTATTTCTCTAAGGCGGTGAATCAGGCGCTCATAGCCGAAGGCAATGAGAGAGAAAAGTCTCTCTTGGGTAGGGAGATAGCTTCAGGTGATGGTTCGGACAGAAGGAAGTGAGGATGGAATGAGTTCTAGTAGAGCAGTCATGCCAGTGATTTAGCTAGACCACCTCGTGGTAGTTCTTCAGTTATTTCCTTCTAGTATGGATATCTGGGACATGTTCGAACGCAGTGCTATAGGCCTCCAAAGGAGTGTCGGACATGTGGATAGAACAAGCATCTAGAGAGGTTTTGTAGGAAGCCTTCTCAGATATCTGGAAGGCAGGGACCAGGACAGACTGTAGCATCTGGAGTTGGTTCGGTTTCGGATCCTGGAGAGGGTAGTCGAGGTTCAGCTGTGCGCGGAAGTCGTGATAGAGACTATGGGACCCAGCTGAGGGGTCAGTGGCCAGTGACTGGAGCAGCATCATAGGGAGTTCAGGCATCATGAATCCCTGTTTCAGGCTAGGAGCACACCGTGGAGCTGCTAGAGACTGAGTAGGCTGGTGAGCCGACGACAGTTAGAGGTACACTGCGGTGTGTCTGTGATCTGCATGTTTCCTTTTTGGCATGACCTGTAGAGGCATGTTTGTTTTGAGTGCACGTGGTGCACATGATCTATCTGGACTGAATAGATGCTAGTCAGTGGGATTGACACCATATCGGGTGCGGTATATATAGATATATATATATGAGGTGCAGTGGGCATCGGGGAATCGAGGATGTGGGTTACTTGAGGTGCCGAGGGCATCGTGGCATCGGGGATACGGGTTACTTGAGGTGCTAGGCACCAGTACCTCATGGAGGCGGACACCGATGTGGTTCAGGTTACGTTGGGTGTCGAAAACGACACAGGAGCACTAATGGGGAACAGGGTTGACGATGCATCACGGGAGGACTATGCATCCAGAAAACAGGTTAGTAATCATGGTTTGCTTGAGTTTTGTCGGGTTGAGATCGGGTTAGGTGATTCCTAAGGTGGGGAGCCCCCTTGAGGAATTTAGCCAGAACCTTTGAGACTGGGGAGTCCAGGTTACTTTGATCGGGGTGGTATGTACAGTGCCATATATGGGTTTCATTTGATAGCTCAGGGATGAGCTATGTTAAGGTGGGGAGATTGTAAGAACCCAGGTTTTTAGAACGGATCAAAATCCCAACCCTGTTTGAATTTTTGACTGGTTTCTGAGGAAACAGCAGAAAATGGGATGTTTTTTGGAAATTTACAGACTACACGCCATGTACTTTAGAGTACACTCTGTGTATATGTTAAGCGAGTGATAGTCGTGTGTTTGCCAAGTACATGCCATATGATGACCGTGTAGAATTTTCTTATTACACGGCGTGTAGTTTTAAACTCGCTGTGTAACCCCAACCGTGTGGTGGCTATACATGGCGTGTAGGCCTGTTGGCCGGGTAGAACCAGGTACACGGCGTGTTCCCTTGGACACGCCGTGTAGTCTAGCCATGTATGCGGGATATACATGGCTTGTGGGTAAGTCGGTAAGGAAGAGAAGAGAAACCATGTACATGCCTTGTACCAATCAGTACACACCGTGTACTCATGTCAGCAGGTCGGCGAAATCCCAACCGCCAAATGAATAGTTAAATGAAATATACACGGCGTGTAGTCATGAAGTACATGCCGTGTACTTTCTTTTTTTGTGCTAAAATGTGCAGTAGCCTTGTTTTTGAGGCAGAACTCAATTCCTTTGTCAGGTTGAGCGGGGAGAGTCGGCCAAACCTATTTCCTTCTCTCGATCGTCCGTCCGAGACCCGTTTCAAATTCCGATTAGTGCGTTGGAACCCCCTCAGTATGTTCTCGATTCCACTTTGGTTGTTTTGTCTGATTTTTGTTCTATAATGAGTTATAGGCATTTGAGAAATTTTGAATCTTTTGTATATTTACCGCATTTTAGACCGAATTGGCGGCTGTTACCGGAGGAGTAGCATCGTATTATTCTCAAGTAGGTGGTGAATACCTCATTTTTTATTTTCGGGTTGTTTGGGTAATGCGACCTTTGGTGCGTTTTTGGGTATTTTGAGTGGGACCCGTTTTATCTATTTTTTTATACTAAATTTCTTATGGGACCTCTGGGATGTCTTTGGGTATGCCCGATTACCAGTTTATGTGAGCGGGCTGGGTGAGGGGTCGTGGCTCATCAGGGCATTTTGGCCGGGGAATGCCAAAATGGTTTTAATTAAAATATTAATGTGTTAAACTATTTAGTTTAATTTATTAAAGCTTGTTATAAATTGTTAGAGGCATTTAAGACCTCAGTGCTGGTATGGGACAGCACCTCGCATAGTAAAATTCAACTATTTAGTTTGTTTTTTCGGTTTACTTTTTCTGTTTAAATATGTTATATATGCAATTGTTGAATTGCATATGCTGGACCCTTTGGATGGTGTTGGGCATGGCCCGGATATTCTTGAGTGATGCGGATCACAGGTTGGGATTGGCCCAGGTTACTTTGGGTGGTTTTGACCATGAGATTGGGCATCATGGACGTCGACTTGAGGCAGTACTACTGTCAGGTTGGGCATGGCCCGGGTTACTAGGATGGCGATTCCATCAGAATTGAGCGGCATGGTGGCAGGGACACGAGGTTTCAGATGAGTTGGTGTCTTAGGTATTATTTTGGTGATTACCACTCACCCAGGACTTGAGTAGTGTGCACACAGAGATACTCCGTTATGAGGTGGTTTTGACCACTCATGTGGGTAGAGGCCCCCATAGTTGCGGTTAGGTATTCTGGTTGGGGGTGCATGACGTAGGATGCCACGTGGGAGGTGAGGAGCCTTCAGGGGATGGGCATGCCTTCGGGACGTCGGTACTTGAAACACAAGGTGTTAGGAGGCACATGGTGTCAGGTTACTATTCTTGGGCGTGCCTTCGGGACGTCGGTACTTTAGACACGACGTGTCAGGAGGCACATGGTGCCAGTTTTTTACTTCTTGGGCATGCCTTCGGGACATCGGTACTTGAGACACGAGGTGTCAGGTGGCACATGGTGTCGGGTTACACAATAGAGATTATGGCGTTGGCCGAAGCAGGTGACACTCCATGGTGGCTATTGAGCACCAGTGGAGTTTATGTTTATTTATTCATTGTATTGTTTACTGCTTTCCTTATATATTCATGACTGGTTAAACACATATATTTGGTATGTACCATTGGGTGGTATCCAACTGAGATTTGTCTCACACCCTACACGGGCCCTTTGGGACGCGTGCAGAGTTTATGGATCTACGTGCAGGAAAGAGGCCAGCTTCAGGAGCTGGGCTACATTAGTTATTGCATGGATATGGTATGAACCTTGAGGTCATGCCTAGCTGGGGTTTACTTAGTTTTGTTTCCCTTTCTTTATCGGCATGCTTACTTGTTGTAGATATTGTTGGTTATCCATTGGCACCCTTTTTATATTCAGTTGTGTATGACCTTCTTTGGATGCATGTTTTAATGTTCAGTAGTAGTTACATGTTATCAGCATGTTGTTGTGTTTACTTCTAATGTTGTTGTTATATTTATTGCTTCTGCTGTTTATCTATATTGATTATGCTTCCGCTCTGCAGGTATGGTTCGAGTCTGCTGAGTCTTTCTTTCCGCTGCATCTTTACTATTGTACTTGGACCAGTACATTATTATGACCCTCCTAGAAGGTATAGCCTCCCCACTATACCTAATAGACCCTTTTTGCTAGTCGGAAGCCTTTATCTTTCAGGGGATGTGCGCCTAAGGTAGTGACACCCGACTCGTTCGGCACTGTTCGGGTGGTTGGTCGGGTCCGGGTCATTACAACCATCATCATTTAATCTCTTGAAACATTGTAATAACATTAATTACCATAATATTTTATTGAAAAAATGCATTATTCCTTAATCCTTAAGTAAAACATAGATTGTTAGATATATTCCTCAAATACATAATTGTTGTAAACTCTATCAATTATAGCACAAACCGCTATTTCAACCAATCGTTAATCAGTTCCATGGTATTTATCACTATCCAACTCCATTTAACCATATTAATCATATATATCCCAAAATCATTCTATCAACACCATGAACTTATTTTGGGATGTCTATTCCAAAATCATGGTTTTCCCATGAATTTCAACTTTCTATTGAATCGTTTTTATTGGTCATCAGTATCATTCAACATACACATTCAAATCCTTAATGAAAATAACATCAGTAAAACCTTACACATTTTATATTTCTTATTAGTAGGATAACATTGATATAATAAACAAATAAAACAATTCTTTAATTTGAACCCAAGAACATTAATAATTACCCTATGTCTCTTGTAATAGTATAATCTTGAACATGATCCATTGTCATCTTTTGAGGTATATTCCATTGATGCTTGAGACATTGATTTCTGTAGTATCCCATATTCACAATAACGAATCATTATACATTGTAATTTTATTCATTCCCATACAATCACAAGCATAGTAAAATTTCTCTCCATGCTCTAAGAAAACTCATATTCCATTAATGAAATAGCCATGGTATTTCTTTCCCCAATTAAAACCTATGGAAAATTAATTCCTTCCCCTCTTCCCATTATCCTTCTTTTCCCTTCCATCATCTTCATCTCCTGTTTCCAATCAAAGACATAATACTTCAAAAATAATTTCTTAACATTTTTAGTGTATAATACTTTGTACCCCAATGATGTGAATTTTTTAGAGTCTAGTTTCCTTCAAAATAATGACAAGATCCAAAAATAGTCATTCTTACTCTTTAGATTACATGTATTGATGTTAGTACTATCCTTCTTCTAGGATACATTTATGAATGATTTAATTCTACAAATTAGATAATATAATTATTAAACATAATGTACAGTCCTAAAACTAGTGAAATACAGAACATAAATTAAGAAATTATGCATAGGTGGTCTCTAAATAAAATACATAGTTTATTTTTGTATACCTCTATGTTAAAATCCTTCATAATGGTCTTTAAAAAAATGTGAATTATCTTAACAATTTCCCACAAGTGTGTCAAAAAAAGGTGTGTAGTAAAGCTTGTTTTCATGCACACAGTGATGATGGGGTCAAGTAGAATTCACCCATTTTAAAGTTATTACCCTAATATATATCTATGACAGGGTTACTTCAATATATAATATCCAAACTGAGATTTATTTCCTAGAAAAAAGAAATAATTTATACCATACTAATGTATTAGGTTGTTTATCCATACTTACCCTCAATTTCTATCCTAGGGATGTAATCTATAATCTTTGTTTTCCAAAATCTATTTACATACTTCTATTAAACATCCTCCAATACAAAATAAACTGACCCTAACACCATCAACCCAAAGTAAGTTTCTAATTTACTACATTGGTATAATATAAAATTAATCTCATCCTATTAGATGAAAGAGTTTTTGTAATATTGGTTAATTAAACAAATACATGATTACAAAATTACATATGAAAACACAAATTACAGCATTTTTTTTTTGAGAATGACATTATTATATCTAGCATATAATCTCATATCAATCATAGAAATCATTATGTTTTCCTATGAAATGAAAGAAAAAATATGGGTGATATGATATGCACATTAAGGGTTATCTTCATAAGAGAGTTCATGAATCAATAATAATATTCAACATAGAATATTGAATAACTAAAAACATAGGACATTTAAATAAATTGGCTATCATGATAAGAAAAGTAATAATCATTATGTATTGGAAAATAATTTACAAAACACTCCATTTAATAAATAATTAAAAAATGAAATTTATCCACATATAATATCACCGTAAAAATATCATGGATTATAATAACTAAATATTTAATGAAGTGAATGATTAATTATTTTTTGTCATGTTTGAGCCACATGATACCTCTACCGTTAATAACATTCAAATTATGGTTTAAAACTATATGTAAATCTAATTTTATTCTCTCTTACTAATTTGTCTCATGAGTCCTACTGATTCATCAAGTTTCAATTTATAACTAGCCCCCAAGTATCTTTAGGTAAAAATCATTCTGCACATATCAAATGATCGATTTATTTTATACATATATATGAGATACCATTAAATATCTACATTGAATAAAGAATATAGATTATCGTTATTTCCCTCATCAATAAAATAATTTTCAAATTAAAACAGGTTATATAGAAATGAAATACGGTTTAAGAAATAACCTTATCTATATTAAATAATACGAAAATTTAGGGGAAATTGTATCTCCAATGATCACATGAAAGTAAATATTTCCATGGAAAGTTAAAGAATATAAAAATAAAACAAGGGAGTGAATGTCGATACTATCCTTTTTGCAAAATAATCCTAAAGCATCTAGAGGAATAATAAATATGTTATCAATACAACATATCCCTAGTCCTTTAAATGTAAAATAAAGGTTTGTTGTCATTGATAAATATAAATACCCTAAAGTTGTTATTAAAGATTGTTGTGGGAAATATCCTTTTCATTTTAAAAATCAATTTTTAAAACTTAAAGATAAAAAAATTAAAATATGTTTCATTGAAAATATATTTTTAAAATTAATTAAAATGTTTTTTAGAATTGGGAGGTTATGATAGATGGATATTATGTACATGTTGTATAATTTAAACAAATAATCCTTTTACATTTTGGGTATATAAAAATGGGAATTATTATGAAAAAACAGGAAAATTCCAATTAAAATTATTTTCGAAAAAATTAAAAAATGGGTAGAACATCCTTCAATTAATCATTTGTAATATGATTAAAAAATTATTTAAAACATTTTTAGAAAACAAGGTTTTGATAGAAAATATATTTCCTTCCAAAGAGAGAAATAATGTTGTATTTTCTAAAAAAATAATATTTATATACAAAAGAGATGAAAATTTTACTATTAAATGAAAAATAATTTATTTAATATATTAGAATAAAATAAATGAGGTTTATTGGCTAATTATCAAAAAAATACTTCAACAGAAAATCAATCATAAATAATCTCAATTAAAATGAGATTGTGAAATCCACCCTCACAAAGTTCATAATATTACTATAAGAATTAACCATCGGATCAATTATATGTATCAATTATAAATCCAAATAAAAAAAATTAGAAATAAAAAATAGATAATATTATAATATCAACGATAACAAAGAAGTAATATAATCTAATGAAATGAAATTGAGTTATATAATTCATTACCGCATTTTATATTTAAATTAAGAACTACTATAGATGAAATATTTCAAATTGAAACATAAAGTAGCATGAATTATTAATTAATAGTTATATTACATGTCAGCAGTTCAGTAAATACAAAATATAAGTGAAATTAGTTATATATCATTACAGTATGCCTTAACAAATGGAAATTGAGACGATGTCCCCTACCTCTCCCTTTATTTTGGATAAACATGATTTAAACTCATCTATAATAGTTTAAAAATGTTATTAACATATTATTGAACCATATTAATAATTATAATATCATACATGATCCTATTATAACATATTCTCACCTGTTCATTAACAATCATTCGTTATTTTCAGTTTTTTGGTGTTAATTGACTTGTATTCCCATTTTTTATTTTCCATGTATGATATGATTAATATGAATATTATAGAGTTAAATTATCTCCATAATAATAATCATGACATAGATATAATATTATTACATCAGTTATAATTTTAAAATCAATCATGAAATATGTTAATGAAGAATGAATTATGCAATAATCATAGAGATGATAGGCTATACATATGCAAGAGTAATGGTTGTATTTTGAAATGATCATTTTGGAAATGGGTAAGTAATATTTTACCATTAACGATTGATAAAAACATTATTTATAAATTTGTATTTCTTTAAATAAACATATATATATATTACATGTGGTATGGTGATGAAAAGAGGGTCACATCACTTCGTGAAGTCATTAGTCCACACATACAAGAAAGATGTAATCATTTTTTAGTCTAAGAAATAAAATGATATATTAACTTTTTATAAATATAAATATATCATTAATTTAATAATTAAATCATTTATATCAAATTTAATCATTATTTTTTGCCTTATCACCTTCCATGTAAAGCATTCGTGAGAGAACGATCACATCGCTTTGTGATGGGGTAGTCTGACATACACACAAGTGACACAGAATGGAAGGTGAAAATATTTATTTATGATATAATTATTCTAAAGGTATAATAATGTTATAAATGTAATATATATACATTATATCCATAATTATACCCAATTAAGAGAGGTTGTAATCGAAAAATGAATGACACTGGTTTATGAGGTGTTAGTCCTCCATACACATGAATGATGATTTTGTAGCCCATTTGATGGTTGTTGGGATGGTTGTTGTTCATTACCATAACATAAATAAATATCATTTATTTTCATAAAATCATTTCATTATATCAGTATCTTTTAATAATAACAAAATTATGTGTAGGAAGAAATAAAATAATGATCCTAATTCAATAACATTACTTATTCTTCAGGTGTACTCCTTATGTTTAATCCATAATCATTTATTTATTGAATTTAATAAAAAAACAAGGATTTGTGGTTGAAATATGGGAATTTTTGAAGGGTGTTGGGATATTAAATGAGGATCTATAATGGTTTTAATGTGTGAATAAGAGGTTATAGGGTGTGTCTCTTTGTATTTTTGGTGAGTGGAACAATTGTAATTTTCAAAAAAAAAGGTGTACCCATGATTTTTACATTCTAAAAGGATCCAAAAAGGTTTATTATGAATAATTATACATTATAGGGTTTAATTAGTTCTATAAAATAGATTTTGGACATCTATTTTGTTAATTTTGACACTTACCTTTATAGTATTCCCCCGGTAAATTAATTTTAACCTTAACCACAATAAATAAATTTTACTGATTTTAATCTTCATTGTGGTAAGATATTAAGTTACTTCTAATGTAAAAATCATTAATAACTGATTTTTCACTCACCCGTGAGAATGTGTTACATGCACCATCAAGTTTTCAAAAAAATTCCCTTGTTGCACCCTTCTCCTCTTGTCCTCCACTGATTCATCCAACCTCATCATTCTTTGTCACTGGTTCAGTGTCTATCCCATCGCCCTCGTCGGATACATCCTACTCCTTTCCCATGCTCTCCCATTCCCTAGTCTACATTGTTTCCCCTTGATTTGGCACCCCTCACCCCTGGTTCTTATCCCTTTCCTGATGACCCTACTACTTCTTTGGTTCCTCCCCCCCCCCATATAGATCCTAGTTCCATCCTCTCTTCCAGAGATGCCCTCTGTGGATCGATCAATGCTTCCTCCCATCCCTACATCTGAGAGGTCTCCCTTCCACTGCCAAAGGAATTGAGGGAGGTATCCCAAATCTCCCAATATTTCCATGCATCTACCTTTATGGAGGCAGCAACCTTCTTGAAGTGGATGCTTTTATCCTACTTTGGGGAAGTGAAGTCGCCGATCTCATTTTTATAGTATTTCGTAAACTCCAAGGGTATCCATAATTTGGTTAAAATAAATATGTTCTAGAGGCAATCATTCTGCCTTATCCTCACTTCATAATATGACTTCATCCTTTCATGGTGTAAGTATCCTTGATCCATGGGTTGTTGGAGCTTCAGCCTCTCTTAGTTGTCCCTGAATGTTCATAAGAGAAAAGAGAACCTACTCACATCGGTCTAGATCAGCCTCCCTGGGCTCCTGTTACCTTTAAATAATGGTGGCTTCTCCAAGGAGATCAGTGACTCTCTCTAAGGCTACAACTTCTCAGATGATAGGAATCACTGTTGTGTTGATTTCATAGTGAACTACATCTACGTGGAAATGGATATATCTCATCCCATGTTGTAAATTCTCTCTATTATAGTGTAGGATTCCTTCTGTTAGAATCAAGATATTTCCTACCCTATCTTCCCTATATACTACTCACACTATCTTCTTCAGGGGGAATTCATGTAGGTATGTCATCGTTACCTCCAAGGAGGGCACCGTCGTCCCCCAAAGTGGCTGGAGATAGGGACATACAGATGGACACGTCTAATTTCTTCCCTTATAAATCAACATAGGAGGTGGATCAGGCCCTTGGTGCTGATCCATGAAGGTCCCCCCAAATCAAAAACTAGATCTTCCTCTAGGTTCTTTATTATATGGTGATAATATGGAACGTCGGGTTATGGTTCCAATTGTTCCAAGGCTCTTTACCTCTTTCTAGGTTGGGGATTTCTCTTCTTCATTCATCAATTACATGATGCATCTTAGGGTTTTTATGGTGGAGGGTCATTTAAAATCTAGAACCACTGGTATTCTGTCCCTAACACCTCCCCCATCAGTTCCAGACCATTATTCCACTGGAGACTATGAGCATGCTCGTAATGAGGCCCCTACTCTAATGGGTGATCTTCCTGAAGGCCACTCTTCTTCTCTAACCTATTACTTCCTCCAGATGTCTACAGTTGTATCTCTAACTCAAAGTATTGGAGATTAAAGTCAGGTTTCACCACACTTCACTTGTGCTCAGAGCAACTTAACTCCATGTCCATAGGATACATCCACCCCCTCAACACTACTCCGATCCAAGAGTATTGGTGTATGCACAATGTCAAAATCTATGAATCTAAAGGTGAAGTTATCCTCCCTGTTTGAGAAGGCTTCAATTTTTGTAGTTAGTTCCAGAACACACTTTCATCAATGATTCCCATCCTCATATGGAATGCCCATAAAATTAGTTCCTAGGTCAAGACATAATTCATAGTTTCTGAGAAAACCAAACATAATCCTTCTAATATTGTCATCCTTGAACAAAAAAATAATTCCACCAAAATCTGTGAATTTTATAGAAATATCAAGATGCATGGATACATGCACATTGACCCATCCAAATGGAATATATGGATATTATGGCATGGTAAATCCACTATTATTCTATTCAAGGACAGTGACTAGTTCATCACCACTAAGGTGACTCAAGGAAGCCATTCTTTATTTATGTCCTTAATTTATGGGTGATGTGACTCCCAATAAATAGAGAGCTTATAGAATGACCACAATGCATTTGATCCTAGTAACCATCCATGGATAGTTGGAGGATAAATTAATGTTGTCGCTAATATGGAAGAGAGGAATGGTAGGGGAAATTTCCCCAGAAAATCCAGATTAGATTTTTTCCAATTCATGGTGGGAAAAGGGCTCATAGACCTCAGATTCTCAATCGACTGGTTCACTTGGTGCAACAACCAACGTGGTAACTGTAATTCCTGGTGTCATTTTGATTTATGTATATCCAACATGAAATCCATCTCTATGTACACTAACACCAAGGTGAGTCATCTGATGCATGGCATATCAGACCACTCTCTGCTTCTGGTTTCTCTATCCTCCAGGTAGGACCACCATGAACGGTTTAGATACTGCCAATAATATGCTAGAATTCAAGGGTACCATGACCTATTTAAAGACTCCTGGAATGACCCCTCCTAGGGGAATACCTAGACTAACATTCATAGAAAATTGAGATGTCTCAAGATGAGGCTTCAGATAGTAACAAAGGACGTTCCTCCTATTTTTAGCGACATGGATGTCACTATATAGAACGTTGAACGCCTAGAGATATGTATAGAGGAGGATTGGAAAGACTGGTTTTTTTAGGAACTCACGAGTAAGAATAACTACCTAAAAGATGTGATTCTAAAATAGGAATGCTTGGCTAGGGAAGGATCAAGAATCAAATGGATTAAATAGGGAGATAGGAACACTGCATGCTTCCATGCATGCTTCAAAGAGAGGAAATGGCTGGTTAAACCGAACATTCTATTGGATTATGGTACATGTATTGATAATAGTGATGTAATAAGAGGATTTTCCCACTCTTTATTTAATGATATTATTGTTGATCCCCATCCTTGTATGCCTAACGGGTACCCGAGGGGGAATACAGGGTTCTTTGATGTGTTTCCAAACCATTTTCTAGCCAAGACAATGAAGGCATGGGGGTTGTAACTATAGAGAAGGATATCCTTGATGCTATGATGAACCTGAACCCTGATATTGTGGCATGATTGGATAGATTCCCTTGCACTTTTTACACGTACTCTTAGGATACGGTGAAAGATGATTTTATTACAATTATCCAATACTTCTTCTCGGGAGGTAATTTACCTCACATTACATACACCGCCACCATTATACTCCACCCCAAAACCAGGAATCCTTCCTCTACTCTTTATTATATACCAATGATAATATTTAAATTCCCATATAAAATCTTGGCCAACATCATCAACTCCTGGCTATCTATTCACCTCCATTGGTGGGTCTCTATAGAACAACATGGTTTTGTGAAGGGTCGATTGATCGAGGGCGCTATTTCATTGCCTCAGTAGATGATCTGAGATATCAAATTCAAAACTTGCATATCAAGTATGGACATCAAGTTAGATATGGAAAAAGGATATGATTGTGTTAAGGGGAGTTTAATCAACAAGGTTCTTACAGGTATGGGTCTCTCCTCCTAGAATATTGATATTATTTTTTCCATTTTATCTCTTAGTGGATGGAGGTTACATTCATGGGCAAGACATATGGCTTCATTAAGGTAACCCATGGCCTAAGGAAGGGGGACCCAATCTCTTTGAGTATATTTATTCTTTCCCAATATGTCCTAATCCTCATCATCCATAGAAGCTTAAGCAATGGAGAAATTCTCTCGTATAGTAGTAGAATGATATATCCTTCTATTTAACATTTAATGTTCATTGATGATACTATCATCATTATGAATGTTATGAGTAGATCAATATATGGTTTGAATATGGTTGTGGAGGATTACTTCCATTGGAGTGGTAAGGTTATTCTCAATAGAAAGATAAACTTTTATATCTCTAGTGGTTGTCCTTCTAGTCGTACCTCTATTGTGATCCATAATATGGACATGCATAGAGGGTACCTTCCTCTAGAATACTTAGGTTCCCTAATATATTTAGGTAAGATACATATTTGTGACTTCAACCCCATCATCATCAAGATCACAAATTGGTTACTCAACTGGAAGAATAAATATTTATCCTTTGGGGGTCAGATAGCATTGGTTAACAGTTTTCTCTTAGAAACTTCATTTCATTCCCTCTCATCTATCAAATTTCCAAAAGTCATCATCAAGAACATAGATAAGATTCTAGTCAGATTTAAATAGGATGCTCTCTAGAAAAGAAAAAATACACTTTGTATCCTGGATCAAGATGAAAAGTATTGTTAATGAATGTGGTATCAATATTTGTAGTCAGGAAGACACCCTCCTTTGCATGCATACAAATTTATCATGGGAAGGTATGGAAAAATGTAACTTGTGGGGGAAAACCACGCACAAAAATCTCTTAGGTAATTTAGATTCAGTGGATGGCCAAGATTCTCCTCCCTAGTCTATTAGTATCCCCCTCCCCACGTCCCTTCGACATCATACCAATTAGATTATTGGGAAAGGGTATATCATTTGTTGGCACCAGAACATAAGTGAGGATATCATCAGTTTTCTAAGATTCCCTAAAATAGATATTTCATTCATGGAGGCCATTTTATACCCTGATTTCATTAATTCTATTCTAGGTAGGGATCAAAAATAATGATTTTACCTCATTGAGCTGAACTCGTATCATGTGCGTGATGAATCGAACCTGAGGGAAGGGACTTCACCTTAATTTCCTTACACTGAGGAATATGTTCATGTTATAAATATATTTTTATTTATGTGCTGTATATAAATAAATATTTATACTTTTTATCATTAATTTATATATATAATAATTGTATTCAATGTTTCTTTAATTTAATTCATTCATGGGGATTATGATTCAAATATTTTAAAAGTGATAATGGACTTTTCTTTAATAAAATCCATTTAATGTTTTCATTATAACTATAATTTTCATTGAAGACCATGTTTTAAAATTTATTTTATCATGGAAATGATATTTTTATAAATGAAATTTTAATCTTTATTTCAATTTTTTTGAATTAGAGGAATCTATTTATGAAATTTTTTAAATTCTTTAGGAATTATTAAAGGAATGTTGTATGTTAACGTATACGGTGACAAAAGCTTTTCCCACCACTGTACACATTATTTTAAGAATGGATTCCTCTTTATGTATTCATATTTTCTTAAATGAAAATCCATAATTACTTTATTCTAGGAAAATTATGTTTTTAAAATGGTTTTTAAAATTAAATGGGTATTTTTATATCTAATATTGTTATGTAATTATTTTTAAAAGTGATTATCATGGGTTTTATGTTGAAAAATTTCTATAATAAAATTTTGTATTCATGATATAGTAAATTAGCATTGATTATGATGGGTCCCCCTAAATAGAATATAGTAATCCTATTATAGCTTATATAATGGGTGAGACCAGATAGTGCTCCAATTTATTGAGTAATGACTATTTTATCTGAATAAATATATTGGATGTTGGTTGTATGGTTATACCAATTTGTAAGGGTTTTGTATGGGTTATGTTACATGATGTCTCAAGGAATTTGCATGGTATTTATATGACTCCTAATTAGTTTTTATGAAAAAAATTAGTTTTTAATAGGGTATATAAATTATCCCTTTAAAATGTATGATAGTTTCCTTTCACTGTAAAAAGTTGTTTTTTCATGGAAATGGCCTCTAAGGGTTTTCTTTTTTTCACTATACTAATGGTTTTATTTTTTTTCACTAAATTAGATATTTGTGCTCATACTATTTTATTAAACTTTTATTTCACATGATTTAGGGTTGATTAAGGAATATGAAGATGTAATGTTGAATTTCATGATGATTTTTCATGAAAAGAAAACCTATTTTTCAAAATATATATATAGTGATAAAAAAGAATACATATCAGAAGAGTCCAATTTTTATTATATTGATTTTTTATGTATGAATTATGACTAAATTATATAAAACTAGAAACCTAAAAATATTCTTATAAGTAAGAGAATGAATGATTGAGTTAAAACTGAAGATTATGTGTTGATTAATTACTTTTCCATATAGGGTTCTAGAAAAATATAATTTTAAATATTATTAATCCATTAAAAAATTAGGTTACATAAAAATATATCAGATACATTATTAACTGTTTGGATAGAAATTGGTTCTATAACAATCTCTTTAAAACATGATTAACCCAAGGAAATTAAATGTGTTCCATAATATCTATTTGAAACCATCACAATTAATCAAAAAAAATAATGATGATTTTATTATTAAAAAATATAACCATTGGATGATTATTAATAGTAAAGTTTTTTGACATCGATGATTGGAAATACCATTAAAATATCATTAAAACTTTATTTTGTAAAATAACCTTTCAACTTTGAAAATCAGTATATAAAACTAAAAATTCAAAAAATATTGTGAAAAAACTTTTCATTGAAAAAATAATTTAAAATATATAATTTAAAATAGAATTAAAATAATTTAAAATATGAAGTGAAAATATACTCATGTCATAAGTGGTAAAATAAACATTATTTTAAAAATAATTCGAAATAGGTTGCCAAAAGTGACCAATTTGGAAAATATTGAAAAATTTTCCATTAAAAACATTGAAAAGAAGTTAATTAATCATTTAAAATGTATTTATGAAATCATTTATTTTTCGAACATAAAATTTTTAATACATTTTAAAAAATATGGATATGGACGAGAAAGAAACATGATCATAAAATTTACAATATGGATATCCCTTACAAATGAAATTATTGATATATCATCAATAAATAAGGGTGGAAATAGAAATTAAACAAGTTACCACATTCATAACTAGTGTATAACAATGAGATTTGTTTCATGAAAATAATATTATATGATTTTCTCCAAATGATTCTTGAATAAGAACAATCCCAAAAGAATGGATATTGAAACAGAAAGCCTTTTCCATATTGGAAACTTTAATTTATAAGACCAATGAAATAATAACTTCCTATGAAACATTAAATATCAAAAAACTAAGGATCAATATGATATAACATTCCAAATAAATCTATAAAAATCATAAAGAATATAGATCCATATCGTAATCATATATCCCAAAAAATTAATTTTGGACAATTAACCAATACAAAGATCATACCAATGAACCAAGAGTTAATAAATGGGGAGAATGTTTTTAAAAAAATAAAATCCTTACCAAGTATGTTCAAATATAGAATAATAATATTTTGAGGCCAAATCATACATAATATATTATAAAGGAGTTAATGAATAATTTTTTTGACCCAATGAAAGGAATTAAGTTAAGAAACTACTTACCACTTGGTATCATTAAAATCAATATACATTGTTAAATTAATTAAAATTGATATATAAAAAACGTGATTAATAAAGTATTCATGATATTTCATGTAAAGTGGAATGTACATACACAAAAGAATAAAAAATGGTGAATATGGCATATTTCTCACATAAGTAAATGCGATATGAGAAAAACCCTTACCATAAGTCCAAATGATCCATAAATTTCCTTTAAAACATGTATAAGACATTATATAAATTTTGCAATTCATGAAAAAAATTTCTCGGTTAAAAACCATCTAATTTAATAAATTATTTTATTTCTTTATAATGAAATATTTTAATACTTAATCAGTTAAGTCTACATCAGGTGTTTTGAGGACGTTCAGTTTATTATTTCAAAATGTATTTGGTGCGTTGAACTTGGTCAAATAGATCATTATTCCAATATATCTATAATAATAATCATGAAATTGTTATCATATTTATTCATAAATTATACATTTAAAATAAATCATGAATTTTTTAATAAAAATGAAAGGCATTACTATCATGGAGATAGTAGGATATTCGTACGAATGAGTAACCTTTCTATTTTTCAATGATAATTATGGAAAGAATGTATGTATTATTTTATAATTAAAAATTATCATAATATCATAAATACCATATTATTAATTTAAATATAGTAATATATTTCATTTTTATGATTTGGTGATGAAAACAGAATCACATCGCTCCATAGAGGTGGTAGTCCACACACACACAAACAATGTTATCATTTTTCAATGTAAGAAATAATATGATATATTATATTTTTAAAATATAAAATATGTCAAGATTATTATTATTATTTAATTTATATCATATATATTAATTAAAATTATCCTTATTACCTCCCAAGTAAATCATTAGTGAAAATGAATAGAATCACTTCGTGAGGCAGTAGTCTACCATACACATGATCGAAGTTATTATATCTACCACACAATGGAAATGTTGCAGTTAAATGTGATATCATAACTACATATGTATAAATAATTTAGAAATATAATATATACACATTAAACCAATCATTAAAAAATACATTATATCTAATGAAGGAAAATGAATGACATCGGTTCGTGAGGCAGTAGTTCACCATACACACAAATCACGATTTAATAACCAATTTTTTTGAATAGGAGAAGAATTTAGGTTATTAAATTAATATAATAAAATATTATTATGTATGATATATTGTTCTTATTATATGGAAATATTATAATATCATTTAAAATATGTGGAAAAGAAAATAAAACAAAACTGCATAGTTTGGAATTTTACCTCATCTCATATAGCCTCTTTAGGATTATACCTAATGTATTCTTATAACGTATTTATGAACATTCAGAGGTTTATAAGATTAGGGTAGGGATGTTGGTAATTTATCTCATCATGTATTAATTGAACCAAAAGGTTTGGTGGTTCCAATACGAGATGATATTGTGTGTCCATTTATAAGTGAGGTGAGTGGTACACACTCAATTTTTGAAATGAAAAGGTTGTACTCCTAATTTTAAAAATCCAGAATGATATTAACAAAACATTGAAATTATAAGTTTCAAATATAATCATTTAATGTATTTTTATACAAGTTTATAGGTTATTTTTACTCTTGTGTTTTTTGTTTAACACATAGTAAACATGTTTTCACCTTAACAACAATCATTTATTTTTACCATTTTCACGATTCATTACATACAAAAAATATGTTGAAATTGTTACATAATATAAATAATTATTTTTTAAAATATGGAATCCATTTTATTTAATTCAATAAATATAAGTGGAAAGTTTAATTTAAAAACTAACCCATAGACGGGATGAAAATGTTGGTTTTTTATAAATGTATTTTTCAAGAAAAACATGCTATTATATTAAATATATGAGTAATAATAATGTTATTGTGAAAATAAATTTTCATTAATTGATATAAAATCTATAAATTTCACTTAAATATTTCGTAATTAGGGGTAATTTTTATTAATTAAAAATGAAAACATTATTCATATTAAAATAGTTTTTAGAAAAATGTAATTTTTAAACCCAAATATAAACTTATACTAAAATCCAATATGATTTTGATTAAAAATAAATTAAGGGTATTAAGTATTAATAAATAATAATTGTGTTACTAAAAATAATATTCAAAATATAATGGGACTATTAAGTTTCTTACTTTAATAATAACAAATGAAATTATTAAAAAATTGATATTTTTCAAAATTAACCGAAAAAAAAATTGTTTTATAAAAAATCCACAAATATCACACAATGTAATTTGTGAAATTAAATTTTTGAAAATTAATTTATTTTTATAAAATAATTTTTATAAAAGTTCCAAAAAATTATAAATGTTTTTCATGAAATGAAATTAAAAAACACTTTTCAAGAATAAAATTTCATTACTAAAAATTGAATAATTATTTAATAAAAATTTATCAATACATTATATTAAATTTTATATATATATATATATATGATATTGTAGTTAATACTATTCATAGATGGATAATTAATGACTATGTTATAGTGGTTATATATTTCACAGGTCATTTACGCCCAGTTTTCGTGTCGAATACACTTTCATACATAGTTTTTGTTTCTAAAATTTCATAGTGCAAAAAACCAATAGTGTTTTTAAAAATTTCTAAATATCCATACTGAAATTTTCATTTTATATAATTAACATTATTCTCAATATAATCCTTACTCTTGAAATCAACTTCAAATCTTTAAGTATTCATAGATAAATTTTTTTATAAGTATAAATGTAAAATCATAACAATGATTATTACAAGAGGAAATATGAGAAATTATGAGAAATAATTTCTCCACTATAAAGTCATGAATATCTATTTAATCAAGGTTTAATTTTGTTAACTTGTGAAATCCAAATAATTCCATTAAAACACATTGCAAGAACTGAAAAATAATGTAGATATCATGCAAAATTATCCTTAAAAAATCCTTATACGAACACCTATTGAGGAATAAATATCATGGTTAATTACAACATATCATAAAGGGATAAGTCATTTCCTGTAACGCCCCGACCCTAATTACCTAGAGTCGGTGCATTATTACATAACATTGGCATGATCATGAGAAAGATCAAGTCTCGAAAGACCGATTAGTTTAGTAGCCTTGGAATAACTAGATACATCCATAAATTTTTACATTACATCATAAAAAAAACATCTTGTCTTCATATCCCCTCATACTATCCCTGCAGGTCATTCATAAATTACTTCTTCATAATCCTGGGAAAAATAAAACATTGAAAGGGGTGAGCTCGGATGCTCAGTAAGGATAACATTATAGCAGAAGCTTTCATAAATAAGCATAAACACTTAAGGCAATTTATAACTAAAACAAAAGCCTTTTAAATTTAAACTTCAGCATAAAATAGCGAAGGTAAAATGAAATAATTCCATTTACTTACTCACATGGATATTCTACTAGTCGAATGATCACATGCAATATCAATAACCACTTTCATAATGATGGAATGCATAATTCCAGACTATCATAACCACATAGCCAAGGCCTCGTGCCAAGACTACAAATAAGATTTTGCCAAGGCCGTGTGCCAAGACACTAGTTTGTCTCATGAGACCTACCGATGCATCGAGGAGCTATAGCGGGCTCCACCCGTCACTTATTAAGTCCAATGCATTCCTCATATGAATAGGTTTAAGCATAAAATAAACATTCGTATTAAAACTAGCATACGAAATGTCAATACTTTAACCACAAACCATGAATGGTATAAAAATAGAACATTCACAGTCAAACATAACTCATTTGATACAATATGAAAGATTGTATTGTATCACATTAACCTCAATCATTAATAATTAAGGATTTTGACATAGATGAAAATAATCATCATAACTATTTGAGAGAAATATCCCCCTTTTCTTGAAAACTTTTAAAAGTCACACTATTTGTCAAGAAGACATTTAAAAATATATTTTTGAATCAAAGTGTCCCATACCACTTTGAAACTTTTTAAAAGGAGTTTTAATTTCTAAACTTTAATGTCCATATAAATAAATCCTTAAAACCATTTTTTAAAACATGGACATTAATGAAAAAGATTTAGAAGAATAAGTCTTTAAAACATTTAAAAATGGTATTTTAGTTAGAGATTCTAACCAAAAGAGTGACACTTGAATACAAATAATTGAGGTAATCAAAACTTTGTAATATCATGAGAATAAAGGGATTCATGATATACTATGTCAAAGTACATTATATACACCACATAAAAGTGATTTGGTGTATATTAACAAAGAAGTCTCAATGGAATGTAAATTGAGATGAAATCTCTCATAAAGGCCGTATCCTTAGGTTAAGGATAAATCAACGACATAATTATGTGTGACAAATATAAATACACTAAATATGATTGAATATTCAGTGTAAAACAATCAAAGGATATTCACACATATTCTTGTAGATACAACACCAACGAATTGGATGTTTAACTCAACAAATGGTGAAAGAGTTAAAATTACTCTTATCAAATTCATATTAAGGACTTGAGAATTATCAATAGAGTGATTATGTATATCAAAAGTATATCCATAGGAAGGGGAGTGGAAATTATGACATAATCAAATGAATAGTGATTCCACACATAATCTTGGAGTAATATAATCAATGAAATATGCGTAAAGCCGAATGAGTGGAAATTGAAATCTCAAATTCCCTTACCGATTAGGTAACATACGAAACATACACCCATGAAAGAAGTATCATACCATGATGATGTAAATACCCATAAATTAAAGTATATTACACAATGAATACAATAATGGGCAGTACACATACACCACATGCAATAATTAAGTGGTGATCAATGGAAATCTCACGAAATTAAAAGTGAGATAAGAAACCCCTTACCACGTTAATCAACTGAGTCATATGGACAAAAGTTAATAACCACCAAATTATTTACAGAATAACATGAATATAAAGATAATCATGATAATATATATCAAATGGCAGTACACAATACACCACTTTCAATAATTTAGTGGCGAACAATGGAAATCTCACGGAATTGAAAGTGAGATAAGAAAATCCCTTACCACGTTAATCAACTGAGTCATATGGACAAAAGTTAATAACCACCAAATGATTTACAGAATAACATGAATATAAAGATAATCATGATAATATATATCAAATGGCAGTACACAATACACCACTTTCAATAATTTAGTGGCGAACAATGGAAATCTCACGGAATTGAAAGTGAGATAAGAAAATCCCTTACCACGTTAATCAACTGAGTCATATGGAAAAAAGTTAATAACCACCAAATGATTTACAGAATAACATGAATATAAAGATAATCATGATAATATATATCAAATGTCAGTACACAATACACCACTTTCAATAATTTAGTGGCGAACAATGGAAATCTCACGGAATTGAAAGTGAGATAAAAAAAATCCCTTACTTTGTACTTTTTCCTTGGTCGATGGTAGGTTTACCTCCTGTATAATGGTGAAATAATTGTTATTGAATAATACAAGAATCATTTACTTTAATATGATATCATATATGATCTTTTAACATTGATTTGTTAATAATATCTTAGTATTAATGCCGTTTCGGGTGTTAACTTACTCATTTTCTTTTATAAGTTTTGTTACATAAGTCATGTTTGTTGTATCTTATTCATATCCAGAATGATATCAAGTCCTTAAACATCATTTTTAAATCATTAAATGATAATTATACTTGAATGGATACGATGGAGAATGAATCTCATCGCGTTCATGGAGACGGTAGTCCGTACGTACGCATGAACGCTACTTCCATTTAATTTTTTATTTTAAAAGAATCGAATCCAAATGATACATAGGTATATTACTATTCCATTATAATATAATATTTTATATATGTTACTTAAGTTCATTAACACCATCCTTTATACGTTCCATGTGTGGTATGAACGAGTCATATCATTTTAAGGGGGCGGTAGTCCGCACTTCCTCAAATGAAATTATCGTATGTATATACAACATGAAACGAATAATGGTATGAAATAAAATGGTATTACAGAAGCTTATATATAAAATATATATCATTAATATCATATTTAATTACAGTGCCATCATAATGGCCACCATGAGAGGCGGTAAGATGTTTTTGAACAATCATCGTTTCGTGAGGCGTTAGTTTGTCATCCACAGAAACATTATGTTCATCATCCATTAGATGGAGTTGTGTGTATGTGTAGTTTGAATACTTCTTATAACAACATCCTAGTATATTGAGTATACTGGTGTTGTTACAAAAGAAGGGAAATAAAAAGATTTTGGGGGTTGAAGAAGCAAAATAAATGAAAATAATTTAAGAGAAATCGTTACCTTTAATTTAGGTAACTCACTTTGGTTGGAACCAAAGGACTTGTTGAAATGCTTTCTGCCTAAGGGGAAGCTTCAAGGAGGAGGAGAGGGATGTGGGGAGCTTATTTGGGCAGAGTTTGTACGAGCCAAGTGGCTTGAGAGGTGTGAGTAAATGAGAAGGAGGAGTGCCCTTTTATAAGAGGGGTGAGGGGCACCTTTGGAAAAGCTAGAAATATTAATTTATAATAAATTCATATTCGGTTTCCAATGGCTCAAAAGTTGACTATTCAAAGGTTGAGGTGGGGATAGGTCGAAACCAACTCATCCAATAGAATTTAGACAGGTTTGGGTACTTATATTAACCTTATCTTTAAGTATTAACTCTAAGTTAATTAGTTTCACTTTTACAATGTCTCTTTGTATTTTTATATAATATGGTTAATAAACTTACTATATACATCCAAGCGACCCCCAAGTGGTCCATTAATGATTAACCTATCATAATATAAGTCTCTTGGCCGAACCTTAGATTTTTAGGAATTTAATATCAATTAATAATATAATATTTGTTTTAAGAACTCTTTTATGTCAATTTTGACACTATTCAATAGTTGATTTTTTTGAAACTCATAACAGATTGATTACTTCGAAAAAAGTCAATTAAATCAATCCTAATATATCATATTATCCTATAAAATTAATTTAATTCATTAAAAGTTTCATATTATATTTATTTGGGTATTTATAATATCACTTATTTTAATTTTTCACTATTATAGTAATTACTGCATCATCATTGTGTCATAAATAAAATAAATTATTTAAAGTATAAAAATTATAAATAAAATATCATTATGTAGGAAATCTTTTTATCTTTCTAATGAATATTTATAATCGAAAATAAAACATGTATAACCCTATGTAACAATTATTCTTCTAAAAGATGTAAGCTTATGCCATTTTTATTTTTATTTTAGCTTTATTAATATAATGTGTCATTATCACTTACAAGTGGATCCATGGGGTCCAAAAATAGACCCAAAGATGCCCATGGTCTACCATGTATCAACCAATAGGGTTAAGACACGTTTTAGGGTAATTTAGTATTATTATAATATTATTTTTTTAACCCTTATTTACCGGATTTACCCTTAACCATGGTAAATAAAATATTTACCGCAGTAATTATTCAAAATGTCTAAAAATAAAAGTTACCTATTTACACAATTTGGACATCCTGATTCCAAATATGGAATCCATTTTTCTAAATTCAAAACACAGAAGTGGCAGAAATTAATTTAAAATTAATTCCCGCTGTCAAAACAAAAAACGTGTTTTTAAGAGATAATAACTATCAAAAGATTGGCACTTGTTTATGTTCGGTTTAATTGTAAAATTATGTTCAATGACCAACATTATATTAAATGGTAAAAATATATTCTAAATATACTTTAAAACCACTCAAATTCACAATTTATCACTATTAATTATTTTGATTAAAAAAGTTGTTTTTAATTAAAATTTAGTAATTTTCACTATTCATCAAAATATGAAAGTTATCCGAAAAGTACCAAAATTTCACCTTAGGCTAAATTCGATATTCCGAATCCAAAAATGAAGTCCATTTTGAAATATAAAATATATATAATTTCAAAAAGTAGGTATTACTATTCATAACGGCTAGTTTGATTGGTTGTGGTGTGTTAAAATCTCGAAGTTGCGTACAATGCACGTCATTGCATTATTCGAAAGGAAACATACCGAGGAAGCTTGGGGTGTTACATTCTCCCCTACTTCAATAAATTGTGTCCTCGCAATTTTTAAAATTTTGCTTGGGAATATAATGGAAAGTCCCACATCGGAAAAAGAGTCAATAAAACTATCACTTTAAAAGAAAGAAAGAGAGGTATAAGGGTCATCCAAGATAACCCATACTAGGATTCCATGTAAGAAAACATGGATATGGATGATAAACTAAGTGTCAAGTTCTGATGGAGAGGGATAGAAATCATGATCAGGAGAAAGTTAACAATGAGAAAACCACAAACTTGTGTTGGGACAAACGACCATTAGTCTCCTAGTAGGAAAGTAAACGGACAACATTTTTTTTAAGTTACATTACATAAGGAAGAGGAATTCATTTATGATATTGACTAAGAACATTATGAGATATACTTACATTTTAAGTAGATTTTAATTCTTTAATAAATTTCCACCACTAACTCATTTTTTTTTAAACGATGAGTATTCAAGAAGACTTGGTCACACTGGAAGAGATAGAATAAACTTCTATAGAATCACATGATCCATGAAGGATAAACCATATATTTACATTGTCTTTGAAGATTAATCAAAACCAAAATGGTCAGTGAATGATCTAATGATCCCCCAAAAGGATATTCATTGAGATAAATATGCACTAATCTTAATTTCTAAAATTAAACCAACAATACCCCAAAGTTAAATAGATACCATTCAATAACCAATTGTCCTTAAAATCCTTTAATATAATCCAAACTAATATTGAAACCCAAAACATAGAAGAATTTGATTATGTAGTCTCCCATGTTAAATTGTATCTCCAAATGACATCAGATACTCTTAAAGTCACATACTCAAAAGTAATTAACCTAATCACATATTCTCTATTATAGGTTAATCATTTCCATAAATAACCCAAATCACTATAAATCCACAATAAAAACGTAGATAAAAATCTATCATTACTCCACAAATGAAACCCCATAGTATTCTATTTTCCTTGGGCATATAGTGTTCCCAACAAAGCGAACATCTTCCAAAATAACATTTATCACTTAATCACCAAATCATTTTCCTATACCAAGGGTATTCTTTTGATATGAAATAAGAACCCAAATCAACTTATTATTGATCAATAAAATCATTTAACTAAAAAAAAAGTCACACTAACCAGGGACTTCACGTAGTCCAGTGGTAGGCGATAAATCCCAATCGCACTTTGGTTGTGGGTTCGATCCCCATAGCTTTGTCCGACGCGATGGGTTGTCACACGGTCTACGTGTTGTCCTTTTTCAAAAACTATATTTTATAATATTGCCAAAATGAGATAAATTCCTCAAAATACTATATCATAAATTTAACCACAAATGTTATATCATACCTTGAATCTTCATCCCAAATTAGAATAACTTATAATTCTCTCAAACCCCAATGATCATATAAAACCAAATGGTTATTTATACCCATATCCACAAGAGAAGAGACAATTCTTCCTCAAATATCATTCTCACATGGCAAACTGCGGGGTTACAAATACAAGAGAAAATTATTCCATAGTAAACCCATCAACAAGGAGTGCTAATACTTTTTAAACATTTCTCCAACCATTTATTCCCACATAGCTTCTTCTTTGACCAAGAAAATATCCTATAGAATAGGATATTCACTCGGGTAATGGCCAGGTCCCCTACATTTACGGAAAATGACTGTAAATGGACTCTTGGGACCATTTTTATCTTCTTCCATAGTACTCTTCATTTTTCTTCGGCAATTCTTTACTTTATGTCCTTCCTTCCCGCACGTAAAACATTTCGTTGTCCCATTGAGACACTTTCCTGGGTGTCTCTTTCCACATTTCCTGCATGATGAAAATTGAGGGTTCTTTTCTCCATGGTCTCCATTGCTGGAGCTCTTATCATTTATCACCTTTCTCTTCCTTTTTGAGTCTGGGAGTTGGTTAATATATATGTTGTTGATCATATTTTTGGAAAACTGATTTGGCATAAAGACGATATCTTTTACGCCTATCAACATTCCATTTTTTTGCTCATTGCCACCACCGTTCCCATCTTGTACATCATTCTCAAAGTCACTATGAATTCCTTGGAATCCAGCCATTGACTAAAACCATAAAGCATTGTGTGAGTAATAGTGGTCGTAAAATCATTTAGAGATTAAAATGTCACCATATTCTCAATTTGAAACATATTAGGATTAACCAGGGTCATTTACTCTCATCTTATGTATATATTTCTTAAATCGGTTTGTAAAGAAAATGTAAATTATCCTAAGCATATCCCCCGGGAGTGTCGTAACCAAGAGTGCAGCAAGGCCCGTTGTCGTGCACCAGTTCCCGTTCGAGTCTAGCTCAAAGCGGTGTTTTCGGGTTTTACCCCTAGGTACATCTGTGCCAGAGCCGCCTCTACCTGCTCGTATCCAGACAGGGATGTATTGCTCGGAAAACTCACAAAATCTCTACAATACCAAAATTCTAGGAAGTTCTTTTATACTAATCCTCAAAGTTCATCTTAGGTCTACGTGCTCTAATCAGAGTTTATCTAAATCTAGCTACCAAGGTTTGTACTAAACTTCCTCTGATACCAACTGTAACGCCCCGACCCTAATTACCTAGAGTCGGTGCATTATTACATAACATTGGCATGATCATGAGAAAGATCAAGTCTCGAAAGACCGATTAGTTTAGTAGCCTTGGAATAACTAGATACATCCATAAATTTTTACATTACATCATAAAAAAACATCTTGTCTTCATATCCCCTCATACTATCCCTGCAGGTCATTCATAAATTACTTCTTCATAATCCTGGGAAAAATAAAACATTGAAAGGGGTGAGCTCGGATGCTCAGTAAGGATAACATTATAGCAGAAGCTTTCATAAATAAGCATAAACACTTAAGGCAATTTATAACTAAAACAAAAGCCTTTTAAATTTAAACTTCAGCATAAAATAGCGAAGGTAAAATGAAATAATTCCATTTACTTACTCACATGGATATTATACTAGTCGAATGATCACATGCAATATCAATAACCACTTTCATAATGATGGAATGCATAATGCCAGACTATCATAACCACATAGCCAAGGCCTCGTGCCAAGACTACAAATAAGATTTTTCCAAGGCCTTGTGCCAAGACACTAGTTTGTCTCATGAGACCTACCGATGCATCGAGGAGCTATAGCGGGCTCCACCCATCACTTATTAAGTCCAATGCATTCCTCATATGAATAGGTTTAAGCATAAAATAAACATTCGTATTAAAACTAGCATACGAAATGTCAATACTTTAACCACAAACCATGAATGGTATAAAAATAGAACATCCACAGTCAAACATAACTCATTTGATACAATATGAAAGATTGTATTGTATCACATTAACCTCAATCATGAATAATGAAGGATGTTGACATAGATGAAAATAATCATCATAACTATTTGAGAGAAATATCCCCCTTTTCTTGAAAACTTTTAAAAGTCACACTATTTGTCAAGAAGACATTTAAAAATATATTTTTGAATCAAAGTGTCCCATACCACTTTGAAACTTTTTAAAAGGAGTTTTAATTTCTAAACTTTAATTTCCATATAAATAAATCCTTAAAACCATTTTTTAAAACATGGACATTAATGAAAAAGATTTAGAAGAATAAGTCTTTAAAACATTTAAAAATGGTATTTTAGTTAGAGATTCTAACCAAAAGAGTGACACTTGAATACAAATAATTGAGGTAATCAAAACTTTGTAATATCATGAGAATAAAGGGATTCATGATATACTATGTCAAAGTACATTATATACACCACATAAAAGTGATTTGGTGTATATCAACAAAGAAGTCTCAATGGAATGTAAATTGAGATGAAATCTCTCATAAAGGCCGTATCCTTAGGTTAAGGATAAATCAACGACATAATTATGTGTGACAAATATAAATACACTAAATATGATTGAATATTCAGTGTAAAACAATCAAAGGATATTCACACATATTCTTGTAGATACAACACCAACGAATTGGATGTTTAACTCAACAAATGGTGAAAGAGTTAAAATTACTCTTATCAAATTCATATTAATGACTTGAGAATTATCAATAGAGTGATTATGTGTATCAAAAGTATATCCACAGGAAGGGGAGTGGAAATTATGACATAATCAAATGAATAGTGATTCCACACATAATCTTGGAGTAATATAATCAATGAAATATGCGTAAAGCCGAATGAGTGGAAATTGAAATCTCAAATTCCCTTACCGATTAGGTAACATACGAAACATACACCCATGAAAGAAGTATCATACCATGATGATGTAAATACCCATAAATTAAAGTATATTACACAATGAATACAATCATGGGCAGTACACATACACCACATGCAATAATTAAGTGGTGATCAATGGAAATCTCACGAAATTAAAAGTGAGATAAGAAACCTCTTACCACGTTAATCAACTGAGTCATATGGACAAAAGTTAATAACCACCAAATGATTTACAGAATAACATGAATATAAAGATAATCATGATAATATATATCAAATGGCAGTACACAATACACCACTTTCAATAATTTAGTGGCGAACAATGGAAATCTCACGAAATTGAAAGTGAGATAAGAAAATCCCTTACCACGTTAATCAACTGAGTCATATGGACAAAAGTTAATAACCACCAAATTATTTACAGAATAACATGAATATAAAGATAATCATGATAATATATATCAAATGGAAGTACACAATACACCACTTTCAATAATTTAGTGGCGAACAATGGAAATCTCACGGAATTGAAAGTGAGATAAGAAAATCCCTTACCACGTTAATCAACTGAGTCATATGGAAAAAAGTTAATAACCACCAAATGATTTACAGAATAACATGAATATAAAGATAATCATGATAATATATATCAAATGGCAGTACACAATACACCACTTTCAATAATTTAGTGGCGAACAATGGAAATCTCACGGAATTGAAAGTGAGATAAGAAAATCCCTTACTTTGTACTTTTTCCTTGGTCGATGGTAGGTTTACCTACTGTATAATGGTTAAATAATTGTTATTGAATAATACAAGAATCATTTACTTTAATATGATATCATATATGATCTTTTAACATTGATTTTTTAATAATATCTTAGTATTAATGCCGTTTCGGGTGTTAACTTACTCATTTTCTTTTATAAGTTTTGTTACATAAGTCATGTTTGTTGTATCTTATTCATATCCAGAATTATATCAAGTCCTTAAACATCATTTTTAAATCATTAAATGATAATTATACTTGAATGGATACGATGGAGAATGAATCTCATCACGTTCGTGGAGACGGTAGTCCGTACGTACGCACGAACGCTACTTCCATTTAATTTTTTATTTTAAAAGAATCGAATCCAAATGATACATAGGTATATTACTATTCCAGTATAATATAATATTTTATATATGTTACTTAAGTTCATTAACACCATCCTTTATACGTTCCATGTGTGGTATGAACGAGTCATATCATTTTAAGGGGGCGGTAGTCCGCACTTCCTCAAATGAAATTATCGTATGTATATACAACATGAAACGAATAATGGTATGAAATAAAATGGAATTACAGAAGCTTATATATAAAATATATATCATTAATATCATATTTAATTACAGTGCCATCATAATGGCCACCATGAGAGGCGGTAAGATGTTTTTGAACAATCATCGTTTCGTGAGGCGTTAGTTTTCCATCCACAGAAACATTATGTTCATCATCCATTAGATGGAGTTGTGTGTATGTGTAGTTTGAATACTTCTTGTAACAACATCCTAGTATATTGAGGATACTGGTGTTGTTACAAAAGAAGGGAAATAAAAAGAGTTTGGGGGTTGAAGAAGCAAAATAAATGAAAATAATTTAAGAGAAATCGTTACCTTTAATTTAGGTAACTCACTTTGGTTGGAACCAAAGGACTTGTTGAAATGCTTTCTGCCTAGGGGGAAGCTTCAAGGAGGAGGAGAGGGATGTGGGGAGCTTATTTGGGCAGAGTTTGGACGAGCCAAGTGGCTTGAGAGGTGTGAGTAAATGATAAGGAGGAGTGCCCTTTTATAAGAGGGGTGAGGGGCACCTTTGGAAAAGCTAGAAATATTAATTTATAATAAATTCATATTCGGTTTCCAATGGCTCAAAAGTTTACTATTCAAAGGTTGAGGTGGGTATAGGTCGAAAACAACTCATCAAATAGAATTTAGACAGGTTTGGGTACTTATATTAACCTTATCTTTAAGTATTAACTCTAAGTTAATTAGTTTCACTTTTACAATGTCTCTTTGTATTTTTATATAATATGGTTAATAAACTTACTATATACATCCAAGAGACCCCCAAGTGGTCCATTAATGATTAAAATATCATAATATAAGTCTCTTGGCCGAACCTTAGATTTTTAGGAATTTAATATCAATTAATAATATAATATTTGTTTTAAGAACTCTTTTATGTCAATTTTGACACTATTCAATAGTTGATTTTTGTGAAACTCATAACAGATTGATTACTTCGAACAAAGTCAATTAAATCAATCCTAATATATCATATTATCCTAGAAAATTAATTTAATTCATTAAAAGTTTCATATTATATCTATTTGGGTATTTATAATATCACTTATTTTAATTTTTCACTATTATAGTAATTACTGCATCATCATTGTGTCACAAATAAAATAAATTATTTAATGTATAAAAATTATAAATAAAATATAATTATGTATGAAATCTTTTTAGCTTTCTAATGAATATTTATAATCGAAAATCCAACATGTATAACCCTATGTAACAATTGTTCTTCTAAAAGATGTAAGCTTATGCCATTTTTATTTTTATTTTAGCTTTATTAATATAATGTGTCATTATCACTTACAAGTGGATCCATGGGGTCCAAAAATAGACCCAAAGATGCCCATGGTCGACCATGTATCAACCAATAGGGTTAAGACACGTTTTAGGGTAATTTAGTATTATTATAATATTATTTTTTTAACCCTTATTTACCGGATTTACCCTTAACCATGGTAAATAAAATATTTACCGCAGTAATTATTCAAAATGTCTAAAAATAAAAGTTACCTATTTACACAATTTGGACATCCTGATTCCAAATATGGAATCCATTTTTCTAAATTCAAAACACAGAAGTGGCAGAAATTAATTTAAAATTAATTCCCGCTGTCAAAACAAAAAGCGTGTTTTTAAGAGATAATAACTATCAAAAGATTGACACTTGTTTATGTTCGGTTTAATTGTAAAATTATGTTCAATGACCAACATTATATTAAATGGTAAAAATATATTCTAAATATACTTTAAAACCACTCAAATTCACAATTTATCACTATTAATTATTTTGATTAAAAAAGTTGTTTTTAATTAAAATTTAGTAATTTTCACTATTCATCAAAATATGAAAGTTATCCGAAAAGTACCAAAATTTCACCTTAGGCTAAATTCGATATTCCGAATCCAAAAATGAAGTCCATTTTGAAATATAAAATATATATAATTTCAAAAAGTAGGTATTACTATTCATAACGGCTAGTTTGATTGGTTGTGGTGTGTTAAAATCTCGAAGTTGCGTACAATGCACGTCATTGCATTATTCGAAAGGAAACATACCGAGGAAGCTTGGGGTGTTACATTTCCTATTAACTCATTTGACATTTTCCAATTTATTGGAGAGCTATATCAAGCTCACCCTTTACGATAGAAATATTTGGCTCACACATTATCATATAAAGTTTCAATGAACCGTACTAGGAAAAAATATATTAAATATACCATTTACATCACAAAAACAATAAAATATTCCATTATATCCCATAGGTAAATATATATGTATTCATCTCAAAATATTGAAAAGAAATATACTTTTTCTTTCAATAAATTTTAATCACATCAAAATCTCAAAAGAAAGGGAATTTTATATCATCAAAATAAACATATATAACTATAGAGTAATATTGATTATTAATTTTGACAATTACTAATGAAAAATATAGTCAATAAGTAATCATTAAAAATATATTCTTTTTCACATTGGTAAAAGGAGTCAAAAGTGACCCGAATAGAAAATGTTTTAAAATATTTCTTTTAATAATATATTTAAAAAATCAAATGTAGTATGAAATTACATTATTAACCATTTATGTTTTGATAAAAATTTCTATCAAAATATTTTATATATATTTAATGGGATGAATAAGAATTAAAATATTTAAATCTGTTTTTAAAGAAAAACCCCTTATTAATTAACAAAATTAGATTAAAAATAACCTTAAATGATGGAATTAGAAAATGATTTTTAATAAACATGAATTCAATTAAATGAATTATTAAATACATCAATGTTGTATTACATAAACCACTCAACTTAAATCATGTCATGGTAATGGCACAACTCTCATTGAAAATAAATAAAGACCAGGAATCACTAACAACTTTGGTAATGCATGAATCAGAAATGCATTGAATGAAGGAACATAATATGATTTTAGGGACCCCATAAAATATTTAAACTAACTAAAATAAATCATGGTGTACAATATGAAACATGTCCCAAGTATCTGAATAATGAAACTAAGAAACATTTCAAGGATTGAAAAATTTATAATTTGAATCATTCAATGAAAAAATTATGTTGAAAATTTTAAATCTACATAAAAAATTATTAATACAACATAAAAAACCATAGTATTTAATATAAAAATTCTTGGAATAAAATAGTTTGTGATTAAATGATATATCCTAGTGAAATTAAATTGAGTTAACAATCCCATTAACTCAGTGCCTGACTCACCATGTACATTCATTAACTCATGTATAATAAACATATATAAATTATTTACTTGTTTAAGAACTATTTTATGGTTTAATCTGTTATCATATTCCATTATTTCATTTATTAACATAGCCTACATAATTATGAAATATATTAATATCGATATGGATGTTTGGATGATGTTCAGTTCCTAAACCCAAAAAAAAACTTATCTTGATAGAACTTTGTCAAAGGTTTTGTTATTTCATCTTCTAAAGAATAGTAATAATGACATAATTATCAATTTTATACATTAAATATGATTTTATAACTTTATTTGAAAGGTTGAAATGAAAATAAATAAAAATTTCTTCATGGAGGGCATAGACCACATTAATGCTTCAATGACTATGTCATTTTCTGATGGAAATAAGTGTCATAAATTAATTAATATATCATATTTATAGAGTCATAATAATTTCATAAATATCATATTGTTGGACCCTTTATGAGATAGTTGTTTTAATAATCACAAATCATGCCAATTTACAAATCATGATAATTCACATATTATGTTTTATGTAATGACAATCATGTTAGTAAATATTTATAAATGAATAGATTATGTCACATAGTATAATACATTACAATAAGTCAATAAATTATGGATATTTTTGTTTCAATATATTTACAAGTTTATATTTACATACAATTATGAATTTCACTTGACATGGTATTGTTCTATACAAGAAAAACACTTTGTAAGTTTTTCAAATTCCATGACACCAATTGGTTCAATAGAGTTACCAATGGGTGACTCACTTATGAGGACTCACTGATTGAAGAAGACACTGATACAGGACTCACCGATAGAAAAAATGGCACACCGATGGACAACTCACTGATGATCAGTCACACTAATAGTTTAAGCGACTTATTTATGGATGACTCACCAATGGGAAAATCACTGTTAGTTTAAAGGACTTACTGATGGATGAGTCACCAATGGGAGACACATCGATAGTTCAAAATGAGTCACCAATGACGACTCATTGATGCATGAATAGACTGATAGTACAAATGACTCATCAATGCCTAGAGTCATTGATACCGATAAAAAGGACTCACCAATACGGAGAGTCACCAATGATGATAAACCGATGTTATTGACTCACTGATACTTGCGACTCACCTATAGTCAAAAAAACTATTTTTATTTTATTAATTCATAATTATATATATCTGTCATAATTAGACAAATTAATGTTTCTGTAATTATTTATTGTTTTCTATAGGATATTAAGAGGAAAGTACAAGGTACATGCACATGTGGAGATTATTATGTCTGTTGGACCTCTAAGTATAATAGAATTACAAGATGGATCATTCAAACAAGCACAGTAGTGAAAGAAAGTGAAAAAGTGCATAAGAACACCTACAACTCTCAAGCGTACTTCTAAAACCCAAGAACTCAAAAGAAAGAACATATGGGGAGATCAACAAGTCAAGATAAACCTACTGAGCTGACATGAACATCTTTAGAACAAGAAAATGAACATTTCAGTCCCCTAGAAGCCAGAATACAGAGGATTCGACACTCTATTTTGGAGTCAACTTCCAGAGGAGGACTGGAAATTCAATTCTACTACAACAAATGAGTCCAGAGATGCATTATATAACACACAGAGCCTTCTAAACCTAATTCTACATATTTAGATTTGTTGTGTTCATTTATTTACAATTATAATTAGTGTGAGTATTTGTCTATTATGCACACACACTGACTCCTATGCATAACTAGAGGATACTTGCTATCCTCAATCTCACACTCTATTTATCATTTTTTATCCCATGAATAATTGTGGTAGAGGTCAAGTCTGACTTGGACAGCCTTGTGTGCTGTTGTGAACCCCAATCCAGTGTGTGGATCAATTTTTCTTATTAATTTAAACTATTTAGTGGTAGGTGATCACTAAGTGGAGAGGACTAAGTCACTTCTTGAGACCGAACCTCTTTTTTTAAATTATTTTGTTCCTATTGCTATTTTCTTTTACTTTATTTTAGAACAAATTTCATTCAAACAATGTCAAACTCTTATAGTTATTTTAGAAAGTGTTTATAACAGTTTTGAACCAATAGATGCAGTACTCACCGATAGAACAAATGACACACCGATGGACAATCCCCTGATGATCAGTCACACCTATAGTTCAAACAAATTACCTATGGATGACTCACCGATGGGTGAGATACTGTTAGTTTAAAGGACTTACCAGTGGACGATTCACTGATGAGCGACACACTGATAGTTTAAAATGAGTCACCGATGAAGAATCACCAATGACCAGATAGAACGATAGTACAAATGACTCAACGATGCCCAGATTAACCAATACCAATGGAAGGACTCGCCAATATAGATAATCACTGATGTTGATAGACAGATGTTATTGACTCACCGATACTTGTGACTCACTGATAGTCATAATTACAATTTTTATTTTATTAACTCAAATTTATATCTAATGGTAAAATTTAGACAAATTAATGATTCTGAAATTATTTAATGTTTTTTATAGGATATTTAGAGGTAGTACGAGGTTCATGCATATGGGGAGATCATTATTTCTCCTAGACCTCGATGTATAAAATAATTACAAGCTGGATTATTCAAATAAGAACAGTAGTGAAAGTAAGTGAAATGTGCATAAGAACACCTGAAACTCTCGAGCATACTTTCAAAACCCAAGAACTAAAATGGAAGAACATATGGGGAGATCAACAAGTCAAGCTAAACCTACTGATCTGACCTAAACATCTTTCTAATAAGAAGCTGAACATTCCATACTCTTGGAATCCATAACATAGAGGCATCGACACTCTATTTTGAAGCCAACTTCCAGAGGAGGACTCAAACTTAAATTCCACTACAACAAACACGCCCATAGATGCACTGTATAACACACAGATCCTTATGAACCGAAATCAACATATTAACTCTATTGTGTACAATTATTTACATTTCTGAGTAGTGTTTGTATCTGTCGGTTACATACACACTAACTCCTGTGAATAACTGGAGGATACTTGTTATCCTCAATCTCACACTCTATTTATCCTTTTGTATCCCTTGAAGAACTGCAGTAGAGGTTAAGTGTTACCTGGACAACCTTTTGTGCTATTTTGAACCTCGATCCAGGGTGTGGATCAAACCTGTTTATTAATTTAAACTTCTTGGTGGCCAGTGATCACCAAGTGGATGGGATTAAGTCACTTCTTGAGATTGAACCTCTTATTTTAAATTTGGTTGTACATATTTTATTTTCTTTTACTTTTTTTTATAAAAAATTTCATTCAAACAAAGTCAAACTCTGATACATAGTTTAGCAAGTGTTTATAATTGTTTTGAACCAATAGATTATTTTAAAATATTATATTAATCTTAAGATTAGTGTATCTTAGAACTAATAAATCTCTTGAGAAATTAATTGAACATTCAGGAATCTTATAGATTCACTACAAACTGACTTGGTTTATATTTTTAATTGGGGGAAATTTTCAATATACCAATCTTTAACAAAAAAATTTATAGATACTCAATTCACTCCCCTCTTGAGTACTCTACTCCGACCAACACATATATATTAATTAATTTTATCATAATAACTAACAATATGTGAATGTAATGAAAATTGAAACACTTCATTTTGTGGATGTGGTTGTCCATATATATACATGAGTGATTTTTTCAATTCCAATTTATTAGAAAATGAGAGTAAAATAGTTATACTATAAAATTTATTAAATTTAACAATATTGATGATACTGATTTTGTATATCATTATATTTATGATAGAATAAATAAACATGAACAAACATGCTTAAGAATTATAAATGTTATTTTGAAACCCTCATTTTGATTAAACCATATACCTTCTTGGATGGTATTTTGGAGAGACCAGAACCTTTACAACATAGAGAGTAGTGTTGGGATTTCATTTTGAAAGGAATTAGCCAAGATAGTAGTCTAAAATGTTTTCAAAAATGTGAATAGAGGTGGTTTCCTTTTTATATCTTAAGGGAGTATCACTCATGAAATTATTCTTAACATATAATATTATAAATTTCATCTTCATGGTCATGTTTCAATAAATGAATAAAATATTAAAGATATCTTGATAAGGATTAAAAAGAATTTTTCTTACAATATTTATGATGACAATTTGTAATAATATCAAAAATATTATATGTTAATTTACTAGTTTTTCCCATTACCATGGTGATAAAAATTTAACATGGATAATATTCATTATTGACCAAAATGAAATTGATTGCAATGATAAATTAAAGCCTCATGAATCAATATATAAAATTAAATTTTCTAGATTAATTTTTTATTTATAATAAATTAGTTTCTAATATAATAATTAAAATAACAACAATTTTCTTGATAAATTCATTTTTAATAATTGAAATAAATGTATACAAAAAAAAGAAAAATTATGTTTATCATGTCATTAATTGAATTATATTTACTGAATTGAAAAAAATTACATAAAAATATTTTCAAAATATAATGGGACTTTTTAAATGAATGAATATAAATTATGACATTTATAAAAAAAATTATTCAACAATATTCAGCCAAAATATGTGTTTTTAGAAAAATCCCAAAATAATGAACCCAAATATAAATTGATATTATAAAACAAAAAAAATTAATATAATTTTATCTAATTTAGTAAATAAATACAAAAGAAAATATTTCCAATATCCAAGCACAAAAATTGAAAAATAAAATTTAAAAATAAAATTTAAAAAAATAAAATTTTGAAGAATAAAATAGTTTTCATCACTTTAAATTCCTAATAAAAACTGGTTGATGTTTTTTATATTATTTTATTTAATAAATTATTAATTAATTTCATCCAAATAATTTATGGATTGTGATTAATTTAATTTATTCTGATAAAAATAAATTATTATCATAAAAAAATTCTGATAAATATATCTCTTTAACATTAAATGATTTTATCTTCCTTATAATAAAATTGATAATAAATGAATTTATGGCATGAATTAGTTTAAATTTATAAACCATACGTTATCAATTATATTATTAATCAATTAAGATAAATTTATATTTTAATTGAAAAATAAAATAATATAATGAAGACACTATTTTATTTAAAAATCACCTCTCTTATATTAACTTTTCTTGACCTTATATTTTTCAGTTCTTATCATTTATAATAGAAAATTTGCTTCCATAAAATTATTCAATTTTTTTATTATGAAAAATTTTGACATATATTTCATTCATTATTTACTCTCATTAATACCTACGAATACAATAGCCTAGTTATAATGGTCAAATTTAAATAAAAATGTTTTTGTGCATTTATTATTGGTGTTGGGTTTAGTACATACTATCGAAGATAGTATTAATTTAAATGAATATTAATTCAAAGCTATCAAGCTGTTAAAATAAATCTAAAATCACATCTCTGTGAGAAAGGCTATGGTTTGATGATAATTTGAGAGTTCTTAGAGTTGAAACAAGTCTAAAGGAGGAATTTTGAATAACCATGAATATTATTTAATGTGTTATAATTAATTCAAATTTTTAAGGGGTATTGTATTCAAGAAATTGTTATCGGTTATGTAATTTATTCTCTAAGTTTATATACTGATTTTATTTTATTAGTTGACATGATTCAATGCCTTAATCCTACCGATGTTATGGAACTGTAAGTTTTAATATTATGGAAGAATTATTTCGGATATTTCAAGTCACATCATATTTTATAAATGATTTAAAAGGATATAAACTTGTGAAAAAAATACCAATAATGTGTATCAAATCAAATATCTAAAGATGTTATGGATGGTCAATCCATAAGATAATGTTTTTAATATAATATTGATAAATAAAACTATCAAACGTTATAGTGTGAGGAATAACATGATTCATTATAAGGCCCTAACTATAAATGTTATATAATCCTTAGTTAAGTTAAGAATTTACATTCATTCACATTGATGATATTTTTAGGTTTAGAGTTTTATATAATTAGGTCATCATTAATATATAACATCACTCATATATAATATAAACACATATAGTTTAAAAAAATAAAAACAAATTCCTAAAAACCTATAGAATAGTAATAAGAATGGGATAAAAATGATAATTTCAATAAAAACACTTGATCGCAAATAATTGTAATAAATTAAAAAAATCCATAATGAATATAATGATATATGGGGATGAAAAAATATAAAACATTAAAGAACAAAACATAAATAATTTGGGGACATAAAATAAATATATAAAAAACAAAAAAAAAATATTTGTTAACCTAATATACATGTTATAAGGAAGACATCGTATTTAAAAAAACACAAGAGTATAAACCATTAATTCATAATGATATTTACTTAGTGAAATAAAATTAATAAGTATTCATATAGAAGATGTAACATAATATATATTAAAATTTAAACCATATTTTTTCCCTTAATGTTTTTTATTAGAGAAGAAAAAATAAATTTAATAAAATAATAAACATTAAAAAATACCAACATTTATAAAATATAAATTATTTTTACCCTAATAACTAATATTAAAATAGAAAATAAACCTTAAATAAATATTTATGACAGATAAATATAATATATAATAGGTACATATCTACTACCTTACCAATAATTTTGTTAATTTCTTTATATAGAATAGCAGTAAAGTATAAATGAAAAACATAAATATGAGTAGTACTTCAAAAAATAAAAAATTTAATTTATGTTCACCTATGCCAGAAATAATATTAGATATAGAAATATAATTTTTAAATTAATAAACATTCCAAATAATTTTAATTTATTTTTCATAAGACAATAATTAATTTTCATATTTTATTTTAAATATTATAGGAATAATCCATCCCAATGGTATACCCTGTCCAATTATCTATTGAATAGAAATATAAATAAATTAAACAAGGGTTATCGTATTAATTAATTTGGTGTATCATTTTATATTCTTGAAAATAATATACAATTGACACTTATTGTAAGAAATTACATCCTCAAGAGGCTATTTTGAATCATTTATGAACCTTGGGTTATGTTTGAGTTAAAAAAACAGATAGGGAAGAAAATTATGGGTAAAATTCAATGAATTAAATTATATGAAAAATATTATATTGAGTGAGAATAAATTATATTGAATCATAAAATAGAATAATTAAATAAATAAATATAATAAAATAGATTCTTAAGATAAAATAATGAATAAATAAATAAATTAGTGAAAAATATTATTCTACATAGTTATTATGTTTCGTGTAATTTAATCAAAGGAAACATATACTAAGACTTATTTTTTTCAAACATATATATATACTTTTATTATATTTGGATAAATTTTTGTTCATTTTTTCTAGATTATGTGTTATTTGTTTATAAAATTAGAAAATAAAATTATTTTTTAAATATGAAATTTCATTATTAATTAAGAAATGTGATATAAAAAGTGAATTTTATTTTGTAAATTAATTTTTAAATTTAAAAAATATAGTCTAGATGATATTTTTTAAATATGAAATTTCATTAGTATGTATTCCATTCTATAGTGATTGAGAATGTGTTTTTGGCCTTTTGGAATAACATTATATGTATCATAATAGGATATCCTTATCATTTCCTTAAATATCATAATATAAACATAAAAAAATTCTATAAACGAGTGAAAATAAGAAAATTTAGTTTGTTGGGATTTATATTTAATGATCAAAATTAATATACTAAATAAAAAAATGAAACACGTGTCTTGTTTCTTAAAACCTCATAGAACATGGATTTGAAAAACATAAAACTAAATCAGATTCTATTAAAAATATCCATGAAAATATTTTTTATATTACTGGTGATAGAATATATACAATGTATAATATAGCATAAGCATATTGATAATAAATTTTATATGAGATATATTATGAAATATAAATAAATTGACACATAAAATATTTAATGTTTATAAAAAATGAAAATAATTAGAAAATTAGGTATTTTAAAAAAAATATTAAAATATATACTTTGGAACACATTACACATATTAGTAACTATATAACATATTTTTTCTCATAAAACTAACAGATCTTAAAGATAATAACAAAAACATTGAAGTTAGTTTTTTTAACTAATATATATTATATTAAATAAATTTTCTATGGTTAATATAAAAATTATAACCTAATTAAATTCCCTTGGGGTATATCTCAGTGGTGTCTACCCATGTGGGTCTATACAAGTTATCGAGTTTAATCTACATTGTGTAATTCCTTGTATTTTTCTATTTTGTTAGTTTATTTTTACTTTAACCCCTTCCCCAAGAATTGAAGTAAATTTCAAATATATTAAAAATCATTACAAACATAGTATATCTAATGAAAAATGGTAACTCATTTCTCTACGATTAAAATTAATATAAATTAAATAAAACTATTACAAAAAATTAAAAAAAACATGTATTCATTGATTATAATTTAATATATGATATTATAAAAAAAATATGAAGAACATGTGTTACAAAATGAGCACTAAATAATATATTATGTCCAAATAATCATATTCTATATTGAATATAATTTTTCTACATAGAATTATTCTCTAGTTAAGTTTTTTAATTTTTAAATTAATATAAGAAAAAATAAATAAATAGTTTTCAATAATTGAGGGCATGATATATGGTTTCAAATGTTCACATGGGGAACATTAGTTTTGGGGATAGGAAATCCACCCACTATTCTAAAAGGATTAAATCAAGGTGTTTTATTTGGTTTTTTCATCGAGGTATTCTTTAGATGTATTGTGTTTTAAATATTTAAATATTTGTTTTATTTTGGTTATTCAATTGAGATGAATGGAGTCGCTTGATGGTCATTACCTGATGTTTATAGAAACAAATTTAATTAACTTTTCCTCCCATCACACTATAAATTATTATCATTTTTAATAGATATTGAATTAATTTTATGGATATTATCTTTATCCATGAGTTAGTCTTGAATCACTAGATTCACGGTTCAACCACACAATAGTTAGGGAGACTATCACTTTCTCTATTATAGGTTAAGCATGGTGGGGTCATAGAAGGATGATATGCACTAGGTATATAACATTTAAATTGTGAATCCTTGTATTTGGAGATGAATTTGATATTACAAGATAAGGGGGTATCATAATCTGACTATGATGATGTTTCTGGGGATTTAAGGATGATCTGGGAATGTGCACCTGATATTACTTTTTTAGTGTAGTAAGGATGTAGTCAAGAAATTTTTTTCCTGAGAGTGTGGCCATAAATCCATGTCACATTTTAGTCTATAGTCTATTTATTCATCTTGGTTTATAAATTTTTATGTTAACAAATTCTTTGATTGATGATTTTAGTAGTTGTATTATGTGATGATTTTGGTATCTATTCATTCTTTATTTCTATAGATATTCATTAAATTTAGTTACCATTTATTGGGTGTCTAGTTTTCTTGTTGAAAATTATGGTGATGTTGTTTCTTAAAATACTGAATGATTCCCCATAAATAAATAATTAACATGGAAAAATTTGGATACGATTTTGGTTTTTCATTTTCCCGTTCACTTATATTTATATTCTCAAATTGGGATTGATCATAGAGGGTTTATTATATGGTTTTCACCAATATGATTTTCATGACCTTTCTTGGTTATAGGGGATTCATATGATTATTTTTCACCTGAGAAGATGGTAATCGGTTTGGGTTTTTTGTGATGTGTTATATCTCATGTGTCTTATTATCCATTATAATTTCATCTTTACTAAATAATATATATGTCAGAATATCAAATAATGATGAGGCATCAATTTGGGTGGGGGTTCCCTTGACTATGACTATTGTCACTTCCTGAACCGGGTTCCATGCATTGGTACCCCGAGCTGGTCGGTTACAAAACTCAAGCGCACCTCCCAATACTCTAGAGGCTGTCAACTAGCAGCGAAGGTCTAGTAAGTCAACCATGGGTAGACTATGCACTCATTTATCAGAGTAAAACACCATCAAAAATAAATAAGAAAAATCAGAATCATATATAAACAGAAAAATACTCATGTCACAACATATCCAAACAAGAATTGAAATACTCAACTAAAATGGAAAACATGTTATGCTAATATAAGTGTCAAGTGTCTAATATACAACTAGAAATAACGACACTACAACTCCCCAAGTGGGTTCCAAACCATGTCTGGTTCCCTCCTCCATGCTCCATACCCAATCATCCACTTATCCTATGGCCTTTTCCCTTATCCAATCCTACTATAATATAATCTATTTGGGTACAGATCAGGCAGTCTAAATAGGGTGTGAGTACAAATTAGTATGCCACCACCAAGGATGTCTAAAAAAAGTCCAATCAAAAAATATTTCATGAAATTCCATAATGAAATATGTATAATGAAATAATAAACATTTTATCACATTTTCATTTATTCCTATCTAACTACATTTACTTCAGGGTTCCAAAGGATACCTGTACCACAATAATAACTTTATCTCATACTGGAGCACGAAGCATTCCCTAGGTAATACCATATATTAAGACCTACTTTTATTTTAAGCTCAAAGTATTCATGGTGATATGATATTTCATTACCTGATTCGACTCATGCCAAAGTTCGAATATTCTCATTTGAGGCCATAACTTGGAGTTCCATTATTTCCATTCCTTATCTTCCCATTTAAATCCCCCATTTCCAAAATTACCAATATCACAATCTTAAGTAATATGACCATGTTACCATGCTTACCCCTCAATAGAATAACCATATTCCCTTTCTCTTTACTCATTAGTATAATGACCATGTTACTATGTATACTTCACAATTTAGAATGACCATTTTCCCATTCTCCTTACTCATAAGTATGATGACCATGTTACCATTTTTAATTATCAAATTGGAATGAACATGTTCTCATTCACAAACACATAATTAATTTATCAATTAATTATCCACATCAATTCCCTTACTAATTATATAATTAGTTAAACACTACAAATCCATTAGTTAACCCAAAAATTAAATAAACGCCTCAATCCCATTAACTAATTAGTTAATTAATTAACCAACATCACAACTCATATACCATAATTAATTATATTATTCTAAATCATTACTCTTCATAATTAATCCCACAATTAATTATCTACATCATAATCTCAAAGCACATAATTAAATCATAATTAATTATCTGAACTTAGCCAATTTGATATCTCATAATTAATCTCCCAATTAATTATCTAGATTAAAAACCCTATCTATCCTAATAAATTCTACAAATTAATCATCTAATAGGGAATCCCCTTAGTCTCATTATTAATTCCCCAATTAATCACCTTTTTCAACAAAACTTCGATAACTCAATTGGTCAATCTAATTAACCCAATTCAAGGAAATCAATTGATAAAGGATTCTATAAATTCTTCAATATTTCATATACATATCAAATCCATGAGTATGGGAATTATATTTAGACCACCAACCTCAATTCCTTAACGGATTTCTTCCCAATAAGAATCTCCAAAATCCAAGCAGCACAACGACATAGATATAAGATTCCGGATCTAAATCCCAAAATAAAGATATCAAAAGGTAAAGATTTAATAAATCTAGATCTAGATCTATAATCCTAGATCTAAATATCACAGCATAGATTTAGATCTGAAGAAACAAAGGATAAACTTCTCCAAAATATCAAGAGAATAAAAATGAATGATCGGGATAGGCATTAGGATTAAATCTGCATACTGGGAGAATAATAGATCTCGGATTTGGAATTTGAATCCTATAGAACAGTGGTCAAAGGGGCTTATAACCCCATAGAAAAGATTTGGGATTTTCCAAAATACATCAATCCTGATCCTAGGTCTAAATGGGGGTGTTTCAAGGGTTCAAGTAATTTTTAAAATAATTTTTGTAAGAAATAAAACCACGTGCATGGTTTTCCCTAATAGAGGCGCACAGTTAGAGAAATTGTTCTAACTGTGTGGACCTCACTACCTGGGGTTTTATGGTTACATGGTCTTAGGTTCATGGTTTTTCAAACATTTCACTAATTGTTCACATCCCCCATATCCTTAAACTGTTATAAAACCCCACTCAAATTCACCCCGATACATAACTCCAAACAAATGTACTTAAAAACAACATAAAGTACCAAAAAACATGCATGCGATGAGTCTAGAGAAGTATGAGATCTTATACATGGAAATGATGTAGAATCTTGAGGTGGATCTATATTTCTAGGGTGATGGAAAAAAAACTTTTGAGGGACCTCAGGTGGAAATGTGATCCATGTGAGATGAGCCTTATGTGTGTTTTTGTATTTTGTTTAGGTGGTCTTTAGCTAAGTCTAGCCTCTTTTTTTATGTGGTTATCAATTATATTCATTGGGTCTAGCATTTACAAGGAAGTTTTCTTGAAAATAGTAATTTTATATTGAAATCATTTCTTAAGGAGTCTGCTCTCATTTGAAATTTAGTTTCATTGTTGTTTGTTTTCTTTTTCTCGATAATCTTATTCTTTTCCAAAATATTAAATGTTTTTATCATATATATTTTGTTTCTTTTTATAAATGGTATTATAACCATATTTTTACATGTAATTAAATTTAAATGTGTTCGAAAAATATAAATAATAATTAAAATTAATAAAGTTGATGAAACCGAATTTAAATAATCATGAACCTCTATAAATTAATTTCTATGATCCTTGAGTTTGAGATAACACTAATTTAAAAAATATATACCATTGATATATGAATGATGGAATACTAAAAAATTTACTTTCAAAAAATATAAAATTATAGTTTAAAGTAATTTAAAAATTAATGTAAAAAATGAGTTATTCGCATTCAATATGTAAATAGTTTTTTTATGAATTGTATAAAATTTTATTATAAAAAATATAATTATGATTAAATTTTCTAGATATGAACCACATAAGTTTAATTTTAATTTTTATTATTTATTTTTATTATTTTTACTTTTTAAATCATAAATCATTATATAAATATATATAATATTTCATCATAGAAATAAATCGTTTTAAAAAAAGGCATACCCAAAAATAATGTTCATCATAAAATATAATATAATTTGTAAAAAGTTTCTTATGTTTTTCAGTATATACATGTTGATATAATTTTTATTTCTCTTAAAAAATAATGAAAAATATAAAATTGATATTAATTACTTATAAAAACTAGAGTGTAGAAATACTATACAGAATGTATGAAACTTATTAAGAATAAATGAAAATAAAAAAAATGTAGTTTATTATAATTTTTATTTATTAAAAAAAATTCATGACATATATTAATTTTGATTATAAAATTTAATTAATGATGAAAAATTAATAATCTTGATTTTATACATTTTAAAATATTAACATTACTAATTTATATTCAAAAAATGTAAATGTTTCGTAAATAAAAAATAGATAATAGAAACTGGAAATATTAGAGTGTTAGTATACTCCCTTAATTAGTTAACCTATGTGAAAACATCATCTTGGATGAAACGTTTCAAGAATCCACACAAGAAGTTTAATCCTTGAATCCTGAGCTCCCAAGACACGTAAATATACAACAGACAATAAATATATAAATAATTTTATTTCATATCTATTATGGAGTAATGAATAAGAAATTTATTTATTTGAAAATAATTAGATGGAAACTAAATGGATGGAAAAATTATGTAAACTGAAATAAATCAATTACCCACCTTATTAGAAAACAAATGATATTTTCAAATTTTAATTCACAAAAAATAATTATATCCTTACCAAAATATATATTCTAAATACATTTATTTTTATATAAAATTAATATCTCCCATCGCTATTTTGAGGAAAATATTAATTTAGTTAAAATATTTGTGAATCAATAGTTATGTAATAATTCAAAACTAATTATTCATTAACACAGTTTGAGAGGTAATATTATTTTGGAAAATTATTTGAATTTCCTAATTCTAAATACTAACAATGAATTTATTAATATTTAAAAATATGTTTAATTAACAAATTACAAAATCAGTATATCAAAATTTCATTAAAGAAATATAAAAAAATGTATACATAAAATTATGATAACTCATGGAATTTTATTTTAATCAATATGTTTTAGAAAACTATAATGGTTATTTTTTATTTATACACCATTTTATATTAAAAAATAGGATATGTTTCAATGAAATTAAGCACACATTTTATTTTATTAAAAAAGTTTATTTTTTGGGATATATCACTCATCTCAAATAAATTTTGATTAAATTAATAACATTTTATATCTTTCAATTATTTTTTAATTAATATAAATAAATTTTCATTGGAAAAAAACATGGAGAAATTAATTTATGAAAAATTAATTCACAATATAATAGAATGTAAAAATAGAAATTTCATCTATAATTTTTTCTTTATAACAAAATTAAATATTCATCTAAACTAAAATATTTTTCCCCTATTAATTTATATCATCAATTTAATTTAGAAAAAATTAAATTCTTTATTATTTATATCAATTTTTAATTCCTAGAATAAAAATTAATTTTACACTAGTGAATTCACTTTTGATGATAAAATTTAATAAATAACTTACAATGTATTTTCCAAAAAGATTTTTGTTTCAATAGAAAACATTTTTAAAAAACATAATAATATTTATAAGGTGTATCTTTGATATCAAAATATAGAATTAATAAGGGAATAAAATGATATAAAATCAAGGGTAGATATATGAATTTATTTATTGGGTTTCATATAATAATTTATCATTCTAATTATATGAAAAAATATTTCAGATCATTGAGTTTTCACCAGAATTCTCATTATATTCTTCAATTTTTATGTCCCTTTTAATTTTTAAATTAATTATTTTTTAATTATAATATTATTATGATAAAATAATTGTAATCATCAATAAATGCTTTTATAATCCCTATTTTTCATCATAATAAATTTTTAAATTACATATAATTTTTTCTTATGCTTTTTAAATGATATTATTATAATTTATATTATAATAAATTATAGGTAAATTATTACAATTAATGTTACTTATTAAATATGTGATTTGGGTTTTTCCCCTAATAGTAACACCAAAAATTGGTATTTGATAATTTTTTATCTTTTGTTTCAAGAACACAAATAAATTTTACTAAATATTTTTAAGGTTTATATTACCATGGCCTAGGGACAATATCATGGGGAATTTTAGATTCATAGAAAATTTTCAATATGTTTTTATAGGGTTCTTTTAATATTAAAGAAAAAAAGTGATAAGGAATTTTATTTACAAATATGAAAAAATTTATTAAAATAGGTTTTTATACATCTATTGAATTATTTGAAATCAAAAAAAAATATATCTCAAAATTAATTTTCAAATAAACCTATCACTACTCAATTAAAATATGATTAGAATTTTTTTTCTATTAACCAATAATTTATGAATCAAAATATTATTACCCTTTTCTATCAAAATTTATGATGAACCAAATCCTGTAACATTTTTATTTATTTATTTATTATATTAACCAATCATATTCATTTTTTATATAAAAAACTACGAGATCACAAAGGTTTATAGTTTTAGATAGTTGTTATATATAAGATAATTATAATTAAAACACATAAAATGACCTTAAAACCATTCTTATGATTTATAAGGTTTGATCACTATAGAGGGACCACAACCACTCACTCTCTTCTACACATCCTTGTGCCCTGTGAAAAAAGGTTTTAAGAACACATGGAATTAAAAAAAGACTTAGTAAGGGGTTTCAAAATATATGGAGACCAACAAAGGTTTTCAATTAACTGTGAATGCCAAACATGTTATTAATTTAGATAATGAAGAGCTTAGAAATCATGAGTACTTTTGACGATAAACAATTTTTCCAAAAGATTTTAATCATAAAAAAAATTTGGAAAGTCAATTTATATTCTTCATAATATACTAAATATTTATTTTGAGAACATATAATAATTCATAAAAAAATTTATAAGGTGCCTCATATCAAAACATAAGGTCCCAGTTTACCGCCGAGACATCATAACATGGCAGACATACTCCAGTTATAGATTATGTTTACTCTCTAATCCCATTATGTAATGAGTATAAACTCTTGCGCACCATACATCGAATCTGATGAGATGTATAAAATTACCTAATACACTAAAGTGCTATCTGGGTGCTCCTATCACAGAGTTGGAAAAGGTCCCATAAGGTTTTGGGTTTACTCCCCATCCCCTTCCTTTATTCATACAATATTAAAATGCAATTATTCAGAATAATAAAACATGGTAACTTTTATTTTACATCATAAAAACCATGATAATCGGTATCCATTACATTAAATGGTATTACATGGATATATATATATATATATATATGACTATGTCATGATAAAATTAGTTTCATTTGATCATTCCCATCCATTTATATTTATATATATAATTTTTTATATAAATATATATGTATACATTTATTTACATATATATTGATATTAAAAAATAATAATTACATATTAATAAGCATATGTATATATATCAAAAAAATTACATAAAATGTTATTTATATAAAGAAATTTGTTACATATATATATATAATATAAATAAAATGATCTTACATAAATTGATACATATATACATACATTTATATACATATATCTATTGATATCATGTTAAAACCCTGTTTTACATAAAATTACACATAGATATATACATAGATATATACGATTTTGATTAATTTTTTTCATATGAAATGATATATTTATGTATATATATACATATACTTGTTTGAAAGTAAATCAATTTAACATAAAAAATAATTTTAAGAATTCAATAACTTCTATTTCATTTGTAAAAGCCTAATTAATATTCTTTAAACACTTAAAATAATTTAATAAAAAATTAATTCATAGCGTGAAATTAGTTTCAAAATGAAATGATTCAAATAAAAACACATACATACACAGAGATATATATATATATTCATATATTTATAAATTTAACATTTTTATTAAAACAATAATTTTGAAAATTTAATATTATCCCATTCATTTAAAGAATCCTAATTAATAAACTTTAAACAATCAAAATAATTTTATTAAAATAAATTTGTTAGATGATATGATTTTTACATGAAATGGTGCATATATATATATAAATATATACATATATTTGTAAATCAAATATTTTTTATCAATTTTTTTTTAAAATTTAGTAACTTTCATTTCATTCATTAAATCCTAAATAAGAATCTCTAAACATTCCAGATAATTTTATTAAAAAAATTACAGGAATAACTAATTTCTAAAATGAAATGATTGATATATATATAACTACATATAAACATATATTTTAAAATGAAAAAAAATTATTAAAAAGTAATTTTTCAAATTTATTAACTAACACACATTCATAAGTCATAATTACAATTACTTAAAAATTCTAAATTCCATTTTCAAAAAAACTGATAGGCTAAAACATTTTTTATTAATTGATATAAATTTATATATGTTTATACAAATATACATATTTGAAACATATACATTTTTTCCTTAATATGAAAATTTGATTACCTCCCCATCCTTAATATAAGAAAAATTAAGATTCCTAAACCATTTAAACTATATAAATAAAAGAATCCTCATTGGTGGAATGATTTCTGCATCAAAAAATTTTAAATCAAAAACTTATTGAAACATTTTAGTAGACTCATTGTACGAAAATAATCCATTACCTTCAAAAAGATGTAATTAAAATTTTTATACATTCAAAATACCTTCATAAAAATAAATCTCATGGGCTAAGTCAATTTTACATATAAGATTATAAAATCATAAACGACATGAATCATTTTGGAAGAACATTTTACTAAAAACAAAATGAGACCAATACCATCATAAGGACTTAATTAAAAAAATTAAATGAAAAAAATAACCCTAATAGACTACAATAATTTTGTAGATAAGGTTTTAAATATAGGATAAATAGAAAACATTTATAAAATTTTTAAAAAACCCATACATACTTAGAAGAAGACCTAAAATTCAATACACATTGAATATATTTTCATAAAATTAAATATATAGTGAAAATAATAATTTCTTCTGAAAATTTAATATATTTAAATATTGATGTAGTGATTTAAAAACAAAAATTCTTATACCTTTAAATATTTGTTTCAGACTACTCATACCAAGATGGGCCTCAAGATCAATCCATCACAAAGGAAAATAAATTATAGAATAATGGATCTTCAAATATAGGAAAAATAAACTGTAATACAATGGAGAGATTCATGAAAACCGCCCCCATTTATCCCTCTTTCAATTCCAAAGCGTAAAATATATCTTTATATAAACTCAAAACCCATAAAACATCTTTATATGTGTAATGAATCGTATTTTTAGAGCGGATAAAATGCGAAGGTTTTTGAGCTTTTTCTTTTATCAATGGGTCGGTTTTAAAAATCGTGCTTCGGAAGGAGGTCCTGAGTTTTGGAGTCGTTTTAAGTGGTGATATCAGACTGCGCGCGGTAGGTTTAACCGTGTGGGTCATCCATGAGGGATACCTCGGGTATCCGGTGGCAGGCGCGTAGGTTGCACACGGTTTTTCAAACGGTGCTGGTCAAACCGTACGCTTGGGTGGGTTTTGGGTTTTTGATTAATTTTAAAATAAAAATAAAATAAAATAAAATAAAAACCTAAGTCTAACTCTCCCTCACTCACACTCGGCAGTACCCCATGGAACGCCTCTCCCTTCTCTCCTGTGAGCCGCGCGCGACACCCCTCCTATGGCCTCCCTTGTTTCCTCTGTTTTCTTCGGATTTCTGGAGGTTCATTCTTCAAATCTCCGAGGTAAGGTTCTCCGCCGACCCGTACAGTTCAGCCGAACCCTAGGGCTTTGGGGTTGATTCGATTTTTGGTTTCTTCTTGTTTTAGGTCGATGTGAAGGTTTTATTGGGGTCCCTTGAGGTGCGTTCTGACAACCGCCACTGAAGGAGAAGCAGTTTGGGTGGTTTTGGTTAGTCGCCAATGTTTCGAGGTAATGTTTTATACCCGTTGTTAGTTTCACATCCTCCAAATTAGGGTCTTCATGTGTTATTGACTCCTTGGTATTTAATTGTTAGGTTGTTGGGTGGTTTCACTTCATTTTGCGTTGTCGCTAACACCCGTGGTAAGGGTTTAATGCCATTGGTTGGTCTTGCCTCACTTAAATTGGTTTCTCTTTGTGTCTTGAGGTTGGCAGTGGTTGTTTGATAGTGTGTTGGACCTTTGGAGTTGTATTCGCCTTGACAGAGCGTAGGCGACTCGCCTACATAGGCATAGGTACGTATTTATATGTATGTGGGTTCCCCCGGCGTGCGTATATTTGTGCATGGTAGCGAATATACACGTACAGGGCTAGTTGTCCCCATTGTATATTTTTTTTTTAAAGGTTGGGGATGAAGCCTCATTTTATTATAAAAGTAAATCAAAGACCTCTTTTAACTGGGTAGAGGGAGACCCATTACATAGCCTGAAGGCCCAGTGGGCTTGTAGCCCATTACATAGCCCGTAGGCCCAATGTTTTGGCCCAATTATTATTCTGTGAATAGTAACCCGGCTACTACAGTACCGCACAGTACCGCCGCTGCTACAGTTCCATGTCATCGCTACAGTTCCCTATCCCCATTGAATATATAAAAAGTGCTTGTGCAGGTGAGCAGAGACAGGTTTATGTGTATAAGTATATGTGTAAGGATCCTCTTGTACACACTCATGGCCAAACGGAGCATGTTCATAGAGGTTAGGTGTCCTTACACGTATATGAAATCACATATTCCTTATGGGGGAGCAGTAGTGGCAGCTTTAGTTAGAAAGCGCCAAGAACCGGAGTGGATGGATGGATCTACCTTGAGGTATTGTCCCTCTCCTTGCCATTTAAATTTAAGTAAAGTAATAGTGAGTTTAATATTGCACTATCTTGGAATTTTAATTATGTAATTTTAGTTCCGATTAAATGCTTCTGTGAAAATCGTGTGACTTACAGGAATAAGATAAAAGTGGTTGTGTGGTCACTAAACTAATGATTTAATAATAAAACCCCTCTTTCGAGGTGTGTTGCCTTCAATCTAAAAATGTAGCGATAGTGTTTCACGATTGCCTTCCTTTTTGCTTGTATTATTAATTTCGTTAAGTGTTGAATGATTTTTAAAATAAATGTTAAATATCACTAAGTGAATTGTTTGATAAAGTAATGACATGTTTTCTAATAAAACTCCTCCAATAGAGGGTGAGTTGTCTTCAAGATGAAAATAAAACGTAGTAGTAGATTTTTGTGCTTGCTTGCTTAAATGTCTTATGACTCTTTATGCTTGACATTATACTTGATAAATGGCATGCTTGTACATGTACCTTACTGGTTACCTCAAATGACGTTGCTCCTTGAAAAATAATAAATGAGCCATGAAACCTCCTATGTTCATGGCTAACCATGTGATTAGAACTTTTAGTGTAGGGTGTTTACCCTCTTCCCTTTACTTTGGCGCTTATGTCATGCAACGTCTTGTGCTGCTTTTCGCAACCTTTCAGTGATCCGTCATTATCTCTTATTGAAATTCTTGGGTAGTTCTCCCATGCCCATTGTGGCCTTTTTTATGGTGAAGCCCATCCTGGGTGCTCGCTTTGCCTCTTGGCCACCCCTTGGGTGTGCCCCACCTAAACGCCCCCCTTCTTCCATGTTATTTAAGTTAGAAATGTAACACGATATTTTGAATTGAATTCCTTACTTGAACAATTTTTTTGGCTTGTACCATTTAATGTCATTAATAACCCATCATTGAGGCATGTTGATGCCATACACTTTTGTTTACCTTCTATTTCTCATGCAAGTTCCAGAATTCTGATTAAAGATAATTAATTATGAGAACTAATTATGAAAAGTTGAGAACATATTTGGATAATTAAATGTGAAGAATTAATTATGAAATGGGAATTGTGTCGACTAATTAATTAATTGATAAATGGTAATAAATAAATGAGATTCTGGGTCCTAGAAATGGCATTCTAGACCAATTTAAAAGTTGGGTTTGGACACGGCGTTCCTTCCAAATGGTTATCCAAGCTTGTGATATGGGGTGTTAGACATGGCAATGTAAACCGGATAATTATCTAGGTGTTAGACATGGTGATCTACACCAAATGTGATTTAAGGTGTTAGACATGGTGATCTACACCAAATGAGAATTGGGGTGCTTGACATGGCGTTCAACACCAAACGAATGATAATAATGATTTATGAAAAGAATGAGATATGTGGGTAAAACCCAAGTGAATTGTGATCAAATAAAGAAAGGTAAGAATGAATGGATTTCCAATCTGAGTATAAATGATAAGTGAATAAATTGAGTAAGTGATAGAAATGATAAAAATTGTTTTTATTCTTGAACCCAAATGTACTTGTGTTGTTTTAAACAAGTTCTTATTCCGGCTATGGGTTGAGGCAAGTATTGTCATTAGGTGTCCTTTTTAGAACCTAGACATGTGTTTATTGTTTGTATTGTATCGTTATTTTTTGGAAATACCAGCACATTGTTTAATTATATTTCATTTTCTAGAGTGGGCTAGACCCTGGTGGTTTCGGCCTACTGAGATATATATCTCACGCCCTACTCGGGCCTCCATTGCACTGGGGTACCCGAGTAGATTCTATTTGGTTGCAGGACCTTGTCGTTGTTGTTTCTTGTACTTGGAGTTAGGAGAAAGGGACCGAGCTAAGGCTCAGGATGCTTATGGAGATCTTCTTCAGGTTTGAGTCTTTTGTTTATTTACTTCTTGCATTGATGTGTAAGTATGTTTCATGGTTTACCGCTTCCATTGTATCATTAGAATTTCATGCATGCATCTTCTATATAAACTGACATTCGCCAATTTTGTTCAAACCTTATAAATGAAAAATGTTTTCTGCTGCTTTCTTATTATTTACACTGCTTCCGTTGCTTTTGTATTTGGTCATTTTTTTCACTTTAATAAGAGGGTATAGTCTTCCCCCTGACTTACCTTACTCCCTCTCCGCTAGTCATCAGCCTCCAGCGTAAGGGGAGACGCACTTGAGGTCATGTCATGGGTCGGCTCGGGTGATCGGTTTAGGGTCGACCCTGGTTGGTTTGTGACAGTATATATATATAAGCAATTTTAACTATAATATTTCATAATCGACATGAAATCCATGCTTTCTATTTAAATATTATCCTATTCCCAACTGATAGAGCATAACATAGAATCCTAAAACACATATTGAAATTTATAATCCCTGAAATGCCCAAAATATTTGTCTGATTTCAAATAAACGGGTGTCGTGGGATTCGCATGTTGATTCCTTCTAATGAAAAACAAAACATGTCGATCATTAGAGGATGCAAGTTTCCTAGCGTGATTTCTGTTTAGTTTCCATGATGTGATGATGATGTATGAAATAAGAATAGAATGGGTGAGGGGTCTTTGCGTCCTTTCTCGAGACCTAAAATAAGAATCCCCCATTTTTTAACTTTTCTTTTTTTCACATTACCATTATTATTATTCTATTTTATTATTATATATTATCATTATTTCTATTTTTCTGGGTCGCTTCTCTATTATTATTATTATTAATATGCATTATTATATTTTATTATCATTTTTATCCTTTTTTACATTACTATTATAATGTATCTTTTTTATTATTATCATTATTCCCATGTATATATATTTTATTAGTATCTTATATGTTATGTATTTTTCATGTATTTATATCTTATCACATTTATTTTGTATCTTATATTTTATTATTATTATATATTATTATCATTACTATCATTATTTTTATATTTTATTATTATTATATCTTATTAACATTATTATCATTATTTTTAATCATTAATTCACATAAATATATTATATTTATATATATGTTCATATATATAACCATTATAAAAAAACTAATTCAATAATTTTTAGAATCTTGTATTGTTTGTATTACTTATATATTCAGTCATTTTCCAGTAAAAATATTCTTAAATGTGCTTTAAATATATTTTATAATTACTTTATTGCAATTATAATACATATATATGTATATATATACACTTCTATGTGATGGTTAATATTTACAAAATTAATCTATTGATAACATTTCTATCCTCATCTTGAGGATTTACTCAAAAAATATTTATTTGTGGAAAGTAATGATAATAATAGTCAAAATTATCTACATGAAAACATATATATATATATATATATTTAAAAAATTATAAATATCATAATATCATATTATATATATATACCCGTTTTTTTACAAAATAAATACTATTAAGGTTAGAAAAAAGTGTGCTTTCTATAAAATTATATGTACAAATTTATTTCTAGAGAAAAAATGTATGATTTAAAATGAAATGTTTTTTCATTTAATATAATATTTTCATAAAAATGTGTGTTAAAATAAATAATTTATTATAAAAATATATTTTTAGTTGCTAAAACAATATCGCATTTCAATAAAAAAATATATAACTTTGAAAAAAACCTTATTTACTCTTATAAATAATATTATAATTATCTAGATTTAACATAAATATTCATTAAAAATACAAATAATGTTAATATAGACACATAGATAGTTATATATATATATATATATACTTATTTATGTTAATTGGAAATGAAATAAAGACATATTATAAATTCAATACATGAATATAATGTAAAACTTATATATTAACTAAATGAATCACGATGGGTTTTAATTGAGTAAATATTATCAACATGATATTATTTATGTTTATACACACATAAAGATATAATTTTAGAAAGCATAGTTATATACATATATATGATTTCACTTATTATTAAATAAAATATTTATCTTAAAAAAATAAATTAATTAATATTATACTCAAAAAAAATTAGTTAAAAGTGAAAAACATTATATATACTAAAACATCATATGTTAAATTCCACCCCAATAAAATAATTGGGTCCTCAAAATTCCTTCATCATACTTATATAAAATCTCAATTTCACTTCTCAGAATTAGGAAAACTAGGATTTAAATTTCTCTGCTTAAGGTAAAATCCTAGAATTATTAAGGTATGCCTCTAAAAATTATTGGGTTTCTCTATATCTTGACCTATAAAGTAGTATAAATATCAACTATAATACCAACAACACTGGTCCAAATATTGTTCCATTATTTATTTATTTACTTATTATATTTATAAATCATCATTATTGTTTTGTATAAAATAAATAGGGGTCACAAATGTTCTTTTTTTAGAGTTTCGTAATAAATTAGAGCATTCTAATTACAACACCTAAAGAAGAGTGCAATACTATTATTATGATTTACAATGGTTGAACACTATAAAGGGACCTAGACCACACACTCATATCTACACATCCTTATGCCCTATGAAAATTGGTTTTTAAAACATACTGTAAGCGACTAAAATCTTAGTAAGGGGTTCCAAAACATGTGGAGACCAAATAGTGTTTTCAATTAAATATAAATGTAAAACATGTTATTATGATCGATAATAAAGACCTTATAAATCCTAATTACATTTGAAGAAAAAAAAATTTATAAATAAATTTATTCATATAGGAATTTTGGAAAATACATTTCATTTATTCATAATACAATAAAGATTTCTCTTGTATATATATAAGAATTCAAAATATTATAAAAGCCACATTATATCATAACATAAGGTCATTGTTTACCACCAAGATATAATAACATAGTGGACATATTCCAATGATGGATTAGGCTTACTCTCTAATCCCATAGTGTGTTTTGGGTAACCTCTCACACAACATACATGGCATCTAATGATATTTATAACAATACCCAATGTATTAGAGCGTTATCTACGCACACCCATTGTGTGAGGTATAATGTTCGCACTCGACACTATCTGGGTGCACCCATCATATAGTTAGGAAAAGTTCCATATGGGTTTGGGTTTACTCCCCATCCCTTACCTTCATTCATTCAATATCCAAGTCCAATTATTTAGAAGTAAAACAAAACATGGTAACTTGTATATAACATCATAAAAAAATGAAAATTCTTTAAAACCATGAGCAAGAGTATCCATTTCATAAAAATATATTACATGGAAATATATTTATATGTCATGAAAAAAGTATTTTGGCATGATATGATATATATATACATAAACATTTAGATACATATATATATACATTTATTTACATATATATTGACATTAAAATAAAAACATGATTACATATTCATATACGTAAGTATATATATCAAAATTAAAATTACTTCTACATAAAATGAAATGTATATAAATATAAACATTTATTTACATATATATATATAATAAATAAAACTATTTTACATAAATCAATACATATATACATAAATTTATATACATTTATCTATTAAAATCCGATTAAAAATCAGTTCTGCCTAAAATGACACACATTTATATACATAGATTTATATGGTATTGAATAAATGGTTTCATATGAAATGATATAATTATGTGTATTTATGCATATACTTGTTTGTAAATAAATTAATTAAACATAAATACAAATTTTTAAAATTAAATAACTTCCCTGGAATTTATAGAAACCCAATAAAGATTATTTAAACAATAAAAATATTTTTATAAAAAGAAATCAATAAGAAGAAATGATTTTTAAAATCAAATGATTAATATACATACATACATATATATATACTGGTTAATGCAATATTTTTATTAAAACAATAATATTTAAAAATTAATAACATCCCTCACATTTATAGAAGCCTAATTAAGATTCCATAAACATTCAAATTAATTTTATAAAAAAATTATATATAAAGAAATTATTTTCACCTAAAATGGTGCATTTGTATATATATATATACATATATTTGAATATGAAATATTTTTTAAAAAATAATTTTTAAATTTTGATAACATTTATGGCATTCATATAATCCTAACTATGATTCATTAAACCTTTAAAATAATTTCATAAAAAATATTAAGTAATAAATAATTTTTAACTTGAAATGTTGCATATATATACATATATACATATATATATGAAACAATTTTATTAAAATAATAATTTTGAAAATTTAATAAATTACTTACATTAGTTAGTAATAATTAATATTATTTAAAAGTCTTAAAACCCTTTTCAAAAATAAATATTATGGGATAAGAAAAATTCATGAAATTATATACATATTTATTTGTTTACACATATTAACTTATTTGAAATTTATAAATTTTCACCTTAATTTGAAATAATTATTACCTCCCAAACTTTATAAAAGCTAACTTAAGATTCCATAAATATTTAAACAATTTTCATAAAATAATCCTCATGTTAAGATTCTTTACACATCTAAAAATATTAAATCATAAATTTGTTTAAACATTTAAGCGGGGTATTTAATAGAAAAAAACCCCTTAAGTTTATAAGTATATAATAAAAAAGTTTATACATTCAAAATTATTTCTGAAAATAAATCTCATGGGATATAAAAAATTTATGTATATTATTTTAAAATCATAACCCACATGAATCATTGAGGCGTGACATTTTTATAAATAAAATTAACCCCCAATCATCTTAATGATATAATTGAAATTATTTAAACAATAAAAATAATGCTCATCAAATACAATAATTTTGAAAAATAAAATTGAACCTAGAATCCAATTCAAATATTTAAAAAAGTATAATAAAAATACCCTTACATACATAGAATCATAAATAAAATTCATTATACATTAAAAATGTTTTCATAACATTTAATATATTAAGAGAAAAAATTATTTTCATCTGAAAATAGACTGTTTGAAATATTTATATAAAGATTTCAAAATAATAATTTCCTTTCCTAAAAATATATTTTGCAGACTACTCAACAGGTCTCCTGGTTAGTCCCTTGAAACAGTAATTAAATTACACAATCGTGGATCATCAAAGTTAGAAAAACTAAACTAAACTACAGTGGATAGATTCATGAAAACCACCCTCATCAAGACCTCTTTCAATACCATAGGTACAAATATATATATATATATATATATATATATAAAGACACCCAATATATCATTAGTGTACATATATACTTATAAGCAGTGTGAACCAGATGATTTCATACCTGATATTAAATCCCTACTTTCCCTTAAAATATTAGTACATTTCCACCATAAGAATCATAACATGGAATCCTAAAATGGAAATTTCAATTTTGTAATCCCTAAAAGACCCCCAACATATTCAACTAAATTAAAATAGCCTAGTGTAATAGGATTCACAAGGATATTTCTTCTCACAAAAAATGACACTCTCTGAACATCAATAGATAAGAATTTCCTAGTGTGATTGTAGTTTAGATGTCATAGTGCACCGATTTCATGAGGAAGAGGACGATAATGGGGGAGGGGTATTTCCAGATTCACAAGTGTCCTAAAATGAGAATCCCCTTTTTCGCTTTTATTTTTGTCACATTACCATTATTATTATATTTTATTATTATATATTATCATTATTTATCTCTTTTTCAAGTATATATTATTTTTATTAAAAATTATTATTATATTTTATTATTAATTGTGTATGTTATTTCATGTTACTATAATAATGTATTATCATATCTTATTAATATTATTCCCATATATATATATATATATATATATATATATATCTTATATTTATATCTTAAATCTGATGTCATTGTCATGTATTTGTATCTTAAAGATATATATATATATATATCATTTTTTTTATTTATTATTGTATCATATATCATTATTAGCATTAATATCATTATTAATTCAAATATAATATATATATATATATATATATTCATATATATAACCATTATAAAAAACTAATACAATAATTTTAACCATATTTTAGTGTTTTTCTTAATTATAGATTCAATCATTTTAAAAAAATATATTCCTATATCAACTTTAAATATGTTTTATTATTCCTTTATTTTGATTATTATATATATATATATGAAGGTTCCGGGTGCAGCGGAAGCATAGTTGGGACAACACCTAATTTTAATTTTACCATGATCAATGAATATTCCGGGATCAATACGAGGATGAATGCCAGTCTCCACAGAATATAATCAAAGATTTAGATAAAGAATAAAGAGGCCCAAAACCTTTAGAGAGGATATTGCACATCATGTTTAAAATTAATTTAATTGATTTTATAAAGAAAAATAATACTCGGATCTTTGGTAGTTTTCTTCATTGATGATGTTGATCATCCGGAATTACCCTTCCAGATTATCTCATTGCACTTGTAAGGATTCAAACTAGAATCCCTCTAGTGGTGATCCACATGTGCTCTGATGGCCTTCGATCAACACTGCTCATTCTCCGAGTTCTAGCGTGGCGAATTGAGTATCTTTTGTCGGTCATTCCTGATCACCTGTTCTTCGGCCTTGATGAATGTCTCTCATTCTTGAGAGGGGAGAGAAGAGGATTCAAGAGAGAAATTGTTTGGCTCAACAATTCTTAATTCACCAGGCGTGTGGTATGATGTATGGCACAGTAGGTGTACTTTCTTATTTATATACATGGAATTTCAATTACAATATTTAATTGCATAGAAAAAATTAAATACATTCATGAACTTAGATAAAACCCATGCATTTAATAATAATATCGCATCATTATTTATGGTGTTCCAACTTGTGCAAAATGGAATTATAAATAAAATTCTGCATCACAAAAAAATAGTAGTTTTATTTTAATTTGTGCCAACTAGTCAAATAATTATTTAACTTCTTGCAAATAATTGTTTTACTACCGGACCAACCTTGGTCCTCTTGAACTCCAATTCCATTTATTAAACACCTGAATAAATAAATAAATAAATTATTCTTTTAAATAAATATTTTATTTACAAACTAGTAAATAAATATTTATTAAATGTTCAATAAAATAAATAAATATATTTTATTTAGTTTATGCGATCATTTTAACTTGAATAAAATTATTCCATGGTCTTGAGGATAATATTCATTTCATTAATTAAATTCAAGTAGAATTTAACCAAGACCACCAAAAAAACTTACTGTGTGATCCTCTAGGATTCTTTCTTATTGGAATTAGGTGAGCTTGCCTAAAGTCCAAGAGTACTGTCTAGCAATGGGTCAAGGCACCGAAGAGAAAGAACGTAAAGTCACAACAATGACACCCACATATGAATGCTCACTATGTAATATAATCCCTTTGTTGCAATATCTCATCAAGAAGGTTTCATGACTATGTCATCAACTTTTATGCTTGATACATCGTTCTTTGACTACCTGAAATAAACTCGTCATTACACCATGGGCATAGAATTTCACATCAAGGATCTATTTTAATCAAAGGGTTGAGATATAAACTTCCATAAATAGAAGGGACAAATCCTTCCTTGACTTATCCATTAATAACACGCCACTCGTGACACACCCAACATACCCTACTTCTAGCCAACTATTTTCACGACGGTTTTTGTTAGTAAATCAAAGTGTGTAAGTCGTGACACGTAATAATGATAATATTAAAGTCTAAGGATCATTACACGTGCTCGGATATGGAAATATCTGATGACACCAAAACATGCAGAATTCCTACTAACGGGTCTATTCTCATAATCTCCTATCTTGGATACTACCAAGTGCGAACTTCATAAGAGGAAGTCTCATCTACTTAAGAGTACTCGCAGTTGACGGTCTTCATCCTATGTGTCCCATCATAGCATGTCATCCAACCACAAAACTATATTTAAGAATATTGTTATATCATTTCAAGGTTCTCATCAAAGAGGGGAACTGTCATGACCTTATCAATGCAACAAATACTCTAAGACATTATTACATCATATTCCTGCATAACAATGAACAATATGTAATAATACATTAAATATCCATGTAATCAAAGTAAAAAAATTTGGTTTGAAGACACCAACTCTTACAACTCCCACTTGGACTAGAGCCAACTGCCTATGACTATCAGTCCAATAGACCTCACATGATGATCATGTTTCTACTGAGTCAAGGCTTTAGTCAAGGGGTATGTCACGTTGTCTTCTGTGGAAATACTATTCATTGTAACTTCACCTCTCTGAGAAAAATCCATCAATAGATGATACTTTCATAGTATGTGCTTCGTCTACTGATGTGACATTGGATCTTTTGTGAGATCCACCGCTTTAGTATTGTCACAGTATAGTGTGATGGGATCTTTACTACTAGGTATCACATCTAGCTCCTAGATGAAGCTTTGCATCAAAACTGCTTATTTATCTACCTCAGAAGCTATGATATAATTGGACTCTGTTATAGAATCTATGACCACACTATTCTTTGATCTCTTCTAGCTCACTACACCTCCATTCAAAGTAAATATGTATCCCATCTGTGACTTCATGTCATCTTGATCAGTCTTGAAACTAGCATCTGCATATCCTCTTATGACTAGTTCCTCATCTCCTCCATAAACCAAGAACATATCCATAGTACGCCTTAGATACTTTAGGATAGTCTTGAATACCATCCAATGGCAGTCACCTGGGTCAGCTTGATATCTTCCTACCTCACTCAATGCGTAGGCGTCATCTTACCTAGTACATAGCATGGCATACATGACTGACCCAATAGATTATGTGTATAGAGTCCTTGCCATTATCTTTCTTTCAACATGTGTCTGAGGACACATTTTCTTGGAATGATGAATGCCATGTGATGCTGAAAACAACCCCCTATTGGATTGTTCCATATTGAATCTCTTCAGTATCTTATCAATGTATGTACTTTGACTTAGGCCCAGAAATATCTTGGATCTATCACGATGTATCTTGATCCCAAGAATATACTCTACCTCGCCCAAGTAATTCGTGGAGAATCATTGATTCAACTATGCCTTAACAGAATGTAAGACTGGTATCTCGTTTCTAATAAGTAATATGTCATCAACATATACTATTAGGAGAACAACTGCACTCCCACTAAACTGCTTGTAGACAAAAGGCTCACATTCATTCTTGATAAAACCAAATTTTTTAAAGCTTCATCAAAATGAGTGTTCTATGACCTGGATGCTTTCTTTAATCCATAAATGTATTTCTGCAACTTGCATACATTATTGGAATCCTTTGGAGTTACAAACCATTCAGGTTGTGTCATATATACATCTTCCTGAAGGTTCCTGTTAAGGAATGTTGTTTTGACATCCATTTTCCAAATCTCATAATCATGGTATGCCTCAATGGAAATTAGAATTCTGATGGATTTAAGCATTGAACTGGTGGGAAGGTTTCATCGTAGTTAATTCCTTGACGTTGTTTAAAACCTTTTGCAACCAGTCGTGCCTTATAGGTGTTGAATTGTCCTTCCATGTCCAGTTTCTTCTTGAATACCCATTTGGAACCAGCAGGATTTACATTAACTGGAGGATCTACCAAAATCCATACTTGGTTTTCGTACATGGAATCCATTTCATAATTCATGTCTTCTTGCCACTTGGCAACGTCTGTGTCACTTAATACTTCCTTGTAGGTTAAAAGATCATTATTATAAACTAATAATGAGTCACCATACTCAGTGACTAGAAAACCGTACCATTTTGGTTCTCTAACCTCTCTTGTACTCCTACGCAGTACTTGTGTATTTGGAACATATTCTTCTTCCATGGGGATTTTTGGAATTTGTTCATGTACTAACTCTTATGCACCTTGAGCCTCGACTTCATCAAAGTCTATCTCTCTCCCACTATCCCTTTTATAGATGTGATCCCTCTCAAGGAATATGGCTTGTATTTCCACTATAACCTTTTTGTCTAAGAGGATGTATAGGTAATATCCCCTTGTTTCCTTGGGGTATCCTATAAAGGTACACTTTGTGCCTCGGGGTGCGAGTTTGTTACCTGAAAAGGCCTTAACAAATGCTTCGCTACCCCAAACATGTAAATTCGATAACATGGCTCTTCTTCCACTCCAGAAATCATATGGAATACCATTTATCAATTTAGTAGGTACTTGTTTTAGTATGTGTGCCGCTGTTTGTAATGCATATCACCAAAAGGTTAATGGAAGACTCACATGACTCATCATTGATCTCACCATGTCCAAAAGGGTGTGGTTCCTCCTTTTGCTTACCCCATTCCACTAGGGCGTGTTTGGAGAAGTGAGTTGGGATAGGATCTCAAACTACCATAAGTAATCAATGAAGTCTTGATTAAGATATTCTCTACCTCGGTCTGAGCGGAGTTTCATAATATTTTTACAAAGATAGTTCTCAACTTCATTCTTGTATTCTTTAAATTTATCAAAAGAATCCAACTTATACCTCATTAAGTATATATATCTATATCTACTAAAATCATCAATAAAAGTTATGAAGTATGAGTACCCTCCTCTTTATTCAACTGGAAATGGTCCACACACATCAGTATGAACCAATTGAAGAAGTTCTTTAGCCCTTTCACCTTTCCCTCCAAATGGGGATTTGGTCAATTTTCCTTGTAAACATGCATGACATACACCAAGTGGTTTTAGTTCAAAAGAATCTAAATATCCATATTGATGTAACTTTGTTAAGCGTTTATCATTTACATGACCTAGCCGGTGATTCCAAAGTTGGGTGTGGTATGAGTCATGTGAAGTATCTTTATCATCGATTTCCATTACCTGGTTTGTGTAATCCAACACATAAAGACCGTTGTATAAATGTGCCCTACCAAAACAAATTCTATCATTATAAAATAAGAAACATTCATTTCCAAACGTGAAAACAAATCCATTTATATCTAGTATGGATACAGAAATTTTGTTTTTGGTTATAGAAGGCACATAAAAACAACCCTTTAACACCAAGATCATCCTAGTTGGCAATGTGAGGTGGTAGTCCCCAACATCTATAGCAGCAAGTCCGGCTCCATTGGCTGCTCATAGATCTACCTCTCCTCAATCAATCTTCCTCAACCTACCTGGTTCTTGTATTTGGATACATATGTGAGAACCACAAGCAATATCTAATACCAAATTTTTAGAAACAGATAGATTTCACTCGATAACAAACGCACCTGAAGCTTCCCCTTACTTCTTAGGTTGGGTGCAGTTCTTCTTCTAGTGGCCCTTCTTGCCACATGCAAAAAAAACAGCCTCATGTTCCCTTGCCTCTCCTTTGATCTTCCTTTTCTTGGAAATCCGTAAAGAATATTTGGGCTTAAATATCTTCAACTTCCCTTTCCTCTTATTCACCATAAGGACATAAGGCTTTGCGCGCTTCATATCTTTCTCCACATGTCGAATGAGGATAAGAAGATTAGATAGATACTTCTCAATATTGTTCATATTGAAATTGACAACAAAGTTAGAGAATCTTTGAGGGAGTAATGTGAGAATGAGATCGGTGCCCCATTCTTTGAGGAGTTTAAACCCTAGAACCTCGAGGTTCTCAATGTAGCCAATGAGCTTGACTACATGAGGCCCAGCTGGGGAACCTTCTCCAAGATTACTCTGAAAGAGTTCCTTAGAGATCTCAAACCTTTCCTATACTTCCCTATCCTGGTAAAGACCACATAGGTGCTCGATCATGCTTTAAGAATCCATGTTTTCATGAGACTTTATGAGATCACTAGACATTGATGATATCATCAAACATTGAACATCAACCATATCGTTCATATGTTTCTCATAGACCAAGAAATCCTCATCACTCACCTATTTGGCAGGTGAATTAGGTAATACTAACTCCAGCATGTAAGACTTCCGTTCATGGTATAGGATAACCCGAATGCATCTAAACCATTCCTGGAAGTTATTGCCAGTGAGTATGTTGAATTTATCCAGAATTGATTGTAGGGATAGTGTGGTTGATGAGTTTGTCATTTTTATTCTACAATTAAAAGAGAAGATCATTAGTACTTTCTTGATTCCATTTTATAAGAAATAATAAATGTTATTAAGTCTCCCACTATTTTATCAAGTCCCAATAGCCCTCACTATTGAACTCAGAATGTCCAGTTGTCATGATATTCTAGTGGAAATTATTCATATTTCCCTTCGCATAACCCCAAAAAGGGTTGAAAAGCTATTAGAAGGTATTTAGGTAGGCATGTCTTTTCCAACTATGGGCTTATAGCCCCTTGATATGTTGAGTGGACTCCCCAATCCTAAAATCATGAATTTGGATTTCCTCAACTCTTGCCTCCAATATTACATCAAGTCTAACAAGGGCTGCTCCTCTTGATGTAATATGGTTAAGTCGACCCAAAACCTTTCATAAGGGATTCTTGTATAAAAGTAGGTGTCCCAATAAGGGTTGGTCAAACACATAGTTTTATTGATTTTTTTCCTTAATCAAGTAACGAAAGGCTTGTTCTAACTTAATATTTTATTTGAGGGATTTTTATCTCTTATTCATGAATATCTTATTATCATTATCACATGCTTGTTAATATTAAGTGGAACTTACTTAAGTGATTAACCATGTCTTGATAATATTTACGCATAATTTTGGTTTATTTTAGTTACATCTTCCATGCTTGTTTAATTCATTAATTATGGGATTGTGAAAAAACATCCATAATGATGAAACATGTAACTAAAAGAAATAAAATAAAGTAATGGAATGATCACGAGCTTTTCTAATGGTTATTTTATCTATCGGTTGATAAACTAACCCCAAACTAGGGGAGAAACACCTTGAACCTTTTGGGTTCATGTTTATAGCTTCCACTTGTCCACCTATGTATCTCCTAATTTTGGTTTCATCTCGGCTCCAGCTTGAACCACCTTCACTAACTTGGGAGTTCCATCCATTACATATTCCCTTTTTAACTCATATGTAGGTGAGGGGTAAAAGTGGGTTTTACATAAAAGAAACCTTGTGTACGCAAGCCCTACATATTAATGAGAAGAAGGCTCGCATGCCAACAAATTTAATTCAAATAAATAAAGTAAAATAATCCATCCACATACAAAGATATTGGTCTAGATCATGATCATCCATACATGCAATGATATTTACGCATGAATAAAACTAGCAATCAATTCTTTAATCATTCTTGTTTATGATAAATCACGCTCGAATAAATTAATTATCATATTTAATTAATCAATTTTTTTATATTAAACCCTTTCCTAAATTTCCTTGAGATTCTTTTGCATAATAATTTTAAACAAATAAATTTATTTAAAATTATCTTTGTACGTAACTTGTACCTTGGAGGCAACCCGGTGAATTACTATTAATAACTACCCAATGAGTAGAAATGAAAATTACGCAGATGTTAAATTAAACAAATATATATAAAACTGTCACGACCTGTCCTCAGGGCCCATGTCATGAATACCCCAAACCCGCCTTCCAAAGGCCAGGGGCTGGCGACTAGAACCAAAGGTGTAAATCCCAATAAAAAGGGAAGGCATTGCCTTTATAAAAGTAAACAACACAACAGAGTACAAGCGGAAGCAACCACTAAGTAAAGTAGTAAAACAAGTGTGCTGAAAGTACAAGGGGCCAGAAATACAAGCCCAAAAGAAAGGTAGAGCTACAACCGAAAGAAAAGTACAACTCAAAAGGGCAACAGCTGAAATGTGATGAGCCACTCCTGGATCGTCTTTCGGCTTCCTAACTGTAGGGTGGGTACAGATCTCCTCCTCAGCACTCCACGTCCGTCCGTCTCCTCTGGGTACCGACTTGTCGTGAAATCCACCTCCAGGCACTGACTCGACGTGATATCCACCTCCGGGCACCGACTCGTCATGAGATCCTCCTATGGGTACCGTCCAGCTCTACAAGCCTCAACCACGATCAGTGATGTCCGTCGTCTGCAACCAACACAATGTAGTGCGGGAGAAGCCCTTGCAGGGGTGAGTATACGATACTCAGTAGATACCCCGAGACCCCCGAAGGTCTCCAAGAATCCAAAAATGATAATCCAAAAAGGGAAGATACAATCATGAAGTAACAACCAACTCTACTTAGGTATATTCCCATACATATACCTAACTCATCAATTCCAGCTCGGCTCCAACATCCGAGCCCAAGTTCGATCACGTCCACACAGGAAAGCACAACTCATTCTACGTAGGAAGCAAGTTAATCATATTGAAGATAATGATTGAAAGTCAAGACTCAGCTCACACATGTATACTTCTTAGTAAGGTGATCGAGATGATCAGATGTAGCCACTGATTCATCTAAGCTGGGACCCATGTAGGATACAAAAACCAGCTAAGTTATCGGACCCACATAGGATACAGACCAGCTACTCTGCCAGACCCACGTAGGATACAAGAACAGAGTCAAACACTGCCAAACCCACATAGTATACAAGAACAGTAGTCTTCGTCGTCGAACCCACGGAGGATTTCAGTACGATCGTCATCGCTGCCAAACCCACGGAGGATTTTAGTGTTGTCGTCTTTGCTGCCGAACCCACGGAGGATTTTAGTGCAATCTTCTTCGCTGCCGAACCCACTGAGGATTTCAGTGCAGTCGTCTTCGCTGCCAAACCCACGGAGGATTTCAGTGCAGTCGTAGTCAGCTCTAGGGTTCCCACACACAGTAAGATCGATTCTAGGAGGGTCCGCTCCACGATCCAAGGGGGTTCGATACATCAACTGACACATAGTCCGGAGTTGATGTATCCCAAAGTTCTGTCTCGATAAAAGTAACTCAACGCGACAGACGGCGCGTTAATCGGACGCTCGGTCTGAGAGTTAATGGATTTTTGGTTCCAGGGGCCCGGTTGGTTTTTAAGTCAATACCAACCCGACCATACTTCAAATGCATCCAAACCTTGAGCGGAGTAATCCAAAAGGTCTGGATCACTAAGCGGAATCCAACAAAGTCGGTGGCACGTCAATCGGACGTCCGGAACTCAAGTTATGAGTGTTTCCGCTCCGTGGGCCCAGTTGGTTTTGTGTTCGAACCAACCTGGTCATACACAAAGCTCTCCGAAACCTTGAGTGTAATATACCGAAATGACCATCTCAATCCAATGATCGCATCACAACTGACGGTGCGTCGTTTGGAGGTTCATTGCCCATGTTATGGGCATTTAAAATCACCTGTCCGGTTTTAGGGGGTTTTGGGCCCGAACCGACCCGGTTGAAGACCCCCTGGTTCGGCCCGACCCGGGTCGACCCGACCCGGGTTAGGGTCCGGCCCATTAGGGCGTGGCCCGGCCTGAGCATTCCGGCCCGGTGTGGCCGGTTCGGCCTGGGCGGCCGGTTGTCCTAGCGCGGGCGCAGCGCGGAGCGCACGTGGAAAGGGGGGGGGCGCTGCCACCCTGGTCTCGAAACAGTGGTCACCCACATGGAGGGGGCCCACCCAGTCAACCTTCGGGGGTTACGACCCCCGGCCTCCCCGCAGAACGGCCAGCCACGGTTGGTCGGATGGTGCCACCGCCGCAGGACCCCCCTGGCGGGTCTCGTCCCCCTTGAACACCGGTGGCCGGTGGATCCGGCCGCCACCCCTTGCAGAACTGCTGCGGCCATGGTCGTGGCTTCCTTTTGATTACCGGCGGCCGGTGAGTTCGTCCGCCTCCTGTTGCTCCGCCCCAGCCTTGTCCGAACGGTGCGGCGTGACAACGCCGCGCCCCTTTGCTGCGGCCCCACTCCGGCTGAAGCCCCTTCGTGGTTCTCCGGTGCAGCGCAACAGCACCGCGGCCCGACTTCGGTCGCGACTTCTTTCGGCCTCAATGACGCGGCGCGACGGCACCGCGTTTCTTCTCCATGTTCCTCCTTGTTTCCGCGCGGTGCGACAACACCGCATCGCTTCCATTTCAAGCCACAAAGATAACTATCAAAAGGGGGAGGAGGTTCGGTCGTGTTTGTGCAGTCCGACCTCCTCCGTTATTTTGATAACAGATGGGAAATATTATCGAAGAACGTCCAAATAAAATCCGAACATAAAGACAAACCCCTACCTCAAATAAAGCTCGCGGTTGTCAAGCACCGCGATTGATGGCATTCTTCCCGTCGTCGGTGTCTCCTTCCTTGTCACAGAAGAGGAAGTGGATGGAGAATTCCAGGATTTCCAACTCGACGTCCTTCTTCGGAGACGTAGCGTTCTTCAATGAAGGAGATGAAGTTATTCAAGGGAGGATGAAGATCTTCCAAAGCTAGAGCTCTCTCTCTTCCCTTTTCTCCACACAACAAAACTAACCCCCCAAAATTAAAAGCTCCTTTATTTTATTTCAACAGGCCAATGGTTTCCAACTTCAAAATTCAAACTTAAACCAATTAATTGAATAGGTTCAATTAATTAAATAAGGTTTGTTGGAATTTAATTAAGAGGAGAGAGGGGTGAGTTACTTAATAAAGGCATGAGGTTTAAAGAGGATGAGTTATGGGGGTTAGGTAATATGAAGGGGTGGGGTTCGTGTGGGCCCCACCTCACCTTTATCCTCACTAGGTTAGTTTCCCTAACTTCCACACAAAGGTTAAAACTAATTAGAAGAGAAATAAAATTGGATTACAATTTTATTTTATTCTTCACTTAAACCTCAAATTTAAGCAACTCCTCCTGAGAAAACGCACCTTCGTAAAAGGTCTTCTTAAGCAATTAATGGCACTGCGATTTCATTGGTACACTCGGATTTCAATTCCGAGCACTGGTTCAAAATATGGAAAAAAAAACCGCTCGTTCGTTCACTGAACGTACCCGAGCTAAACTTCGGAAATTGATTCCGGGCACACAGGGCCTCGGAATCAGGAGCCTTTAGAAACTGCGGACTCATAAAATTACAAGGAAATTAAGGAAAAAAATTCTTGAAATTTCCAGGTCTTTACATTAATCTCACCTCATGGATTTACGTCCCTGTAAAGCTACAACACAAACTAGGGATACCAAAGGAGGTACTAGCACGCATCAGAGCCTTCCGTCGCCATGTTCTCTTCTGGAGGTTCCTGTGCTACCAACAAAAGCGCACAAGAGGAATCGACCATCCCCGTAGGACCCAATCAAGTCAATCCTCAACCTATATTGGAACCCCATGAAAGTCGCCCCGACATCGATGTCCAGCTCTTCGTGATCGAAGGTATGGGTCGAGTCGAGCACGTATCTCCTCTGCTGAGATACGTGGAAGACGTCATGCACTTGGTGCAACTGAGGTGGATGGGTCAAGCGGTAAACCACCTCGCCTACCCTGATGTGGACCTAGAAAGGTTCGTTGAACCTCATAGATATCTCGTCGCCCCGGCTACATCTCCATAAACCTCGTCGTGCTGAGACCCGTATAAGAATGTGGTCGCCATCCTCGAACTCTAGAGGCCTCCATTTCCTGATTAGAACTGAAACTCAAAACTCCTGCTGCCACGAGGGTATGGTTGGTCGACCCAAGAGTGATCGGCCACACCCTCCTATGCATGAGTTATCTTGTGCTGCCTGGGGTTTCCTTTTCGCCGACCAAGGAAAACCCATCCTGACGTTTGCCTAATACCGTCAATTTGTGTATGAACTATGATTGCCCAGTCCATACTCAAACTAACGTCGTAAGGCCTCGATGTTTCCACCAAGAGGTTCCAACTGAAACTCTCTCCTTTATGGTCAGATCACACTGTCGGTGCAAGTGTGATAATCGAGTCTCCTCCCAAAGGTATCTCCAGACGTGAGGGTCAAGTCAACGGATTAACCGGAAACTCTAGTTCTGGGACAAGATTCATGGAAGGAAGGGATGATTCGTATCAAAGTCTTGTTGTTACAACAGCTAGTAGAAGACACAGTCCATACCTCGAATCATCCTTAGAGACTTTCGGTCTCACTCCTTGACCGTATGCAGCTACTCTTTCCCCCGTCCTCCAGCTCCCTAAGCCTAGTGGGGATTACAAAGGCGAGTGGTTGCAACATGTCAAAATGTTCACCACCCTATGTTGCTCTCCTAGATCTTCTTCCACATCTTCCGCCTTGCAGATTCATCTGTAATTTTTGCTTCCTCTACTTGAAACATTGTACATGCCCAAGTCTCCGAGACTGGTGCCAGTTTCCTGCTTTCCCACTGCTAACCTTCACTGACTGCATCCATTCAGCAAAAGAATTCTCTACCACAAAGGTTCTTTCTAGCACCCTATAATAAGTAAAAATTCATAGAGAATGAAGTTCTGGCTCGGATTTCCTTTAGACACACCTCACTCAGAAGTCCGAGCCCTGAAGCACCGATTGCATCGTAGTCATCGAGTACCAGGAATGGTTTGGTATGCCCGATGAATTATCAGCTACCGAGATGTCATCCTGCTGAAGCTGTATAAGCTCTAGAAGACTCTCAACCACCTCCTCAAGTCAGTCCTCAGCCGCCTGAGAGTCAGGCTCACCTCAGAACTTGAGGGATATCTGGTGCTGAAACATGTAAGGCACTAAGCCTACAAGTGTCCTCTACCGGTACCGCAGGTAGTGTCTACTGACCAATAGGTAGTGAGATAGCTGACACACTACACGAAGGCACTATCTCAGGCATCGGTCCACATACCGAAGCCTCATCACTATGTGGACCATCCTCATGGTCACTCACTGGAAAACACTAGAAGCCAAGTCCACCATCCACTCTACTGATGTCTCGGTTAGGCAGAAAACTCTAGCAATCGCCTCCAGCCAATCCTCTGCTGTCTGGGAATCTGCCTCGCCTCATAACCTCGGAGGCCTCTACTGCTGGAACTCGTGCAACGCGCTCTGTCGGCATGCACCATCTACTAATATGGCTAGTGGCATCTGCTGCCTAATAGGTGGTGGTGCTACTGGTACACCACCCAAAGGTGCCAACATAGAAAGAGGGACATACACCGGAGTCTCGTCACTCGGTGGGCCACCATCGAGTACTCTCTCGGAACCCTAGCTGGCGACCGTCATGGGGCTATCCTGAAGAGGAATAGGTGTGTCATGGTCAACGATTTATACATGGTGATCTGATACAATGTAATAACAAAGAAAACTTTTGAAACACACATGCAATCATTGTTTTCATGTACTGAGTTGGAAATCAGAAGTCAAGGTCCTGGTGTATGGATACGTCGGCCGTCGCACTAACACTGGACTCCCTGGACTGATAACCACACTCAAATACCCTTAACACTACTGCTTCACTTAGAGAAAGATTAGAGTCCTATGTTCTATGGTAGAACTGAACTCCTCTTATACCAATTTGTCATGACCCGTCCTCGGGGCCCGTGTCGTGACTAGCCCAAGCCCGCCTTCCATAGGCCAGGGGCTGGTGACTAGCACCAAAGGCGTAAATCCCAATAAAAAGGGAAGGCATTTCCTTTATAAAAGTAAACAACACAACAGAGTACAAGTTGAAGAAACCACTAAGTAAAGCAGTGAAACAAACGTGCTGAAAGTACAAGGGGCCAGAAATACAAGCCCAAAAGAAAGGTATAGCTACAACCGAAAGAAAAGTACAACTCAAAAGGGCAACAGCTGAAAGGTGACGAGCCGCTCCTGGATCATCTTTCGGCTTCCTACCGGTAGGGTAGGTACATATCTCCTCCTCAGCACTCCACATCCATCTGTCTCCTCTGAGTACCAACTCGTCGTGAAGTCCACCTTCGGGAACTGACTCGACGTGATATCCACCTCCAAGCACCAACTCGTCGTGAGATCCTCCTCCGGGTACCGTCCAGCTCTAAAAGCCTCAACCACGATCAGTGATGTCCGTCTTCTGCAACCAACACAATGTAGTGCGGGCGAATCCCGTGCAGGGGTGAGTATACGATACTCAGTAGAGACCCCGAGACCCCCGAAGGTCTCCCCAAATCCACAATGGATAATCCACAAAGTAAAGATACAATCATGAAGTAACAACCAACTCTACTTAGGTATATGCCCATACATATACCTAAGTCATCAATTCCAGCTCGACTCTAATATCCGAGCCCAAGTTCGATCACGTCCACACAGGAAAGCACAACTCATTCCACGTAGGAAGCAAGTCAATCATATTGAATATAATTATTGAAAGTCAAGAATTAGCTCACACAGGTATACTTCTTCATAAGGTGATAGAGATGATCAGATTTATCCACTGATTCATCTAAGTTGGGACACACGTAGGATTAAAAAACTAGCTAAGCTGTCGGACCCACATAGGATACAGACCAGCTACTCTGCCAGACCCACGTAGGATACAAGAACAGTAGTCATCGTCGTCGAACCCATGGAGGATTTCAGTACGGTCATCATCGCTGCTGAACACACGGAGGATTTTAGTGCAGTCGTCTTCACTGCTGAACCCACGGAGTATTTCAGTGCAGTCGTCTTCGCTGCCGAACCCACGGAGGATTTTAGTGCAGTCGTCTTCGCTGCCGAACCCACGGAGGATTTCAGTGCAGTCGTAGCCAGCTCTAGGGTTCCCGCACACCGCAAGCTCGATTCCAGGAGGGTCTGCTCCACGATCCAAGGGGGTTCGATACATCAACTAACACGTAGTCCGGATTTGATGTATCCCAAAGTTCCGTCTCAACAAAAGGAACTCAACGCGAAAGACGGCGCGTCAATCAGACGCCCGGTCTGAGAGTTATGGGCTTTTTCGTTCCAGGGGCTCGGTTGGTTTTTAAGTCAAAACCAACCTGAATGTACCCTAACTATGTCCAAACCTCGATCGGATTAATCCAAATGGTCTGTATCACTAAGAGAAATCCAACAAAGTCAACGGAGCGTCAATCGGACGTCTGGAACTCAAGCTATGAATGTTTCTGCTCCAAGGGCCCGGTTGGTTTCATGTTCAAACCAACTCAGCCATACCCAAAGTTCTCTGAAACCGTGAGTTTAATATACCTAAAGGACCATCTTGATCCAAGGATCACATCGCAACTGATGGCATGTCGTTCAGAGGTTCGTGGCCCAAGTTACAGGCATTTAAATGCACCTGTCCGGTTTTAGGGAGTTTTGGGCCCGGACCGACCCGACCCAAGACCCCCTAGGTCGGCCCGAACCGGGTTGACCCGACCCAGGTCCGGGTCCGGCCCATTAGGGCGCGGCCCGGCCCGACCGGTTCGGCCGGTGGGCCTGCCGCGGCTGCGGCGCCCACGTGCGGAGTGCACCTGAAAAGGGGGGGTGTTTCCCCCCTGGTCTCGAAACGGCAGCCCCCCATGTGGAGGGGGCCCACCCAGTCAACCGTTGGGGGTAACGATCCCTGGCCTCCCTGCCGAATGGCCGGCCACAGTTGGCCGGCTGGTGCTGCCGCCGCGGGACCCCCCTCACGGGTCCCATCCCCCTTGAACACCGGTGGCCGGTGGATCCTATCGCCGCCCCTTGAAGAACCACTGTGGCCTCGCTCCGGCCATGGCCACTTCGTGGTTCTCCGGCATGGCGCAATGGTGTCACGCCACTTCACTGCGGCCCGACTCTGGCCGCGGATTCTTTCGGCCTCAACGGCGCGGTGCGACGGTGCCACGTTTCTTTGTCATGTTCCTCCTTGTTTCTGCGCGGTGTGACGGCACCACGTCGCTTCCATTTCAAGCCACAAAGATAACCATCAAAAAGGGGAGGAGGTTCGTCCGTGTTTGTGCGGTCCGACCTCCTCAGTTATTTTGATAACAGGTGTCCAATATTATCGAAGAACGTCCAAATAAAATCCGAATGTAAATACAAACCCCTACCTTGAAGAAAGCTCGTTGTTATCAAGCATCGCGGTTGATGGCGTTATTCCCGTCATCGGTGTCTCCTTCCTTGTCGTGGAAGAGGAAGTGGATGGAGAATTTCGGGACTTCCAAGTCGATGTCCTTCTTCGGAGACGTAGCGTTCTTCAACGAAAGAGATGAAGTTCTTCAAGGGAGGATAAAGATCTTCCAAATCTAAAGCTCTCTCTCTTCCCTTTTCTCCACACAACACAACTAACCCCCCAAAATAAAAAGCTCCTTTATTTTATTTCAACAGGCCAAGGGTTTCCAACTTCAAAATTAAAACTTAAACCAATTATTGAATACGTTCAATTAATTAAATAAGGTGTGTTGGAATTTAATTAAGAGGAGAGAGGGGTGAGTTACTTAATAAAGGCATGAGGTTTAAAGGGGATGAGTTATGGGGGTTAGGGAATATGAAGGGGTGGGGTTCATGTGGGCCCCACATCACCTTTATCCTCACTAGGTTAGTTTCCCTAACTTCCACACAAAGGTTAAAACTACTTAGAAGAGAAATAAAATTGGATTACAATTTTATTTTATTCTTCACTTAAACCTTAAATTTAAGAAACTCATCCTGAGAAAACGCACCTTCGGAAAAGGTCTTCTTAAGCAATTATCGGCACTATGGTTTCATCGGTGCCCTCGGATTTCGATTCCGTGCACCGGTTCAAAAGATAGAAAAAAAACCCGCTCGTTCGTTCATTGAACGTACCCGAGCTGAACTTCAGAAATTGATTCTGGGAACACCGGGCCTTGGAATCAGGTGCTGTCAGAAACTACGGACTTGTAAAATTCCAAGGAAATTAAGAAAAAAAATCCTTGAAATTTCCGGGCCTTTACAAAAACACCTATCATATGTTGTACCTCAGCTTTACACTCACATGATGGTGCACGTCTCAAGGGTTTTTATAATATAATAATAAATTTTAATAAATCTGCATAATTTGGATGAGTACATGACATGTACTTCCAACTACATGGCATGTACAATTTTTCCCAGTCTATTAGAAGTACACACCCGGGGAAACAGCGTGTGATTATACTTCGGAAATCTTCGGAGTACATAGCGTGTCGAGTGGGTCACACTCTGTGTAGTTCCTCGTTACACAATCTCCAGCTAGGCAATCCGTGTACATGGTACACGGTCCAACCCTAACTCGAAGGGACTACAATCCATGTTCATTGGGCCACATGACATGTAATCCAGAAACTGCATGCCACCTGTTCTTGGTCAACACACTAAGTCATTTAAGACATAGAAAGACTCCAACACACAACTTGGTTTGGCGGACTGGTCCAATGCATTTAATCTTCACTACACGGTGTGTACTGCCGAATACACACCGTTTGTTCTGGTGTTGTACGGCTAGGAAGCTTTGGCACCTCTGGATGAGATCCTCTATTTTATTTCAATCAAAATTAAAAGAAAATATCGTTACTGTAATGTGAATGAGAAACGAAAGAGGAGGAATAGATCTCGAGATTCAGATTTGTAAAATGATTAACTATAATTGAAACAACTACATTATTAAATGCGTATGTCATCAACAAAATATTTAAATAATTATAAACAATGATGTAACCGCTCTGATACCACTTGAAGGTTCCGGGCGCAGTGGAAGAATGGTTGGGAAGGCACCCAATTTTGATTTTCACCATGACCAGTGATTATTCTAGGATCAATACGATGATGAACTCCAATCTCTACGGAATATAATAACATATTTAGATAAAGAATAAAGAGGCCCAAAACCTTTAGAGAGGATCTTGCACATCATGTTTATAAATAATTTAATTAATTTCATAAAGAAAAATAATACCTGGATCTTTGGTATTTTTCTTTGTTGATGATGTTGATCATCTGGAATGACCCTTCTAGATTATCTCGTGGTTCTTGTAAGGATCCAAACTAGAATCCCTCTAGCGATGATCCACACGTGCTCTGATGGCCTCCGATCGACACTGCTCATTCTTCGGGTTTTAGCATGGTGAATCGAGTGTCTTGTGTCAGTCGTTCTTGATCGCCTTTTCTTCAGCCTTGAAGAACGTCTCTCATTCTTAATAGGGTAGAGAAGAGGATTCAAGAGAGAAATTTTTTGGCTCAATAATTCTCAATTCACCAGGCGTGTGGTGTGGTGTATGGCACAATAGGCATACTTGCCTATTTATATGCATAGAATTTCAGTTACAATATTTAATTGCATAGAAACAATTAAATACATTCACGAACTTAGAGAAAACCCATGAATTTAATAATAATACCGCATCATTATTTATGGTGCACCATCTTGCGCAAAACTGAATTATAAATAAAATTATGCATCACAAAATAATAGCAGCGTTATTTTAATTTGTGCCAACTAGTCAAATAATTATTTTCCATATTTCAAATAATTATTTTACTACCAGACAGACCTTGGTCCGTTCGAACTTCACTTCCATTTATTGAACACACAAATAAATAAATAAATAATTTATTCTCTTAAATAAATATTTTATTTAAAAACTATTAAATTAATATTTATTAAATGTTCAATAAAATAAATAAATATATTTTATTTAATTTATGAGATCATTTTAACTTGAATAAAATTATTCCATGGTCCTGAGAATAATATTTATTTCATTAATTAAATTTAAATAGAATTTAACCGAGACCACCAAAACCACTTAGTGTGTGACCCTCTAGGATTCTTTCTCATTGGCATTAGGCGGGCTTGCCTAAAGTCTAAGAGTACTGTCAAGAAATGGGTCAACGCACCCAAGATAAAGAACATAAAGTCGAAACAATGACATTCACATACGAATTCTCACTGTGTAATATAATCTATTTGTCACAATATCTCATCAAGCAGGTTTCATGACTATGTCAACTTTTATGCTTGATACGTCGTTATTTGACTACCTGAAATAAACTCATCGTTACACCATGGCCATGTAATTTTGCACGACGGTTTTATTTCAATCAAAGGGCCAATATATCAACTTCCATAAATATAAGGGACAAATCCTTCCTTGACTTATCCATTAATAACATTCCACTCATGATGCACCCAACTTACCCTACTTCCTGCCAATTGTTTGTGTGACAGTTTTCGTCAGTAAATCAAAGTGCATAAGTATTGACACATATTAATGATAATCTTAAAGTCTATGGAGCATTACACATGCTCACAGATAGAAATTGTAATACCTCAAGCTTCCACGGTATGCTTATCTTTGAATAATACAATAGCATATGTTGTACGCAACTTTGAGTTCTAACACACCACAACCAATCAAACTAGTCGTTATGAATAGTAATTCCCAATTTTTTAAATTATATAAATTTTATCTTTTAAAATGGACTTCATTTTTGGATTCGGAATATTGAAATTATCTTAGGGTGAATTTTTGGTATTTTTATGAAAACTTTCAATTTTTGATGAATAGTGAAAAACACTGAGTTATAGTTTAAAACCGAATTTTTATTTAAATAATTATTTATTTTATTTAAATTTATTTTAGGTCAAAATAGATACATAATACCTATATAATTTCAATGTAATTAATTAGAGATAGTTTATAATAATCATAGATATATAAAAAAAATTAATGAACTTTTCCCCGTCTTTTACCCACCTCCTAGGAGAATTTGCAAATTCACATAAAACTTAATTTTACCGCTTCTGTGAGTGGAATTTTGAAAATCCAAGAGACATGGTTGATATAAAAGATTAAAATTTGGTTCTATAAGATAAAAATAATTTTTGGTGAATAGTAACTTTTTACTTTTATTTACCACGGTTAAAAGTAAATAGGGTAATTAAGGGTAAAAATGATATTATTATTACCCTAACACATGTCCTAATTCTATTGTATAAGTATAGTTCGACCAAAAAAACCTTATAAATAAAATATGAACCTCTTTTCTCCACTTGGATTAGATTAGGACATTTATTATTATTTAATTCAAAGAAGAGTTAAAAGAGTTAAAATCAAAGTTTAATAACTAAAACATATTTAATATAGGGATAAACATAAGATAAATTCGACTATAATTATTCATTAGAAATATAAAAATATTTCCTACATAATGGTATTTTATTTATATTTTTTAGACATTAAATAATTTAATTTATTTATGAAACAATGATGATGCAGTAATTGCCTAATTAATGAAATATTAAAATAATTGATATTATAAATATCCAAATAAATATAATTTGAGACTTTTTATAAATTACACTAATTTTATAGATTAATATGAAATATTATAGTTGGTTAGATGAATTTTCTTCGAAGCAATAATGTTTTTATGAATTTAGAAAAAACAAAATACCAAATAGTGTCAAAATTGACATAAAAGAGTTTTTAAAACAAATATTATATTATTAATTGATATTATATTCCTAAAAATATAAGTATTGGCCAAAACACTTATATAATTATAGTTGTATCATTAATGAACCACTTGGTGTTCTTTTGGAAGTATATAGTAAGTTTATTAACCATATAATATAAAAATACAAAGAGACGTGGTAAATGTCAAACTATTTAACTAAGAGTTAAATCTAAAAGATAAAGTTAATATTGTGACCCAAACCAGTCTAAAACCTATTGGTTGAGTGTTTTTCGACCCATACCCACCTTATACTTTAAATAATTTATTTTGGATCCATAGAAACCGAAAATTATTTTATTATAAAATAATATTTCTAGCTTTTCCTAAGGTTCCCCTCACCCCTCTTATAAAAGGGCACTCCCCCTTCTCTCTAATTCACACCTTAAAACCCATTTGACTTGGCCATACTCTGACCAAATACCCTCTAAACTGTCCTCCCTTAATCATAGAGGCCTTCCTTTAGTCATAAATCAAACTTAAGGAGTCCTTTTGATCTAATCAAAAGGAAGAACACGAAGAAGAGGTAAATATCTCACCACCTCTTTCAAGTTCCTTTCTTCTTCCACTTCCTTTCTCTTTGTTGTTTCCATTATAAAATAATAACTCCAGTATCTTCTATATACCATTATTTTATTATAAATATGGTACAACCAAATTCAGTATTCTATCCATCCTTTGAATGACATGTCACCATACGCGCATACGCAGGGCTTACCGTCTCCACGTCGTGGTGTAATTGTTATTCAATACATTATTATTTGTATGGGTATAATAATGATGTGTAATTGAGGTAAATAATAAATATAAAATGATGATGATTCATTATATATGATATACCATCCAATTATATATTATTTTAATTACAAAAGAAAGATATTGTCACTCGTGCGTACGTACGGATTACCGTTTCCACGAATGCGATCAGATTCATTCCCCATCGTATGCATTTAAGACTAATTTTTATTAGATGATTAAAAATAATGTTTAAAGACTTGATATAATTCTAGATATGAATAAGATTCATCCCATACATAACAAATATGACTCACATAATAAAGAATATAAAGGAAAACGAATCTGTTAACACCCGAAACAACAATAATACTAAGATATTATTAACAAAGCAATGTTAAAATATCATATATGATATCATATTAATGTATATGATTCTTGTATAATTTAATAACAATTATTTCACCATTATACAGGAGGTTAATCTACCCTCGACCAAGGAAAAGTACAAGGTAAGGGTTAATTTCACAATCTCTTCATTATTCGAGGTTGTTTATATGTAATTATCTACTGGGACCTCTTTATCATCCACATCCATGTTTCTTAAAAATGTATTTCCAAACATTCATATTATTTTATAGACTATAGGTTAAATTCATTTATACCCTTGTTTGAATTTTTATAAGATTTTTATAAAGGAATATTTCTGTTGTTTTCCAAACAAGGTCCTTTTTAACCTTTTTGACAAGATTAAGGTAAGAATATCTTTTTTAACTTATACGGCGGGTGCGGATATTTTTCTCCGTTATAAAATCGTAGAATCTTCCCTTACAATCATGTAAGAATATTTTCAAAGTAAATGTTTTATTTTATAATTATGTGACTTTTAATTGATTTCAAAAAAGATATATTTATCTCAAATAGTTTTGATTTCATCTATGTCAACATCCTTTGATGGATTTTAAGATTATTTGAAGTTGATTTATTATGATACAAAACTTCTATATTGTATTGAAGGTTTTGTGATATGTTTGACTGTGGATGTGTTATTTTTATACCATTCATGGTTTATGGATAAAGTTTTGACATTTCGTATGCTAGTTTTAATATGAATGTTTATGTTATGTTTAAACCTTTTCATATGACGAATGTATTGGACTTAGTATGTGACAGGTGGAGCCCACTTTAGCTCTTAGATGCATCGGTAGGTCTCATGAGACAAACTAGTGTCATGGAACAAGGTCTTGACAAAATCTTATTTTTAGTCTTGGCACAAGTCCTTGACTATGCAGTTATGATAGTCTAGCATTATGCATTCCATCATTATGAAAGTTGTTATTGATATTGCATGTGATTATTCGACTAGTAGAATATCAATGTGAATAAGTAAATGGAATTATTTAATTTTATTTTTTCCATGTTATGCTGAATTTCAAGTTTAAAAGGCTTTTGTTTTAGTTATACATTGCCTTAAATGTTTATGCTTATTTATGAAAGTTTCTGCTATATTTTTATCCTTACTGAGCATCTGAGCTCACCCCTTTCTATGTTTTATTTTTCTCAGGATGTGAAGAAGTATTTTATAACTGACCTGCAGGGATTTTCTGAGGGGATATGAGTGTGGACTATGGAGACTATGTTGTTATAGTTTTTCACTTTATGGTATAATTTAAGACTTATGAATGTATCTAGTGTTTCCAAGGCTACTAAACTAATCGGCCTCTCGAGACTTGATCATTTGTGATCATTCCATTGTTATATAATAATGCACCAACTCTGGGTAACTGGGGTCGGGGCGTTATAGTTGGTATCAGAGGAAGTTTAGTACAAACCATGGAAGCTAGATTTAGATAAACTCTAATTAGAGCACATATCTCTAAGATATACATTGAAGATTAGTATAGAAGAACTTCCTAGAATTCTGGTATTGTAGAGACTTTTTTAGTTTTCCAAGAAATACATACATGCCTGGATATGAGCAAGTAGAGTCAGCTCTGACACAGATGTACCTAGGGGTAAACCCCAAAAACGTCGCTTTGAGCTAGACTCGAATGAGAACTGATGCACGACAATGGGCATTGTTGCACTCTTGGTTACGACACTCCTGGGGGATATGCTTAGGATAATTCTCATTTTATTTACAAACCATTATTAAGGGTTTATGAGTATATACTTCCTCAAAGAAAACCTTTTTTTATGATTATGGATTATATCCATAAACTGTTCAGTTTATGTTAAGTATTTTAAAAGATTGAAATTATGTATTTCGATTCATAAACTGATCTAGTTTATGCCATTTTTTAGAAATGGCACCTAGTGGAAGGAATGGAATGTAACACCCCAAGCTTCCATAGTACGTTTCCCTTTGAATAATGTAATGGCGTGCATTGTACACAACTTCGAGATTTTAACACACCACAACCAATCAAACTAGCCGTTATGAATAGTAATACCTAATTTTTGAAATTTTATAAATTATATCTCTCAAAATGGACTTCATTTTTGGATTCATAATATCGAAATTAGCCTAGGGTAAAATTTTGGTACTTTTCGGATAACTTTCATATTTTGATGAATAGTGAAAATTACTAAATTTTAATTAAAAACAAATTTTTTAATCGAAATAATTAATATTGATAAATTATAAATTTGATAGTTTTAAAATATATTTAGAATATATTTTTACCATTTAATTCAATGTTTGTCATTGGACATAATTTCACAATTAAACCAGACATAAACAAGTGTCAATCTTTTGATAGTTATTATCTCTTAAAAACACGCTTTTTGTTTTAACAACGGGAATTAATTTTAAATTAATTTATGCCACTTTTGTGTTTTGAATTTGGAAAAATGGATTCCATATTTGGAATCAGGGTGTTCAAATTGTGTAAATAGGTAACTTTTAAATTTATACATTTTGAATAATTACTTCGATAAATATTTTATTTACCATGGTTAAAGGGTAAATCCGGTAAATAAGGGTTAAAAAATAAAATTATAATAATACTAAATTACCCTAAAACGTGTCTTAGCCCTATTCGTTGATACATGGCCGACCATGGGCATCTTTGGGTCGATTTTGGGACCTCATGGATCCACTTGTAAGTGATAGGGATACTTTATTTTAATTAAGTTAAAATGAATAAAAAAATGACACAAGCATATATCCTCTAGAAAAACAATTGTTACATAGGGTTATATATCTTGGATTTTAGACTATAAATATTCATTAGAAAGATAAAAATATTTCCTACATAATTATATTTTATTTATAATTTTTAGACATTAAATAATTAAATTTATTTATGCCACAATGATGATGCAGTAATTACCATAATAGTGAAAAATTAAAATAATTGATATTATAAATAACCAAATAAATATAATTTGAGACTTTTTAGGAATTAAACTAATTTTATAGGATAATATGACATGTTAGGATTGATTTACTTAACTTTTTTTGTAACGCCCCGACCCTAGTTACCCAGAGTCGGTGCATTATTACATAACATTGGCATGATCACAAGAAAGATCAAATCTCGAAAGACCGATTGGTTTAGTAGCCTTGGAAACACTAGATATATTCATAAGTTTTACATTACATCGTAAAATGAAAAACTAATACAACAACATAATGTATCCACAATCCACACTATTAACCCCTCATAAAATCCCTGCAGGTCATTCATAACTTACTTCTTCACATCCTGGGAAAAATAAAACATAGAAAAGGGGTGAGCTCAAATGCCCAGTAAGGATAACAATATAGCGGAAACTTTCATAAATAAGAATAAACATTTAAGGCAATGCATTACTAAAACAAAAGCCTTTTAAACTTGAACTTCAACATAGTATGGAAAAAGTAAAAATGAAATAATGTCATTTACTTATTCACATGGATATTCTACTAATCGAATAATCACATGCAAAAAATCAATAACCACTTTCATAATGTTGGAATGCATAATGCCAGACTATCATAACCACATAGTCAAGGCCTCATGCCAAGACTACAAATAAGATTTTGTCAAGGCCTTGTGCCAAGACACTAGTTTGTCTCATGAGACCTACCGATGCATCGAGGAGCTATAGCGGGCTCCACCTGTCACTTATTAAGTCCAATGCATTCCCATATGAAAAGGTTTAAACATAACATAAACATTCGTATTAAAACTAGCATACGAAATGTCAATAATTTCACCATAAACTATGAATGGTATAAAAATAGCACATCCACAGTCAAACATATCACAAAACCTTCAATACAATATAGAAGTTTTGTATCATAATAAATCAACTTCAAATAAGCGTAAAATCCGTCAAAGGATGTTGACATAGATGAAATCAAAACACTTTTTAGAGAAATATCTCTTTCTATTTTTTGAAATCATTTAAGAGCCATATAAAATAAAACATTTTCTTGAAAATATTCTTATAATCTTGTAAGGAAAACTTTGAAGATTTTATAACGGCAGAAAATAACCGCACTAGCCGTATAAGTTAAAAAAACATTCTTACCTTAATTCTGTCGAAAAGGTTAAAAAGGATCTTGTTTTGAAAACGACGGAAAGATTCCTTTATAAACCTCTTATAAAAAGTAAAAAAGGGTATAAATGACTTTAACCCATATTCTTGTAAATAATAAATATGTTTTGAAATACATTTCGAAGAAACATGGATGTGGATGATAAAGAAATCCCAGTAGATTATTACGTATAAACAACCTCGGATAATGAAGAGATTGTGAAATAACCCTTACCTTGTACTTTTCCTTGGTTGGGGTAGGTTAACCTCCTGTATAATGGTGAAATAATTGTTATTAAATTATACAAGAATCATATACATTAATATGATATCATATATGATCTTTTAATATTGATTTGATAATAATATCTTAGTATTATCGCCGTTTCAGGTGTTAACTTACTCATTTTCTTTTATATGTTTTGTTACATAAGTTATGTTTGTTGTATCTTATCCATATCCAGAATGATATCAAGTCCTTAAACATCATTTTTAAATCATTAAATGATAATTATACTTGAATGGATACGATGGAGAATGAATCTCATCGCGTTCGTGGAGACGGTAGTCCGTACGTACGCACGAGCGACAATATCATTATTTTGATATTAAAATAATATATAAATGGATGGTATATCATATATACAGAATTATTAACATGTTATATTTATTATTTACATGAGTTACACATCATTATTATACCCATCCAAATAATATTATATTGAATAACAATTACACCACGACGTGGAGACGGTAAGCCGTACGTACGCACGTATGGTGACATGTTATTCAAAGGGTGGATAGAATACTGAATATGGTTATACCATATTTATAATAACATCACATTATATGTGATATACTGGAGTTATTATTTTAGAATGGTAAGAACAAAGGAAGAAGAAGTGGAAGAAGAAATGAACTTAGAAAAGGGTGGTGAAATCATTACCTCTTCTTCGGGTTCTTCCTTTTGATTTGATCAAAAGGGCTCCATAGGTTGGCTTTATGATCAAACTAAGGCCTCTAGGTTGTAGTGAGGGATGTTGGGAGAGTATTTGGGCAGAGTTTGGCCGAACCAAAAGGCTTTAGAGGTGTGAAGAAATGATAAGGAGGAGTGCCTTTTTATAAGAGGGGTGAGGGGCACCTTTGGAAAAGCTAGAAATATTAATTTATAATAAATTCATATTCGGTTTCTAATGGCTCAAAAGTTGACTATTCAAAGGTTAAGGTGGGGATGGGTCGAAGACAACTCAACCAATAGAATTTAGACAGGTTTGGGTACTTATATTAACCTTATCTTTAAGTATTAACTCTAAGTTAATTAGTTTCACTTTTACAATGTCTCTTTGTATTTTTATATAATATGGTTAATAAACTTACTATATACATCCAAGAGACCCCCATCTGGTCCATTAATGATGAACCTATCATGATATAAGTCTCTTGGCCGAACCTTAGATTTTTAGGAATTTAATATCAATTAATAATATAATATTTGTTTTAAGAACTCTTTTATGTCAATTTTGACACTATTCAATAGTTGATTTTTGTGAAACTCCTAACAGATTGATTACTTCGAACAAAGTCAATTAAATCAATCCTAATATATCATATTATCATAGAAAATTAGTTTAATTCATTAAAAGTTTCATATTATAATTATTTGGGTATTTATAAGATCAATTATTTTAATTTTTCACTATTTTAGTAATTACTGCATCATCATTGTGTCATAAATAAAATAAATTATTTAATGTCTAAAAATTATAAATAAAATATAATTATGTAGTAAATCTTTTTATCTTTCTAATGAATATTTATAATCGAAAATCCAACATGTATAACCCTATGTAAAAATTGTTCTTCTAAAAGATGTAAGCTTATGCCATTTTTATTTTTATTTTAACTTTATTAATATAATGTGTCCCTACCACATACAAGTGGCTCCAAGGGGTCCCCAAATTGACCCAAGGATGCTCATGGTCGGGTATGTGTCCACCAATAAGGTTAGGACACGTTTTAGTGTAATTTTGTATTATTATAATATTATTTTTTAACCCTTATTTACCGGATTTATCCTTTAACCACGGTAAATAAAATATTTACCGCAGTAATTATTCAAAATGTCTAAAAATAAAATTTACCTATTTACACAATTTGGACATCCTGATTCCAAATATGGAATCCATTTTTCTAAATTCAAAACACAGAAGTGGCAGAAATTAATTTAAAATTAATTCCCGCTGTCAAAACAAAAAGCGTGTTTTTAAGAGGTAATAACTATCAAAAGATTGACACTTGTTTATGTTCGGTTTAATTGTAAAATTATGTCCAATGACCAACATTATATTAAATGGTAAAAATATATTCTAAATATACTTTAAAACCACTCAAATTCACAATTTATCACTATTAATTATTTTGATTAAAAAAGTTGTTTTTAATTAAAATTTAGTAATTTTCACTATTCATCAAAATATGAAAGTTATCCGAAATGTACCAAAATTTCACCCTAGGCTAATTTTGATATTCCAAATCCAAAAATGAAGTCCATTTTGAAATATAGAATATATATGATTTCAAAAAGTAGTTATTACTATTCATAACGGCTAGTTTAATTGGTTGTTAGAACTCGGTGTTGCGTACAACACACGCTATCACATTATTCAAAGAGAAGCGTACCGTAGAAGCTTGGGATGTTTCATTTTAAATTTTTGATGTCCCCATTTAGTCAAAAAGTTTAAAATATAGTATTTAAAAATGGTTCACTATTAAATTTGATAAAAGTGCAATACTGAAAATGAATTTGTTCTTGCATTATATCTAAGAAACTCATAATATGGATTCTAAAATTATAAGGATTATATAAACATTAAAATTTATCTAATACTATTCATAACCTCTTTTGAACGGCTTGTTTGGTAAGTCATGGTGTGCTTGAACTTGGTGTTGCATGTAGTTATAGTTATTGAATTATTTTGAAGAAATAACACACTATAAAATCTTGGGGTGTTACATTCTCCCCTCCTTCAATAAATTGCGTCCTCGCAATTTGAAATTGTTCTTCGAAAATAAAAGGTTGAAAATAAAAAATATATTTGTGGGAAAACCCACATCGGAAATTGGGTTACTAAAATTTAGTCTTAATATGAGGAAAAGAGAAATGAAAGGGTCACCACCAAATTATGATCTCGATTAGGAGAACATTGGTGGCAATTAGAGACATATAATTGGAGGAAAAACGTAAATATTTATAGGTAGTGATTGAGGTCATCAATCACAAACAAGTGTAAAATTGAGGTCCTTAAATTCATCAATCTATGATGATTTGAAATACCATAAGTTCAACAAAACATAGGGTATTAGGATAACACATTTTTGACGTTTCAAAATATCTTAGTTGAAATCCCACATCGAAAAATGAATTAATGAGGCCTCTATTTAAAATAAAGAGTCGAAAGTATGAAGATTACCGAAAATAACACATACTAGGGTTCCATGTAGGAAAATATGGATATGGAAGAGAAATCTAACCATCAATTATCTGATGGAGAGTGGTAGAGAACATGGCTATGAAAAGGCCAACAATCCCAAAGCCATAAATTAGTGATGATTTAAGGTACCATCTAGGAAAACATTTTTGGTCTAAGTTGCTTTTCTTAATATTGAGAAATTTATTTATGACATTGGCTAAGATCATAAGGAGATATACTTACTTTATAATTAGAGTTTTATCCATTAATAAATTTCTACCACAAACTCATCTTTCACTCTAAAAGATAATAGAATGTAAAAAAAATTCTATTTACACTATTCGTATAGGGTTCCAAAATAAACGAATTTATAATTCATCTACAAGATCATTTAATAAAAACTACATTATTTAATCCAGGACATCTCGTGGGCCAGTGGTAGGTGATACACCCTTGTCGCCCTTCAGTTGTGGGTTCAAGTCTCGCAGCCTTGCCGGACGTGACGGGTTGCCGCCCGACCTCCGGGTTGTCCTTTTATGGCAATCCAAAATAATCCAAACTAGAACTATCCAAAATACTTATGTCCAAACTCACAGTATAACATTTATAAGGAAGGTAAACATAATATAGATCCTTTTTACCCCGTAATATCATATGAATACCTTCATCATGTATTACCATATTCCTTGTTGATTACATTCATGCTCCCTTATTCCATATAGAATGCTGGATATACTTCATTAATCCAAAAATGTTTTAAACCCCAACAATGATGGAATATACAAATAATTAATCAGTTCCAAGGTAGTCAAGAATATCCAATATAATTTATCCAAAATCACTACCTCAGTATCAGAACTATATTATGATTTATCATTCTCTCAACCATATATTTTCCAAAAATTTATCCTGCTATTGAGTCACTTTTCTTTGTTCCACACAATCTCAAGTCCTTAATGAAATAGTACTGCAGTACAATCCTTATATACTCCATAATTATTATAACAAGTACATTGTTGATACAACTCTCAATTGACATAATCAACATAAGAACTCTAATCATTCCTCTTCATCTGTGGTAGTATCATAACTTGATTATTATCCAATAACATCATTTGCGGCATAGTCTGATGACTGAGACATAGGTTCGCGTAGTGTCCAAACTCCTTGCAAATGAAGCATTGTACATTTGAAACCATTTTCTTACCCTTGCACTCACGTACTTTGTGCCCTTTTCCTCCACACTTATAACAAACTCCCATTCCTTTCAGGCAAGTTCCAGGGTGTTTCTTTCCACAGTTACCACATATGGGAAAATTCTTCTTTTCCCTCTTCCCTTTATCCATCTTTCTCTCTTCCATCCTTTTCTTCTCTTGCTTCCCTTCAAAGCCATAGGACTCAGTAAACTCTTTACTTATCTTATCAACACATGATGTTATTTCTTCATATGATGATAATACATGGGAGACTATTTCTCTTATAAATTCTAGCTTAAGACTATGAAAGATATGATCCTTCCTTCTCTTTGGATCATGTGCATTTCTGGAGTTCTCATTCCTTCTACTGGTCGCCATTTCTAAACAATGGCATACACTAGATCAGTTTATGAATCAAAATACATAATCCCATACTTATAAAACACTTAACATAAATTGAACTATTTATGGATATAATCCATAATCATAAAAATGTTTTCTTTGAGGAAGTATATACTCATAAACCCTTCATAATGATTTGTAAAGAAAATGAGAGTTATCCTAAGCATATCCCCCGGGAGTGTCGTAACCAAGAGTGCAGCAAGGCCCGTTGTCGTGCACCAGTTCCCGTTCGAGTCTAGCTCAAAGCGGTGTTTTCGGGTTTTACCCCTAGGTACATCTGTGCCAGAGCCGCCTCTACCTGCTCGTATCCAGACAGGGATGTATTGCTCGGAAAACTCACAAAATCTCTACAATACCAAAATTATAGGAAGTTCTTCTATACTAATCCTCAAAGTTCATCTTAGGTCTACGTGCTCTAATCAGAGTTTATCTAAATCTAGCTTCCAAGGTTTGTACTAAACTTCCTCTGATACCAACTGTAACGCCCCGACCCCAGCAACCCAGAGTCGGTGCATTACTTCGTAACATTGGCATGATCACAAGAAAGATCAAATCTCGAAAGACCGATTGGTTTAGTAGCCTTGGAAACACTAGATATATTCATAAGTTTTACATTACATCGTAAAATGAAAAACTAATACAACAATATAATGTATCCACAATACACACTATTAACCCCTCATAAAATCCCTGCAGGTCATTCATAACTTACTTCTTCACATCCTGGGAAAAATAAAACATAGAAAAGGGGTGAGCTCAAATGCCCAGTAAGGATAACAATATAGCGGAAACTTTCATAAATAAGAATAAACATTTAAGGAAATGCATTACTAAAACAAAAGCCTTTTAAACTTGAACTTCAACATAGTATGGAAAAAGTAAAAATGAAATAATGCCATTTACTTATTCACATGGATATTCTACTAATCGAATAATCACATGCAAAAAATCAATAACCACTTTCATAATGTTGGAATGCATAATGCCAGACTATCATAACCACATAGTCAAGGCCTCGTGCCAAGACTACAAATAAGATTTTGTCAAGGCCTTGTGCCAAGACACTAGTTTGTCTCATGAGACCTACCGATGCATCGAGGAGCTATAGCGGGCTCCACCCGTCACTTATTAAGTCCAATGCATTCCCATATGAAAAGGTTTAAACATAACATAAACATTCGTATTAAAACTAGCATACGAAATGTCAATAATTTCACCATAAACTATGAATGGTATAAAAATAGCACATCCACAGTCAAACATATCACAAAACATTCAATACAATATAGAAGTTTTGTATCATAATAAATCAACTTCAAATAAGCGTAAAATCCGTCAAAGGATGTTGACATAGATGAAATCAAAACACTTTTTAGAGAAATATCTCTTTCTATTTTTTGAAATCATTTAAGAGCCATATAAAATAAAACATTTTCTTGAAAATATTCTTATAATCTTGTAAGGAAAACTTTGAAGATTTTATAACGGCAGAAAATAACCGCACTAGCCGTATAAGTTAAAAAAACATTCTTACCTTAATTCTGTCGAAAAGGTTAAAAAGGACCTTGTTTTGAAAACGACGGAAAGATTCCTTTATAAACCTCTTATAAAAAGTCAAAAAGGGTATAAATGAATTTAACCCATATTCTTGTAAATAATAAATATGTTTTGAAATACATTTCGAAGAAACATGGATGTGGATGATAAAGAAATCCCAGTAGATTATTACGTATAAATAACCTCGGATAATGAAGAGATTGTGAAATAACCCTTACCTTGTACTTTTCCTTGGTTGGGGTAGGTTAACCTCCTGTATAATGGTGAAATAATTGTTATTAAATTATACAAGAATCATATACATTAATATGATATCATATATGATCTTTTAATATTGATTTGATAATAATATCTTAGTATTATCGCCGTTTCAGGTGTTAACTTACTCATTTTCTTTTATATGTTTTGTTACATAAGTCATGTTTGTTGTATCTTATCCATATCCAGAATGATATCAAGTCCTTAAACATCATTTTTAAATCATTAAATGATAATTATACTTGAATGGATACGATGGAGAATGAATCTCATCGCGTTCGTGGAGACGGTAGTCCGTACGTACGCACGAGCGACAATATCATTATTTTGATATTAAAATAATATATAAATGGATGGTATATCATATATACAGAATTATTAACATGTTATATTTATTATTTACATGAGTTACACATCATTATTATACCCATCCAAATAATATTATATTGAATAACAATTACACCACGACGTGGAGACGGTAAGCCGTACGTACGCACGTATGGTGACATGTTATTCAAAGGGTGGATAGAATACTGAATATGGTTATACCATATTTATAATAACATCACATTATATGTGATATACTGGAGTTATTATTTTAGAATGGTAAGAACAAAGGAAGAAGAAGTGGAAGAAGAAATGAACTTAGAAAAGGGTGGTGAAATCATTACCTCTTCTTCGGGTTCTTCCTTTTGATTTGATCAAAAGGGATCCATAGGTTGGCTTTCTGATCAAACTAAGGCCTCTAGGTTGTAGTGAGGGATGTTGGGAGAGTATTTGGGCAGAGTTTGGCCGAACCAAAAGGCTTTAGAGGTGTGAAGAAATAAGAAGTAAGAGTGCCTTTTTATAAGAGGGGTGAGGGGCACCTTTGGAAAAGCTAGAAATATTAATTTATAATAAATTCATATTCGGTTTCTAATGGCTCCAAAGTTGACTATTCAAAGGTTAAGGTGGGGATGGGTCGAAGACAACTCAACCAATAGAATTTAGACAGGTTTTGGTACTTATATTAACCTTATCTTTAAGTATTAACTCTAAGTTAATTAGTTTCACTTTTACAATGTCTCTTTGTATTTTTATATAATATGGTTAATAAACTTACTATATACATCCAAGAGACCCCCATCTGGTCCATTAATGATGAACCTATCATGATATAAGTCTCTTGGCCGAACCTTAGATTTTTAGGAATTTAATATCAATTAATAATATAATATTTGTTTTAAGAACTCTTTTATGTCAATTTTGACACTATTCAATAGTTGATTTTTGTGAAACTCCTAACAGATTGATTACTTCTAAAAAAGTCAATTAAATCAATCCTAATATATCATATTATCATAGAAAATTAGTTTAATTCATTAAAAGTTTCATATTATAATTATTTGGGTATTTATAAGATCAATTATTTTAATTTTTCACTATTTTAGTAATTACTGCATCATCATTGTGTCATAAATAAAATAAATTATTTAATTTCTAAAAATTATAAATAAAATATAATTATGTAGGAAATCTTTTTATCTTTCTAATTAATATTTATAATCGAAAATCCAACATGTATAACCCTATGTAAAAATTGTTCTTCTAAAAGATGTAAGCTTATGCCATTTTTATTTTTATTTTAACTTTATTAATATAATGTGTCCCTACCACATACAAGTGGCTCCAAGGGGTCCCCAAATTGACCCAAGGATGCTCATGGTCGGGTATGTGTCCAACAATAAGGTTAGGACACGTTTTAGTGTAATTTTGTATTATTATAATATTATTTTTTAACCCTTATTTACCGGATTTATCCTTTAACCACGGTAAATAAAATATTTACCTCAGTAATTATTCAAAATGTCTAAAAATAAAATTTACCTATTTACACAATTTGGACATCCTGATTCCAAATATGGAATCCATTTTTCTAAATTCAAAACACAGAAGTGGCAGAAATTAATTTAAAATTAATTCCCGCTGTCAAAACAAAAAGCGTGTTTTTAAGAGGTAATAACTATCAAAAGATTGACACTTGTTTATGTTCGGTTTAATTGTAAAATTATGTCCAATGACCAACATTATATTAAATGGTAAAAATATATTCTAAATATACTTTAAAACCACTCAAATTCACAATTTATCACTATTAATTATTTTGATTAAAAAAGTTGTTTTTAATTAAAATTTAGTAATTTTCACTATTCATCAAAATATGAAAGTTATCCGAAATGTACCAAAATTTCACCCTAGGCTAATTTTGATATTCCAAATCCAAAAATGAAGTCCATTTTGAAATATAGAATATATATGATTTCAAAAAGTAGTTATTACTATTCATAACGGCTAGTTTAATTGGTTGTTAGAACTCGGTGTTGCGTACAACACACGCTATCACATTATTCAAAGAGAAGCGTACCGTAGAAGCTTGGGATGTTTCATTTTAAATTTTTGATGTCCCCATTTAGTCAAAAAGTTTAAAATATAGTATTTAAAAATGGTTCACTATTAAAGTTGATAAAAGTGCAATACTGAAAATGAATTTGTTCTTGCATTATATCTAAGAAACTCATAATATGGATTCTAAAATTATAAGGATTATATAAACATTAAAATTTATCTAATACTATTCATAACCTCTTTTGAACGGCTTGTTTGGTAAGTCATGGTGTGATTGAACTTGGTGTTGCATGTAGTGATAGTTATTGAATTATTTTGAAGAAATAACACACTATAAAATCTTGGGGTGTTACATTTTTAGAAGTAATCATTCTGTTATAATTTTTACAAAAATCAATTGTTGAATAGTGTCAAAATTGACATAAAAGAGTTTTTAAAACAAATATTATATTATTAATTGATATTAAATTCCTAAAAATCTAAGTTTCGGCCAAGAGACTTATATAATGATAGGTGTATCATTAAAGGACCACTTGGGGGGTCGCTTGTATGTATATAGTAAGTTCATTAACCATATAATATAGAAATACAAAGAGACATTGTAAAAGTGAAACTAATTAACTAAGAGTTAATACTTAATGATAAGGTTAATATAATGACCCAATCCTGTCTAAATTCTATTGGTTGAGTGGATTTAGACCTATCCCCACCTTAAACTTTAAATAATCAACTTTGGAGCCATTAGAAACCGAATATGAATTTATTATAAATTAATATTTCTAGCTTTTCCAAAGGTGCCCCTCACCCCTCTTATACAAGGGAACTCCTCCTTATCATTTCTTCACACCTTCAAAGCCTTTTTATTCAGCCAACCCCTGCCCAAATACTCTCTCAACTTCCCTCACTACAACCTTGAGGCCTTGGTTTGATCAGAAATCCATCCTAAGGATCCCTTTTGATCAAATCAAAAGGAAGAACCTGAAGAAGAGGTAATGTTTTCACCACCCCTTTTCAAGTTCCTTTCTTCTTCCACTTCTTCTTCTTTTTTTATTCCCATTCTAAAATAATAAATCCAGTATCTCCTATATACCATAATATTATTATAAATACGGTACAACCATATTCAGTATTCTATCCACCCTTTGAATAACATGTCACCATACGTGCGTACGTACGGCTTACCGTCTCCACGTCGTGGTGTAATTGTTATTCAATATATTATTATTTGGATGGGTATAATAATAATGTATAATTCATGTAAACAATAAATATAACATGATAATTATTCTGTATATATAATATACCATCCAAGTATATATTATTTTAATATCAAAAAAATGATATTGTCGCTCGTGCTTACGTACGGACTACCGTCTCCACGAACGCGATGAGATTCATTCTCCATCATATCCATTCAAGTATAATTATCATTTGATGATTTAAAAATAATTTTTAAGAACTTTATATCATTCTGGATATGAATAAGATACAACCTGTCCATGACAAACATGGCTTACGTAACAAAACATATAAAAGAAAACGAGTAAGTTAACACCCGAAACGACGATAATTCTAAGATATTATTAACAAAGCATTGTTAAAAGATCATATATGATATCATATTAATGTATATAATTCATGAATAATTTAATAACAATTATTTAAACATTATACAGGAGGTTAACCTACCCCCAACCAAGGAAAAGTACAAGGTAAGGGATTTTCTTATCTCACTTTCAATTCCGTGAGATTTCCATTGTTCGCCACTAAATTATTGAAAGTGGTGTATTGTGTACTGCCATTTGATATATATTATCATGATTCTCTTTATATTCATGTTATTCTGTAAATCATTTGGTGGTTATTAACTTTTTTCCACACGACTCAGTTGATTACAACGTGGTAAGGGGTGTCTTATCTCACTTTTAATTCCGTGAGAATTCCATTGTTCACCACTTATTTATTGCATGTGGTGTGTGTAATGCCCATGATTGTATTCATTGTGTAATATACTTTAATTTATGGATATTTACATCATCATGGTATGATAATTCTTTCATGGGTGTATGTTTCGTAAGTTACCTAATCGATAAGGGAATTTGAAATTTCAATTTCCACTCATTTGGCTTTACGCATATTTCATTGATTATATTACTCCAAGATTATGTGTGGAATCACTATTCATTTGATTATGTAATAATTTCCACTCCCCTTCCTGTGTATATAATTTTGATACACATAATCACTCCATTGATAATTTCTCAAGTCATCGATATGAATTTGATAAGAGTAATTTTAACTCATTCTCCATTTGTTGAGTTAAACCTCCAATTCATTGGTGTTGTTTTTACAAGATTATGTGTGAATGTTCTTTGATTTTTTTACACTAGATATCCAATCATATTTAGTGTATTTATATTTTTCACACATAACTATGTTGTTGATTTATCCTTAACCTAAGGATACAGCTTTTATAAGAGATTTCATCTCAATTTACATTCCATTGAGACTTATTCGTTGTTATAAACCAAATCAATTTTATGTGGTGTATATAATGTACTTTGACATAGTATATCATGAATTCATTTATTCTCATGATATTAAAATGTTTTGATTACCTCAATTATTTGTATTCAAGTGTCTCTCTTTTGGTTAGAAACTCTAACTAAAATACCATTTTTAAATGTTTTAAAGACTTATTCTTCTAAATCTTTCTCATTAATGTCCATGTTTTAAAAAATGGTTTTAAGGATTTATTTATATGGACATTAAAGTTTTAAAATTAAAACTCTTTTTAAAAAGTTTCAAAGTGGTATGGGATACTTTGATTCAAAAATCTATTTTTAAATAGCTTCTTGACAAATAGTGTGACTTTTAAATGATTTCAAGAAAAAGGGGGATATTTCTCTCAAATAGTTTTGATGATTATTTTCATCTATGTCAACATCCTTCATTATTATTGATTGAGGTTAATGTGATACAATACAATCTTCCATATTGTATCGAATTAGTTATGTTTGACTGTGGATGTGCTATTTTTATACCATTCATGGTTTGTGGTTAAAGTATTGACATTTCGTATGATAGTTTTAATACGAATGTTTATGTTATGTTTAAACCTGTTCATATGAGGAATGCATTGGACTTAATAAGTGACGGGTGCAGCCCGCTATAGCTCCTCGATGCATCGGTAGGTCTCATGAGACAAACTAGTGTCTTGGCACAAGGCCTTGGCAAAATCTTATTTGTAGTCTTGGCACGAGGCCTTGGCTATGTGGTTATGATAGTCTGGCATTATGCATTCCATCATTATGAAAGTGGTTATTGATATTGCATGTAATTGTTCGACTAGTAGAATATCCATGTGAATAAGTAAATGGCATTATTTCATTTTATCTTTGCCATATTATGCTGAAGTTCAAGTTTAAAAGGTTTTTGTTTTAATTATAAATTTCCTTAAGTGTTTATGCTTATCTATGAAAGATTATGCTATAATGTTATCCTTACTAAGCATCTGAGCTCACCCCTTTCAATGTTTTATTTTTCCCAGGATTGTGAAGAAGTAAATTATAAATGACCAGCAGGGATAGTATGAGTGTGGACTATGGAGACTATGTTGTTGTTGTTTTCAGTTTATGATGTAATGTAAACTTTATTAATGTATCTAGTCATTCCAAGGCTACTAAACTAATCGGTCTTTCGAGACTTGATCTTTCTTGTGATCATGCTAATGTTATGTAATAATGCACCGACTCTGGGTAACTGGGGTCGGGGCGTTACATGGAAACCATATCATTGCACGAACTCCATGTAGGGATTTCCCTCCTACTCAAGATAATTATAGTGGAGATGGTGATACAACTGGTGATGATCAGCTTATCACTATACTGGGACAAATCACTCAGGTTATGAATAATAATATTACCTGTATGGAGCACCCTGGTCCACAATGTGGAGGATCAATGTTAGATCGCTTCATGTGACAACTACCACCAACATTAAATGGGAGTACAAATCCATTAGTAGCTGAGCAATGGATAAATTCCTTAGAGAAAAAATTCCACACCTTGGGGAGTAGTGAAAGGGAAAATGTTGTCATGGAAGTTTACCGCCTCACTGGAGATGTTGATCAATGGTGGTCATTGATTCAAAACACAAAGAAAGATGATGAAGTATCAAATATGGAATGGAGGGAGTTTAAGGATCTTTTCTTAGAAAAATACTTTCTTCGTGACCATCGAGCAGATATGGAAAGACAATTTCTGAGTCTGAGGCAAAAGGAGGATGAGAATGTCTCAAAGTATGAGGCTAACTTTACAAGGTTATCGAGGCATGCTGCAGATTATATATGTAACCCAAGAAGTAATATTGATCATTTCATTGATGGGTTAAATTTTTTTCTTTGTCGATCATTAGTCTCACAATCTTTCTCGTCATACGAAGATATTGTCTCATGTGCTATCAAGATAGAAAAAGAATTCTCTAAGTCTTACGACTTTAAAGAAAAGAAAGAGAAGAAGAGATTTGCTGATCACTCTGGAAATGGAAATAAGTGGAAGAAGGTAAAAGTTGAATATCCATCCTACAGTAAATGTGGGAATAAACACCCCGATACTTTCTTTAAGGGAATGTGAGTCTGTTACAAGTGTGTTGAAAAAGGCCACCAAGCTCGTGATTGAAAGGGGAAGAAAGAAGCTACTGATGTTCAATGCTACAATTGTAGGGAGATGAGACATTATGCAAATGAATGTCCTAAGCGTCAGGAGAACTTACCTCAGAAAAGTCCAAGGGATCAAGGCCAAGCTTATGTTATCTGTTAGGTCGACAAGGCTGAATACCCTGAGAGGGGGGTGAATTAGGGTATGACTAATTTAAAATTAAAGCTCGTTATGGTCTTGTTTCGCTGTTAATCCAAACACTCTTCTCTCTTTTTCCCATTGCACGATATAAACAGAAAGTAAAGCATGCACAGGACACATCAATTTTTACTTGGTTCACCCTCACTGGGCTACGTCCAAGAATCATACACCAGTAATGTGCCGATGTACCAAATCCACTATAAACACGCTGTTGTTTACAAGGTTTGGGATAGATCACTTCTATTCCCAATATCACTGCCTTTACAATGTTTAGGGTCAGCTCATTGCTTTCCCAAGGGTCACTCCCTGTTTCTCTCTCTCTAGCTCACTGTCGTTGGAGAGGATCACCTTCTTTCTCTTTCTTTGTTCACTGATCTGGAAAGGATCCACTCACAGTTTATAGACCTATAGGTCTCTTCATTATCACTAATGAATACATCCTCTGTTATATTTGGATGCTCTATTGAAGCCCAACATTCACCCGTAGATGAATCTCTCTTTGCACCGAGGGTATCGGGCAATCTTCCAGCTTCCACGCGGCCCTGAATCACTGCTGGGGAATCAACCTTACTTGGAACCCTTCCCTAAGCTGGCACGCAAGTCAAAACTGGTGCGCAAGTCCACCTCAACCACTTTCACAACACAAGATTCTTCAACTCCAAACTTGCGCGACGCACACCCTTTTACGCCCAAACCTATTTTAGCGCGCAACCAATAACTTCTGCGCTTCTTCAAGAATTGGCACGCAACTGTGACCAAACTAATTGTATGACACTTCCTTCTTCAAATAAAAACATGTGTGACTCTCTTCCATCCTCTCCCAGACCACCTTGGGCATGCAACAATCACCTAGTGCGCAACCTATACTTTCGCGACCACACACCACTTGCGCGACCACCACACCTGCACGATTGGAGCTCTAATTTTTCTAAGTGTTGAACTCTACACCGAATGAGGAGGGTTCAACCTGTATTTATAGGCATTTGGACACCCTGCACGATGGCGTGAAAGTCTCCCCTCAGCGCGCAAGTCTCTTTGTGCTAGTCCTATAGCCCTTGTCTCTGTCACGCTAGTCACCTATGCGACCTAACCCAAAACTTGCACGACCCTTATCCATTTTCCATATTTGGATGTTATGATATTGAAAAACATATGGCGCTCAAGTTTCCAAGCCTTCAAGTACATGGTGTGAAAGTCCCTTTTCCAAAAACCACTTCTCTTCTTTTTTCGATTTTCAGGCCCAAAAATATGGCAAACATTGGAAAACGGTGCCACCTTATATCTACTCTTTTTGTACCGCCTCCAGACCATCCATTCCTTTGTCGACGTTCTTGAATCAAACATGGATAGTCAACCACAGCCCTTGAACTCGACATGCCACCATGAAATCCCCTTCGTCAACAAATTTGTATGTCATAGTTTTCTTTGTCAACAATCACAACACAAATTTCCACTTTGTCAACAAACACAATCACCTCAAAAATGCTTCAATGATACCTTGAGGGATTTTTTCCCAACACTATCACTACTGCTGAGGTAGAATCCTTGAAAGACGTGGTGGAAGGTAATTTAATGGTTTCCTCAAGTTTAGAAAATGTTTTATTTGATTCTGGATCATCGCATTGTTTCATATCTTCCTAGTTTTCTAAGAAAATTAGATATTTTCGATTTGATTTAACAAGGGAGTTGTCAGTTAAAACTTCTAAGGGAAGTATCATCGCAACAAAGTTTTGTGAATCCGTTCACATTAGAGCTTATAAATGTTCTTTATCTACTGATCTCATCATCATACCCATGATTGAATTTGATATAATCCTCGGTATGGAGTGGCTTTCAGACCATGATGCGAATATCTATTATAAGAAGAAGGAGGTTACGATTTTTGATGATGATGATAAAGAACACCTTATATTTAGAAAAGAATCATCACCACCTAATTCTTATCTAGATCCACCCCTAGTAGCTCAACTAAATTCAATTATTGGGGAGGAAGATAATGAAATAACTGTGAGTGAGGAAAGGAATGTTCAAATAGAGGATGTACCTATTGTGAAAGAATATGTTGATGTGTTTCCAGAAGATTTACTTAGACATACTCCAGAATGAGAAATTGAGTTTTCCATTGATTTAATTTCGGGATAAAGGCCCATATCAAAGACCCCTTATAGAATAGAATTAGTGGAATTAGTGGAACTAAAGCAACAACTAGAGGAATTGAGTAATAATGGATTTATTCACCCTAGTGTTTCTCCATGGGGAGCCCCTGTCTTTTTTGTTAAGAAGAAATATGGATCTATGAGGTTGTGCATCGACTACAGGGAGATCAATTCTATAACAATAAATAACAAGTATCCCCTACCTCGCATTGATGATTTATTTTACCAACTGCATGGAGCTCAATAATTTTCAAAAATTGACCTTCGATCTGGATACCATCAGTTGTGCGTGAATAAGGAAGACATTCCAAAGAAAGTATTTCAAACCAGGTATAGGTATTACGAGTTTATAGTAATTCCTTTTAGATTGACTAATGCGCCCTATGTTTTCATGGATCTAATGAATAGATTTTTCAAGGAATATATTGATGAATTTTTAGTGGTATTTATTGATGATATCTTGGTATACTCTAAAATCTACGAAGATCATGAAAATCATTTGCAAATTATCCTGAAGACTCTGAGAAGACATGAATTATATGGGAAGTTTAGCAAGTGTGAATTATGGATTCAGGAGATTCTTTTCTTGGACATATTGTCTCTAAGGATGGAATCTCCGTTGATCCTTCAAAGACCAAGGCAATCCAAGAATGGCCAGCACCGAAGAGTATAACTGAGGTACTCAGTTTTATTGGTTTAGAAGGTTATTATCGACGTTTCATCTAGAATTTTGCCCGGTTGGCTAACCCATTAACAAAGATAACACGAAAAGGGGTTAAATTTGTTTGGAAAAAAGAGTGTGAAGAATGTTTTGAAGAACTAAAGAGAAGATTAGTCAATGCTCATATATTGACTCTACCATCGGGGAAAGATGGGTTTGTTATTTATAGTGATGCTTCCAAAAAGGAATTGGTTGTGTCCTTATGTAGAATGATAGGGTTATTGCCTATGCATCACGAAAGCTAAAAATTCATGAGAAAAACTATCCTACTCATGATCTTGAATTAGCAGCTATAATATTTTCTTTGAAGATATAAAGACACTATCTATATAGTGAAAAATGTGAGATTTATACTGATCACAAGAGTTTGAATTATATCTTCTCATAGAAAGAACTCAACATGAGGAAAAGGAGATGGCTTGAACTACTCAAGGATTATGATTGCACCATACACTACCACTCGGGGAAGGAAAATAAGGTGGCAGATGCTTTGAGCAGAAAGGATCATGGATTTTTGAACAAGATGAGAGTTGAAAGGGATCCTATTTTCATAGATCTAGTGAAGATAGATATGGGAATTACCATGGAAGGTGAAACATCGATACTTTTTCAAATGGTTGTCAAACCATCTTTAGTAGAAAGGATAAAGAGTTCTCAGACTGGTGATGAAGAATTTCAAAAGAAGATTAAATCTATGAATGATGAGAGATTGAGTGACTTTGTGTATGAATATGGAATTTTGAAATTTGGGAAGAGACTTTGTGTTCCCAATATACCTGATCTAAAAAGGGAATTTTTGGACGATGCTCATAGTTCCAATTTCTCTATACACCCTGGGAGCACCAAAATGTATAGATATTTGAAGGAACATTTTTTGTGGGACAACATGAAGAGAGAGATTTCTGATTTTGTGTCAAGATGTATGGTTTGTCAACAAGTGAAAGCTGGAAGGCAACAGCCTGGAGGAGTCATGCAACCTCTTCCCATACCTGAGTGGAAATGGGATAATATTGCAATGGACTTTGTCGTGGGACTACCAAATACTCTTAGAAGGAATGATGCAATATGGGTCATTATTGATCATCTTACCAAGTCAGCACATTTTCTAACTATAAGATAATATTTACCACTTGAACGTCTGGCAAGACAATATATTAATAAAGTTGTAAGACTTCATGGAGTACCCCTATCGACTTTTTCTGATTGTGATCCCCGTTTTACTTCAAGATTCTGGAAAAGTCTTCAGAAAGCCCTGGATACTAAGCTTCGTTTGAGCACTGCCTACCACCCCCAAACTGATGAACACTCAGAATGGACTATTCAAAACTTAGAAGACATGTTGATATCATGCTCACTTGAATTTCAAGGTATGTGGGATCAATATTTAATTTTTTTAGAATTTTCCTATAATAATAGCTTCCATTCAAGTATTTAGATGGAACCATATGAAGCGTTATACAAAAAGAGATGTCGCACACCAACCTGTTGGGATGATGTTGGTGAAAGAAAACTCCTAGGCCTAGAACTGGTGGTGGAAACGATGGAAAAGGTGAAGGTAATCCAAAACCACATCAAAGCAGCTCAAAGTAGACAGAAGATCTATGCTGATAACCGAAGGAATGATTTGGAATTTCAAGTAGGAGATCATGTTTTCTTGAAGGTATCTCCAGGGAAGGGTGTTATACATTTTGATAAGAAGGGAAAATTGAGTCCCAGGTACATCTGACCTTTCAAAATTCTGGAACTAATTGGGGCTGTAGCTTACCGTTTGGAAATGCCACCAAGTCTCTCCAAAGTTCACGATGTGTTCCACGTATCACTGTTGAGAAAATACATGCCTGACCCAACGCATGTACTCACCTATGAGGAATTAGAACTGGAACTTGATCTATCTTATTGCGAAGAGCCCGTCAGGATTCTTGATACGAGAGAACAAGTATTCAGAAACCGAACGACTCATCTGGTAAAAGTTCTATGGAGAAACCATAAGATGGAAGAGGCAACGTGGGAACCTGAGAAACTTATGATGAAGAACCACATGAGTTTTTTTATGCAGTAATACTCTAGAAATTTTGAGGATGAAATTATTTGAAGGAGGTGAGAATGTAACACCTCAAGCTTCCACGGTACGATTCTCTTTGAATAATACAATAGCGTGTGTTGTATGCAACTTCGAGTTCTAACACACCATAACCAATCAAACTAGCCATTATGAATAGTAATTACCAATTTTTGAAATTATATAAATTTTATCTTTCAAAATAAACTTCATTTTTTGGATTCGGAATATTGAAATTAGCTTAGGTTGATTTTTTGGTATTTTTCTGAAAACTTTCAATTTTTGATGAATAGTGAAAAACACTGAGTTGCAGTTTAAAACTGAATTTTTATTTAAATAATTATTTATTTTATTTTAATTTATTTTAATTAAAAATAGATACATAATACCTATATAAGTTCAATGTAATTAATTAGAGTTAGTTTATAATAATTTTAGATATATAAAAATTTTAATGAACTTTTCACTGTCTTTTACCCACCTCCTGGGAGAATTTGAAAATTCACACAAAACTTAATTTTACCACTTCTGTGACTGGAATTTCAAATATCTAAGAGACACTGTTAATATCAAGGAGTAAATTTTGGCTCAATAAGATAAACACGCATTTTATAATTTGAAAATCGATGATGATTCTTACCTGTTAACATTGATCAACAAAATGCAGTGTGGAGCAATTCCTAAACATACATTTTATACATCAATGTTATGATGTATGGAGTATCAATGTTGCAACTTGCAGAAACTTATATTATATTTCAGGACATTATTTTCAAATAACAACATAAACCCATAATCAATATGCCAACTAAAATGACAAATGGATATCATACGAGTCGTAGTATGACGGAAATCCATTATGTCATAAATCATGTGTTAGGATGAAAAGAGTTTGTTAAGATATAAAAAGGCATACATCAAGCTAAACACATGGTGCATCTAAGTAATTATCCTAACAATTTCTTAGGATATTACATAAATCCCTAAGATAGAAAAGATGTGGTCAAGTGATTGGCTACATTTCTATATGAGGGTACACATCTCTATTAGAGATAATGGGAGTTTAATTGACTTGGACTTAGTCAATGCTCTGGATTCACAAATGGTTGGCATAGGAACAAGTTCCACAAGTACATGTGGGATAGGCATGTTCTAGTGACACATACTACATAGGAAGGATGAAACCATGGTGATGGTTTTAAGTTCACTGCGGCCGGTGATACATTATTCATTGAGAATAATAAATCCTATAAGTAAGAAGTATATGACAATTATCTAAGATTGACAAGATTAATTAAAATTCAATAAAGGATTACATGTATCAAATTTCAAAGGGGCTTGTAAATTGATTAACATGGTGGGTATTCAAATGAAAGGATACATGTATGGTACAAGTCTGGTACCAATAAGACTTGGTTGGTTAAACCAAGTCGGTATGTCTAAATCCTTTAGAATTTTACTTGTCATAGCTAAACTTCTAAGATCATTCTACTGGTCATTGGATGTCAAGATCATATTTCATGGAAGGTGTCTATACGACGCAACCAGAAAGAGATGATGACACCATAAAATTCCAATGAAGGTTGAAAGCTACTGAAATCCAATTCTGGATTAAAGTAAGCAATATGATCTTAGAGCATTCATTTCAAATGAATATTTGCCTTATGTCTACCAAAGACTAGTGGGAGAGCCAATGTTTTCTGAGAGAAATATGTTTGGGAACATATGGAAAACAGATCTTGATCTTACAGTTATATAAGATCAGGATAAAAGTAAATCTTCAGTGATTGACTTAAAGTAACAACCTAAGTTATAGGGAACATGATCTATTGAGGTAGATCTAATGGTTGTTTGGTCCTTGTCTGTAACGTCCCAGTTCCGAAAGCCACCCAGAGGCACCCCGTACCCGGTTGGTCACATGGCCTCAAGCACATTTCCCCAAACTCCAAAGGCAGCCGACAAGCAGCGAGGGCCTTGGGTCTGATAGTGGGGAAACTTTCCCTCATTGGCAGAGTACACAGAGGAAAAAAAATAAACATGCAATAGAGGAAGCAGTAATAACCAACAATATAAACAGCGGAAGACTAAATCAACAAAATGGAGCACATATGTATATATGAAATGATGCACGATACATATCTAGGAAAGAATCCAAAAAAGTCACAATGCTGAAAAACACCACAGTACCAAAACAAGTACAAAAGAAAAGTAAACAGCTCCTCATCATCCCAAGCCAGAGCTTGGTCCCTTGCTCTCTTTCTCCAAGCAATCAAGTACCAGAAGTCGAAGGGCGCTTTCCCTTGTCTATACCTGCAACAACATAGTCTTCTTGGGCCTAAAAACATGGCTCAAACGGGGTGTGAGATAAAATCCCAGTAAGCAACCACTTGAAGATTTGTGCCTAACAGTCAGTGAGTATATGACAGGTAAAAGTACACTAAGAAGTAAAAAACAACAGCAAAGTAGTAGGCAGTAAACAGTAAGCAGTAAAGCAGAATGATACACAACAGTAATCAATCCACAACCAATAACAGCAGTGAAGAAAATAGCTAACAAGCAGGAAAACCCTCTGGGAAGTACTCGCAGCCATTCCATCTGGTCCTATCCAAGAAGTACCACAACCCTCTGGGTAGTGCACTAAACCTAACCCCTCTGGCTTGGTCATACGAATTTATGAGACTCTCTGGGGAAACTAACTCGTTCAATTCCCCTCATAGTCTAGGGTAGTCAGGGACTCTTTGAGAAAGATCACGCGGTCTAACCCTCTTATCCCCAAGGTCTAGAGACTCTCTGAGGAAGTTATCTTGGTCAATTCCTCCTATAGCCTCAGGTATACCACAGACTCTCTAAGGAAGCTCACTCGGTCAATTCCTCCTCTAGCCTGGGAAGGTTCTTAAAAGAAATCAAACAAGGTAAGACTATCTAAGGAAGCTCACTCGGTCTACCCTCCTATAGTCTATAATATCTGAAGGTACTCTAGGAAGCTCACTCAGTCCATCCCTCGTGGCCTATAATGTCTAAGACTCACTGAGGAAGCTCACTCGGTCTACCCTCCTGCAGTCTATAACATCAAAGACTCTCTGGGAAGTACACTCGGCCTATCTCTTAAAGTCTATAGCACCAGGTTCCCTCAGCCCCATGCCAGTCAGTGCATAATAATGCTATATGACCAAAGTACACCTACAGAGCTACTTGGATAACCAAAGTATACCTATAGAGCTACTTGGCTAACAGTCTATAAGGCAACAAGCATGTAATGAAAAACACTTCATCCTATAAACACAAGGCATGGCAACAGTCATAACGTCCAAAGGCTAACAATACCCAAAGGTCATAAACAGAGAAAAGCATGGATAAAACATCCAAGAAAAACAAAATATCCTCTAACATGATAAATTTACCTCTATCCAAGCATACAAGCAAGGCAGGAAAACAACAAGATCAAAAAGGTAAACACACAACACCCCGTTCACGGGTATTGGTGGAATTTGCACATAAAACTCAAAGACATTGAATGGTAAGGCACAAACCACATACCTCGATCCTAGAAGATCGATATACTTGAATCACGACGATTGATTCTCCCCCGAACGTCGTAGATCTGAGAAAACATCTAAAACGTTCAAACCATGATAACTTGAGAAGGAGGAGGTATTGGAAAACAAGGCTCAAGCAGAATGAAGAACTCACCGCTGCGATTCCAACACAATCGACCGTGCTCGAATCGGAGAACAGACGGAGGAGCGGTGGCTTGTCGAAGATCTGCGGGTTCTCGATGCTCTCGGACGAAGAAACTGAAGAAGAAGTGCTTTTCATCGATTAGGCGCGACCCCGGTCCGTTTAATGAAAAAAAAAGTACACGGCGTGTACTTTTAGATTACACGGCGTGTACTAGGTCTTTTCATACTCCGCCAAAATCGACCTCCACGTAACCCCTACACACCGTGTGTGTGGCTCAGACATGGCCAGCACACGGCTTCGAGTGGGAAAAGAGTACACGGCGTATACTCAGAAAGTACACGGCGTGTACTTCAAAAATTTCCAGAAACATTATTTTTCTCAAAAACTCTAGAAAAAGGAAAATATACCTGAAACAAAGATTCAGGTTCTTACAAACTTCCCACCTTAAAGAAATTCGTCCCCAAATTTCCCTAGAGAGGCGTAGAAGAAGAAACCCCAAACAGCTCCGGCCACTGTGATCGTACATCGGCCTCCCTCTCCCAGGTCTCGTCCTGTACTCGCCCATGCTACCATAGCACCCGTACTAGAGGAACAGACCGTCCATGGAGAACCTTCGTATTGCGATCGAAAATCTGGATAGGATGCTCCTCAAATGACGCATCCACTTCAAGCTCAACCTCCTCAGGTTGGAAGACATGAGACGGGTCTAAAAAGTAACGTCAGAGCTGAGAGACGTGGAAGACGTCATGCATATCCTGGTACCTCTGAGGTAGCTACAACCGATAGGCAACCGGCCCAACTCTCTCCAACACCTCAAACGACCCGACGTACCGCGGTGAAAGCTTACCCTGTCTCGGAATCCTCTTGTGTACCAACCTCGGTGCGACACGCAAAAAAACCTGATCCCCGACCTCTAACTCCAAAGGTCGTCTCCGCTGATCAGCATAAGTCTTCTGGCAAGACTGTTCTATAGCCATCCGCTTCCGAATCAACTCTATATGCTCTGAGGTCTCCTGAACAAGATGAGGTCCCAGCAGAGCTGCCTCTCCTGCCTCCATCCAGCATAAGGGTGGTCGGCATGGCCTACCGTACAAAGCCTCGTATGGTGCCATTTTAATGGTCGCCTGGAAACTGTTGTTATAGGCGAACTCCACGAGAAGAATATTCTTCTCCCAAGAACCACTGAAGTCTAGAATGCAAGCTCAGAGCATATCCTCAAGCACTTGGATCGTGCGCTCGGACTGTCCATCAGTCTGGGGATGGTATGTTGTACTCAAAAGTACCTATGTACCCAAAGCCTTCTAAAGTCCCTGCCAGAACCGAGAGGTAAAGCGTGCATCCCTGTCTGAAACAATGGAGTGTGGAACTCCATGTATACGTACAATCTCTTGGATGTACAGTCGTCCCAGATCATCAACACTGAAGTTCTCCTTGATCGGAAAGAAGTGTGAAACCTTCATAAGCCTGTCGAAGACAACCCAAATAGCATCACTCCCCCGAGGCGACCTCGGCAACTCGGTCACGAAGTCCATCGCGACATCGTTCCACTTCCACTCAGGAATGGGTAACTACTGTAAAAGACCTGCAGGTCGCTGATGCTCTACTTTCACATGCTGACAAGTAGAACATCTCCTGACAAAACCAGCAACATCCTTCTTCATACCTGGCCACCAGTACTGGCGGTGTAGATCACGATACATCTTGGTGACGCCAGGATGAACTTCCCAAAATGAGGAATGAAAATCCTACATCAGCTCCTCGCGTATGTTTGTTGGTACCCATACGTGTCTCTGGAAATGCAAGATCTCATCCTTGTCCATTGTCCATCCAGAAAGAGGGTCCTCTCCTGACACACTCTCCCGCAAGACGAAGCCTTCTGAGTCTGATAGCTGCCTCATCCGTACCCGATCAAGTAGTGTAGAGGTAACAGCTACAGACGATAGGACAATATGTCTCTGCCTGTCGTGCACTTCTAAGTGCATCTCAGAGAACAGAGCCATAAGTTGTCACTCACTGCTGGCCTCCTGAACTGCCTGAATCTGAGTTCTTCTGCTCAACGCATCTGCCACTGCATTTCCCTTTCTTGGCGTATAGGCGAGCTCAAAGTCAAAGGACTAAAGATACTCAACCCACCTACGCTGTCTCAGATTCAGATCACACTGAGTGAAGATATACTTGAGACTATCGTGGTCGGTGAAAATCACAAAGTGCTCTCCTAGAAGGTAGTGTCTCCAACAGCGTAAGGCATGAACAACAGCTGCCAAATCCATATCGTGGGTCGGGTAGTTTCTCTCATGTGGCCTCAACTTCCAAGACCCATACGCAACAACTTCATCTCCCTGCATAAGCACATCTCCTAGCCCGATACCCGAAGCATCACAGTAAATAGTGTAGCTCTTGTCTAGCTCGAGAAAGACTAGTATCGGTGTTGACGTCAACCTCCCCTTCAACTCCTAAAAGGATGACTCACAAGAATCTGACCATAAAAACTTCACCCCCTTCTTGGTCAGACCTGTCAACGGTGTTTCTAGGTGCGAGAAGTCCTGAATGAAGCGTCTGTAGTATCCATCCAGCCCTAGAAAACTCCGCACCTCAAAGACGTTCTTCGGATGATCCCATGAATCTACAACTCTCACTTTCTCTGGGTCCACTGAAACTCCTGTCTCTGAGATGACGTGGCCCAAGAAGTGAATTTGATCCATCCAAAAGTGGCACTTTCAGAGTTTAGCATACAGCTGACGCTCTCTCAGTGTACTCATAACGATCTCAAGATGTGTGGCATGGTCGTGTCGAGTGTGAGAGTACACCAAAATGTCATCCACGAAAACTACCACAAAGGTGTCTATGTACGGATGGAACACTTGGTTCATCAATGCCATGAAAACTGCGGGTGCATTTGTGAGATTGAATGGCATGACTGTATACTCGTATAGACCATACCTGCTCCTGAAGGTTGTAAGGGGTATATCTGATGGTCTAACACGCAACTGATGATAACCAGACCTCAAATCAATCTTCGAGAACACCTGATCTCCCTGAAGCTGATCAAAGAGGTCATCTATCCTCGGCAAGGGATATCGATTCTTGACCGTCAACTGGTTCAGCTTCCGATAATCCACACAAATCTGAAGCGTGTCGTCTGCCTTTTTCGCGAACAGGACAGGAAAACCCCAAGGAGAAGTACTGGGTTGGATGAAACCATTTTCTTGCAACTCCTCCAACTGCAATAAACGAGGTAGTATGGCTTTTCCCTGTACACGGGTTAGCTACTCCCGAGTACAGCTTAATACTAAGTACTGAATCCGTCTTATCCCCAGCTAAAGGCTCCAAATAGTAAATCAAGAGAAAAGAACCCCTATGATACCACTTTGTAACGTCCCGGTTCCGGAAGCCACCCAGAGGCACCCCATACCCGGTTAGTCACATGGCCTCAAGTGTATTTCCCCAAACGCTAGAGGCTGCCGACAAGCATCGAGGGCCTTGGGTGTGATAGTGGGGAAACTATGCCCTCATTGGCAGAGTACACAGTGGAAGAAAAATAAACATGCAATAGCGGAAGTAATAATAACCAACAATATAAATAGCGGAAGACTAAATCAACAAACTGGAGCACATATGTATATATGAAATGATGCATGATACATATCTAGAAAAGCATCCAAACAAGTCACAATTCTGAAAAACACCACAGTACCAAAACAAGTACAAAAGAAAAGTTAACAGCTCCTCAGCATCGTAAGCCAGAGCTTGCTACCTTGATCTCCTACTCCAAGCAATCAAGTACCAGAAGTCGAAGGGCGCTTTCCCTTGTCTATAACTGCAACAACATAGTCTGCTTGGGCCCAAAAACATGGCCCAAATAGGGTGTGAGATAAAATCCCAGTAGGCAACCACCCGAAGATCTGTGCATAATACTCAGTGAGTATATGTCAGGTAAAAGTACACTAAGCAGTAAATAGCAACAACAAAGTAGTAGGTAGTAAACAGTAAGCAGTAAAGCAGAATGATACACAACAGTAATCAATCCACAACCAACAACAGCAGTGAAGCAAACAACTAACAAGCAGGAAAACCCTCTGGGAATTACTCGCAGCCATTCCCTATAGTCCTATCCAAGAAGTACCACAACCCTCTGGGCAGTGCACTCAGCCTAACCCCTCTGGCTTGGTCATACGAATTTATGAGACTCTCTGGGGAAGCTCACTCGGTCAATTCCCCTCATAGTCTAGGTAGTCAGGGACTCTCTGAGGAAGATCACGCAGTCTAACCCTCTTAGCCCCAAGGTCTAGATACTCTCTGAGGAAGCTATCTCGGTCAATTCCTCCTATAACCTCAGGCATACCACAGACTCTCTAAAGAATCTCACTCGGTCAATTCCTCATCTAGCCTGGGAAGGTTCTTAAAAGAAATCAAACAAGGTAAGACTCTCTGAGGAAGCTCACTCGGTTTACCCTCCTGTAATCTATAATATCTGAAGGCACTCTGGGAAGCTCACTCGGTCCATCCCCCGTGGCCTATAATGTCTAAGACTCACTGAGGAAGCTCACTCGGTCTACCCTCCTACAGTCTATAACATCAAAGACTCTCTGGGAAGTACACTCGGTCTATCCCTTGTAGTCTATAGCACCAGGTTCCCTCAGCCCTGTGCCAGTCAGTGCATAATAATGCTATAGGGCCAAAATACACCTACAGAGCTACTTGGCTAACCAAATTATACCTATAGAGATACTTGGCTAACAGTCTACAAGGCAACAAGCATGTAATGCAAAACACTCCATCCTATAGACACAAGGCATAACAACAGTCATAACGGCTAAAGGCTAACAAGACCCAAAGGTCATAAATAGAGCAAAGCATGGGAAAAACATCCAAGCACAACAAAATATCCTCTAACATGATAAATTTACCTCTACACAAGCATAAAATCAAGGCAGGCAAACAACAAGGGCAAAAAGGTAAACACACAACACCCCGTTCACGGGTATTGGGGGAATTTGCACATAAAACTCAAAGACTTTGAACGGTAAGGCACAAACCACCGACCTCGATCCTAGGAGATTGATATACTTGAATCGCGACGATTGATTCTCCCCCGAATGTCGTAGATCTTAGAAAATGTCCAAAATGTTCAAACCACAATAACTTGAGAAGGAGGAGGAATTTGAAAACAAGGCTCAAGCAGAAGGAAGAACTCACCGCTGCGATTCCAACGAAATCGACCGTGCTCGAATCAGAGAACGGACGGAGGAGCGGTGGCTCATCGAAGATCCGCGGGTTCCCAGTGCTCTCGGATGAAGAAGCTGGAGAAGAAGTGCTTTTCGTTGATTAGGCGCGACCCCGGTCTGTTAAATGAAAAAAAGAAAGTACACGGTGTGTAATTTTAGAGTACACAGCGTGTACTGGGTCTTTCCATACTCCGCCAAAATCAGCCTCCACGTCACCCCTACACACCGTGTGTGTGGCCCGGAGACGGCCAACACACAGCTTCGAGCGGGAAAAGAGTACACGACGTGTACTCAGAAAGTACACGGCGTGTACTTCAAAAATTTACAGAAACTTTATTTTTTTCAAAAACTCCAGAAAAACTGAAAACATACCTGAAACAAAGATCTGGGTTCTTACATTTTCAATCATACATAAAGTGAAATTGTATTGAAAAAAATAGTTTGGAACAATTCAAGTTCAAAATTGTTATCAATGTCACATAGCTTAATCTCTTCAGGTTGACATGTTCAGAACATGGGAAGAGATTAAAGTTGTGAATTGAGTACTGTATGCTTCAACGATGGATCAATCACATATTCCATGATATGTACAATAATTGATATTGCTAGAATATACTTTATAGTAGGCAAATATCAATTATATCCAGGTGCACTCCAAGAGATGTAGTCAGAACTATCATCTTGTACTTCAGCAAGTACAAATGATATGTACTTGGTATATGGAGAAGAATGAATACTAGTTATGGTGGGGCATAAACTAGTAATCCATAGATCAATTTCATCTAGTATCGCAGTTAGGCAAAGTTGATGAGCGATTCAAGCTCATAAAAGCTAGTGGTATCCATACTGAGTACGTTGCAGCTTCTAAGGCATCTAAGAAGCAGTTATCAATCGCAACGATTTTTTCCAATTCTTGGATTCACACTTAGTGAGAAAAGTAGTATCATAATATAAATTATGATATTATTAATAGCCAAGTTGTGAAGTTATAACAATAGACAAAAGTGATATACTTGGGGATACCTTATCTTGAGAAGTTTTACTCAAGGAGAAGAGGTCGCATACAACAGATATGCCACGCAACAAAAATGTGGCAGACCCAGAAGTGAAAGCCATTACTTAGCAGAAGCATGATCTTTATCATGTCAGTAGCTAACAAGCGTGGTTAGCAAGTTGGCTCTAGTGCAAGTGGGAGTGTTGAAATAGAGGGTGCCCTAGACACAACTATGAAGTACTTTTGATTACCACATCATGTGTATAGTTAGTTGTACATGATGTCATCTTACCATTATAGTTTAATCTTTTTCTGCGTCCACTATTATAATGGTAATGTCCAAAGATTAATTATCGTGTCGAAAGGTTATAGCAGATCTCAGACGATAATGAGAACCTCGAGATACTATGGCGTTCATCTTAAATATATGTTCTATAATCTAGATATATCTTACTGACTGGACATAGTAGATGTTTAACTATAAGGTATTGGGGGATCATAAGCATTGAGTGTTCTTCTCATGAAGTTCGCACATGGTGATCTATAATAGTGAGATCATGAGGATAGACCGACCAATAGGAACACCACATGTTTTGGGTTTCATTGGTTGTTCCTATCTACGGACATGTTTATTGGTCTCCTGAATTAAGATCATTATCAATGTATACCATTTGATTGTGTACTTTGATGCAAGGAAAAAACCATGGTATTGAAATCGTGGCAAGGCAGCTTGTTTTGGGTGCATCGTTGGTGGTATGACATTGGTTGAATGGTTAAGAAATGATTTTTCGCTTCCAAGTTTAAGAAGTTATATATCTCAGGACTGATTGATCAGGATAGTGTTGCCTTCATAAGTCTTTGGCCAAAGCAGTACAAAGGTAAATCCATCTGGATAGATCAACAAATAATAAATCAAGAAAAGGGAGATGACACTAGTGTGCATCGTGCTTTATGAGATATTTAATGACAAAGAGATTATAGTACTCAATCAGTGTTCGTATGTTGGTTGTCATTTCTATGATAATCCTTATCTCTTTAGGGGCCATGATGGGTTGTTAGAATCTGCTCTTGGTCTGTGGATTTATTCACTACTATCGAGATAAGGTCATAGAGGGTCACACATAAGCGTATTCAAAGCCTTATTCGGTTGAATAGGTATATGGACATGGTGGGCCTCACCACGAGGTCCGAGTGTTGTCCAAGTTTTTGATCGCCAAAAAATTAAATAAATTCATTAATATTAAAGTTATGAATATTTGGTATTGAATTCATTTAATGTATTTATAAGTTAAGTAAATACAAGAAAATATTAATCAAACGAATATTATTTTAATATTAAAGGTTCGTTTAATACTAAGCGGGACAGCGAGTCAAGTTAAATGGCTCGGTTTTTATCATGTAATATATTAAAAGTATGTGATAAAACAATAAATAATATTGACGTAGTTTAGTTCGTTGAAATTATTTAATTAGTGGACATTGAAATAAATGGGGGTCGGTGAACCCAACCAAGTATTTTGCAACGCCACTATAAATATAGGAGGAGGCTCTCTCTCATGGTGGGCTAATCACTATTAATTCACTTTCATGGAATGAAAGTTGAGAGTCTCTCCCTCCTCCCACTCTCTAGAGAGGGAAGCACTTGATCCAAGAAGCACGGATCAAGATCACTCTTCAGCATTGAAGGCATCTCGATGTGGTGATCGTCGGGATGTCAAAAGCGTCGTCGGATCTCCACGCTAGCACCCAGAATTTGACGATCGATGCTCCCACGGGTTTTTGAAGTGCGTGTGGATGATCTAGAGGGTTCCTACTTTGGATCCTTCAAGCGACAATTGTCACCAACTAAGTTGCAGTCGACCACAGCTTCGAATTTGAAATGGGTACGTTTTCATTTTTATTTTGTCCTTACAATTTACACGAGATCCTTGGACCTATCCGAGGCTCAGATCGTCAGCGACGACATGTTCCATCGTCCTGCCAATTGAAAATTTTAAAATCCCCAGCTCACCGGCTTCCTCTATGGGCCTTGGAAACTTTCATGGTAAATTTGTTATTATCTTAATCCTGTTAAATGATTTTTACTATTTTCAATATTAAATATGATAAAAAATTAAGTTGAAATTATAAGATATTATAAATTGTTCTCATTCCAAATATGGAAACCATTTTTCCAAATTCTACTCATAGAATTGGAAGAATTTAATTTCAAAATTAAACTCACAAACGTGTCGATAAAAATGGTTTTCAAGACATATTTTTTTGAGGAAAAGAAGATCTAATGTTTTTTTAAGACGGAAACCAGCCCTGAAGAGAAGGACTCTTTTACTAATAAAATAAACATCAGGTCGAGAGGAGTAAGATCCTCACCATCCACACCTTTTTTTTCAAGCCAATCAGCTAGAGCATTGGCCTCCCTGTAGACACGAGTGGCAATGTAATCAATTAAAAGGAGAAACTCCAAAAAATTTATCCATCAGTTAGTAAGCCTCCAAAGGATATCCTGTTCTGATATCATGAGCAACAATAGTGGAATCGCACTCCAACCAAATATTGTTCCAGACCCTCTCTTTGGATTACTCAATTTCAATGATAACACCAATAATCCCAGCTTTATGTGATGAAGAAGATCCGGATGAGGCATGAAAACATCCAATAAAATCACCATGATTATTCTTGAAAACATCCCCATATCTTGATGGGCCAGGAATGCCACTTGATGACCCATCTGGGTTGATCTTAATCCACCCTGCAAAAGGATATTGTGAGAAAATATATATTGAACCAAAGGGAGGAAGAAGGTTACCATTAATACCAATTCACATGAGAACAGAAATATCATGAATTGAAATGTGGAAATATGAATTTCTGAAAAAATTTACATTTTTAATAGAAGATAAAATAATATCAAGAGAAGTATAAGGAGCAAAGGAAACCCCATGATGAATCCATTGATTTCATGCCTGCCAAAGGATACAGATCAGTTCCACTGCAGAAACTTGAAAGAGAAAGAAAATATATGGAGAAAGAGAGAGATCAATCCATCCTCTAATGAACTCCTGAATAGATTAAGTACATGGCAATCAAATTTAAAAAATATAAGATATAGCCTTCCAAATGGCTACTTCCATAACACAGCTAAAAAACAGATGATATATGTCCTCCCCATGCTGATGACACAGTACAGAGACCAAGCATAAAGAGATACCACAAAAATAATGATAATTATCAATAGTATTCCTTTGATGAGCCATCCTCGAAAACAGATTGAATCGAGAAGGAGCAATAACATTCCTGATCAACTTTATGAGCCACTGCATTCTTGCAAAAAAACCAGTGACATGGCAGTAAAATAATATTGAAGTGATATTTCCACTTGTAGCAGGTTCCCAAATCCAAAAGTCTCCAAGAGCAGAGAAGAAGTAAGCATGGACAACCTCTTTGATGTGATCAGGGATAGCCTCCAGGTCATTTATTTGATCCTTGATTGAAATATCCAATTCCATAGTTAAATCATCCTAAGTTATATAATCAAGGAAAGGGACACCATTCCAATTAGTCATCCATAAATTAAGATCAAGTTCTCAGGAGACGGGCCATATTGATTGAGAGGTAATTCTAGAAAAAGTGTACTTATAGGAAGGAAAAACTGAGGAATCAAAGTGGTTAAATTTCCCAGATTTAAGATTATTAAGGAAGCCAGCACACATAAATTCAGGACCTTCATAATTTACATTGACAAGATTCCATAACAAGAAATCTTGCAAGGGCTTATTAAATAATATGATATTCTTGATTCCAATACCCCCACCTCAATTGGCTTGTAACATGTATTCCATGGAATAGTAGCCAATATCCTCTCCAAGATACTGAAACTTCAGTTAAAATACTTGAAAACCACATTAACACACTTGATAAGAGACACATGCCATTCATACACCAAAAAAGAGGAGATAAACGTAGAAATGATAACATATTTGAGAAAGAAACCCAACCTGCCATGGAGAGAGATTTTCCTTTCCAAGAGGATAATTTCCTTCTGATCTGACTGATAATGTTGTAAAAGTGACAAGCCATTGGATGACCCCAAAACAATGGAACGCCAAGATAGATGAAAGGAAAAATTCCCTCTTTAATGCCCAAGTCACTGATAATACCAACTTTCTCGAAAGTAGAAATGTTCCTTCCAATATAAACAAATGACTTGTTCCAACAAACCTTCTGACCTAAAACCTCCTCATTGTGAAAGAGATATTTCTTGATATTTTTAATGTTTCTCTTGTCCCCTTGAGTGAATAGAATAATATCATCAGTATAGGGAAGGTGAGTAGGGGAATAAATCCCTCTACCAACACCTACGGTCGTTAGTTTCCCATTGCCAGCCATGATGGACAGCAGTCTACTGAGATAATCCTCAACAATAAAGAAAATAATACCCAAGAGGGGGTAACCCTTTATAAACCCTCTAGAACATGTGAAGTACCCATCAGGTGGTCCATTGACAAGCACATAGATACGAGAATATCCCCAAATAATCTTGATCCAATTAATAAAATAATCATCAAAACCAAACATGGAAAGGACCTTACAAATAAAATCTCAATCCATCGTATCAAATGTCTTTTTAATATCAAGTTTGAGTGCATTTTTCACTCCTCTAATAGGCTTCTTAAGAAGATTGACACACTCTGAGGCAGTGGTGAGGAAATCTTGAATTGACCCCATTAATGAAACCAAATTGATTAGAAAAGAAAATTTTACTTGAAATGGGAGACAATCCATTGGCAAGGATCTTACTAATGATCTTGTAGATGGTACTGACCTAAGAAACAGGTCTAAAAAATGCATCTCATTAGCATTATCCACCTTAGGAGTAAGAGAAACAAATTGAACAGTCAATCCTTGAGGAAGAGAGCCACCATTGAAGAAGTGAAGAACGAGCCTACAAACATCATCTTGAATGATCTCCCAATATGTCTGAAAGAAAAATGTGCCAAATCCATCCGGGGCCAGGAGAACTATCAGGCTTGCGACTAAAGACAACTTCCTTAGTGTTTGGATCCAAGGGAACATAAGTTAGTCGTGAATTTTCCTCTTGATTAACTATCCTTGGAATAATTCCATCCATCAGATTTGAAAAAGTGAATGATCCATTAAAAATCCATGTAATATGAGATAATATTATATGAGAGTTCTTATCTTTTATCCATGAATTGATCTCCATTTTTGAGTAAGGCTAAAGGCCGAGAGGTTTTTCTAACACATTAAAGGGAGTTAAAAAAATTTGAATTATTATCCCCATCCTTGAGCCAATTGGAATTGAAAGTAGCTTTTTTGCATGGCATCCTTCAAGTTAAGGAGAGTATTGAGTTTAAGAGTAAACTCAGCTTCCTTTAAAATACAATCAGAAAAGTCATTGAGAGCAGAATTCTTTTGAATATTCTGAAGGGAGACCTCAAGATTGGTGATTTTCTTGTCAAGATGACTGGATCTATCTTTTCTCCACAACTTGAGACTCTATTTGAGTAACTTTAATTTTACAATGTAATAAAATGCATCATTCTTGCAATCCACCGAACCCCAAACATCTTGAACAAGCTTACCACATTCCGGATGAGTCACCCAAGATTTATTAAATATGAAGGGAAAATGAGCATTAGAGACTCTTCCCACAAGCTCAACCATGATTGGATGGTGATCAGAGTTGATCCCAGACAAGGTCATGCAAGAGATATAGTCCCATGTAATTAAAGAGGACTCATTAACAAAGGCCCTATCATGTTTGCAAGCAATCGTGAAACTAAGGTGTCTTCTGTACCAAGTGTATTTGGAACCTACCATATTAACCTCAATCAAATCATTGTGCTCAATACATTCTTTGAACTCCCGGTAATAAATGGGATTAGTCACTGCACCTGTTTTTTCATCTGAATTTAAAATCGAGTAGAAATCTCCAAGAACAATCCATGGACCATAAATGTTATCTCCGAGGCAATTAAGATCAAACCAGAGGCTTCTACAATCTTGAAATCTGTTGAGGGAATAAATAAAGTAACAAAAGTGATTAAATCCTAAAAAATTAATGAAACAAGTGACATGTTGATTACTTGAACTATTTAGAGAAGGGTCAATTAATGAAGAAGTGCCATAACCGTTAAATTCTTAACCTCGGTCAATCTGTTGTTAGTGCCCAGAAGATGAAAGCCCATACATTCCAAACAAGAAATTCTAGAAGAGAAGAACCTTTTGGGTTCATCTATCCCAATAATAACTAGTCTATTTTTCTCAATGTGAAGACTAAGAGATCTGGAAGTGGACTCATTAGCTAGCCCTTGGAAATTACAAAACAATATTCTCATTTGGATATTGGCTTAGGGAGAAGTCCCCCTTTTTTCTCCTCCTCAACATTCTTTTTACCAGTCTTAAGAGGCCTTCCAGCCTTCCTTTTGGGAGCCAATGGAAAGTGAAGAAGACTACTAATTTCCACAACTTTAGTCCTCTCTTTTTCATGCTCCGGATGAGATGTCTTACTGTCCTCAGCCCCCTGAAAATCAACAGGGGCATCATCCCTGACAGAGCCTGGAGGCTCACCCTTAAAAGGATCAGTCCCCTCATTTTCAGATCTCTTATTAAGTGTCACACTTCCATGAATCATCTTATGACGATACTCATTTTTTGCAATATCGCCCTCATGATTTAAATCACTCAGATTCAAAGCAGCAGAATGCAGGCCGTCAAAAGGTACAATAACTACGGGATTAGCAGATATCACCCCGATGTCAGCCAAGGTACTAAATTTAAAAAATTCTAAAAAAAAATCGTCATTCATTTCTGAATTCGAAGTATCAACAGAGACATTCTGCTCGAATTTACTAACCATATTGATGCAAGGCTGAGCCAAAGAAACATCATCCTGCAATGAAGGAGTAAAGTCGTTTAGTCCAATTGAGCCACCAGAACAGCACCCTCATTAGGATTTGGAAAAACCGAATCCTTCTATATCAGTATAACCAAGCCATTGATGTCTTTTGCAATATCATTGACCAGAGCCTTCTCCTCCAGATCCAACTGCATACTATATACCAAATCATTAATATTTTGTGAGATTTCCAATACCAAAGCATGCTCATCCGAACCATCCCTTCCAGAAGACACCCCAGGCACTAGACTATTGGGAAAACAAGCATCATGAGGTTCAGTTTCCACTTACTCAGCAATTTTTTCCCAATACATGCTCAATTTGATCATTGACATGGATGAATTATCCACCACATCCCTAGAGGCAGTCTTTTTATAAAGATCCATCCCCTTGTTCTTGTGATTTTTAATCACTTCCTTCCAGTCCTTGGGCTTAGGAGCATCTCTAACCTTCTATTAGATCACTGTACATGTTTCAATCAAATGCCCCACAATCATGAAAATATCACAGAAGGGAGGGAGACGTTCATACTCAATCTTGACCACAATCGTATTGTCATTGGCATGAAACATAATGGAATCTAGACATTCCGAGGCCAAATCGGCATCCGCCAGGATTCTAGCAAAGAAACAAAGCACTCCTTCAATCGTATGCTGATCCATCTTGATTGGAGTACCAATACAAGAATAAAGATCATTGAGGAATTTAGGATGCCTATAAACCACATTCAGACAGTGAAATTTAATCCAAATTTGAGCATTGGACTGCTTCTAAGTGAAATGATTTAAATTGCAATCCCATTCAGAAATCCTAAATATACCAAGCTTGAGATGTAGATTACCAGTATTTAGAGCCATATGTAAATCTTCCCCATTTTTGAAAAACAATATCAAAATATCCCCTTCCAATCAGAATTAGTTTCCATGTGTGAATGCCCCAGAAAAGAGAGATTATATTCTTAAGATCGGCATAAGACCAAGGCTTATCACCTCTTGAAAATATATCTCATCCAATGAGTGAGAATTTACAAATATTAAATCTCTATTTAAGAGCCTCTGGATCCTCCACAGCTGAGAAACTACCATATTCATGATTGTTAATAATAGAGGATTTGGGAGCATCCCCTTTAACCAGATTCTGAAAACTAGATAAAGACTCCGCGAAGGAGACACCCGCTTTCCCAAAAAGAGGACCACCCGAATTTTCTTTCATAGAGGAATGAGAGTAACCCTTGAAGGCAAAATCCTATTCCGGGTGAAACAGGAACATGATTAAGCGCAGATCGAGAATCGCAGTTCATCGCCACTGCCAATTCGAAAATCACCAATTCGCGCTCCTCGTACAGACATCTTCCGAAGATATCATGTTTATTATATGACAACTAATAATAATTAGATGAATTTAAATTTATATATATATATATATATATATTATTTTTTTGTTTAACTATTTTCTCATTAGGTTTCAGTTTAATAATTTAAAATGGATAATCAATTAAAACTATTTAAAAAAAGGTGTTTTAAAGCTAAAAAACAAACGTATACTAAAATCTAGTAGAAGGATGATTTAAATGTATTTAAATTCATTTTATATAAATAAATAAGTCATATGTTAATTTTAAATCATGATAAAATAATAATGGGATTTACTTTATTAAAACAATTTAGAATTAAAAAAAAATCGGCAATTTTTTACTATTCAATGAATAATTAATAATCTCCAAGAAATCCCAAGATTTCACCCTAAATTAATATCAATATTATTATTTCGAAAATGATGTTAATTTTATAAATTAATCGTTTTAAATTGGTAAAAATAAATTTTAAATTATGCGTAGAAGGGGCGACTGAACAACCTTTTAGATTAATACTGTTTTTTTCAGAAAAATTTTCTTTTTTTTTATTTCTAATGGATCTTATTTTATTTCTTATCAATAGATTACTATTGAATTTATTTTATTCACGTGTAAATCATATAATGTTCGTAATTTAGTTAGTCTTATTCACTACAATTTAACATCTATTTTAAAATAGTACATTATGCTATGATCCGTAAGGATTTGGGTTTATCTGTTCTACAAACATTCAAAGTGATTGAATTTATTAAGAAAGAAATAAATCTTAAATAATTAGGGTGCTACATTCTATTATATTCTTGGTTTTTCTTGTAAAAAATTCTATCAAAAATGATGTTATTCATTTAAAATCTCGTTGTGTTTCCAACATGGTTTCCTGAAGAGTAATACAGGAAAATTGAGGATCCCAAAGCCAATTGTTGTGCAGAAGAAGAAGGTGATTGAGTCCTTCCAGAACATGCAAGATATTCATATGTGTAGAAGAGTAGTGTACACCCATTTGGGTTTCATGAAGTGAAGTAATGTATGAATGTATATGATTATTCCCATGCACAGGTGATTACATAATCAGTTGAGAATAACCAAAGATAGAGAACCCTACATAAGCATATAAAATAATAATAAATCAAATTTGTTCTAGTTTATTGAATGAGAACCCCATATAATTTTTTATCCATGCTTGATGTTTACATAAAATAACTGATTTGAATGTTTCTACTCTTATATTTTATTATATAATACATAATAATTTGTGTGCAACACTTTTAATCATCCCAGTGAGGCTAAGATGTCATCAAACAAAAGAAAGAATTCCCTAAGATTTGATGCACTGAGGAGACAAATCATATGTAGATGATCAGAATAATTGGAAAAGAATGATATAACCAATCAATGACTATTAAATGTAATTGAATTCAAGATTATCGGTTTGGTTCAACAAACTCATGGATAAAGATAAAAGTATCATCATCAATGGATCATGCCTTGATAATTGGTAGAAATATCTCTTGTTAGGGCCAAGTGAGTTTTGATTGCATTTACTGTCAATATATCAGTATCTGTGGGCTATGAATGTTTCTAGGGAATGCTGAGAATGTTTGTGGGAAATGAACTTTCTATAAGAATTTTTATTAAGGGCGTGGCATAATGAAGTTTTATCTGGAAGAAAAATATTTCAAACAAACTTTCTGGATATACATATCAAGATAATTATGTTTTATGAATAATCCTTATACAGGAATATAAGAATGTTCCATATCCAAATCAGATGATAAAATTATTTTCTTCAATGTTCCTAACTTCATCATTTTTCTATTATCCTGGAAAATTTTGTGTGCATGTGTAGAATGTGGGAAATGTCCATGTTGTAGAATAAAATAACATGTTTATGTTTTCCAAACACACATTTGTGATTGAAAAAAAATTCCAAACAAACATTTGTGAAGAATTTACGTATTGGGCTACGATACATACAAATGATGATGAAATCAGACAAATATTTCTTAAAACAAAAACCCAATCATACAATACTAATTGGTTGAAGTTTTTGAGAGAATTTAATGATAATATTACCAAGGGGGAGAAGTTGTAATCTGATTTGGGGATAAAATTTTCAAAATAAATACCCAATGTTCCAAGATAAGATGATTGTAAAAGTATTTGTATAAATATTGATCTAAGTAGGTTTAGCCTTAAAAATATTTTTTGATGTTTTAATGAAGATTCATTAGAAAATGATTTTATGAGAAGAATATATTGATAATGTTTGTACAAATGTTGAATGATTACAAATATGGAGAATACAAGGAAATAGATGTTAGATTTCAATTCATATGATAGTTCAAATTTTATATGTTGTTTTCAAGTGTAAATGTTTTTGTTTCAAACTATATGATGTTGTGATGTTTTTGAAGAGCACTGCTGATGTAATGTAAGGGGATTGGGTTCATTGGGAAATGAACAATCATGTCAACTTTTATAAGATAAACATTCACGATGTCACTAAATAAAACGTTTTAGAGAAGTTGAATTAAAGCATTGTAAAAATATTGAGTGGAAAAAAATTGATTGGGAAAACATTTCCTCTTCCCATCAGACATATAATGTGTGTAACATAAAACAGTCAAGGAAAAGATGTGGAAGAGTTATGTAAAAGATCTATGTTGGAAGACTACTTTTTTTGTAAATTAATTGAACAAGAAAATAAAGTTGGATGCAGAATTTTTTAAGAATTGATGTTTGGTAATCTAATAAACAAACAAGATGGGATGTTCCTAAATTTGTCTTTAGACAAACTTCCACTGGATGGGGAAATGAGAAGATATTTACAAAAAAAATTAAAAGGATTTAAAATGTTGATGCTGAAGCTGATCTTTTAATGTTTGATATCATGTTAGCATTAAAGATGCATTCCAAAGTTTATTAAAATCATCTTTAAGGATGTTCTAAGAAGATGGAAGATGCCAATGTCTGAAGCTAGATGAGTATTCATGAATTTTCTAGAAGATGATACAATAATTCAATGAAATTAAAAATAGCAAGATATTTGAAATTAGAATTTATCTTAGTGGGAAATAAATTTGAGTTCCATCCAAACTCTTGAGAGGAACACCTATGTAATATCAGTAAAAAAGTAAATACGTACATGATTTTTTTTCACATGTATATAAAGATGACACTCTGATGTTTTTGTGACAAAATGTGCTTATGAATAATTTTTCCTATCATGATGAAGATGATAAACTAGAATTATAAAAGTAAACAATTTCTAGTTGAGATTAAACTCATTCAAAGGAAGAGGATCAATATTCTAGATTTTCATCATCGAACGGAGTACCACCAGATGGAGTTCCATCCAAGTCATCATAAGTAGTTTTAATTCACATTTAAATGTAGGATATGGTTATGTGAGGGGTATCAAAAAGAGGAAAATCACATTGAGACTATCAAAATGAGGTTACTGGATGGAGGACAAATAAAAAAACATATTCCAAGGGATTTTTTAGTAATGATCAGAAAAACTCAGTTTGAGTATATCTAGCTCAACTAAAGAGAAGGATGTTTTGAGACTTTCAGACTTGTAAGAGTGTTGCTGAAGATATAAAATATTGTACATATTTAATGTTCATCGATCTTGATTGGGGAGGAAGCATAGAAAATTCTGATGTGGTTGAAAAAAGAAGAAGGAAATGAAACATGTATTCAGGGGTATAACTAGTTTCTAAAAAGGATTGTTGGTTGGGGATATAAAAATTTATGAATTTTGTGAATTCATTTTTATCATTTGGGGATCATGACCAACTTCAGTACACGAGATGATTTCTAGGGGTAAAAATAGGATTAGATGGATGAAGAATATTGTTGTGTAATACTAGTTTCTAATTGTTCCTTCTTAGTTACTAAAGAATTTAGTAAAAAAACATGTTGGAGGGAATAACCAATATTGAAAGGATTAGTTCCCTATAATGAAATTTTTAAATAACAAAAACTTCTCTCTCTTTATATTTATTAATACTAAATGTTAGGTTGATATTTATATTTGAGTGGAACGTAACTATAACATGTTTTCATGGGTTATGAAAAATTTCATAAGAATGTTGAACCATTATTGTAAAATAAAAATTGACCATATATTAATCACTGCCCCCACTTGGTGATAAAAATCATCAATCGAAAGGAAATTGAATTGGTATCAAATGAGGTTCCATTCGAAATATCAATTTCTCATAATGGAGAATTTAAATGTAATGAACAACAGTGGTGTTCCTGGGTTTTATAGATGAAACTTTCATTGTTTCAAGAATATAAAGTTACCCTATATTCCATCTGTCACGAACCAGCCCGGGTCGACCCTAAACCGGTCACCCGAGCCGGTCCGCAGCAAGTCCTGAGGGGCTTTCCCGATCCCCCCGGGATGGCAACAAGTGCCGGGCATTAAAATTTCAATCGTTGGGAACGATTTCAGCCCAAACTAAAAACAGGATCAAGAGAACGAATATAAACTAAACAAACAAACAAACACTAAAGACATAAACAAACCTACACCACGACATACCTCCACGTGACCTCGCGGTCACCACCCAACTACAACCAACGTCGCTCCCACACTGAGCGACTCAAGCCAGGAAAACCTGAACACAAGGAACCTGCAACTAAAAAGGTAAAAGATAGGCGTGAGCACAAAAGTACTCAGTAGGTGAGCCCCACAACAAAACCCAATGCACTGCCAGTAAATAAAGAATCTACATAATCCAGGTTTGAACTATGATGTAAAAAGTAAGTTTTCATAATGCTTTACTTGAAAAATCAGACACAAGACATTTCCCTTATTCTTTTGAAAGTTAGTTCCCTTTCATCAGTTTTAAAACCTTTCTAAAAAAAAGTGTTACAAATTCAAATCTTACCCAAAGAGAATAAAACATTTTCATTTGAAAACCATTTTCCCAAAGTCTAATAGTACAGGCTGTGAAGGATGACTGACAGTAAACAAGCAAGGAAAACAAGTTCAAGTAAAGGTAAACAAGCAAGGAAACCCAAGTGCAAGTAAAAATAAACCGGAAGTTATCAGCAATAACCATGGGCGATCCTAGACATCCCTAGAAAACCCCTGGACGTACTCGGGTTCAGACTACCTGTCGGCGTGGTACTCCATAGTCAATAACCAACTGGCCGCCCTAATAGCCAACCAGTGGCACATCCCTCCTGGCCTGTCCACAACTCCAGGGGGTACTAACCCGTCTAATCAGGGTTAGCAAGCAACCGTCACTCGATAATCTACTAGACGCCCAGGAACCCATGGTGGTTTTAGTAACACTGTGTAAGTGGGAGACCCTCGCACGCGTGACTCATCTCACCGCACTTGCCAACCCCTTACACAGACATCGCTACATGAAAACCCTAGAAGGGAAGTCCCCCTCTAGAGATGCCCTCATAAGTACGTATATATATAGATATATATGTATAATCACTTCACATTTTATAAAGTGCCAACCGGGCCGTCATATCATTTACATTTTGAACATTTAACACTAAAACATTTCCAAAGGGATATTGTTGGGTCGGAACAAACGAGGAATGAGATGGCAAGAGGGGGGGTGAATTGCCTTTTAAAAAATGATTAACAAATTAAAATCAAAGTTGAAAGTGCAGCGGAAAGTAAAGAGGCAAGACACACGAAATTGATAACAGAGTTCGGCCAAAACCCGGCCTACGTCTCCGCTCCCAACTCAACTGTTGAGAGATTCCTACCGCTTGCTTTTCAATGGTTTTAGCAAGAAACCCACTAGGCTTTGAGGTAGCACTAGGACCTATTACAGCTTGCTTTTTATGGTTGAGCAAGAACCCACTTGCTTTTAATGGTTTAGCAAGAACCCACTATCCTTCTTACAGGTGAAGGATAGCTCACCTATGTCTCAAGCTATTTAAAGGAAAGCTTGGCAACCTTTTCACACCTTAGTGGTGATGTGAAACCCAAAAGAAAGAGGGGATGAGAAAGAGTTTGGGGTTTGTAGGCACAAACCCAATTTTAAGCTCAAAATAAATAAAACAAGAAAAACCGTAATTGGAGGAAGTCTTGGGCGCCTTTGATTGATTGGAGATGTTGAAGGCCGCTTCCAAGCTTCTTTGAAGGAGCTCCTTGGATGTGGAAGTTGTTGGAGCAAGGTGGGTTCCTTGATGGAAGTCCGCCGGAGGTACGCCAAATGATGGAAAATGTGTACGTTGGCTTCACAAGTGTTCCGGTTAGTGTCTGGGGCTTCCTCAGCCTTTATTTATAGGCAAGGAACCCTTGGGGAGTCTTCGGAGCCGTTGGGAAAGGCCTCGGAGCCGTTGGAGGCCAAAAGAAGGTTGACTGGTCAAAGCCAACGGCTAGTTTGACTGTGCTTCCTCCGAAGGCTTTTCTTTGGATCGGGCTCCTTTTTTTGATGGGTCCGACTATAGTTTTTGGAAAACCCGCATGACCACATTTCTTAAAAGCATTGGTTATCCAATTTTTAAAATTGTTATGCATGGTTTTACGCTCTCTTCTCCCGATGAGTCTAAATAGACCCCCACCGACATTGCAAATTTCGAGCTTGATGGCAAAGCCATGAATGCTCTTCATTGTGGCTTAGACCGAAATGTTTTTGATCATATTTCTTCTTGCTCTACTTCACATGATATTTGGAAATATTTAGAGCTAACCCATGAAGGTACTAGCATGGCTCAAAAGCAAGAACCCGCTCAAAAGCAAGAACCCGATGCAAAATCCGTACCCGCTTGCCCACTTCACAAGAAAAGGGCCAAAAAGAAGGGAAAGAAGAAGGCTTCAAAGGCAACATGGAGTGATAGCTCCTCCTTCTCCTCCTTCTCCTCGAGCGACCAAGGTAAAAAATGCCTAATGGCAAAACATGAGGTATCATCTTCCGACTCTTCTTCCTCATCATCCTCTAGTTCTTCTAATTCTTTTAATCATTTATCATATGAAGAACTCTCACACGCTAGAGACCAACTAGAAAAAGGTTTTCATGCTTTATCGTCAAAATTTGTTGCTTTAAAAAAGAATTTCAAAAAACTTTCCTCCGAAAAAGACCAACTTCTCAAAGAGAAGGAGGAACTCACCCTTAAAATCCAAAATTTCCCAAATGTTGATTATATGGAATCAACCATCAAAGACCTAAGGGAGACCCTAGCTAAGTTCACCCAAGGTGAACAAAATTTGTCCAAACTCTTAGGTTCTCAACAAGTATCTAGAACCACCAATGGACTTGGCTACACCAATATAGCTTCCTCCTCCCATGCACCCACTGTTTTTGTAAGGGGGAGCTCCCAATTTAAGTTTTGTAATTATTGTAAAAAACCCGGGCACTTAATCTATGAGTGCAATTGTAAAAACGCCCGGTACGGCCAACCCAAGTCTATTTTCTATTCCGACGAATTTTATAGGAGAAGACCCGCTATGAGACAAGTTTGGATTGAAAAATCCCTTCTTGCGAGTCTCTCCGGGCCAAAATTTATTTCCTCTCCCCGGTGATTCATTGTTTTTACTTAGGGGGAGTTAGGATCATTTTAGCCCTTTTCAATTTCAAAATTTTTCGATTCAAACTTTCAATTTCAACTCTTGGTTTCAATTTCAAAATTCAATTGGTTTTTGATTCAAAACTTTCAATTCAAACTGTTATTCAAATTTTCATTTCAATTTCAAAAATCTCAAATTGATTTTCAAATCTCAATCTTGTTTTTCAACTTTTCCCTCAATCAAGTTTTATGCCCCATTCTATTTTGATAATCACAAAGGGGGAGAAATTTCTTGATTGATTGGGGGAGAATCCTTTTCATCTTGCTTAGCATTTCCTTTAATTTAAGTATTTTACTTTGATTGTTTTGGTGATTGTGATCATCAAAATAGGGGGAGATTGTTGTACCTCTCGAACCCCTCAAGGTTTTATTTTCATGATCACAATCACCCTCATATTTATCTAATCCTCTTTCAAGTGTTTTTGGATGATAGGAATCAATTCAGGAAAGCAAGAAGGCCCAAATGGACTGATTTTCAGTCCACCGGCCAACCGGTGGCTTCACCACCGGCCAGCCGATGGAGCCTGGACAGAAGGCATCCTTCTGTCCAGACCACCGGCCAACCGGTGGCACACCAGCGGCCAGCCGGTGGCACCCTCTCCCAACAGTGCCAGCTACTGTCTTGCCACCGGCCAGCCGGTGGCTCCTCCACCGGTCGACCGGTAGAGCCTGGATCAAGACTCTTCTTCTCTACCAAGGCACCGGCCAGCCGGTGGAGCTGTACCGGCCAGCCGGTAGCCCAGTCAAACTAGCCGTTGGCTTTGACCAGTCAACCCCCATTTGGCCTCCAACGGCTCTTTAAGCCTCTCCAACGGCTCCGAAGGCCCCTAATGGGTTCCATGCCTATAAATAAAGGCTGAGGAAGCCCCGGACACCCACCGGAACACTTGTGAAGCCAACGTACACATTTTCCATCATTTGGCGTACCTCCGGCGGACTTCCATCAAGGAACCCACCGGAACTATTGTGAAGCCAACATACACTTTTTCCATCATTCGGCAATCCTCCGGCGGACTTCCTCAAAGGAACCCCAAGTGCTCCAACCAACTTCCAATCCAAGGAGCACCTCAAGAAGCTTGGGAGAGCACGCTACATCAACTCCATCATCCAATTGGCGCCCAAGTCTTCCTCCAATACGGTTTTTATTGTTTATTTTATTTTGAGCTTTAAAATTGGGTTTGTGCCTACAAACCCCAAACCCTTTTCTCATCCCCCTTTCTTTTGGGTTTCACACCACCATTAAGGTGTAAAGAGGTTTCTTCAAGCCTTTCCTTTTAAAAGGCTTGTGTTTCGGTGAGCTAGCCTTCACCCGTTAAAAAGGCTAGTGGGTTCTTGCTATTCCATTGAAAGCAAGTGGGTTCTTGCTAAACCAATAAAAGCAAGCTGTAATAGGTTCTAGTGTTACCTCAAAGCCTAGTGGGTTTCTTGCTAAAACCATTGAAAAGCAAGCGGTAGGAATCTCTCAACGGTTGAGTTGGGAGCGGAGACGTAGGCCGGGTTTTTGGCCGAACTCCGTTATCAATTTCGTGTGTCTTGCCTCTTTTATTTTCCGCTGCACATACTTTGATTTTAATTTGTTAATCAATTTTTTAAAAGGCAATTCACCCCCCCCCCTCTTGCCATCATTCCCCGTTTTGTTCCGACCCAACAGATATGACACACGCCATACCATTGAAAACCAGAAACACACTTAGAACATTATTTAAGAAACTCAAATCAACATCTTAAACCTGAAAGACGTTGGTATCACAAGTAAAAATCATTTTCCAATTTCCAAACGCACCCCACATTTATCAAGAGCCAAACGGGCCTTTAATCACTTTTTTAAAGAATAATATTTCTCAAATGAAATCCAGACTTTTAATCACGCATCAAAGGAAAAAAAAATTCAACAACCAAGAACCACACTTAATGTTTCCAAAAATCGAGTTTAAAGGTCACACGACACTTCCTCTAATCAAGGTTCTAAGAAAAACACCATTTTCCATAACCAATACACCTGCCATTTTACACACACCAAAACCGTTTCAAAACCCAATTCAACATGATCTTCATATTTCATAATGAACTCATTTAGTAGTATCATCAGGAAAACGTACACAGTTAAAACCAAGAAAAATACTTCCACTGAAATGCTAGAAATAAGCAAAGAAAACAACATTATAAGTTACTACTTCATAATACTTTTAAATCTACTGAAACACAATAAAAGATGAGGGATAGATAAATTCTAAATTTAAAGGCAAGTGCAAAGGGAGACCTACCTCAAGACGCAGCTCGAAATGAAAACGACACGGCGCAAAACTCCTGTTGCGTAAAGGGCGCATCGAATTGCGCCGTCAAACAGGTCCTAAAATAGTAGACCGTAAAACGGGTTTAACGATCAATAATAATAATATAATAGTAGTAACCAATATATAATGTTAATATCAGTAATAATATAATAATAATAATAACATAGTCATAATAATGACAATAACAATAATAATATAATTAGCATAATAATAATATATCAATAATAACAATAATGATAATAATAATATCATTATATTAACATAATAGTAATAATAATAATAATGTAGTAATAATGATACAACATCATAATAATAGTAATAATAATATTCATAATATATTATTAATATTAATAATAATAATATAAAAACATAATATAATAATAATAGTAAGAACAACATAATATAATAATAATAATAATAATAATATAATAATATTAACAAAATAATATAATAATAATAATAAAAATGGTAATATAATAATAATAATAATAATAATAATATTTGCATAACAATAATAATAATAATAATAATAATATTAATATTAATAATATAATAATAATAACAATAATACTATAGTATTAATAAAAGTAACATAATAATAATAAAAATAATGATATAATCATAATAATATTAACAAAAATAATAATATTTATAATAGAATGAGACATAAATTAATAAATAAAATAAATAAAAACTTACGTGCAGCACGACAAGGGTGCCAGAGCGCGCAGCAGTGGCCGGCGAGGCGGAAGGAGCCGGGATGGGTCGCTGGACAGGGGCGGTGCAGCCGGGGTGTCGAAGGAGAGGACGGGATCGAGGTCGCACGACGGAGGGCACCGGAGCGGGAGGCCGCGGGTGCCGGAGGTCGGCGCTGGAGAAGAGGTGAGGATACCAGGAGGCCGGAAGCGGCGGGGCAAGGGAGGTGCGGCCGGGCGGAGGAGGCCGGCGCGGCGAGCGGGACACGACGGTCGGGATGAGGCGGTCGCGGTGAGGCGGGAGGCCTGGTGAGCTGGGAAGGAGGCAGGAGGGGGTTCGGTCGTTTAACGGAGTCAGAGCTGGGGGCCGGGGCCGGTTCGCCGAAAGGAGGGGACGACGCGGGGCCGTGGACGCCGGATGGAGGCGAGCAGAGGGGCGGAGCTGGGAGGTTGGCAGGCAGGAGGCAGGCGGAGCTGGTGCGGGCAGAGGTGAGCGCGCAGGAGCTGGGTGAGCGGCGAGGCGGAGCCGGGTGCAGTGTGGAACTGAGCCGAGAGGAGGCCAGTGCGGTCGGCTGGGTCGGCACAGCGGCGGAAAGCCGGGACGAGGGGGAGAGTCGCACAGAGAGAGAGCGGGAAGGGAGAGGAGGAAAACGGGGGGTGGCGGCTACGGAGAAGAAGGGATGGCTAGGGTTAGGGTAGGTTTAGTTTAGGTTTATATATATATATGTGATAAAAATAATAATAATAATAATAAAACTTATAATAATAATAATAATAATACATTAGTTAATTCTAATAATTATTATTTTGATCAAATAATAAAATAATTTAAAGATAATACATATATATACATTTATGCATATAAAGATATATACATAAACTTATATAGACCTATATGTATATATATATAGTATTATACACATATATATATAAAACATGTATAAACCTGTATAAAAATAAAAATAACTATAATATTAATAACACAACTTAAAAAAAGTAATAATAATAAAATTCCAACATAAAAATCATAATATTTAAAACGTCGGGTGAACACACTGTCACCCGGGCTGAACGTACGGTCACCGCTAACGATGCGGTGACCGCGCACCAGCGTGAAACCACCAATCGCGATTAATCTTCGAAAAATTTAAACCGGGACCAAGAAAGAAGTAAAATAAAGATGTCTGCAGTCGGGGTGTGACAATTCTCCCCACCACAGACACTTTCTGCCCCCAGAAAGTCACCAAGCCACAAGTCAGCCAAAAACCAAGTCTATTCCCAAACAGAACTAAAGGAACTGAAGAGAACTGAGATTCTCAGGATAACCTTACCCCACAGAGGTCACACCCGACCCATCCAAGAGAAAACTGGAGTCCGAGGTTGAGGGGAGAACACGAAGGGGGTTCTCCCCACCACAAGAACTTAACTAGTTCAAAAATTTAACACTCAAAACATACTACCACACAGAGGTGGGTCCAGCGCGGGAACTCATAACCGATCCAAACCGACTCCTATAACATGATAAGATTTACACCTCCGTCGAAACCTTGAACCCACGACTAGAGTCAACAACCTTCAACACCAGGGAAAACCCATAGAAAAACATTTAACCAACATCAAATTGGAGACATGATCCATTGAAGTCCACACAACATAACCACATCGACAACAAAACTAAAACGAGGTCAACCCACACAAGGGTCAAACACACTTTTAAGAAGGACACACGATTCAGAATATCACCTCCACACGACAAGTCTTCTTAAATCATCATAGAACAAGTACATCATAACTTTATGGAAAACCACTCATTTACAACGCTGTTGAAACTTCAATAGCAGGGAAACAAATATAAAAAGGGTTTTTAGTTATCCCATCATCAATACGGAAAACAGAACCCGGACCAAGGCTTCATAACCCTGGGAACTCCTGACTGTGCGCGAGCTTCACCCCGAGACCTGAGGCTGGGGCTCTGATGGCTGAAGCATCTTCTGCCTCACAGTCAGGTACTGACATTCTCCAATCACAACGTCCTTTTCAAGAGACGCTTCCTGCAAAACTTCTCCAGATGACCCAGACAACCGCATCGATGACACGTCTTTGGAGGGTTGTGACAAGACGGATTTAAATGCCTGAAATGACCACACTGAAAGCATACCATCGAACGATCTGATGAACTGGAAGCTGGGACCAAAGGGGATAACTCCTTAGGAACAGGTATCTCTGGCGCCTTTTCCTCACCAGAGGGGGAACTCTTACGAACAATAGGGGACGCTGAAGTTTTAACTACCTGCCCACCGGAAACCAGCTCAGCCAAGAATGCTTCCTCTACCAGCTTCTTGAAACCATGGTCTTTAGAAGGGAGGACACGCTCCTTGATCTCTGGATGAAGACCCCCAGTGAAAAGAGAGACCTTCATGAGTTCATGTGATGCTACCTCTGGAGAAAAGGAAATCAGTTCCTTGAAATGGTCAACATATGCCTTCACCGCTCGTTGGCCTTGTTAAATATGTACGAGCTCTACCTTTTTCTCCAACTTCACTTCCTCAGGTACAAACCATTGGATGAAAACGATTTTAAAGACATCCCACATCATTTCACCTTGCGTTGACGGTGGGGTAACCATCTTCCACTTGTCCAGAGCTGGACCCTCGAACAACTCCATAATTGCACGAACCTTAACATTATCGGGAGTTCCCAACATTCTAAAGACATGCTCCACTTCCTCGAGCCATTTCACTGCCTCTAACGGACCCTGATCACCATGGAGAATAGGCAAAGTCTGAGAAGGACCAAAAATGGGGCATGACCTATCAGAATCCTTAAAGATCTTTCTGGGAGACATTTCCTGAGCGACATATAAAACACAAATCCAAAACCAATATCAACCGAAGCAACTTCAATAAAAGCGCCTCCATAAAAAACAGTCAGCATAAAGACCAAACAAATGCGAACACAACCCAAAATAAAATCCCCTTTTTAAAATCCCGTTTTTATTTTAGACTTTAAAACCACCCTCTTTCAAGACTGCTTTCCAAAACCAATACATTTTCAAACCAAAAACTTTCCAAAAACCGTTTTCCCTTTAATACCAATTTAGAAAACAAGGTCAAGCCTTTAATTTCAAATACACACCCAGGTAATATCATGACCAGTTGCACATGTCATTATCCACATTCCATTCATACACGCATCAACACACAATTTCTATGCATTCTCTCACATGTGCAAACGTTCATAAGGATTACCTGCGGTTTCACCCCAAACCATTCTCGACCAATTTCCAAGCAAAAACCAGTTTTTCCAAACCAAAGGCTTTCAGTTTTAAAACTCATTTCATAAATTTAATCTCATTTAAAAGAAATCAGTCCCATTTTTCAAAAACCCTTTTTCACTTCCAATGACGCACTTACACCGACCAAAATGAAAGCAGCATCCAAAATTGCATTAACCACTGGAGTGAGGGACTAGTAGTCACGCTCAACCTAGCGACATGGTAGTGGGCCATGTCCCAAGTCATCGTCGACCACTAGGAGGAATTCAAACCGTGTACTCAGACTCCACATGGGTCACTACTCCAGGTGAAATCACGAAGTAATGTCGGCTTGCCTCCGTTGTCATCTCTCAATCCAAGACAAACCAGAAAAGACAAGGACACAATTCCCGAACTACCCCTGGCGACTCGAGGTTCGGAACGAGCGAGGGTTCATGACGTTCTCCCCGTACCTACCTCTCGAGTCCCGACAGTCCTAATCTCCACCTACCAGACAACCCAAATAACAAGAACCTCCTCTGATACCATTTTGTCATGAACCAGCCCGGGTCGACCCTGAACCGGTCACCCGAGCCGGTCCGCGGCAAGTCCCGAGGGGCGTTCCCGATCCCCCTGGGATGGCAACAAGTGCCGGGCATTAAAATTTCAATCGTTGGGAACAATTTCAGCCCAAACTAAAAACAGTATCAAGAGAACGAATATAAACTAAACAAACAAACAAACACTAAAGACATAAACAAACCTACACCACGACATACCTCCACGTGACCTCGTGGTCACCACCCAACTACAACCAACGTCGCTCCCACACTGAGAAACTCAAGACAGGAAAACTTGAACACAAGGAACCTGCAACTGAAAAGGTAAAAGATAGGCGTGAGCACAAAAGTACTCAGTAGGTGAGCCCCACAACAAAACCCAATGCACTGCCAGTAAATAAAGAATCTACATAATCTAGGTTTGAACTATGATGTAAAAAGTAAGTTTTCATAATGCTTTACTTGAAAAATCAGACACAAGACATTTCCCTTATTCTTTTGAAAGTTAGTTCCCTTTCATCAGTTTTAAACTCTTTCTAAAAAGCAAAGTGTTACAAATTCAAATCTTACCCAAAGAGAATAAAACATTTTCATTTGAAAACCATTTTCCAAAAGTCTAATAGTACATGCTGTGAAGGATGACTGATAGTAAACAAGCAAGGAAAACAAGTGCAAGTAAAGGTAAACAAGCAAGGAAACCCAAGTGAAAGTAAAAATAAACCAGAAGTTATCAGCAATAACCATGGGCGATCCTAGACATCCCTAGAAAACCCCTGGACGTACTCGGGTTCAGATTACCTACCGGCGTGGTACTCCATAGTCAATAACCAACTGGCCGCCCTAATAGCCAACTAGTGGCACATCCCTCCTGGCCTGTCCACAACTCCAGGGGGTACTAACCCGTCTAATCAGGGTTAGAAAGCAACCGTCACTCGATAATCTACAAGACGCCCAGGAACCCATGGTGGTTTTAGTAACACTGTGTAAGTGGGAGACCCTCGCACGCGTGACTCATCTCACCGCACTTGCCAACCCCTTACACAGACATCGCTACATGACAACCCTCGAAGGGAAGTCCCCCTGTAGAGATGCCCTCATAAGTACGTATATATATAGATATATATGTATAATCACTTCACATTTTATAAAGTGCCAACCGGGCCATCATATCATTTACATTTTGAACATTTAACACTAAAACATTTCCAAAGGGATATGACACACGCCATACCATTGAAAACCAGAAACACACTTAGAACATTATTTAAGAAACTCAAATCAGCATCTTAAACCTGAAAGACGTTGGTATCACAAGTAAAAATCATTTTCCAATTTCCAAACGCACCCCACTTTTATCAAGAGCCAAATGGACCTTTAATCACTTTTTGAAAGAATAATATTTCTCAAATGAAATCCAGACTTTTAATCACGCATCAAAGGAAAACATTTTTCAACAACCAAGAACCACACTTAATGTTTCCAAAAATCGAGTTTAAAGGTCACACGACACTTCCTCTAATCAAGGTTCTAAGAAAAACACCATTTTCCATAACCAATACACCTGCCATTTTACACACACCAAAACCGTTTAAAAACCCAATTCAACATGATCTTCATATTTCATAATGAACTCATTTAGTAGTATCATCAGGAAAACGTACACAGTTAAAACCAAGAAAAATACTTCCACTGAAATGCTAGAAATAAGCAGAGCAAACCACATTATAAGTTACTACTTCATAATACTTTTAAATCTACTGAAACACAATAAAAGACGAGGGATAGATAAATTCTAAATTTAAAGGCAAGTGCAAAGGGAGACCTACCTCAAGACGCAGCTCGGAACGAAAACGACACGGCGCAAAACTCCCGTTGCGTAAAGGGCGCATCGAATTGCGCCGTTAAACAGGTCCTAAAACAGTAGACTGTAAAACGGGTTTAACGATCAATAATAATAATATAATAGTAGTAACCAATATATAATGTTAATATCAGTAATAATATAATAATAATAATAACATAGTCATAATGATGACAATAACAATAATAATATAATTAGCATAATAATAATATATCGATAATAACAATAATGATAATAATAATATCATTATATTAACATAATAGTAATAATAATAATAATGTAGTAATAATGATACAACATCATAATAATAGTAATAATAATATTCATAATATATTATTAATATTAATAATAATAATATAAAAACATAATATAATAATAATAGTAAGAACAACATAATATAATAATAATAATAATAATATAATAATAATAATATTAACAAAATAATATAATAATAATAATAACAATGGTAATATAATAATAATAATAATAATAATAATATTAATAATATAATAATAATAACAATAATACTATAGTATTAATAAAAGTAACATAATAATAATCAAAATAATGATATAATCATAATAATATTAACAAAAATAATAATATTTATAATATAATGAGACATAAATTAATAAATAAAATAAATAAAAACTTACGTGCAGCACGACAAGGGTGCCGGAGCGCGCAACAGTGGCCGGCGAGGCGGAAGGAGCCGGGACGGGTCGCTGGACAGGGGCGGTGCAGCTGGGGTGTCGGAGGAGAGGACGAGATCGAGGTCGCACGGCGGAGGGCACCGGAGCGGGAGGCCGCGGGTGCCGGAGGTCGGCGCTGGAGGAGGGGTGAGGATACCGGGAGGTCGGAAGTAGCGGGGCAAGGGAGGTGCGGCCGAGCGGAGGAGGCCGGTGCGGCGAGCGGGACACGACGGTCGGGATGAGGCGATCGCAGTGAGGCGGGAGGCCTGGTGAGCTGGGAAGGAGGCAGGAGGGGGTTCGGTCGTCGAACGGAGTCGGAGCTGGGGGCCGGGGCCGGTTCGCCGGAAGGAGGGGACGACGCGGGGCCGTGGACGTCGGATGGAGGCGAGCGGAGGGGCGGAGCTGGGAAGTTGGCAGGCAGGAGGCAGGCGGAGCTGGTGCGGGCAGAGGTGAGCGCGCAGGAGCTGGGTGAGCGGCGAGGTGGAGCCGGGTGCAGCGTGGAACCGAGCCGAGAGGAGGCCGGTGCGGTCGGCTGGGTTGGCACAACGGCGGAAAGCCGGGACGAGGGGGAGAGTCGCACAGAGAGAGAGCGGGAAGGGAGAGGAGGAAAACAGGGGGTGGCTGCTGCGGAGAAGAAGGGATGGATAGGGTTAGGGTAGGTTTAGTTTAGGTTTATATATATATATATATGTGATAAAAATAATAAAAATAATAATAATAATAAAATTTATAATAATAATAATAATACATTAGTTAATTCTAATAATAATTATTTTGATCAAATAATAAAATAATTTAAAGATAATACATATATATACAATTATGCATATAAAGATATATACATAAACATATATAGACCTATATGTATAAATATACAGTATTATACATATATATATATAAAATGTATAAACCTGTATAAAAATAAAAATAACTATAATATTAATAACACAACTTAAAAAAAGTAATAATAATAAAATTCCAACATAAAAATCATAATATTTAAAACGCCAGGTGAACACACTGTCACCCGGGCTGAACGTACGGTCACCGCTAACGATGCAGTGACCGCGCACCGGCATGAAACCACCAATCGCGATTAATCTTCGAAAAATTTAAACCGGGACCAAGAAAGAAGTAAAATAAAGATGTCTGCGGTCGGGGTGTGACACCATCTGTTGGACATGAAATAATGGATGTTACAATACTGAGATTTTTTCAAATTAATGAAGTGGTTATTATCTCTCCTTATAAGAAAACATAGAAGTTAATGGATAATCATAGAATTACATGTTGATGGATATTACTAAATGATTTAATAAAATTATTATGGGGGTTTCTAATAGCTATGAAAATGTGGTATAGGTTGAAAAGTTTCTATGTAATAAATGAGAATGTTACCGAAGATAAGATACAATTCTAATGAAACAAATTTGAATATGTTATGATGGCTGATTATAAATGTATTAATACATGCTTCACAATAGTTCACGAGATCAACAACAATATCAAATGTTCTATTGAGATGATATAGGATTCTACTATTGCTAAAAAACCTAAGAGAAACCCCTAGATATATTTTATGTTAATGTATAGTATTTTTATGATCAGGAAGATTTATCCCATAATAAACATCAGAATATTCTCCTGGAATATGAGAAGATGATTACTACTATTTCTTAGGATTAGAATGAAATAATATTCAAATATTTTTTAAAAGTGAAAAACTGATATATGTATGAGAAAGAAGATTCAATTGATTTAGAAGAAGAGGAATTAGAATAATATTTTAACACAATCATTATCCATATTTCTTAAATACTCTAAAAGATAAATTTAAAAAGAAAAGATAATCATTATTTTAATTGTTGGAATTGTAATGACAAAGGAAATTTTGAAAAAAAAAATCCCTAAGAAAAAGTATGAGGAATATACTTTAGAAAAAGATAAGGATTATAGGATACAATCATGGATGAAGAATAAGAAGAAGGTTCCTTATTGAAAAGAAAACTATTTTTTGAGTAGAACGAAGAAAGATGGATCTTCATCTATAAAAGAAATAATTTCTATGTAAATATCTTTTCTTGATTTAAAAAAGAATGTTTTTCATCAGTTATTGACAATATTGGTGAATAATAAATAGAAATAAAGTTTATTCTAAATGAAAATCATGAAGCATCACTTTATGAAATTACTCATCTCAAGAAGGAAAGAAAGAACATGAATAATGACATTATGGAAATTATATTTTAGAATTGTGATCAAATAAAAAATATAGAGAAAACATTTAATGTAATTATAGATTATAAATTGATGTTTATGATCAATAAATAATGTTTAATGTTTATGTAGAAAAATATGATGGTTGATTGAATATAAACTTAATATAACTACAATTTTTTAAGAATGAATGAAGAACATGCTTAAGTTAGATAAATTTTAAAAGATAGTAAATGGTCTTAAATAAAGTTTGGCTGAGAAAGAATAAGAGATGCTAAAAACACAATGAATGTTTTTTATAAAAAAAATTATTTAAGTAAGATGATAGAAGAATTTACCATGGTTGTTGAGATTAAAGGTGAAAATTACCAAGATAGTTAAAATAATGGTTCACATAAGAATGTTATTTCTATTCCTAAACAATCACAATGTATATTAGAGCTTTAAATATATTATGAACCATTTCATAATCACTTGATAGATGATATGATTTTTATGAATTATTTCGTAAATGAATCATGGTTTATATTATGAAGAATTTCATAATCACTTGGCAGATGATATGATTTGTATGAATTTATTAAAATTTAATAACATATTATTTATTATAAAATATCATTAATTTAAAATTTTAAAACTATTCTTTTTAATGAAATTAATAACATTAATTCAAAAAAGAAAATATAATTTTTTTAACACATCCATATCATATCATATTCATATATAAAATTTTTGTATTTCATAAAGTATGTTACGTTATATTACTTTATATGTTTTTAATATCATATCTTTTATTTTTCTTTTAATTGAAAAACGATTTCATTAATATTGGGTAAGAATTTAACATGATAATTTATTCAATAAAAAAAATAAAAAAAAGATGAAAATAAATAACTTAGATTAAAAAAGTCTATTTATAATAGAATATGCATATGGTTGTCCAAATGTTAAAAATATTATAATAATTAAAAACAATTGTGTGACATTTATGAGTTTTATTTAAATAAAATATTAGAAAGGTCGTAATTACATCCAAATGGAAACAAAGGGCCATATATTTTACCTCTGGATGGCTATAAATGATATATAATCATCCAATAAAATTTAGGCAAGTATTATTGTTATTTGATAGTACTTATCATTTTATTTTTAATATTAATTACCTGACTTACCCTTTACTATTTTAACAAAGGATACTATTGTTACTATTCATTTTAAGAAAAAGTAAAAGAAAACAATTACCAAAATTGGATCCCCTAATTATAAATATCAAATAATTTTTCCAATATTAAAAACTGAAATTTAAAAAATTAATTAATGATTAAATAGGAAAAATTTGAAGAAAATTGTTTTTTTAAAACATCCTTTTAAAATATAAATTTATATGATACTAAATTCAAGAATTAAATTCATTTAAAAATCCATAATTGGATTATTTTAAATAAAATTTAGCAAATTGAATTTTAAAAATAATCATATATAGAAATTTATGTTGTAAATACTTTAAAAGAAAATGCTATTTTCAATTGATTAATTATTTTCACTAATAACTTTAAAATTAAACCTTTCATACTAATTTCAAAATTTTACCATAGGATAATTTTGATCTTTTTAATTTGAAAATGATATTTATTTTATAAAAAAAATCATAAATTTTCATAAATTAATTATATCATTTTATATGAAAAATAAATAAAAACAATCTTTGTAGAAAACATTTCTTCATAGAATAAAATGGATATACTAAAAATTAAGGGTTAATTTTTGAATATTTAATCAATACAATGGTATTGATTAGAACCTTTACATATATTATTTTACAAAATTATTTAATCATATTCTTACCTTCCAATTTAATGGCTTGGTTATAAATGACATTTAAATAATAACATTTTTAGGTTTTTTTAAGATTGGTGTCACATTTCATAAAAATTATTGAATTTAATAACCTTATTTTAAAATATTAGGATATTCTATTCACCTAATTCATAAATTAGATCCTTATGATTTGAAATCGAGCTCAGAAACTAGGGTTTTTCCTTTCAAAGTACATCTATTGAATTCCTTCATCGTCAAAATAGTTAATAAAACATATACATAAAATGAGAGAAAATGAAAGTAAAATGGCCATCTAAAATAACACATAACTAAGTTTCCATATAGAAAAAAAATGGCGGGATGTGAAAATATGGGCATGAAAGAAAAATTATAATACCTAAGGACTGATAGAGAGTGATAATGAATATGGTCCTGATAAAGTTACCCATCACAAAACCATAAATCTTTGATGAGTTTAAATACCATTGATTTCTCAGTAAGAAAAGTGAAGAGATATCTTTTCTATTTAAAGATTGTTTTACTAGATTTTAGGAATTTCCTTATTATATATACTAAATGAATAAGTAAATATAATTACATGAACATTTGAATTTCATCCTTTGATCAATTTCCACCACAATACAATCCTTTCACCAAACAATGATTTTTATAATGAATTTCAAATGCCTAAAGCTCTAAAATCAACATATAATGGATCACATAATATTCCCCAATATTATTGTGGTCTTCTTTTTAAATTACTTAATCAAAAACTCACTATTAAATCGCATAGTAATGATTAACATATGTTCCCAAAATCAATTTAAACATTATCTAAAAAGTTGTTTAAGAAAAAAAGATAAGTTATAGTAAAAAATGAAGTCACATAGGAAAGTGGTAGGAACTTCACACATTCCAAATTTAAGTTGTGGGTTCAAACCCCACTTCCATGTCAAATGTGAAGGGTTTTTGGTTGGCCTATCAGTTTTCCTTTTCTAAAACTATAAAACTTTTATCACATTCCAAAACTATTATATTATACATCCTCTAAAAGAAAATTAACAATCAATGATCTTATAAACCCTAATAGTTATAAATAACATTATACTTATGTCTACAAAAGTAATGGCCTTATTCCTCATATAACATTTTTCTTATGTTAAACTTAAGCATTACATATATATATAAATGAATAAATGTATCCAAAAAAAATTCACCATTTGAATATGGTATTTTTCAAAGGTATCAATTCTAGCTATCATATGCTTGAAAATATTAGAAAGAAAACCTACTATATAATAATCATTATGTCTATCATGATTATCATAAATTTTGAATAAATAAATATTTCATCAATAAAAAAAACACAAAATTTTCCAAATATCTATTGAAAAATTTATTCAGATGATGCATAAATATAATTGGGGAACATGTCAATCCAATGGGTATAACCACAAACTCATAATGCTCTAATCCAAAAAACACTATTTTTAGAATTTTATAGTCCTTCACCTTCAACTAATGCTACCCACACCTTAGGTCAACATTCAAAAAAATAGTGAGGTTCATGTAGCTCTTACCACATAGTTCGATGCTTGTACATCTTCTAAAGTGGTTGTGATGGATTTCCCCACACCATTAAACTTATAGTTTTATTGCTTCCAATCATTCATGTTATTCTTTGGAAACTTATACACAAAATTACCCTTCTAATCACATTTAAAATATTTTACTTCCTTTTTAACACAATTTTTCTTACAACTACTAGGGTATTTTTTATTTCAATTATGATCCGTATTAAAAAACTTATCACATGAAAAGCACATACTGTACATCATAAGGCATCCCCATTTTTCATTTTACCACAAATATCACAAACAGAGAACTTGATTTTCTTACAATTATATTTTCATCATGTATGATTCCCCATATCTGTAAAACTAGAAATCCTTTTCAAATATTTTCAATAGAAAACAATCAATAGAAAAACCATTTCTACCTTATCATCACATCACATTAGTTTATCCTAACTTTTAAAATCATGGGAATACAACGACCTTAGATAGATTAGATTTAATTATATGTATAACTAAATAATTTTCATATCAAAATCAAAGATAAAATGTGGTTCATACCTTTCTAATCAAGTTTTATATTCTTTATACATGGCCACTGAGTCATCCCCCTTCTATTTCAATTCCATGTATTTCTTTTCTATTCTATGTTAAACCACTATAGTAAAATATTTCTAATGGAAGTGTTCATAAATTCATCCCATTCCAATGAATCAATATATTCTTTTTCAAAGATATTATTGACTGTTTACCACCACTATTTAACTCCAAATTTCAAGGGTAAATAGAAAATACATACTCTTTGAGGATTCATACATCCCATGATATAAAATAACATTTACTGATAATTAATCCTTCCATCAGATACCATTGGGTCATAAAATAAATTGAATGCCAGAGGGCGTTGTCTCATAAAATGTTTCACTATAATTATGTCCCTTTGTGGTAGATATGGATTCTCTCTAGTATACATTCAACCATAATTTATATCAAACTTCAACCTATCCATCATAGAAAAAACATCTTAGTTCCAATTATAACAAATCTGGGTTTCTGATTCAAAAGGATATCGAAACCTCGACACCTTTATACCTCCACATCCCTATTTACACTATGTAAATCCAATACGATAAATAATAGTTTATACAAAAAAACATGGAAATCATTATTTTCTATCACATGATAACCATCGATTAAAATCACTTTAGGGTATTAACACACATTATCCAAACCTATAATGATATCTAAACCTTTAATTCAATACCAACTATAAGGACTTAACCATAAAAATTACATAATCATGTGTTTTATTTCAAGAATTAGTTTCAAATACATCAACACCATTTTGATTAAAATTTTAGAGAATTAGGCCAAAACTATTACTTAGAAAACACATAATTTAAATGGTAAAATTTTAATTAGTATTTATTTTATCATTAAAATAAAACTATTAAAAATATAAAATGATACTTTTTCATCATAAATCTTCAGAACATCCAACTTGACTTTTTCTTTTCCCTTACCCATCCATAATCATTGCCAAATATATTTTAAAACATGGGATGAGAACAAAATTATTAGTAAGGGATATTAAAAGAAATAAATCCATTTTTCATGTAAAAAAATTATAACCATAAATTCTCACATTTATCACATTATTATTTAAATGTATGAAATAAATCATTTCCAAATGGAAAACACAATTTTTTTCTAAATGTATTCCATTAAAACCCATAGAAATCATAGATAAAATATATATGAAATGTGGGAATTATTTTCATATCACTATTACATATGGAGTAACCCTCATGGTACCACATGGAATCACCATCATAGATATACATGGAGTAAACCTAATAGTTATATTTGAAATAAAAATCAATTTTATACATGGAAAACCCATTATATTATATTCCCAGAATCACTTAGTAGAATCTTAATCAGTTAACCTTGCCCCATATTTGGAAAAACCATCGTAGTATATTCCCATAATCTCTTTAGAGAAACATAATTGGTTATCTCGATCTATTTACCCAATGAAAGGTAGAGATATAACCGGCTCACCTACCATCTATTTATGACTGAACGACCAATCTTCATAAATAATTCTTATGAAATAAAATAGAATACATAAAATCTTACTTCATAATAGTTCTATTTGGAACCATAAGTAATTTTTTGGATGTTTATATATCCATTCCAATTTAAAAACAATTTTTAAAATAACCATAAATTATAAAATTAGGGTATTTATTTAATGAAAAAATATAGGCTTATAATGGAATCCAAAAATTAAATAATGGTTATAGAGGTGAGAATGGCAGTTGATTCTATATCTTTTTATATTGATGATTCCTATATACCTTTTTAATGAAAGTTAAAACATTAAATAAGATGAATCCTTTTAAAATAAATTTGATGAAGGTAAAGAGTGAAAAAATATTTTAATAATAAATTTTCTCCATATAAAAAAATCCATAAAATAACTTTAAAAATATGGATATGAAATAAAAATAGTGTTTTAATGGAAACATTAAAAGGATTTTTTAAAAATGTCTATTAATATGAGATTGAATCGTCACATACATTCTTCAAATTCTTTAATAATAGATTTATTATAGTTATTTACTTACTTGGGAAACTTTTTATGTTTATTATTCCATTTATATCACTTATTTTTGTGTTATAACAAATATATAATAATTTATTTTTACAATTGATGTTTTTGACTAAATTTAGTTCATAAGTCCAAAATAGATTTGGTAGGTTAATTATGGTTAAAGTTTCTTATTCCATTATATATAGAAAAAATAAGAATCAATTAATTAATATTTTTATACATCAATTATTTTTTTAAATCCATGCATTATATATTTTGTTGAAATTGAACTACTGTACAATCTTGGAGATGGTAGTTCGTACGTACACACAAGTAAATTTTACATTTTTCATTGATCATTATGGAAAGAACTTACGTATTTTTTTTGTTTATAGAAGGATAATAATATCATAAATATCATTTTAGTTCTTTAAATAAAATGATATATATCATCCATGTGATGTGGTGATGAAAACATATCAAATCGATTCGTGTTAGTGGCAGTCCACACATTTGAACGAATAACATTACCATTTTTTAGTGAATGCAAGGATAATAAGTAAAATGATATAATATAATATTATAATAATATATATATATATTAGTAATATCATATATTAACTAAACTTACACCATTATAACCATACATGAGGGGTGGTGATGGAAAATGAATTACATAGATTCTAGAGCTATAGACAATCATAGGGACAAATGATGGATTCCATTATCATTTGATGGAGGTTGAAGAAGTATATAGATTGTTAAATTAATATAATAACATCTAAGTATATGTACATAACTTGTTTGTTTATTTTAAAATGGTGTAATATGATTTAAATGATGCGGAAGAAGAAATAGAATACAAAGATACATAAAAAATATACCTCTTCTTTAAAATATCCCATTTATTACCACCTCAACACCTCTAATATTATCATTATACAAAAAAATAAGGGATCTTGAACATGGGTATGGAATTAAGGAAGGATTTTAGGTTAATATGGGCAAAAACAATGTGCTCTTATTTATAAATAAATGATAAGAGGCAGTTCCCTTTTACAAGAGAGTGGTGAGGAACTCTTAGAATTTCTTAAAATAGTAAATTAATATAAATTAATTTTCAAATATAAATAGAACTAAAATTATTTATTTCAAATATAAGGTGAATATGGGTTAAAATAATCTCATAAAAACATTTATACATTTTTTACTCTGTTTTTAGCCTTATATTTCCTTTTTAAACCCTCATTAACACTTCACTTTTATTGCAATAATAAGGTTTTTTACTATAATGTTCAACATAGTTAATATAAATGAAAAAATATCACAAATGAACCATGGTGGATAAAATAATTCATATAATAATCACCTATTTTAGGATTTTTTTGTAATTTTATATCATTTAATGAACTATACATTATTATAAAATATATTTAATGTAAAATTTCACAACCATTCATTACGTTGACATTAATAAATTTATTAAAAATGAAATTCAGAAAAAATATGTTAATATATCAATAAAATTTTATGTTCCTCTATAAAATTCATGGATATCAACAGTTATCTCAAATTATATTTCTTTTTATATGTTTAATATCATTTATTTTATTTTTAATTAACTGAATAGTTAATACATTAGGGTTGTGTAAGAATTTAAGATGATTATTTCATCTCTAAAAAATTAAAAATAACTTACCATTATGTGAAAAAAAAATTATATTTTAAAAATAGTATTTATAACTAAACAATTGTTTTGGTTATCCCTATTTTAAAAATATTATATTTATTAAAAACAAGAATGTGACATTTTTAACATTTCATTATATCCAATATGATAAAGGTCATAATCAAATCCAAATAGAAATAAAATACCAAATATTTGACCATTGGGAGAATATGGACATATATAATCATAAAATATATTTATTCAAAGTGTTAGGTTCATTATATTATCCTCATCATTTTATTTTTTACGTTAATTTCTTGATTTACCCTATAACGTGGTAAAAGAAATTTATAAGGATATTATTCATATTAAATGAAAATAAAAGGGACCTATTTAAAAAAATTGGATCCCTTGAATAAATACATGGAACTCATTTTTCATGATTAAAAACATGGATGTAGAAGAATTTAATTTAAAATTTAACAGGAAAAACAAGATGAAAACTGAGTTTTCAATAAAAATTCAACTTTTTAATTATAAATTTTTATACTAAATTCATGAATTAATATTATTTTAAAAACCATAATTATACTGTATTAAAAAATAGAATTAAATAAATATTAAAATTAAACCAAAATGTAAATTTAATTTATATCTACTATAAGAGAATATAAAATTTACCAACAAACTTTTTTTTCACTATTCCTTGAACAGTCAATAATTTCATAAAAAATTAAGAAATACATGCTAGGGTAATTTTAATTTTTGGATTTCAAAAATGATATTTATTTTTTCCTAAAATATAAAATTTTCAGAGATAATTTTTTTCATTTAATAATAGAATGCAATAAAACCCATTTTTTATGAAAACTGATATTCAGAGAATAAACATCATTTTAAAAAAATTATAACATATTTTATAATAATTAGGCAATAAAATTTTATGGATTTGAAAGTTTATATATTTTTAGTTCAAAATTTATATAATCCATTTCAGACCAACCAATTAAATTGATATGTTTTAATTTTCATATTTAAATAATAATATATTTCAGTTTTCTTAAGCTTGGTGTTTCATATCTTACACACAATCAATCATAATTTACTTGTTTTAAAATATCAAGATATTGTAGATATTTTTTATTAAGAGTTACTCAACTTTTTGAATGGAGAACATTGTATGGGTGAATTAATGATGTTATTTTTCTACCTTTAGAAATGTAAGTATATATCTCAGCCATCTGATCCAACTAAAGTGATTTGTCTTGTCTTTCCAAGAAATATTCTTCAACATCCCGACAGTTGAGATTTATAGTGTTCCAATGTACATATATGAAACTGTGAGTATCAATGTTGATGTATCCATGGAAATTATGAGGATAATATTCCAAAGAATTGAGGATTTGAACATCAATGCATGAAATCACCTTCATGAAAATATTCGAATATTCGATGAATATTATTCAACTGAATGCATAAGTATTTACTAAAGGCTATATCTCATGTGTGTATGAGTTTTCAATTTAATGATTGAAAAGTAGAACATGATTATTATACTATTATTTTGTTTTTCATGGACGAATTAATGTATCTTGAAGATTCCACATTTTAAGTATAAGTGTGTTTACGTAATATTTGAATGTTTCAGGTGATATAAAATCCTTGTCACAAATTAAAACATGGGGACCTGACACACTGTATTTCTAAAATATAAGGAGGTGGAATACACCTAAATTTACAGTGGAATGGATGATATAATGGATGCCTATATTATTGATAAATATATCATTTTTCTTAAGAAAAAAAATGAACTCTGAGACTACTATTTCATGAATGGATTCCACAATCCTCTTAGGCCTCGAAGAAGAAGGATTTTCCAAGGGAATTAAAATTTTCATCACAATTGAATAGATTCATGATGAAATTTTCTTCAAATACATTCATGATTGAAAAATACTCTTACACATAACCCTCTTGGTTTTCACGACATATTGATATATATTGACATGTGTAAGATACCATTATTTTTCAGGTGTGTTTCCCTCTGTGTTTTTCATTTTATCCTCATTGGCCATGTCTTTTTTGGTGACAAAGAGCCTTTATTGGGGAAAATGTCCTAATGTTCAGGGATGTTTTCTTTTTTGAATTAATGGATTTTTGGGTATAAATGATACTAAGTGTTGAAATTGGTTATTGGTATGTTGAGTAGATTTAAAGGAGGTTCGGATAATTAAAGGGAAAATGGACTAAAAACTCAATTGTAGAACATTGACACATCATGTAAAGGGATTACATGCCATGTAATGTTTCATAGATTTTAATAAAAAAATATAAGGTGACAGGTTTTTTGATAAATGCCATTAAAAACATTACAAGATTTGTAACTGAATTACATGACATGTTAATACCTGACCTACTATTTTAAACACGATTTGCAGATGATTTTCTTTATAAAAAATTGGCATATCTTCTCCTCTCAACCTATAAAGACCATACAGGTGATTTTGGATTGAAAACCCCTTTCCAGACATCCCATTCTTGTGTTTGATCTGAGCTAAGTCCTTTTGGTCCAATTTCTTCCTTCTTCTCTCTGGTTCTCCAACTGTTCTAGTGAAATAGTTTTCCCAATTTCATTTTTGGTTTTTATCTTGATCAAACATTGATCTAGGATCCCATTTGCAATCATCCAGACAATATTCCTCATAGTCCTTATCTATAATAAGCATTGTGGGATCATCAATATATGGAAGGGGGTCTAAACATTAAACATTATGGTTTGATAATTCCAAGTTTATGTGATATCACGATTGAGCCATCATTGTGTGCACACAAATTCATTAAATAATTGAATGATATTATCCATAAAATTCTATTGGTTTCAAATTTATTTATAATTGGATAATGGATTAAAGTATGTATATCATGACATGAGACCTAGGGTGATTAATTGTTATAGAATACCCATTTTGTGGATTATTTCTTATTGATATAATTTTTAATAAATTTTGATTTGAATTACATGTGTAATTTTAAAGAATAATGGTAATTCTCATAATTAAACATTGAGATATATGATGTGATATTATGACATCCACGATGTATGATAGGAATTTTGTTCTATGATGAAATGATTATATAAAAAGATAGGCCAAGGAACTTGAACATGAATATGTTGAAAAACTTATAGTGAGAGGGCTTGGCCCAGACCCCATGCTATAATGATTATAGGGATTTGACATGGAAATGTTGTAATGAATATTGGGATTTGAAAAACAAAATTCATTAATGAGTACAGGGATTCATCCTTGATTGTTTTTGGTGATTGGATGGCACATTCATAAGACATGCTAAGAGTTATTCCAGCATGGTGATAAAGAAAGTTGTTTACCTTGGTAATTGGGATATGGTTGGCATGGTCATAAGACACGATTAGATTTATTTTTTCAAGGATCCAAAGAAGGTTTTTTACCTTGGTTATTTGGATATCGTTTCCATGGTCGTAAGAAATTCTTAGAGTTATTCTGGCATGGAGACGAAGTAGGTTGTTGTGGTACTTTATTAATTGTTGGATTAATTTAATACACCTATTTATCGTATTATTTCATAAACTTCTTATCATTATGGTTTTATTTTGAAACTTTGGTTTCAACCTAATAATTTATATTCACATACAATTTAGGCCTCTATTTAGCACCTGATCAGATTTTGTGGATGCAGGTTTAAACAAGGACAATGAACCTTGTAGTTAATTGCTTGTATATTGTTGTGATGGGGTTTGGAGATGGGACCGACATGGGGTCGGGACCCAAGTCCTTTAGTATTTTATTTGAGTCTACAAGTCTTTTTATTTCATTGTTCTAGAATGAAATTTAGTTACATTCCAGCACATCATTACATTATTCACATTATTATTATTAGATTATTTAGTTGTATAATATTATTGTCTTCCGCTATTGAATTTAATTTGATTATTACTTACATTATATTATTATTTTTTCTAATATTACGAAACATCATAAGAGTGGGTAGAGTCTCCCCACTGTACATTTCACGCCCTCGCTACTAGTCAGTGGCTTTTGGCAGACACAGAGGCGTGCTTGAGGTCCCGTAACAAACCCTTTTCGGTGATTTGAGAGAGTACCAGATTGCGGGATGTTACAATGTGGTATCAAAGGAGAAAGTTGTTCTTTTCTTCTAGTTTACTATTTGGGAAAGGTATAAGGGATACTAGGTTGTGTTGGGACTTGGTAATGTGATGTTCATGGGAGTAGTTAACCCATGTAAGAGGAAAAATCATAGTACCCAATTTTGGGATTACTATTTGTTCTTTGCGATTTTTATAGTTTGTGTTATTTCACCATAGATGATTCACATATTGTGTGTGGTTATTGTTTTAGGATGTTATTAATTATTGAGATTATAATTGTGGCCCGGTATGGTGCGAGATAATAATACATGGGTCATAATAGGAACATAGGGATGTATTTACATGCATTACTCATGATAATGACATATCTATTTTTTCATGTAGTATATACATGGTGATTTTTTAACTATGATAAGAGATATTTGTTTCAATGGATAAATAAAATGAGTTGCCATGTCACACTAAAATACTTTTAATCCATCTCTAGAGAGACCACGAGTTAGTGGTTCTCTCTTTCCATCACCTGTTAGGTTGACCTTGTTTTTGGATAGTTATATAAGGTGTGTGTTTGTGTTGTAGATAAATTGCCTCCTCGATGACTTTGACTTGAGCATCAGGATAGTGGAAATCAATACGATCCTAACAGAGATGAACCAGAAGTTCTTGTAGTTCTTGAGGAGTAGATGGATGTCCAACTTTAGTTCAGCTTCCTAAGGGTCATGATATCAATGTAAAGGGATAATTTTCGTATCGTTCCATCAATGTTTGAGCTAAAAAGAGAGTTTCATCTTCAAAATCCACTTATTTTTACTAGTTAAGGGGGACCCTAGATATCCATGTTCTATATTGATTCAATCCATAAAATATTCAATCATCTCAAGACACCCACAGATAGGAGGGTGAAATATTTTGTATATGTTATTTGTGGGCCTACCAAGTATTGGTGGGATATTCTAGAGGAAGCTAGGCAGTATGATAAGTTATATTGGAAGGGATTAAAGATAATGTTCCTAATCCATTTCTATCCCAAAACCTCGAGGGATGAAAAGGATCACGAGTCTATGCATCTAACGCATGAGGTATTGTCAATACTGTTTTGAGATAGATGTTTTACTGACCTAAAATTCTTTGCACCATCTTTAGAATATGATGAGATCTCTAGGGTGAGACATTTCTATTATGGTCTTCATTATTAGATCAGGTCATAGGTAAATGTTTTTTATTTAAGCATCTTTGAATATGTGATGAATCAAGTACTCACCACAAAAGGGAATCGAAGAGAGGCCCTGAGCAACAACCATGATGTTTCAATAGGGTTATCTATAATTTATTCTTAAAGTGGTAAGAAGAGTTGTTATAATAGTTTTCTCCAAGGAAGTAACATGTAGAGAAGTCGGGGTAGTGGACTACCATCTCAAGATCATGTTCCATTCCAGTGCAATCAGTGTGTAAAGTTTCATCACAAGCGCCTGAATTGTCATTGCCCCACATTCAAGTGGCACATTTGTCGCAAACTGGGCCATCTTTAGAGGTTATATTCAAAATTTCCATAACAGACTAGTGGAAAACGATTATGGAAAAAAAATAGTAAGGGGCTCAGCTACACCTTAATAAAATGATATATAGAGTTCCATAATCCATTCAGGCCAAGGCATGGGATGTGGTACCCCAGTGCAAGAGAAACAATACAAGAAGGGGAAGTAGTTCAGGGTAGTCAGTCTTGAGCCCAAATAAAAGGGAAAAGTCAGTTGAACATTATGCATACTACTTCAGATAGCATGGATGCATGACCATATAACATTAGAGGTATGATTCTTATATCATCTTCCTTACCTTTTGTTTTTTTATACAGGAGCATCACATTCTTTTCTATCTTCTCTTTTTAAAAATGGTTTGGTCTTGGATGTAGGAAGAGTAGACACTAATTTAACCATTGAAACACCTTTTGGATTGCTATAATAAATTATAAAATGTTACAAGACATGTTCTCATAATATTGGTAGTTACCTTTTCTTTTGGGAACCATTCATGTTGGAAATTACAGGATTAAAATTGATTCTTGGCGTGGATTGGTTAATAATATAATAGGATCATATCAACTATTACATGAGGAGAGTTACTTTATTATCTCAAGAAGGAATCAACTATTCTCACCAAGGTGAGTGTGATCTTCAGGCTAGTCATGCTGGAAAAATTCAGTGCATATTGGATTGTCTCATGGAACAAATAGTGGGTCGTTCTCTAGATAATTGTGGAATTATATAAGATTATTTTTCCCCTAGTGGTAGAACATTTTCAGGATATTTTCCCTAAAGAGTTATATGGATTACCACATGAGTGATAGGTCAAGTTCATGATTGAGTTGGTTCCATGAGAAGATCTATTTTTATGCAACCTTATCGAATGGAACTTTCTATGATTTGGGAGTTTAAGGTCTAGTTGAGAGATTTGGAATCTAAAGTCATCATATGAACAAGTACATATCCTTGGGGTTATCCAATTCTCTTCACTAATAAGGCTGATGGATCTTATAATTTATATATGGATTATCAGATATTGAACCAAATTATGGTCAAGAACCAGTATCCTCTTCTCTACATTGATGATATTTTTGATCAGTTGAAAGGTGATAATATTTTCTCAAAGATTGAATTGATATAAGGATATCATTAGTTAAGGGTGAGACTATTAGACATACCTTTTACTACTTTTAAGAGAAGGTGTGGATTCTACGAATTCTTAGTGATGGTGTTTGGTTTGACTAATGCACCTGCGGTATTTATTCCCTTAATTAATAATATTTCTCATCCTTTATTTGGATCAGTTTGGGATTTCTTTAGATGAAATCTTATTGTACTTCTAGTCAACAGATGATCATGCCAAACATCTTGATATAATCCTGAGTAAATTGAGAGAGAATCATATTTAAACTAATCTAACTAAATGCAGTTTCTAGAAAAACAAAGTGCACTTCTTAGTCCATGTCATCTCAGAGGAAGGGATGCTAGTGGAGCCAGAGAAAGTCACATTCATGTAATCTTAGTATCAACTAAATAATATCTTCAAAATATAGAGCTTTATGTGTTTAGAAGTTTATTACCAGTGTTTTATCCAATATTTACCAAGTTTGGTAGCACTAATGTATGAGATTACCAAGAAATGGGTAAAGTTTGTTTGGTTAGATACATGCAAAGGATCTTTTAAAGAGATGAAAGGAAGGCTAACCTCAGTACCTATCCTCACTTTACCTATGCTGGGTAAAGTATATACCATGTACTATGACACATGCAGAGTTAGACTTAGATTAGTTCTAATGCAGGAAGATCGTGTGGTTGCTTATAACTCTAGATAGTTGAGACCACATAAGAGGAATTACCCTACTCATGATCTATAGTTTGCAGTAATGGTATATGCCCTATGATATTGGAGAGAATATCTAATGGGTGATAGGTTTGTGTTACACATGGATCAAAATATCCTTAGGTACATATTTTCTCAATGAGACCTTAACCTTTGGAAGATAAGGTGTGTTTAGTATTTGAAATCTTTCTACATTGAATTGTCTTACACACTAGGAAAGGTCAATGTTATCACTGAAGATTTGAGCCTAAAGACATAGAAAAAAGTAATACATGAGCCTTATAATGAGTGGAAGATAATGGCCCTTTTTAGACATGCATCTGGATGTTAATGAATTCAGGGGTGAGTTTCCCTGACTTTGATATCTATTATACCCATGCTTTTGGATTGAATTAAGACTGAGCTATTTTATAATTCAGATGACTTAGTTCCGAGAGACAAATTATATAGTGGGGAAATACCATTAGGATAGTCTCTTAACGATAAAAATTGTCTTATTTTTCATGCCTATGTATGGGTTCTTATATTATTATGTTAGGAGCAGATGAAAGAGTCTCACGCTTCTAGATGGGTGGTGCATCTTGGTTTCATAATAATGCATCATGATCTACATAGATAGTACTGGTGGTTTGGAATGAATAAGGATGTTGAAAGTTGTGTGGCTATATGCTTCACTTTTCATTAGGTGAAAGCTAAGAATCATAAGACAACTGGGATTTTTCATCCCTTACCCATCCTAGAGTAGAAATGAGATGATGTCACAATGGATTTTATGATGATATTTACTTGAATTACCTATAAGAATGATGTTGTATGGGTTTTTTTGGATAAACTAACAATGCTATCACACTTCTTACCTACTAGGGAAACCTTTACAGTTTAAGATCTTGGAAATATTTATATGCATGAGGTGGTTCAGTTATACAGTGTTCTAAGGAGTATCGTTTTGGACTGAGATCCTCATTTCATATCGTGGTTCTTGTTGGGTTTTCGTAAAGATCTGGGTTCATGATTTATTTCAATAAAATCCTATCATTCACAGACTGATGGTAAATTTGAGCAGACTATTCATGTTATAGAGGATATGTTACAATACTATGTTTTGGATTTTAGTGGTTCATGTGAGAAACATATGAAACTCATGAAGTTTTCATATAATTATAGATTCTCGGAATCAATCCAAATGGAAACTTTTGAGGATTTGTATATAAGTTCGTAACATTTACCTCATTGTTTAATAGTGGTTGGTGAGTCATTACTTTTTGGGCTTGGTCCCATGTAGGTGATTTACAAACAAGTTTAGTTGACTAGAAAGAGGTTGGTTACCGAAAAGAGTATAAAAAGATCATCTTCTGACCATCAGAGAAGACCTCTTGAATTATAGGCTGTTTATTATGTTTCCTTCGGGTGTCACCTAGGTTGGGACAATACTGAATCAATAAATAGTTAAAGTTAACACTCAGGTTTATTGGGATGTTTGAAATAGTTTCATGGGAATGTTCAGTGGAATACCATTTATCCCTTCTACAGTGCTACATTTCCATGTATGATGTGTTCCGTGTGTCACAACTATGAAGATTTCATTTAGACCCATCCCCTGTGATAGATGTAGCAGGCATCAATCATTGTGATGATTCATCCTTTGAGAAGAATCTGATATGGGTTGTGGATCATAGTGAGAAATATCTTTGGGATCAGACTATATGGTTGGTTTGAGTGTAGTGGCTTCATGGAAATGTTTAGGAAGTAATCTAGGAGAGGGATTATAATATGCAAACATAGTGGCCATAATTTTTTTTATGAGACCTCACAATGACACTTAAAGTACCTTGGGGATGATTTTCTTTAAGGTGGGGAGGTTGTAATATCCCATCTTTTCCTAGAAACTTTCCTCTCAGATATTTTTATTTAATCCCTAGTGGTTGTGTCTTGTTCAGATGCAGATATAATTTTTTGGAGAAAATGAACCAATATTCAAGGTTGTCTTCTTATTTGAATTAATAGAGCCTGGTTATAAATAGAACTAAGTGTTAAAATGGGTTATTTCTAAGTTGATAATATTTAAAGGTGGTTCAAAGAGGTAAATGGAAAATGGAATGAAAACACAACTATAGGAAATTTACATGTCATGTAAAGGGATTACACATCATGTAATGTTTCTTGGTTTAAAAAAACAATTTTGAGTCGATGAGTTTTTCAGTGAATACCATTAAAAACATTTACATGATGTCTAACTATATTACACGATGCGTAAATACTTAACCGACTATTTTAAATATGTTTTAAAGATTATTTTCTTTGTATTTTTTTTGATTTCTCCTTTCAAACTAGAGAGACCCTCTAGGAAATTTTGGAGTGAAAAACCTCTTTCTGAACACACCATTCACACGATCGATCACTGATAAGTCCTTTTGGTCGTACTTCTTCCTTAATCTCTTTAGTCACCCAACCTTTATGGTGAAATACATTACTCAATTTTGTTGTTGGTTTTGATCTTGATCAATCTCTAATCTAGGAACCCCTTCGTAATCATCCTCACTATTTTCCTCATGGGTGTTGGCTATAAGAAGCATGGTTGGATAATCAGTATAAGGTAGGGGACTATACATTAAACCCTATGTTTGATAATTCTCAGTTTATGTAATATCATGATTTCTCCCTCATTGTGTGTTCCCAAATTCCTTAAATAAATGAATTATATTATCCCTTGAATTCATTTGGTTTCGTATATATTTATATTTGGATAATGGCATAAATTATGTTTAGCATGACATACAACCAAGTTATAGAATCCCTATTTTTGGTTTATTTCTTATTGATATATTTTTAATCAATTATGAATTGAATTACATGTGGAATTGGAAAGAATAATGGTAGTTCACATAATTAACCATTGAGATATATGATGTGATATTGTGATATCCAAAATTTATGACAGGAATTTTGTTCAATGCTGAGATTCTAATGTAATAGGATAAGCTTTAGAACTTTCACATGAATATTATATAATTCATATAGTGAGTAGGCTTGGCATGGTCCCCATGCTGTGACAATTATATGGATTTGAACAAAAAATGCTATAATTCGTATAGGGATTTGACCAAAAAATGTTGTAATTATTATAGGGATTTTTCTGGATTGTTCTTGGTGACTATACCATGGGTTTATGATTGTGGTTGGAATGGATGTAAGACATGATCATAGTTATTCTAGAATGGAACCAAAGAAAGTTGTTTACCTTGGTTATTGGGATATTGTTGTCATGGTCACAAGACATGATCATAGTTATTATGGAATGGTGCTGAAGTAGTTTGTTTACCATTGTAATTTGGATATGATTGACATGGTCATAAGATGTGATTAGAGTTATTACGACATGGTGCATAAGTAGGTTGTTGTGGTATTTTATTAATTGCTGAATTAATTTAAAATGCCTATTTATTGCTTTATTTGATACAATTCTTATCATGATGGATTTATTTAGATACAGTGGTGTTGACCTTCTAAGTTTTATAGACACCCTATCTAGGCCACCATTTGGATACTGGGAAGATTTCATGGATGCGTGTTTAGGCAAGGACAAAGGACATGACTACTAATTTCATGTATAGTATTGGGCTTGAGTTTGGATATGGGACTAATAGGGGGTCATGACATGGGACGTTGAGTATTTTATTTGAGTATGGTATTGTTTTTATGGTATTTTTCTAGCATTATTTTTTTACATTCTAGCATGTCATTACATTATTTCCTTAATTATTATTGGATTATTCAGTTTCCTATTATTGTTGTCTTATGCTATTTTCTTTACTTTGATTATTATTTCCATTCTATTATGATTTGTTCTACTGATATAGCACTTCTTAGTATGGGATATAGTATCCCCACTATAAATTTTATATCCCTGTTTCTAGTTAGAAACCTCTAGCATATGGGGAGGTGCACTTAAGGTTCCATAAAAAACCCTTTTGAACCATGTGAGAGAGTTCCATATTGGGCGATGTTAAAACATGCATCCATAAAGTGAGTTATTGGTACACTAAGGATCATGAAGCACAATATTTCACAAAAAAATGATGTGATATATTCATAATATAAATTGAAAAATATACATTTGTATAGAAGATTAGTTTATACACATTAAATTTATCATGATGGATAAAAATGTATGAATGAAAATTATTATTACCATGTACTTGTGATGGAATATTCATTGACAAAAACTAAAGATATAACACCCTATATAAGGACTTAGATTCATAATAAATAATATGTGTGACAGAGTTTTGGATGAAGAACCCATGACAGTTTCTATCCCATATTGAAGTGTACTAAGAAGTATTGAGTTGAATTGTGCAAGAATTATATTATATAAAATAATATAGAAGAATTATTTTTACCAATTCACATATATTATTAATGATAGGATTTAATTATATATAATGAATAATTACCCATGCATTGTTACATGGAATAAACTATTCATATACATGTGGTCATATAAACTGAGCAAATCCAACATACAAGATTTGTGGCAGTTGAAGGTACATAAAGTTTACATGAGGAACTATGATTTAGAAATCTCATGGGGAAAATATCAAAGGATTATACTTTAGTGGATCAAGACATGACTAATTTTTAAGTCACTGGGTTATATTTTTGTTCAGAGAAAGTATTTCTGTTATATTTGAAAATAGAATAGGTCTTATGATTAAAGCATGGAGAAATATAAGACACTATTTTGAATATATATAAGGCTAGTGTGGATTTCGATAACACTGTGTGTTGTAGTATAATGTTACTCTAATTTAAATGGTAGAGTAATGATATAGTGTGATTTTTTATTGACCATTATAATTGATAAATATATTGTAGTAGATATTCCATGCTTAGTGGTATAACAAACATAGAATTAGTATGATTTCTGCCAAAATATTTTAAATACATTAGTCTGCTATCTCTATTGATACCACTACACATGAGGTGAGATTGATAGATATATACATTTTTATTTAGAACCTTAAAAATTTCACGAGTTTTAGTAATGAGGTAAAGAATTAATAAATGTAAATGAATTATTCACCCCCACAATTATTCAATCTGAAAATTAAATCTACAAATTATAATATATATATTAGTATTAACATATTTGAAGAAAACTATATCATCATTACCCAATAATTTAGAGATATATATTTGTCTAACACATTATTAGAGCCATATCGAGATCACCTATTACTGAATAAAATTTCCATTAAGCATATCATGATAAAAACATATAAATCCCTACATTCCCATCATGAAAACCATAAAATTTCAAATTAGAACCTATGATTAAAAAAAATTATAACATAAGAATGGGAATAAATATATGTTCATTTTGAAAAAAAATTTGAAACTAAAAAGTCATAGAATAAGAAAAATAATATATTAAAAGAAAAATGAAAATTATATATAGAGGATTCTTGATAATATATAAATACTTTTATTTACATTAATGGAATCCTTGTGGTAAATTAAAAAAACCATTTTTATCACATTGGTAAAAGAACCAAAGTAACTTTATAGAAAAAAATTCAAAATATTATATTTACTAATTTTTAAATAAATTCAATGGTAGCAAAAAATATGTTTATAAAAAATTAATGTATAGGTAAAACATACTTAAAAAAATTTAGAGAATATGGATGTGAAGGGAAATAGTTTAAAAATATAAAACTATGTCTCAATGAAAATATCCTTATGATAACAGTATCATTTAAATCAAAATAACATTAAGGCAGAGAAATCAAAATGGATTTCAAAACCACATTTATTTAATAAAATTAATCATAAATTATATCAATATGAAAATATATACCCCGAAAAATGGAAAAATTGTGGTTAATATGTCGTATTTCAAAAACAATTAAAACTAAGAAAAGAAATAAAATTCAACTTCGGTAATGTTTGAGTAAAAAAATTCATAAAATGAATTAACAAAATATGATTCATTAAAACCCATAATTATATAAAAAATATTTTAAAGAATATATATAGGGTAGTATGTGCACCATATAAATTAAATCCTGGTGAAAAACATGAAACATGTCTCATGTAATTGAATATTGAGTCTAAAAACCCCTATAAGGATAATACAATTTTTAATAGGAATCTTTTAATGAATAGATTATATGGAATTATTATAAATTCACATAAAGAATTTGAAATATAAAATTTTAAATCATCAGTTATAAAACACATAATCCTATAATTACACAGTTGGAGAATAAGTGAAATAACGCAATGAATAGAAATTGAATTAAAAATCCACTTAACTCGAGTCAAAATCACCACAAATGTCCTTTAAATCCAATATATATATATATATTAATATATTAATAATTTTTTATATTTACATTATTCAATATCTTTCCCTGATTAGAATTTCATTTTTTTATTTTATTACATTCTCTTATATTGTTACTAAATTAGGTATGTTCATGTCTATCATTTTGAGGATGTTCGATTCAAAATCCCATAACAACGTCAATAGGTTTACTAAGGTCAAAAAGATCATTATTAAATAATTTATTGAATATTTTTTAGTATATTATTATAATTATTATTAGTAAAATACATGTTTAGGACCAACCATTAATGGTAGGAACGAATAATGAATCACATGGGTTTGTGGATGTGGTAGTACACAATTACACATGAGTTACATTATCATTTTCCCACAAATATAAGGGAAAGAAGGTAAATTATATCATATCATTCCAAAATCATAAATATTTCATATATATATTTATCAATTCCATAATATTAATTAACCATATGTGGTTTTTATGAAAAAAAATATGTATTGCTTCATAGAGGAGGTAGTTCACACATATGATCAAGGGACATTTTAATTTCCCATAGAATGGAAATGGGGAAGAAACAAGTAACACCATAAAAATAATAATTCTTTTTTAAATTTTCTTAGACACTAGTATTAATATATTAGAATTTTTATGAAACATTATATATATATATATATATAATGAGAAATATGGATAAAATATTTTCGTTAAGAGTCAGACCTATTTTTTGGGAAACCTTCTTTTCCTTACACCTTATGCCTTTTAGGATGACCTTTTGAAGACACCAGAATTTCTAAGACATAGGAAAGAGAGTTTAGAGTGTATTTTGAAAGGAATTTTCAGAGATACAGTAATCAATGTTTTTGATTTAGTGAGGTTATGATGTGAGCTTTTAAATTTTAAGGTTGTGGAATTGTTGTAATTATTTTTAACATATAAAAATTTAAAATGTAATACTCATGGTCAAGTGAAGCTAAATTAATTAAATTTCATAAAAAAGTTGGAAACTATAGAAATGAACATATCTAAAATGACTTAAAATGATAATTTATGACCTTATCACAATTTTATAACCCTAATTACCATTTTTGAACCTTTACGGTAGTAAAACAAATTGACCATAGTTACTATTCATTATGAAAAAATGAAATTAACTTCATTAGTAAATTCAAACCTCATAATTCCAAATATTATATCCAATTTCATTATTCAATCTATATAAGTGGTAGAAAATATTTTTTATTTGAAAATTCAAAATGCAGTGACAAATGGTTTTTTAAAAGAAATAATTTATTCCAAAAAATGAATTTTCCCTAAAATAAAGTATAATTTTGATTTATATAGATTTATAAATAATATAATTAATAAAATGGGAATAATTTTAATTTAATATAAATTAAAAAAATTATTTTAAATACTTGAAACAAAATGTTGGTTTTTATAAAAATATGAATTTTTCACTATTGAAATATAAATCAACAGTTTTAGAAAATTAAAAACACTTCACCCATATATAAATATGTTATTATGAGTATAATAATGAATTTTATTATATAAAATATAATATCTAAAAACTTTATAAGTAAATTCATATAACAATAATAAAAACTTTTAAAACCTATTTATAGAAATATTTTTTTTCAATGCATAAAATGAATTTAATCAAATTTCTTTCATAGTAACATCCATTAGATGATTATTAGATTATTTTATTAAATAAATTATTAAAAAATTCACAATAATTATTTATATGTAGTGGTTAATTTAATTTATTATAAAAAATATATATCATACAATCAAATACAATTTTCTAAAAAATGTATATTCTTACATCAAATGATTTTATCTTTATTTATATAAAAATTATAATATATGTATGAATTGTTGTTGATTAGTTTAAAATTAAAAATATTACTTGTAATATTCCTCCCCCAAATATTTGGAATGAGGGGTGGAAGAGTTGATACTAACCATAAGATATGTCGAAAAAACATTAATGTATAGAAATAAATGCCTAATAATTAGTAAAACTGTTGGGGATGATTGAACCAAATGAATAAAAAATACTGCTAAAATGAATGAATAATAAAAAAACTAAGAAAAATATAGATCAGTAAATAAACAAACCAATCAATGAAATAAAAATTAATGAACCCTATTATTATAATAGTGTAAAAATAAATATTAATGCAAGGATAAGACTCCAAAACCTAAATACTATTGTACATAAGTTGCACCACTCCATACCATGTCATAGACACTCCCCATCATTAGAACGAACTACTAAATCAAAAATGTCAAGGAATACCCTAAGATTACTAATAAAATTTCCCCTTATATATATATTGGTGAATTCCATCTAAAAATGAACCAATGTACCCAAGCATGGGGTGAGCATAACAATCAGTAGAAAAACCCCAACAGTTTCCCAACCGACCCACTATGATAAGAAAAATTTAGAAAATTGAAAATAATTTATATGGGAAGATGAAGATAACTATGTAACAAAATTTAACACAAGTTCTACTTAAGAAAAATATAACTCAAAGAGTGTATATATCATTTATAGTTAGTATAACCTTCCCATGATCACATAAAACCACACCCACATAAATATCCTATACCTCTATATACTCATGAGTGGTGAGTCATCCTATCACCAAGTTATCTCTTGGTGACTAAATGTATTGGTGGAATTTATGACCATAATCTATCCTAATTTTCCTATTATTTTATGGTGTTACATAAAACCATTATTTTCCACACATGAACATGAACACATTCCAATTAAATTATGTAATTTTTATGATTAATAAAATTATTGGAAACATAAATTCCATCAAAACTCCTTAGAAAGAAACTTAATTTCCATATTTCAAAATTAAACTTTGAAATCATGTCACAATAAGGGTTTTCTAAATTAATTTATCAATATATTTACTATCAAATAAAAATAATTATATAGAAAAACTCAATGATGTTACAGAATAATAGAGTGTGAGATAATCAGCCTATATCAGTTTCTTTTAGCACAAATGATCTAAGCCGATTCCACAGACCTGACATCATTTTTTTAATTTAATTGTTAAATATAATTAATTTCCCATAAAAACACATCAAATACCATTTATACAATCATATAAATCAAAATATATGATTTCATTAAAGAATTATCGGGGAAATATGATATGAGAAGAATGAATGAGGTCCTATCCACTAATTTCCATGATCGAATTCTTAAAGATTCATTTGAGTAAGATTCTGAATGTTAATGATAACCATAAATCAATTAAGGGAAGCATAAAAGTAAATATTATGAGAATAATAATAGAATGGGGATTTAATTTTTTTAAGGAAAAAATGATGTTGTAGTTGACCCGATTCATGGCATGAATTAAGGATTCACATAGAGAACCCTCATGAGGTCATGTATAATGAAAATATCACGAAATCAGTTTTGTATCTTGAATAAAATTTCACATAATGAATTAATTTCAAGAAAAAAAATTCATTTTACCTTGAAAAAAATTTACACATTGAAAATAATTTACAAAATTGACCTTCAAAACATTCATTTTGTGAATAAAAATTCCCAATTTGAATAGTTCATATAGTATGATTATATATTACCTTAAATATAACCCTCCAATCCCTTCAAATAATTTATTATAACCACTCTAAATATGATAGTTAACAATGGAGTAACTGAAAATAGGGGTTATAAATTCATCCACCCATTTGTATTTCTATCCGTGTAATGATGGAGGTATTTGGAATCTTAGATAATCTCCTACCCTTTCTACTACATAATTTTTTCACTATCCAATGTTTTTTATTTAGTATTTCCATGATTCCAGGGTACTCTAAATAGGTATATTTATCTACCTAATAAAATTATCCCCCATATAGTTTGAATATACATCGGTTCATGGACAAAAAATACATCAGAATAAAATGTAACATTATTCCAATAAGACACTTGACTAGGGTCTGGGTGATACTTCTATAGATTAGAAACATGAAAGATGTTTTAGCATGCACTAAATATTGGAAGTAATTATAATAGATACACAACATATCTAATACTATAAAAAATATAAAATGGTCTAATATAAAATGGGGGAAACATACATTTCTTTCCAAAGTGATGATTACAATGTATGGGTGACTCATTCAAGAAGACATCGTTATTTAGATCAAAAGAAAAATCCAAACAATGTTGGTATGCATAGTTTTTATATTTACATTGATTCATATCCATAAGATTTATGATTATATAAATATTATTTATATCCTCATAGAAAATACTAGTTACAATCAATGATGACCCTCATGTTTACACCCAATATAGTGGAAAACAACAAGGACATCCATACATTACCTCAAACAGGGCCATATGTATTATCGTATGATAACTGTTATTAGTGGAGAAATCCATGAAAGTACTATAGCCTTCCCAAGAGACACTAATGTTTATGAAACAATAATTAATATGTGCTTCTATTTCTTATTTTGTGTTTTTCATTATCTAACTATTTATGAATGACATGCCACGCTCACCGTCGGTTGAGTTATAAGGGCCTAATATAATGTCCACCATAATTGAGGTTTAGATCAAGGATATCTATTAGAGATAATCTAAAGTGGAAAATCATGAAAAATTGTAGCTTCTTAGATGTACAACTTTTACTAAATCATCTACAGTGTTGAACACTCTGATTGGGAGAAAGTGTGTAGACATGGTTAAAAGATCCACAATCACCTTATTAGAATAATGCTTCCCCCACATAGTTTTACATCTATTTTAAAATGTATGAAAATAATATAAAAAATCTATACATTAATAGGAATATATTTATAAATACTAGTAGGTTAATTATATTGAGATTTTACCTTCTGACAATTTAAACATTTTTAGCAATATATGTAATCCAGACTTTCATAACTAACTAGCAGAAATGAGATTTCATTTCCTTGAATTTGTTTCAATACCTAGATAAATAGCCCATAAAAAATGGTGAAACATGGAATTATATTATTTCTAGAAATACTAAGGGACTATTATTTAATTTTCAAATTATAACAAGAGTTTGTTTACCCAATATATCCATTAAAAACCTCCCCACTATATAGGTTTGACCAAATTGAGATACAATTATGAAGTTGTATTTTATCCTATTATAAAAAGTTCATCATGTCCAGAATAAGATTAATAGGAATGAAAATTGTATGATAATTATTTTTTAAAAAATTCATATTCATGTCATTAATGGTATCATTAGATGCCACTATTTAAGGTCTTCCATGAGAAATTCACTATATTCCATGTGACTCAGTGAATTGGGTACATAATTCCCTTTACAATGTGTGTAAACTAAGATGATGTTTAAAAATAAGGTATATTTTATCCATATACATTTCTTAATGTTCAAATCTCAATGATAGAATATATATTTAAATTGTTAATTTTTAGTGAAGACTATGTACTATTCTGTAAAGGTGTAATGTCACCATGTCTTTAAGGTGGGGAAAAAAATCTAATTCTAGGTCATATGTTGGATAATTCTTCTCATAATTTTTAAAATTAATCAAAACACATTCTAAAATTAAGTATCAGGGAATGGGATTAAAATCCAAACTAGTTCTAGATACACCACAATATACCAAATAACCCAAAATTGGTCGTAGAAAAATTAAAATAGATACTGATTTGTGAAAAACTTTATGAGCTAAAGATCATTTCTGATAGTCATCAATCCATATAATTGTAAAATCCCTTACCATAAAATATGTTTTTAGATAATAAATTCATGAAAAATATATATCAATACATTGATAATATCCTAGTAATACTAGGAATATGAATATGTAGAGAACATGATTTGGTTATTTTCTAGATATTACTACATTGATTGATGAAACATTAACATGTATTCATTCCTAAGAATTTACATTCCCAAGGAAAAACATCATGAATATGAAATTTACACATATAAAACTTAGTGTATATCCTATGATAATGTAATAGTCTAAATATGGTTTCCATGTGATCCCTAGGTCATTCTTCATACAAAATAAACAAAAATATCATCAAAAAATATAATAAAAAATGTGTTGAGGTTCCTATGGAAGATATCGTTCACCATGTCCTTAAAGACATTAGGATAATTATTTCATTCTAAAAGTAATTATTTCATATTTTAGGGGACATATCTACTTCATAAAGTTATCATAAAAATATCTTATATTTTAAATCTAATATGATAATATCCTAAGCATAAATAAATATAGGTAAACCATTTGTATCCCATTAATTTATAAAAAAAGATCATTGATTCGAGGAAGAGGATACTAATTTATGATCATAACATGTTTTAGATTATGATAATCAACACATAAGAGGATAGAAACGTCTACCTTCATGATAAATAAAATTTGTGTAGCCCAATGTGATATACTATGTCTATAGAAACCATTACATTTCATATCTTTTAACTGAACCTATAACTCATGATACACTATCAGATCCATTCTATAATATAATAATAAAATAGATCCTTTAACAAAGTCTATTTTGATAGAATATTCAATTTTCCATTCAGGTGGTAATGAAGTGAAATCCTTTGGAAATACATAAAATTATCGATCTATTGTGGCAGGAAGAGTCCCATTTCCAATTTCATCAGTAGTGACTATGGTCATTTCTACTAACTATCCAAATGTGATTCATTCCATTGAAACTAAAGGTACCACTCTATATACATTTATACCCCAATCCCTCTTGAATACATGATGATACACATCTATGAATGTTAACATCACTTACTGAGCATAATAGTCGATATAAGTTGTTAATCCCTCCAGCTTGGCCATCAAAATGATTGAATAAAAATACATCTATAGGAGTGTAAACTCCAAAAGAAACTATACTACATCAATGATAATAGAAAATTTTGGGAATTTGAATCCCATGAACTCTCTATTTATAAGGGGTGTCTTTATATTTATGATATGGACCATCATTTCCAAGTATAGTCACAATTTTTAACCACCCAAGAGTCAAAGAAGGAATGTGATGCACTAGTATCAAAAATGAGTTTTATAAGAATCAAGTTCGGGAGAATGGTACCTCACACCAAGGAGGGATAATATTGTTAAATTTTGAATGTATTTATTCTCTATAAATATTTCAATCATATATCAAAGGACATATCATTCTTTATTGAAGAGGTGTTGGCTTGAAATGTGAAATGATCGTATAAGTGTCCTCATTCACCTAAATATGTGGATGTGAAGTATTATAATAGGATAGTTCAGTCTAATCATGAGATAAATAATAAAATATCAAGACTATTAAATATAGTGATTCCAAAAGATTATGAAAATAACTTTTGAGATTTCCTTTCATCCCATAGTGGTGGAAATTCCATAATAGAGTAATATAATATTTCTTCTTGTGTAGACCTGAACATCATTATAACCATCATGGGTTGATTCCAGATTATGGAGGAATGTTAACTAATTTATTAGTTTATGTTTGAGGCATGACAACTCATTGAGAATAGATGATCCTATTATATATGCTTCTGTCATTAGAATTTCTTCCTCTTCCCATGTAAATATACATACATCCTTCCCTAAGATTCCCAGTTATATCCCTTTCTTCTAAAGTCTCCCAATTAACCATATCTATATAATATAAAATACAGAGTGAATATATCATGGATAAAATATCTTATCATAATTCAAACCCAATGTTATGTGCCTTCATTAGAGAATTAACTACTACTTCCATAGAAAAAAGAACTATGATTAGAAAATTAGCTGTATACTATCTTATAGATAGGTTTTTATGTTTTAATATGAAGAAGTATGATTTTATTATAATCATGAATGTGTGGGGAATGAGTTATTTTTTAAAAATTCCTAAGTTTACTCAAATATATTGACCTGAACCGTCGTTGAATCCATTCAAAGTTTAATATTTATATTCCAACTAACTATAGTATATGTGGAAAGCAGGGTCGAACCTACATGGAAGGAAATTCTGACCACTATTCTTCAAAAAAACATCAAAAACCCCACTATTGTCTGAAGTGGAGTGGATACTATTTTTTTTACTTTTTATAAATAAATAGAGTGACAAAATATTTCAAAAAAATGTATCTAAACTAAATTGAAGCTAGAGACAGTTGAAAATAAAGAGACACAAAGATATAGCACACTGATAAGAGAACAATCTATTAAAATGCCTGGGAAAAATCTCCATTCTACTAGTTCTAAAAGAAATTCAATTCAGTTTAAAGATATCACAGAGTTACACCAAGAGAGTATGAATTACCTCCCTCTCCAGGAGTTAAGTCATACTATACAATCTTTTCTAGAGTTCGCCACTCCAAAATAAATCTTCTGTGAATAGTTAGAAAAATGACAACAAGACAAACTCACCATAAGTAATGTATTCTTAAGAATTTATTATCATTTAAAATATGTTTTCACAATTAATCTTGCTGAATGATTGTGAAATTTTGAAATTAAATTTTAGTGGAACAATACAATTGAATTAATTCAGTATTGATCTCGCCGATCAATACCGAATACATCTATTGATGAAGTGAAAAAGAACATTTATAGATTACCAGTGGAACTTAAAATTATCCCTGAACTATATGATTTAGCTAGAAAACATGTATTTTATCACAAGAGTAATTGAAACATACTAGAACAAAGTAAAAAACTATATTAGAGATGGAAGATAAACTCCGGAGATGATGCTCTGCTCCTGAACTCCTTCAGCTCCGGGAAGTGGTCCCAGAGTCACCCTCTGGTCTTCCTCTGCTTGAACCTGGATTATCCAATGGCACTATATAATGAATGTATTGTGTCCCCCCAATATTCTGATTGATATGTTTTTAAATCCACATTCATATACTGCTTTTCACTGGACATCTCCACTGACTTTGAGTGTTCTTTATGTATGTATTACACACATGTGTTTTTTTGCGACTGACATGTTGCACAAGTTTTTCTCACGAAACTAACTCCAGATGAGTTAGTTGAGTGCACCTGGACATATAAACATCTATTGAATGAACCCCCCCAAATTTCGGTGCATATAGAGGGGTAGGGTTCAACTTCTCCCCCTGCAACGACTGATGACCTCCATCAGCACCGATGGCGCAATATCCTAGCTCTCCAGATCCAGTGCGACAGGGGGTTGTAACGGCTTGAGTGTCAAACCAGAAAACTGAAGAAGACTCTAGGTGGATACAGTTCTTCTCCAGACTCGGCCTCAACTCGCGTACTTCTTCAACTCAGCCTCGGAGACAGATTTGGGTTTTTATACCTGAATTTGAGGATTGTTCGCTGTATTAACAAGAATATGGTTTTGGGTAATGCTGTGAACTGTTTTTTTTGCTCGATTGTGGATTTTGCTGCGATGGTTGAAGAAGTGCAGGGGAATCGTGGTAGGATATAGAACCATCCATGGTAACATGAATAGAACTGGCGTCATGTGGTGGCTACGCTTGTGGTTCCTGAAGAGTTGATGTGGACAAGGGAAGAAAGAAGGTCTTGGTGGAAGGGGAAAAGGTAATCAAGATCGGTTGGAGAAGGGAATGCAACATGGGAGTGGATCGGTTGAAGACGTCTAATAGTGAGGTGTAGGGGATATCGTAGGGTCACTGTTAGTATAAAAATAAAACAAGAGGGGTAGCGACGTGGGGGTCACCGATAGAAAGAATAATAAAAGGGACACCCATACTCAAAACGAAAGCTCACCGTTATAAAAAAAGAGGTGACCGATAGAGAAAAAAATAAAATCTCACCATTGCGCCAAAAAGAAAAGGGTCACCAATGAACTAAATATTAAGGTTATCGGTAAACAAAATGAAAGATCACCATTATGCAACACAAATAAAAGGGTCACTAGTACTCATATGGTCACTGAGGCAGATAAATTAAAAAGTTACCGGTGTATAAAGGGTATCCGTTGCAATTAAAGGTTACCGATACAAATAAAATTAGAGGCTCACTGTTATAACAAAGATAAATAAATAACGGTGACATTAAAAATTTAAAAACACATGAATTGAACTTAAAATTAAATGTTAAGTAAACTAAATAAAAAGATTGAAAATAATTAATTAAAATAATGCTAAACACCATTAATTAAAACAAGTTTTTTGTTAAACTTAAAACATTAAAATTATAATAAAAAGTATTAATTGACAATATTTAAATTAAAAACTCGATAATTGATAAACTAAAATGATATAAGACAAAAAATAAAATTACTATATAAATTAATTACAGGGTCGGCAGTGAGTGAAAATGAATAGCATCGGTGACCTAATAGGTTGTCGATAGCACATATCTGCCTCACCGGTAGACTAAAAACAAAAATTAATTAATAAAAAATAAAACTGCATACATATGATTAAATATTTAATGTTTTAAAACTCTCAATTAATTAATTAAATAGCTAAGTGAATACTTAAAGTTAAAATTACACTATTTCATTTAATTAAAACTAAAACTCTTTACTTAATTAATTAGAAGGTTGGCTAAACATATTAATTAATGAATTTGAAAAATTTAAATGAAACTAAATTAAAGGATAAAATATTATAATAAATATTTTTAATTAAATAAAAAATAATGATATTGAATGATTATTCAATATTTAAGTCAAATAATTAAAAAGTGACCAGATTAGAATTAACACAACTAATAAAAAAATAATTAATTTAGAAAATATAAGAAAGATTAAATTTATTAATTTAAAGACTAAAAATACTTAATTAATTATAAAAAACAATTAATTAAAAAATCTAATTATAAAAAATACAAAAGTACAATTATTTTGTATGAAGTGCTTAAATAATTAATTAGATCATTAAAAATTAAGTAAAAAGATGTGGCAAAACAATGTAAAAATATAAACACATCAAATTCCCCCACTCTTAAGCATTGTCTTTCCTCAAATAATACCATGTTTTATTATCAATGAGAAATAGATTGTACTATTTATGATTATTTTTAAAATGTAACATGTCCAGCATTATCAAAATAGACGACAAAAACTGTCAATAGGCTTTTTGAAAATGTTTCAAATGATGTCTTGCCTAGAACAAATAATAAAAGAGTAATCTAGAAAGTTATGAATCATAAAGCAATGAAGATTTCATGCCTCATATGTGATACAACTTAATGGCTCACTTCAATCCAAGATCAGGTTCTAATTTCAAGAGTTACAAGAGGTAAAATATCAATGGAATTAAGACCTTAACCAAGGAACTTTGTACTTTGACAAAATCCTAGGTTCCAAAAATAATTTTTTTGAATAACCTTATTGATACAACCTAAATTATTTCCATATAAACCAATTGTCCCATTCTTCATCTGGAGTTCATCATTTCCCTCACCTTAATGAACTCATTTTTGACCCCATACACTTTTTTTATTTTTCCCAATCCATGTATCATTGTTCTAAGAACTATGCATGATCACTTATTCAAGATGAATAGAGGGATTATAGTAAACAAAAACGCACCCAACATCTAGGGTCTTAGAGACTCACCGTGGGATCCTAGATGGCCAGACTACTCCAGTTTCAAAATATTTTTATGAAAACCAATTACATTGTCTCATTAAGGAAATTAATTTAATAAATAACAAAAAGTGTGTCCCCTAGGATCAATTCCAACTTCCAGTTCCAAGGGTTATGATCATAATTCCATTAAAAGGGTACCCACATCACTCTTAGAAATAGTTCCTAAATTAAATTTCCATAAAACCATTAGTAAGATCACTTAACAATCATCAAATCTCATTAATTACAGATTCTCAGAAATTCTTAACTACCAATAAATGCACTATCCTTTGACAAGACCCTTTTGAATAACAGTGAACAACCTAAAATTATGAAAGAATTTTGAAAAATTTAACAAATTTTTTCAAAAAGATTGAGGTGAAGTGGAAATTCATGGGATTTCAATTAAACATAGTTTATCATAGTCAAGAATTGACCCCCCTCACCCACACTTAAAACCCAACTTTGTCCCCAAAGTTGACTTCTGAAGTGGAGAAAAACAATTTGACAGTTAAAGTTCAAAAAATATTTTCAATAGATTAGATTGATGATATTTATAAAGGGTCTCTTTTAAATTAAAAAATATTGTTTTCCACAAAGAATAACTTATTAGCAAGTTCATAAGAAAGTACATGCATGATCATTTAAGTCTAATGACATATATTTTAAATACAACTCAAAAGTAAATGTGATGTGTAAGTGCACTATGAATTGGGGTGAAAGAAAGTTTAGAAGAATTAATTCAGTTGGGTATTCAACACAGCAGAAAATGTTCAAGCTAAAAACCCCAACCCAAAGTAGATTCAAAAGACCACCATTATGTATCCCCCACACTTAGTTTCAAGTAGTGAATGGTTTAAACAATAGTGAAATTCAATTTACAACAAGGAGGAAAATGCATAATTATTTTCAGTAGGGTGATATATAAATTTTTTTCTTAAAGAATGCAAGACATGAAAAAGATTTTTTAAAGAATTAAAGAGTAGAGAAATGAAACAAAATTTAATAGTAAAATACTTCCCTAAATAGTTTTTTTCATTACTCCTTCAGTATGGGATTTCCACTCCTTAAATGAAAACAAAAGCATCTTCATGATAACTGTGAAACAAAACAAAGAGAACAAGAGCAAGAAGAAACAAAAACTTCCCAAAAATAGAGCATAGAAGCAGCACTTTATTCAAGGTTAAAAAGAAACAACATAAAGCCAAAAAGAACCATGGGTTGCCTCCCATGTAGCGCTAAGTTTTAAATTCTTCAGCCACACTTTATTCAAGATGAGTTTTCTAGCACTGTGAAGGCATCCAAGCCCTTTGGTTGTCCCTCAAAATTAAGTTTCACTTTCTACCCATTAACCAACATGGGTTTATTCTCATCACCTATAATTTCTACAGCTCAATTCTTCAGCACTCTCACTATAGTAAAAGGTCCAGACCACTTGGACTTTATCTTTCCAAGAAAGAGTTTAGGCCTAGAGTTAAAGAGAAGAACCTTCTGTCCAGGTTTAAATTCCTTGTTTTGAATGATAGAACCAGGAAATATTTTAGTCATCTCTTTATAAATTCTTGAATTATATTAAATCTCTCTACTAATCTCATCTTGTTCACTCATCTCAAGTAATCTTCTTTAACCAGCACTCTTAAAGTAAAAGTTTAGAGCCTTAATTGCCCAATATGACTTGTGTTTTAACTCCACAGGTAAATGATAGCATTTCCCAAACAATAGCCTGTAAGGAGACATACCTATTGGGGTCTTGAAAGCAGTTCTATATTCCCATAAAGCTTCATACAATTTAAGAGACCAATATTTCCTAGAATTTGACACAGTTTTATCAAGTATCTGTTTCAGTTCTCTGCTTGAAATTTCCATCTATCCATTAGACTATGAATGATAAGGAGTACCAGTTTTATGAAAACTACTATATTTTTCCATCAAAGCTTTAAATTTATAATTCTTAAAATGTGTTCTATTATTAGTGATAAAATCTATTGGAACTCCAAATATTGTAAATATTTTCTTCTTAACAAATTTTATTAAAGAATTTTCTTGATTGTTGGGTAGTTCCATTGCCTCAACCCATTTTGAAACATAGTCAAAAACAATAAGAATATACTCATTCCCATGAGATGATGGAAATGGACCCATGAAATCTAAACCCCAGACATCAAAAATATCAACTTCCAAAATTCCTTTTTGGGATAAATCTTACTTGCTACCAACATTTCCTAGCCTTTGGCACCTATAACAACCAATCAAAAAACTTCTAGCATCCTTAAAAAGAGTTGGCGAATAGAAACCAGACTGTAAAACTTTTTGAGTAGTTCTTTTACTACCATGGTGACCTCCCCAAGGTGAGGAGTGAAAATTCTCTAAGACAAGAAACATATATTCCTTAGGCACATATCTCCTAAGGATACCATCAACACATCTATTAAACAACAAAGGATCATCATAAAGATAGTACTTAAGCTTAGAAATGAATTTCTTTCTTTGGTTATTTGACATATTTTTGGGAAAAACATCTACTGCTAGAAAGCTGGAAAAATCTGAAAACCATGAAGATTGCCTGATTGACACAGTAAGAATATTCTCATCAAGAAATGAAGATTTTATATCCATAGGATCTTCAGATTTAGATTGAGTAAGAGGAATCCTATATAGGTGGTCAGCAACTAAATTTTCAGCTCCCTGTTTATCCTTAATCCCTAAATCAAATTATTATAGTAATAGAATCCATCTAATTAGCCTGGGTTTAGATTCCTTATTAGAAAAAAAGTATTTTAAAGTATAATGATCAGTGAAAACAATGACTTTTGAACCTAATAAATACTGTCTAAAGTTCTCTAGAGCAAAAACAATAGCTAGCAATTCTTTTTCAGTGGTGGTGTAATTTTTTGGGCATCATCTAGCAGTCTACTAGCATAATACACCACATATAACTTCCTATATTTCTTCTATCCAAGGAAATCACCTACAATTATATCACTAGCATTACACATAAGTTCAAAAGGTAGTTTCCAGTCAGGTGTAGTGATAATGAGTGATGTAGTGAGACTCTATTTAAGAAGATTAAATGATTTCAAACAGTTTTCATCAAAATTGAAAGGTGAATCCTTAACCAGAAAAGAACACAAAGGTTTAGTTATTTTGGAAAAATCTTTTATGAATCTCCGATAGAAACTGGAATGACCTAGAAAACTTCTAACACCTTTGACATTTATATGAGGTTGAAAATTTTGAATAACATCAATCTTAGCAGTATCAACTTCTAGACCTCTATTTGAAACCTTATGACCTAAAACAATACCCTTTGTAACCATAAATTGAAAATTCTCCCAATTAAGAACAAGGTTGGTTTCATTGCATCTCTTTAAGACTAACCTCAGATTTCCAAGATAAGTATCAAAAGTGATACCCACAGTGGAGAAATAATCCATGAAAACCTCAATAATTCTCTCAATCATATCTGAAAAGATAGCCATCATACAACTTTGAAAGGTGGATGGAGCTCCACAAAACCCAAAGGCCATCTTCCTGTAGGAAAATGTCCCAAAGGGGCATGTGAAAGGGGTCTTTTCCTGATCATATGGATCAACAGAAATCTTGTTGTAACCAGAATACCTATCCAGGAAAGAGAAAAACTCATTTCCAGAAATCCTCTCAAGAATTTGATCCAAGAAGGGTATTGGAAAATGGTCCTTCCTAGTGGATTAATTCAACTTCCTATAATCTATACAGACTCTCCATTTTGTGTCTTTCCTAACTTGGAATTCTTCATTTTTTTAATTTTAACTACAGTGAAACCTCCCTTATCAGGGAAAACCTAGATAGGGCTGACCCAAGCACTATCAGAAATGGGATATATCATTACAATGTCTAGCAACTTAATCACTTACTCTCTCACAAATTCTTTCATGTTTGGATTCAATATTCTTTGACACTCTACCCCAGGCTTATGGTCAGGATCCATAGGTATTTTATGCATACAAAATGAGGGACTAATACCCTTGATATCAGCTATTGTCTAGCTTATAAAAGATTTAAACTTTTTCAGAACACTTAACAATCTTTGTTCTTTACTTTCATTAAGTTTAGAAGAAATTATAACAGGAAAAGTGGAGTTCTCACCCAAAAATGAATATTTAAGATGGGTATGGATTTGTTTCAGTTCAAGAGTGGGTGGTTCTACACTAGAAGGAAGACTCTTAGGCCTAGAAGGACCAAGATATTCAACATATCTCTTGTAAGGAGTTTTGAAAGATGAAAATCTTTCAATTTCATGCTCAAATTCAGACGTAATAGTGCTACTGTTCAAAGTGGGCAGTACACTATCTAGATTTTCCAGATCAGAATTTAACAAGTTTATCAAAGCAGAATCATCTAATTGTCTTACATGTTCTCCCTAAATATAATCAAAATGTTTAGAAAGGTTGGTGTTAACAGAAACACCATCAAATTCAATCAAAAATATCCTAAGTTCAGAAATAGAGGACACTTTTACAGCAAAAACTGGATAGTTATCCAGTTCTAGAAGATTTTCCAGATTGGGTGTTTGAGCAGAATTTTCAACTTCTAAAACAGATTCAACATGATTTTCATCTTCACAATTATTTTCTTCAGTAGAGAATTGATTTTTAGATTCATCAGAGTTTCCAATTGAGTTCTAATTCTCTAAGGACTCTACCATTGAACAGTTTTCAAAAAAAGTATGTCCTTTAACATTTTTAAACACATTGAACTCTTCTTGTTGTTCTCCGATTTTAAAAATTAATTGACCCTTAGAAACATCAATGACAGCACCACCAGTGGCCAATAAGGACCTACCCAAGTTGATGGGAACCTCTTTATCACACTCCATGTCTAATACTAAAAAGTCAGTAGGCAGAAATAGCTTCCCAACCCCAACTAGCAAGTCATCTACCCTACCCACGAGATGAGTGAAAGATCTATCATCTAACTGCAATATGACTGTGGTGGGTTGAAGGTCACCCAACCTCAACTATTGAAATAGTGAGTATGGGAGAAAATTAATACTAGCACCTAAATCACAAAAACAGTTGAGGCAATCAGAGTTTCCTCGTGTGTAAGGTATGAAAAAACTACCTGGGTCTTTCAGTTTTGGTGGGATTTTCTTTTGAAGTACAGCACTGCACTCTTCAGTGAGGCTGTAAGTATAAAATTCTTCGAGAGTTTTTTTTTGTTTGAAACAATTTTTTTAAGAGATTTCAAGTAATATTGAATTTTAATTAAGGATTGAATGAATGTAATGTTTACTTGAAGATTAGAAAGGATACCAAGGAACTGAAGAAGTTCAGCCTTGGTGTTACTTTGTGGTTTCAGTTTATCAGGGAAAGGGATGGGTGGGAAATTTTTTTTAAGGATAGTAGGTAAATACCTCACCTCTTATTACACTTTTTTTTATTCCTTTGATTTTTAGATGAAGTTTCAACTTGAGTTTCAAATGATAAATTCAGATTCTGATCATTTTTATGACTTTTCTGTGAATTTCTAGCGTATGTGCAAAGAAAAGTTTTATTACCAGATTGAAGAAGATTTTCATTTTGGGAATTTTTATTGAGTTTTTTAGAAACAGTTTGGGTATTAATCCCACTTATTATGAAAAAATCCATGGAATTATCTCTAGGGTTAAGCCCAATGGTACTAGGAAGTATACCTTTTACCCTAGATGAAAAATCCCTAGTAAGTTGACCAAGTTGTGTTTCCATGTTTTTCATTCTCACATTGGTTTTCATTTTATCTGACTCATAATGATTTTGATGTTTAGTTAGCTGAGTCACATAACTTTACTCTTGGGAGTTTATTCTGTTCAAAATTAGATCAAGCTTAGAAGACATGTGACTATCATTGATTCCTTATGCATTAGAAGACTCACCCCTTTGTTGATTCTGAAAATTTGGTCTTGATTGATTAGAGTAATTAGGGGTAGTGGATTTTTTAATTAATCCTTGATCCTTCCAGGATAGATTAGGGTGGTTCCTATAGCCTTGATTGTAATTATTTGAAAACGTATCTTCTTTAGAAGGCATTCTAGGACCATAGTTAACAAAGTTTGAGTTTTCTTGTTGTTGGGCTAGCATATCAAAATTAGGACAAAAGGTTTTATTATGCCCAAACATACCACACTGGACACACTGTTCCCTTAAATATTGGTTGGTATTTTGATATCCAAGTTGGTTAACAATTTGTTTTGAGTTCTATTTTATTAAGGATTGAATTTTGTTGGTGATTTCATCAAGTTGATCTTGAGTTTCATTCATTGAACCAGTTTTTGGGTTAACATTTCTATTAACTCTTCTTGAATTTTTATGTTGTGAATTCAGCGCAAGATTATTAAAATTTTTCTAAGTTCTTCATCTGTCTTATCATTGTAATTACCCCCAACATCTTGGTCAACTAGATTTTGTTTGGAGGAGGAAAACCCTTCATAGAACGTATCCATGAGAAGGTGAGATGGGAGTTGATGATGGGGACACTGCCTAAGAAGATCCCTAAATCTATCACAATATTTATGAAAATCTTCTCCATACTCTCGATGAAAACTAGTTATCTTAGTTTTAAGTTCACCTTTAAGTCTTTGGGGATAAAATTTCATAATAAAAGAGTTGTACACTTGATCCTAGTTTTCAAAAATGTTCTCATCTAGACTCAGAAACCAATTCCTAGCATTCCCTTTAAGGTAAAAGGGAAAGACTCTCATTCTAAGTTCATTTTATGTGAGTCTTAGAAGAGGTAGTGTTGCATAGTATTGTTGAAGTCTATAATTAAGGAAAGAGAGTCCTCATTAGAGAGTACATTAAAATCAGACAATAGTGAGATGTGTGATTGTTTAAGTTCATAATTTTGGGCCCTAGGACTAAGTCTGATAGATAATAGATTACATGAAACTTGAGGAAGTTGAAACTCCATCATCCTAGGTTTTTCATTTTCTTCTATGATTTCTGGATGGTTTTGAAAGTTGTTAGGTGTAGGAACTTTATTATCCATGTTTTTTATTTCAGTTTTGTTCTTCTTTCTTAGAGTAGTGATATGTTAGTCTATTTCTAAGTTCAGTGGCTCTAGAATAAAAACAGAGTGCCTTGTGCTCATACAAAGTATATTAGCAATTCAAGTAGCACAACAGTAGAACTAAACAGGAACTCAATCAATATAGAAAACAATAGAAATTCAGTAGAAAATGAAGCAGATTTTTTTTACAATTTTTAATTTTTTTAATTTTTTTAATTTTTTATATGTGTTTTTTTAGTTTTTTTAGAGTAATGGCTCATTCCTTACCCAGAAACAGCACCAAAAAATTGACCTGAACTATCATTTAATCCAGTCAAAGTTTTATATTTATATTATTACTAACTACATTATATGTGTCAAGCACAGTCGAACCCATAGGGAAGGAAATTCTGACCACTATTCTTCAAAAAACATCAAAAACTCCACTGTTGTCTGCAGTGGAGTGGATACTCATTTTTTTTACTTTTTATAAAGCAGTAGAGTGAAAAAATATTTCAAAACAATGCATCTAAATTTAATTGAAGCTAGAGATAGTTAAAAACAAAGAGACACGTAGATATAACATGCTGATAAAATCCCCGGAGAAAAATCTACATTTTACTGGTTCTAAAAGCAATTAAATTCACTTTAAAGATATCACAGAGTGCCACCAAGAGAGTATGAATTACCTACCTCTCCAAGATTTAAGTCATACTATACAATATATTGTAGAGTTTGACACTCTAAAATAAATCTACTATGAATAGTTAGAAAAATTACAATAAGACAAACTCACCGTAAGTCATGTATGCTTGAGAATTTATTATCTTTTAAAAGATGTATTCACAATAAATATCACCGGATGATTGTGAAATTTTGAAATTAAATTATGGTGGAACAATACAATTGAATGAATTCAGTATTGATCTTTCTGATCAATACTGAATACATCTATTGATTAAGTGAAAAAAAAAACATTTACAGATAACCAGTGGAACTTCAAATTATCCCCAAACTATATGATTTAGCTAGAAAGCACGTATTTTATAACAACAGTAATTAAAACATACTATAAAATAGTAAAAAACTAGATTAAAGATGGAAGATAAACTCTCGAGATGATGCTCTGCTCCTAAACTCCTCCGGCTCCGGGAAGTGGTCCCAGAGTTGCGCTCTGGTCTTCCTATACTCGAACCTGGATCATCCAATGGTGCTCTCCAATGAATGTGTTGTGTCCCCACAATCTGCTACTTGTTCTCTTTTGAATCCACCACCATCTACTACTTGTCACCACACGTCTCCATTGACTTTGAGTGTTCTTTATGTATTCATTGCACATGTGTGTGTTTTTTCGACTGGAATGTCGTGCAAGTTTTCATCACATAACTAACTCCGGATGAGTTAGTTGAGTGCACCTGAACATATAACCATCTCTTGAATGAACCACCACCCAAATTTCAGTGCATAGAAGGGGGTAGGGTTCGGCTTCTCCCCCAGCAGTGGCCGACGAACTCCATCAGCACCAGTGGCGCGACATCCCGGCTCTCCAGATCCAGTGCGACATGGGGTTACAACGACTTGAGTGTCAAACTAGAAAACAGAAGAAGACTCCAGGTGGATACTGTTCTTCTCCAGACTCATCCTCAGCTCACGCACTTCTTCAACTTGGCCTCGAAGACAGATATGTGTTTTTGGACCTGAATTTGAGTATTGTTCACTGTATTAACTTGAATTTGGTTTTGGGGAATGTTGTGAACTGTTTTTCTTAGCTCGACTATGGATTTTTCTGCGATGGTGGAAGAAGTGCAAGGGAATTGTGGTAGGCTATAGAACTAGTCGTGGTAACATGAAGAGAACTAGCGTCATATGGTGTCTACGCTTGTGGTTCATGAAGAGTTGCTGTGGACGAGGGAAGAAAGAAGGTCTTAGTGGAAAGGGAAAACTCAATCAAGATCGGTAGGAGGAGGGAATGCAGTAGAGGAGTAGATCGGCTGAATATTCCTAAAAACGAGGTGTCGGTGAGAGCGCAGGGTCACTATTAGTATAAAAATAAAACAAGAGGAGAAGCAGTGTGGGGGTCACTGGTAGAAAGAATAATAAAAGGGTCACCGATACTCAAAAAACAATCTCACCCTTAGAAAAAATGAGGTGACCGATAGAGAACAAAAATAAAATCTCACTGTTGCGCCAAAAAGAAAAGGGTCACCGATGCACTGAATATTAAGGTTACTGGTAAACAAAATGAAAGCTCACCATTATGCAACAAAAATAAAAGGGTCATCAGTACCAATAAGTTCACCGATGCAGATAAATTAAAAAGTTACCGGTGCATAAAGGGTCTCCGTTACAATTAAAGGTTACCGATCCAAATAAAATTATAGGCTCACCATTAGAACAAAGATAAAGAACTAACAGTGACCTTCAAAAATTAAAAACACATGTATTGAACTTAAAATTAAACGTTAAGTAAACTAAATAAAAAGATTAAAAATAATTAATTAAAATAATGCTAAACACCATTAATTAAAACATGATTTTTGTTAGACTTAAAAATTTAAAATTATAATAAAAAGTATTAATTGACAACATTTAAATTAACAACTCGATAATTGATAAAAAAATGATATAAGACGTAAATTAAAATTACTATATAAATTAATTACAGGGTAGGCAGTGATTGAAAATGAATAGCATCAGTGACCCAATAGGTCGTTGATAACACATATCTGTCTCACCGGTAGACTAAAAACAAAAATTAATGAATAAATAATAAAACTGCATACATAAGATTAAATATTTAAAGTTTTAAAACTCTTTATTAATTAATTAAACTGCTAATTGAATACTTAAAGTTAAAATTACACTATTTCATTTAATTAAAACTAAAACTCTTAACTTAATTAATTAGAACATTGAATAAACATATTAATTAATGAAGTTAAAAAATTTAAATGAAACAAAATTAAAGGATAAAATATTATAATAAATACTGTTAATTAAAACACAAACAAGGATATTGAATTATTATTCATTATTTTACTAAAATAATTAAAAAGTGATCATATTAGAATTAACACAACTAATAAACAAATAATTAATTTAGAAAAGATAATCAAGATTAAATTTATTAATTTAAAGACTAAAAATAATTAATTAATTATAAAAAATAGTTAATTAACCAATTTAATTATAAAAAATACAAAAGTACAATTATTTAGTATAAAGTGATTAAATAACTAATTAGATCTTTAAAAATCAAGTAAAAATATGTGGCAAAACTATGTAAAAATTGAGCCACATAATAGATGTACTTGGTTGGATTTATCTTTGATAGTTAAATCCATTCACTTTTATGAAAGATCCCCCAATATTTAGTTTGTTAAGAAGTATGTTAGCTATGTTGATGCATAAATAAAATAAATGGTTCTATTCATTTAGTTTTTTCATAGATCAACTATTTCAGGGTTAAAATACCTTAGAAATATTGGTTTATTCTATTTCCAAACTTTCATTGAATAATAAATTTGCATTGCTTCATCATTTCAATTTCATTTTTAATGGACTGAAAATATTTCCCAATTATCCTTACAATTTTTTGGTTAAAATGTATCTTAGGTGAATAAAAGTTTTCCAGAAACAATTGTTTCTAACTTATAGAAAATCTGTATTTTTTCATTTATTTATAAATAAAACAAACCACCATTTAGTAATCACTATCTAGAAACTAAATTTTTAGAATATTGGAAAATAACCATGACCAACCATCATTATAAATACCATTTCTAAAATATTTAATCATATCCATTTAAATAATTTATAAATTTTTTCCAATATTAGATAAAAATAGAATTTATAGTTGTATGTCTCATCTCCAATGAATGATATGAATCATTCGTCAGATAAACAAATTAAGATGTGATGAAAACAATAATAAAAGATTCTTAGAACACATTTGTACCCCAAATACCTTGGTGACATGATGTTTAGAATAAACATCTTAGATATTAATTTTTATACTATACATTTAATGTTCCATTTTTTCTCATTACTAACATCCCAACTAAAGGATAAAATAAGATAGATTCCATTTGAAACATCTCATCCCCAACTCATTGGATTTAGTGGTTTTATAGGTTTCACTACCATTAGGTGACATACCTAAGATAGAATTTCCAAGAAATAAATTTATAGGTAATTGAAGATAATTGGGGGATGATTTATGAAAAATAAAAAACAAATCTTGAAGGAATAAATAATAATCACAAAACCAACCACATAATTCTTGAAAAAAAACAATACTACTGAATGAAATACCAATATAAAAATATCAACATACTAATGGAAATATAATTAAGAATAAATGGATATTAATACAAAAATTAATGACTCTTGATCAAATGTGGAACTACTCAAAACCATTGGATAGAAACTCCCCAAATCTAGCTCTAGAAACCATATCAAAACATCAAGGAACATGACTAGAAAAGTAAGAATCTCCCCCCTTCTCTATATCTCTATAAACAACAACTGAATCTGAAAAAAATTTCCAATAAAGGGTTTTAGTATAACCATAAGTTAGTAGTGAAAAAATAATTCACAAAATCATCCAAAAGGACAAGAAAAATTTACCAAATTTTATATAATGTGTATTAGAAGTAGATAAATAGTTCACTATAATTTCTAAAGAATGTTCCTAGAATAAAAATGGTAAATCGAATCATGTTTTCCTTATTTAAAACTTGGAATAACCTTCCATGTTTACACACACCCATATTGACATGCATGGCCTAGACCCCATTATAGCCATGATTGGCGAGTTAACATGTCACCAGGGCATCTATTGGTGACCCCATATGATGGGGGTACATCCATTAATGATTCATCCCACAAGATAAAAACTCATTCTAGCACAATTATGTCATGTTTCCAATTAATATATTCATTTAAAACATAACTTCCATTTAAACTGTGTAGAATGAATCTTCATTTCAATATTTAAAAATTATTGAAATAAAAAGAAAAACAAATTAGTTTTTCTAAATTAACTTATCAAGTAATTTTTAAACAATACTGAAGAATTATTTAGAAAAAACTCATCTAACAATGTTCATGAAATGTAAAGTAGTAAAAAATACACCTAGATTTCATTTTTTCATCATGAATGATCTAATATGATTCAATAAATATGAGATATTTTTTTCATTACACTATTTAATAGTAATATAATAACACAAAAACTCATCCAATCAAATTGATCTAGGCATTACAACATTGATCTATTATTACATTCAAGAAAAAGTTTAGAGATCCATTTCGAGATGTATTAAAGAGTTACTGACCATTGATTACCCTGATAATATCCTCAAAGTATCATTAGAATTAGAGTCTGGAAATCAAAGATCATTATAAATCACCTAAAGGGACCTTAGAAGTTTAAAGGGATCAAATTGAACCATAAGAGGATTTATAAGTTTTAGAAGGATTTAAAAAGTCTAGAACATAACACATTAACAACATGAATAATGGATTAAAAATTTAAATCTATGAGAATTCATATATGATGAAATTTACACTATATCATGTTTAAATCATAGATATCATTTCACATCTTGAATAAATCTCATTCCATGAAATTATTTTTCCTAGAAACGCCTTCACAGATTGAAAATATATCATTAAACCCGCTCAAAAAATATGTACGTCATGAATGACTATTCACAATGTGAATAACTATTCATAGGGTGGATAACAATTAATGGCATGAATAGTTAATTTAGAAAGATTCTGGATTTCTATATCATTAACCCTCTATCCCCATCCTATAATTACTCACAACCACTCTATACATGAAACAACCATCTTAACATAATGGATTACTTAATACTGATGATTCTAAAACACCATATCATTATATATAATACTATAGAAAAAGAAATTAAGGTTTTAAATAAAAAATATAAAATTAAATGAAAAGATTATTTTATATAAAAATGATCACTTTATCTTAAACTATTCAAAATCACATATGAGTTTTTATGATCACATATAATATCAATTTTCATTACAAAGAAATAATCAATAAATCTAGTTTATGAAAATGTTTCTATATATATTTTATAAATTGTTTACTTATATTCATACTCAATAATCTAATATCTAGGATTTGATAGTAATATTTATATAATAATATTGATTTTGATTTGATCATAGTGTTATATTGGGTACATGAAATTGAAGATACAATCCATTTGACGGAATATAATTTTTAAATTATAATGGTGTCACTTTCTACCCTGTTAATGAAAATTTTCCCTCACAACATTTTCATGTGTCCTATAAAAAGGGTCTAAAACATTTTCAAAATAAATTCCATATAGTAGAAGATAAATATATATAAGCGGAAAGAAATTCATTCTAATCCATATAGAAAATATTTCATTTTAAAAAGAACTATAATATTAGTTGTATTATATGGAATATTATCACTTTATAAGTATTTCATAAACTTTGAATTTACTATTATGTGAATTGTGCTATTAAATTAGTTTCTAAAAGGGTTACTTAACAATTCATTATTATCTTCCATATAATATTCAATTGGTTTATCTAACACCTAAATTAGTTGTGGATATTTTTACCATATTGGTATGGAATATTATAAAATATAGTTATTGATTTCATTCCTTAATTTCTTTATCTGGTTGAGTATTTAGTAGTTTTCCACCTTAAGTACATGAAATATTTTAAATGAAAAAGGTCATATGGAAATTTTCAAGAAAAAATCACTAAAATTGAATTATAATGGATAATATAACTTAAAAACAATGAAAAAATATTTCTCTTATACATATACATTTGTCAAAATTTTAGGTTTGATTTGATGCTAATATGAATAATCATTATAGCATGAAATAATACATCAATATCCAAATATACAATAATAACACTTAAAGTTAAAATTAAATAATTCCATTAATAAATAACCTTATATATCATTAAAATATTCTATACCAAAATAGAAACCCAATGATTCAAGGGATTTAATCACATATTCTTCTAGAATAAACATAAAATTTTCAAACATGCTTTCTTCCATAATGTGAAAAAATAAAAACTTTTTATTTTCTAAATATATATTTTCCAAAACATGCTAATCCCTTTCATAAATAAAACAAACCATTATAATCCACAATAATAATATTTTCTTATGTAATATTACATTACCATTATTCCTTAAATAAATTCACATACCAGCCTTAAAATTTCATTGAACTTAATTATCTAATTTTTTCAATATATTAAACTTCTTCAAAAAATAACATTAATCACCTAATCATCAAGTTACTTTTAAATACTAGGATAAAAATAAGATAAAATAAATGATAAAAAAATGTGTTAACACTTTATTGAAATTTAAAATAGTTATCCTTAACAAAAAATGTCTATTAATCCAAAAAATTATCAATACGTCAATCATGTAATGTTCCTAAAACCTAAAATATATTTCCCAAAATATATTTAATAAAATTAGAATATAATCACACAAAACCAACAAAGGGTAACTATTATTTTGAATGCACAATCTTTTTTATTGCATATTAATTCTTATATAAAATACGACTACGTCAAAATAGAAGAAACACTATTTGTAGAAAATTCATTAATTCAAATTCATTTATAAACTAGTAACCATTATTTTTTATTTTTTACCTTAATATTTTAATCCTTCAACAAAAAATATTTTTCAGGCCCTCAAATTCACCAATCTCGGTCGAATCATGTTTGATACATTAAAAAAATAAAAAATTATTAAAATGATCCCTATATTTTATATGTTATATAATGTTTTATTCATATTCTGAATAAGACCATGTCAAAACCCAACTTTGATACTTCAGTACCCTGATACTTGAGCCCGTAGTGACATATCCAGAAGGGAATTCCTGACCCACACTTGTTGGACACTAGCACTTAACATCATACAATATGAATGTTGGAAAAAATTTGACACAAAAATAATAGAAAAAAATAAAAAAGTTAGTATAAATAAAATAAAAAACCCCATAGGAAGAACTATACCATATGTAAAATAAGAATAATTAACCTAATGAAAAAATCAATGTACCATAAAAATAGGATAGATAACCCTAAGTACTCAAAAAAAAAACTCTCCATGCCCAATGATCCTCACCTACCATCACCTCTAAGAAGCATCTTACCATTTTTCAAACCTGGAAGAAGGTAATCTACAAACATCTGAAGCTATAAGTAGGGTGTGAGATAAAATCCCAGTAGGGTCTCTTAAAAGATTTCATAATAAAATCTCACATTTAAGTAACCAAATAATCATTTAATTTTAAACAAACTAGTATGAAATTTCAAAGAATATTGAAAAAAAGATCTTTCATTACATTTGAATGATTAAAACAGTTCTAAATAATTAATTAAACAATCATTTTATATAAAATAGTTTTTATAAATTCACAAGGAATGTGTAAAATAGTTTACAAACAATAGAATATATGTCAAAACAATCTCAAGTTAGTTACATGATCATATTACAAAAGGTACTATAGTTATAGTATGTGGGATCCAAACACATTCAAAGGTGATCATAAAAATATCTGTATACACATGTCCCTTAGATAGTGGTCAATGAGGAATCATCACTATTCCATTGGGGATGTGAACTAATGCACTAGGTTTTGTTATAGTTATAAATAGTCAAAAGAGTTCTATCCAAATAACTCACTAACTAGATAAGATCAAATGTGATATAATACCAATCAATGATGAGAGAATTATTGTAATTGTTTTAAAATATAGTTAATCCCATTATTGCACTTAAAATATGATAATTTCGGTTTAAAAACCAACTCGTGGGGTTTTAATCAAAACATTAATTTTCCAAGAAAAAACCTCCCTTTTTTCTATCAAAATAACATTTCATCCATATTATCAAATACCATTTTGAAATAAATTTAATCCATTAAATTAAAAAAAAATTCAAATTTCACATTTAAATTAAAAAAATTAAATTAAACAATTTCGATACAATTTAAAAACATGCCCTAATTCAATAGAATTGGTTGGTTTTCCCAATTTTATGCTAATTTAATTCCAAATCCCCAAATGTAATGGGATTGTGTTTTTAATAAATCAATTGAATGAAATTTTAGGAAACAAAAATCCATAATCAAGAAACACCAATGAAGAACATCGTTAATGTAGTTGCGATAATCGACCTTAGATTCATGATCCAAAACAACAGATATTAAATCCCCCAACAATATAGAGATCTACAAAACCCTAGGGATGAAAGATTAGAGTGTGGGAAAAAGGGAATGGGAAGAGAAAAATTAATGAGAAGGAATTAAATGACATCGTCCTAGAATCTATTTTTTCTAGAGGGGGTATAGGGGAAATATTCACCTCTTAGGATCCTTTAAGGAAGAAGAAAATGAAATGGGGTCTTTTCGAGTATCTAAAAAGAGGGTTTCAAATTTTTAAATCTAATTTTTGGATTAATTCTTTCCATTATACATGGATTACTTGGTAGGTCCACATGATTAGTCAAACTGTGTGCCTTAATCATGTACCCCCACTGAAGAGGTGTGGAGTTTCTCCTTTATCGAAACACTGGTTTTCAAACTGTTCACCAATAGTGAAAACCCTCACAGGCTCAGTTTTCAATTGGAGGGTTCACAATTTGAGAAAACTATGTGCCAACCAAGAATGACCTAAAATCCTTTAAAAAATTTCAAAATTTCACCTGAATCACCCTTAAACAAAATCCAATACAACATGATCATAAAAGGGTTTAGGAATAACTGAAACAGTAATAGGATGTTACAACCTCCCCACCATAGAAACATTCTATCCCTAAAAATATTATTAAGAAGCTTACATGTCAAAAAGATGAGGCCACTTCTCTCACATTAGTGCATCCCTCTCCCACATCTCTTGAGAACCAGAACCATGCTTACATAGCACTCCAACCAAAGGTATATTACTCACACGAAGAACCTTGGTTACAAAATCAACAATCAAGACAAGACTTTTAGTTGTGGATAAATCCTGTTAAACCTCAAGATAACTCCAGCTTAGAACATGAGATGGGTTAGAAATATACTTTTGTAGCTGAGATACATGCACACGTTATGTATCCACATCAACTGAGATGGAAGTGCTAAATGGTAAGACACTTTCCCCACCATCTAAAAAATGTTAAAAGGTCCCACAAAATGAGGATAAAGTTTCCATTTCCTCCCAAGACATCGATGACCTAAACTAGGTGAAACATTCAAGAACAAATGGACACCAACTGAAAATTTAAATGGCCTGAAACGATGATCAACATAAGAATTATACAGGATCCGTATGATAAAAATGCTATGATGAATCAATTGAATGTTTTATATCATCTCTTGAACGAAGACCAGTACATCCTTGTATATTTTTCCAATATTCAACCAACACAATAAAAAAATAAAATTAAGGACATATAAGGCCTCAAAAGGATCTATTATGATCATATATTGGTAAAAATTTTTATTAAAAAACTAAACCATCCCTAGATGGTCATCAAAATCACTACCAAATTTAAGAACATAGGCACCAAAAATATCACCAAGAATCTATGTAGCTCTTTATGTCTGGCCATCCAAAAGCATATGGTATGCTGTACTCAAATGGACCTAAGATCCCAGTGCCTCTTAAAGGACTCTCTAAATAAATAAGTGAACCTAGAATCCATTTTAGAGACTATAGAATATAGAAATATATGAATTTGATAATCTCTTTCACATTAAGATTTCCCAACTTTTCAAATTGAGATGTATCCTGAATGTGTAAAAATTTAGATGATTTGGTCAACCTATTGATCAAAACCCAGAACACATTTCTCATTGTCTGGGTATGCGGAAACCCAACCACAATGTCCATTGGGATATCTTCCCATTTCCATGTAGGATCTGGAAGTGTTGAAGTAAACTCAAAGGTCTATGGTGCTCGACCTTTACCTATTGGTGGGTATAACAATGTGAGGAAAATTTAGCAATGCCCTATCTCATACCTAGAAACTAGAATCTACGTCACATGTCATAGAACATATTCATGGTTCATGGGTGAAAAAACTAATGAGAACTATGTAAATCCCCCATAATAGAGTTCCTAATCGATAATGATACCATAGAACAATTCAGATAGCATAGACTACCCCCTAATGAGAATGACCAATTAGAAATAGTCTCCCAACCATAAAGATATTATCTAACACTACAGAACTCATCATCATGATATTGTTCCATAAGAATCATCCTAATAATAGAAGAGTTTAATTGAACATTAGGAATTGAAAACTAGGCCTCTGATACATGAACTCTAATATGAAAATCTACAAAGAGATCTATCAAGTTCCACTTTTGATATGATTTTTTCAGGGCATGGGTTGGAAGTTTCTTACTCAAAGAATCTATAATGTAATTCACTTTCCCCAGGGTATAGATGATGTAAAAGTTGAAGTATTAAAATTATTCCACCTAACTCCTCTAGTTTATATTCATTACATTTTGAGAGAAGATATAACTAAATCTATTATGGATGAAATAATATTTAAACCTTTCATATTAAAGGTATTATTTCCAAATATTAAGCATGTGAATCACAACTGGGAGTTCAAGGAAAAGGGTCAGGTATTTCTTCTCATGTTTTCTAAGTTGATGAGATCCATAAACAATGACATGATCAGCCTGCATAATAATGTAGTTGAAACCTGAACGTGATGCATCATAGAATACCACATAGACCAACATGGACTCTGGAGAGTCAAGACTGAAATATATGTCAAAATAATTTTTAGATTAGTAAAAGAATTTTGACACTAATTATCCCTATAAAACCATACTCCCTTTTCAGTTAGAGTTGTCACAAGATAAGCGAACTTTGATAATTTCTTTTCAAACCAATGATAATAGAATGCTAAACCCAAGAATTTTCGAATCTCAAAAAGATTTTTTGGTCATTCCTATGTCATAATAGCTTTATATTTTTCAAGATCAACTTATATACCATGTTCTAACCCCAACTTTCCCAGTAACATCACTTCCTGGATCCAGAAATCACATTTCAAAATCATGACATTAATTTGGTGACATATCAACAATTCTAGCACTTCTCTCAGATGATGTAGATGGTATTACTCAGCCTTAGAGAAAACTAGGATGTCATCCACCAATACAACCATGAAATTATCGAGGTACTCATGGAAAATCATGTTTATTAAATCAATAACATTGTAGGAGTATCAGTTACACCAAATGGAATGATAAGGTATTCATAATGTTCATACCTACAATGAAATGATGTTTTATAAATGTTATAATATTTTATCCTTAACTAATGGTAACCATATTGAAGATAAATATTCAAGAACCTCTTTTCCCATTTCATCTAATTAAAAAAATTATCAATATTTGGGAAAAAATAATTTTTTTACCATTATTCTAATGAGTTATCGGTAATTAACACAAAGGTAATGTTAACCGTGTGATTTATTGGAAAATAGAATTTTAATTACTCAATGTGAAACACTTGGGAGTATAAATACTTTCTCTAAAAGATCATCCAAATGAGCCTTCATATCTTTGATTTTAGCTAGGACTATGTAGTAAGATGGAGTAGACACTGGTTCTGTACTAGGAACTAAGTCGATAGAAAATTCTACCTCCCTTACAGGTGGAAAACTAGAGAATTTATAAGGAAAGACATTGGTAAACTTGATGACCATTATAGGGAGGCCTCTAATCGAATGTTTTTGCTCTAGATAAAATGAAAATACAAATATCACTTTCCTCAACTCTTGATTAGAAGGTCTATCACTACTCGACCTCGATTACCATTATCCTTGAATGATATGGCACATACCATCAGGTGTATTAAGGGATACACTTTGAAGATAGAAATAAATATAGGAATTATTGATAATGAAACAGTCCAAAACAAAAATTAAATCAAGAGGTTTCATGTTGGGAACTAGAAAATCCCAAGAAAGATCAATATCTAATAGGGAGAAGGAACAAGTGGTACTTTAGAGACCCTTCTATTTCTTTGATATGATGGGTGTAGTTGTATCCATCACATAAGATAAAATATACATAGGAAGATTTAGAAGATTAAAAATAAATGTTGAAATAAATGAATGAGATTCACTAGTATCAAATAATGAATTAAATAATAAAGAATCTATATTGATAGAACCTATCATAATCGATGGAACCATATATGTTTTCTCTAGAGACTCTTCCAGTATATGAAGATGCTTGCTTAGGAATGATTGTGGATGAAACCCCTTTTCTATTGAAACCTTTGATTACACCCCAATTGTAGTAGGCACTGATGATCTTGTGCCACTAAGTGGAGAAGAAAAGATATAGTATAATTTCTACAAATGACCCGAGCGTCTGCATGAAGAACATATATGGGGTTTCTCAATGAAAAACCACATAGAATTCTCAGGCTTTCCACATCAGTATAAAATCAAATTGACTCTTTTAGGTACTATACGAGGTATAGAGAAACCATGCTGATGAGAACCACGATGAGAATCATCATGCTTCATTTTTTCATTTAAAGAAACATTCACTAACAATAAAAGAAAAAGAAACTCCCATCAACCCTGAATTCCAAAGAAGGTCTATTTTGACCATTATTTCTCTATAAAACATATTAGTATGTAAAGGAATATTCAGAAAGAAAACATAAGGAAAAAATATCATAGTGATGTCCCATCTCAAACCATCGAGTCTTTATCTTTTAATTGGATGCTATCTCAGGTGAAAATTTCACTAGCTAATCAAAATATTTTGTATACATGGTCACAGTTTTTTCAGCCTGATTGATTTTGAAAACATAATTTCTTTCTCTAACACCATCGACTCTAGATATAATTAGTCGGTAAAAATTTACTTGATGTCTTTCCAATATAAGTTGTTGTGCTTCTTCATCATCACCATTGTATCCCACCATCTTCTACTTGGTCCCTCCAACATGAAGGTGGAACACATCACATTTATTTAACCAGGTGTCTCCAAGAACTCCAAAAAATGATCAATCACTCTCATCCATTACTCAAAATCATAAGGATCATTAGAGGAGTTGAACTCTGGTGGATTTTGGTGAAGGAACTCCTAAGCATTATTCAAGAAAAAATCACTCTAGGGATCCACAACTAGAGCCTGAATGATAACAGGTGATGATGTCCGTACCAATTCTTGTAAAGTACGCACAATCACTTCTACTAGAATCGGTTCCATGATAGAATTTTCTCATGATTTTTCATTATCACTTTACCCCTAGATCTGATTCGCATGTCTTCTCAGTGACATGATTCTACAAAACATCTGTAATCATCATTTAAGACATCATACTAACACTTAATAGAGAAACAAGGTAAATTATTCCCTATATATAGAAAACTAAGATTTTTATTTTAATCTATCAAAATCAAAATTAGGTAGAAGACTAGAACTAATCCCCAAGGCATATTTCCCAAAACACCCCTGGTTAATTAAGGTTTATTGCAATGAGAGATTTACATGAACTCAATCAAAACTACCTCATAATTCCTAAAAATATTACACAACTATATAATGAATTCACAAAGAATCTCATACTAGAGGTATAATACCACTTTATTAAGAACCAGACCAGACACCCTGGTACCCTTATACCTATAATAGAAATGACATAGTACGAAGGACATTCCCAATACCCACAAGTTGTTGACTAGAACCTAGTATCATACAATATGAAAGTGGGAACAAATTATCCAAAATCATAAAAGAATCATTATAAAAAAGCCAGAATGTATATAAGAAAATTTCCATTGGGAAAGATATACCAGAATCCAAATGGGAATAAAAAACCCAAAGTAAAACTCAAAGTAATAAAAAAATAGGATTTATAACCCAAGTCCCAATGGACACAACTATCCAATCCCAAGGAACAAGAACTAATACCACCTCAAAGTGGCACCTTACCCTTTCTAGAACCTTGAAGAAGGTAATATAAAAACACCTAAAGGCACCAATATGGTGTCATCTGAAAGACTAGTACAGTATCACCAAGGATTTCATAATAATATCCCAAATTTAATTAACCAAATAAATATTTCAATTAAAAAAAAATGGTTTGGAATTTTAAATAATATTTAAAAAATCATGCTTTACTTTTCAATGATGGAAATAGTTCTTAACAATGGATTAAACAATCATTTTATATAAAATAGTTTATATAAATTCAAAAGGCATGTTTAACATAGTTTACAAACAATGGAATATATATCAATACACTAAAAAGTGAGAAACATGATCATATTTTAAAAGGTATGATTATTCTGGTCTATGAGATCCTCACACACTCGAAGGAAATCATGACAATATGTATATACACACATCCCATTGAAACTTGTCAAAGAGGACTCATCAAAATCCCATTAGGGATGTGACATACTTCACTAGTTTTTTATTGTTGTAAAGATTCAAAATAGTGTTATAAAAATAATATAGTAACTACTTAGGCTTACATGTTCTCTAACAAAAATCAAGAATGTGAAATTTATTTTAAAAATATTTAGAATATAATTAATCTTATTCTTCCATTTCAAATCTTTTGAATTCCTTTCAAAATCCAACTCATGGGTTTTTAATCAGAACATACCTTTTTCCAATATAAAACAAATGAGTTTCTATCCAAACCTTATTTATGTAATTTTTCCAAATGATAATTTGAAATAAATTTCATTCAATTAATTTAATAATTCAAATTCCACAATTTAATTTAAAAAATTTCCATCAAATTTCACAACATGCTGAAATTATAAGGAATTTAGGTTTTTTTTTAATTTTGTGAAAACTTAAATACAAATCCTTCAATTCAATGGAATTGAGATTTTAATAAATCAGTTAATTTTTTTCAATGAATTCAATTTAAATCGAGCAATTGAATTTAAATCAAGCAATATAGGGTTAATAAAATTGGCTATTCAAAACATAACCACCTACCCCATGATCACTGGTTATCAAAACACATAACACTAATTGTGAAAATCCAACTAATAATATTGAAAATGTAGATCCAAGAATCAAACCTATATTCAAGATCTAAAATAGAGGATTTTAGATTCTCCAATAATATGATGATCTACAAAACCCTAGGGAAGAAATAGGAGAGAGAAGAAGAAAGCAAATTGTTAGAGGAAACTTACCTGTAAGTGATTAAACATCATTCTCTAATATTCTATTCAATTCAAGATGGGTGTATAGGGGTAAAAATCACCTCTTGGGAGACTCCAAGGAATAAGAAAACACTATGGGGTCATTCCATCCAATCGAGCATGTAAAAGAGTGGGTTTCATGATTTTAAAACTAATTTCATATTAATTATTCCCTTTTTGTATGGTTTCTTGGGTAGGACTACATAATTAGAAAAACTACATTCTCTAACAATTCACCCCCTGCTAAAGGGGTGTATGGTTTCTCCTTGGTTGGTGTACAACTTGTCAAACCATGTGCCAACCATGAAAACCATAACTACCTGGGTTTCCACAATTTTCACTTATAGGGTTCATAATTTAGGAAAATCATGCACCAACCCTAAAAAACCCAAAATCTATTCAAAATTTTAAAAACCTTACCTGAATCACCCTTAAAAAACCTAAAAAATGCATGATTAAAACAGGTGATTATGAATAACAAAAAATTTAACAAGATATTACAGTCTGTGCTAAAAATAAATTTTTGTGATCTTCTTGAACATATATTCAAAGCAAATGATTTTCAGAATGATCATACTATCCTCATTTAAAACAACTCATTAATACCTTAAGAAGAACATTATTCCTTTTCATGGTGTTCACTAAACTCTTCCTTTTTCTCATGGTAGTTTATTTCATTATGTCACACACTATTATATATGAAACATATTCTTATTTGGGTGAAAATTTCACTTTACTTTTTCTTCCCACATTATTGACACATATGATGTTGAAAAATTTAACTATCATTATCTCCACCACATTATGATCAATTATAAATAATATTTAAGTTTTTTGGAGCATTATGAAACTAACCTTAGTTCAGGGTTTTAACTATAACTTGGCATATCATGTTAAGTATTAAGAAATGTGTTTTCACTATATCTCAAACACACCTCAGTTGATCATTTTGAAAACCACCCCAATTTATTTCTCTTAAATTACTTAGATGGTTATTTAATGAATAATAAATTTACTAAAATATTGTTACAATGAGTATTTCAAATAAAATCACAATGAATCATATTATGGGGATGATAAATTGTATGGTATCATTAACCACATCATCATCCATTCGATAAGTTAAATTCTTCCAAAAGTAACCAATTTTTTTTCATAACATAAAAAAAATTAAGTTTATATAATAATTACAACATATGACCAACTATATCATAATCTACACATGACTATTTCAAAAATCTATAAATTATCCTCATATAGTAATATATCAATTTCAAAACTCAACTGAATATTTTATCTAATATGAAAAATAAACACATATTCCTTAAAAAAATCCATTATATTGAAATTAGATATAATATTTTCAAATTGTTACATTCCTATAATCTATTAGTGATAGTTTTTAGAGAATTAGGAAACACTATTACATGTCAAACCCATACATAATGATGTAGAAATTTCCACACAATATAACATATCAGAATCCACACACTCATATTTAGTGCATTATTAATAAAACTTACATATTTATACTTAATACTAAAGAAGGTGAAACAATTTTCACAAATCAAAACACACAAGATTGAAAATAATAATTAATTACTAACATATCCATGTGATTTCAATATCGACCATGAGAAAAATTATAACCCATAATGAGAAATGAAAACCCATTTCAGTAACTTTAATGATTACATTTATAAAAACCACTCAAATAATTTTTAATTTGAATAACCATATGGATTACTTCAAATATAATAATTATCCATTGAATTTGTGCACTATCTATGTGTACCCATCATTTAAGTTATTACGGGCCAACCCTATTTTGTTTGGGCCACCCCATATTAAGTAGTAATGGAATTATGCCATGCTATACGGTCCAACCCATGTTAAGTTGTATTGGTCTTACCTAGACCTATCCAGGAGACCCTTTATTAAGTTGTAACATGCTTACCTGGTGCTATCTAGGCCACCACATGTTAAATAGTAATGTACAAAAAAACTACATGAATAAAATACATAAATCATTTATCATAAAACTAATAGAATGAATAATTATTATTTTATAACATAATTAACCCATATAAATGAAATTAGTTTCATTTAAATATCTTTAAAACATGATTAACCGGTGGAAAAGAAACGATTTCCATAATAATCTCTTTAAAACATGGTCTACCCATGGAAAAGAAACGGATTCCATAACAATATATTTGAAACAATTCTAATCCATTCAAATAAATAATTAGGATTGTATCATTCAAAAATATCCCCATTAGTTCATATGTAAAAATAAGGGTTTCTGATGTTGAAGAATGGAAATAAAATTAAATGACTATTAAAAATATTTTTGAGGAAAATATTGGTTTTATTTTGAAAATCAATTTTTATAATATAATAAATTTTAAAAATCATTTACATTGAAAATAACACATCTAAAGGATGTTTTAAAAATATTTTAAAACAATTATTGAGGAATATATAATTTTTTATTTGAAAACACTTTTATTTTTATTCAAAAAACATGGTTCGGAAGAAAATAGATTTCCAACTAAAGAGAGGAATGAAGTGAGATTTTATTAAAAACATTCACATATAAATAAAGTAAAAAATTGTGAAAAATGGAGCTATTACTTGATAAAATCATTAATAACCACATATATATAAAATTTATGTCTTTATTGAAGGATAGATAATAATTTTTCATAATTGGAAGCATAATCATAAACATTCCTAATATAATATTAAATTGTAGTACATGATTATTACCAATTTAGTAACTTTGAATCACAATCCCCATGGAATAATATCATTGAATGAAAAATATAATGTCATGAAAATAATTATATTCCTGATATAACATGTCAGAGTTGTATAATATACACCTTATAGAATAAGATAGGTATATAACATATCTTACGTCTTAATGATGGAAAACATAGGCTGAAATTCGTCAACACTTTGTTACATTTGGAATCGTAAACCACATGAATGAGAGATGATAAATTGGATATTTAGATTACCATTAATATAATTATTATAATCAGAATATAAATTCATGGTAATTATTTACACCACTAAAGAAAAATAATTGTTGAATATGTCATGTATCCCACATAAATAACTATTAAACGTGAAAAACCCTTACATTATGTCTGATTCATCATGATTGTTCATTATCATCCAAAATAATAAACCCATGTTAAATATTTAAGTTTTTAGAAAATTTTACAAGTTTATTATTAATATTATTTTACTTATAATAATTGTTTATATAATTATATAATCAATTAATATTAGGTCAGATGTTTTGACAATATTCTGATTGCATGTGGAAAACTATATTGGTCGGATAACTATGGTAAAAAGGTCCTTATTTAAACATATATAGAATAGTAATAATTAAATAATTATTATATATATATATATCAATTATACTTTTATGAACAGTATTGAATGAAGGTTTTAAAAAATGAATCAGTGATACAATCATGGGGACAGAAGGTAGTACGTACGCATGATTAATATCTCTATTCTTCAATGATTATTTTAGAAAGAAGGTATGTAATATTTTCTATTTAATTAATGAAATTTATAACATAAATACCATTATAGTTAATTATATAAAATTTTGTAGATAATTATTGTGAAACAACTGGAATAATATTGATTTAAGGAGGTGGTGGTCTACACTTCCACAAACAACGTTATCACCTTTTTAGTGTGTGAAATAGTAAATAGAAAATTTTAATTATATTTCAATTAATATAATTATGTAATAAATATCATAATTATGTCATAAATGTCATAATTATATCATAAATGTCATATTTATGACATAAATTTCATAATTATATCATTTATATCATATATATTCATTATAGTTTCTCGTAATAACTTCCATGTAACACATTAGTGAAAAAGGATTCACATCACTTCGCATGGCAATAGTCTGCCGTACACACTAGCGATGTTATCACATACTTTATGGAAAGAAATATAAAAATTGTGAACATGATATAAGGACTCCACAGGTATTATTATGTTTTATATATATTAAATATTATATATAAATAATATTTCAATCATTATTTCTATCAATGGGATGTGGTAATAGAAAAAACAGATGACATCGTTTCTCAAGGCGGTAGTCCTCTGTACACACAAATGATAATTTTGTAAACCATATGATGAAACTATTTTTGGGGGATAGAATTACCCATTAAATAAAAAAATATACGTACATTTAGTGTAACGTTTGTATTATAGAATTAGTATATAATAATAATATAATGGGTTAGAGAAATAAATAAAACAAAAATGCATGTTGAGTAATGTTACCTCTTCTCTGAGAAACTCTTTTTTAGATTACACCAAAGGCCTTCATTGGATGTAATTATGAACAAATGAGGATTCTAGGATGAGAAGAAATAAGTTGAGAAGATATTTTGTATCTTATTGTCCATGTAAATGGGATTTATATGTGTGAATATAGGATGAGAGTTGGAGGTCATTTATAATGGAGGTGAGTGGCACTATTGTAAATTTTTTAACAAGTGAATTCCACCCACATTTTTTACATGTCATGTGGAACCAATAAATCATAAAAATAAAAAATAGATGATATATGGTCATTATTGTTTCATAAAATGGGTTATTGAAATGTTTTTAGGTCATACTAATCCTTATGATTAACGTTTAGTCACTTGGTAAACTTCTTTTTTTACCTTAATAAACGTTATTAATTTTATTTGTTTTATTGAATCATTTGGGTAAAAAATTAAGTTGACCCTATTAGAAATTATAAATTATAGTGATTCCAAATATTTAATCCATTTTTCCAAATTAAATTCATAAAAGTGATAAAATTAAATTTAATATTAATCCCACAGATGTGGTGGGGTAGCAACTTTTTATGAAGAATAATTTGTTTAAAATATGATTATATATTAACTCTATAAATAAAAATAAACATTGAATAAAAATAAAATAATATTTATGAATATATATTATATACATTTATTTTTAAAAATTACATATTATTTATTATTTTAAAAATTTAAAAACAATAAATAGTATTCAATTTAAATTAGTTTTAAGAAAAATAAATCTTTAAACCCAAAAAACAAACTTATACTTAAAAATAATGGAAAAATGATTAAAAAGTAAATAAGTGGATAAAATATAACTAAATAATATTTTGGATAAATTAAATCATATTCAAAACAATTTTTTTACTATTAAATTGTGAAATTTATTAATATGAATTATTTTTTAACAAGAATCGTTATTTTTCACTATTCATTAAAAAATCAATATTTTTGAAAAAATCCCAAAATTTATCCCAAAACAAATTTTTATATTAAAAAATAAAAAATTATGTTCATTTTTTCAAATTAATTTTATTAATTTCTTAGAAATTGGTTTTTAAATATGCGTAACATAAAAAAGTGACAAACCGATTTTTTTTTAAAATATACTATTTTAAGAGAAATATTGTACTTATTTTTATATCATATATAGAAAGAAAATAGGATGAATGTTAAATGCTAAAATTATTATTTTATATAAAAATTACATGAATTTAATTTATCTACATTTATTTGTTTAATTTGTTGATATTAAAAACATTTGTGTGCATTGAAATGGTTTTTTAAAAAAATATTTCCATTTTATTTCAAAAGGGTTTTATTTTAATTTATAATTAACTGGTCACAAAATTATTCATTATATATAAATTTTAAACTATATTTTTCATAATCGAGTTAGTCTTATTCATTTACTGCGTTCCAAAGGCTAAGTTATAATGGTAATATATATCATGGGTCATTTATGTTTAGTGTTGTGTGTTAAATATAATACTGAACATAAAAATGTTGAGGTTTCATGTAATCTAAAATATACTGAGTGTTTTTTTAATGAAAGATAAACATAGTATTGTATTTCAATTACTCTATTGAATATAAGTTTCTCCTTTTAAGAACACTGGGTGTTACTTCCACCCCTCTTTAATAAATTGTGTCATTGCAATTGGAACATTATCTTAGTAATCAAAGGATAGAAATGTGAAAAACACTTTTGTTGTAAACAAATATCATGAAAAAGGATTTATAAAACATCCACCTAATAATAGATAAATGGAATTAAAAAGTTCATATGGAATAACACATAACTATATTTCAAAATTTGAGGTTATTGGTGGAAATGGAGGAAAAAATTAAATAATTATAGAGAGTTATTGACATCTTTGATCACAAATAAGTGAATGATTAATGGAATGTTAAGGGACTCAAAACCATATATTTATAATGATATAAAAGGACATCAGTTCATCAGAATTGATGCTACAAATATAATTTTTTTTCAATATCATTTTAATAGACTTTAAGAATTCTATAACCATTTTTTGTATGAGAAGAATACATATATACTAGCTTGATGAGTATAATTTCAACAGTTTTTCAATTTCCACCATAAACTCACCTTTTTATCTAAATTATTAGTATTAAATATGATTTTTTTTCCTTATACAAAAAAATAAAAAATTTAATGACCACATAACCATAAAAGGGGAAACAAGTTATTCCTCCCTCTTTCAACATTAAGAAAAACTAAAATGGTTAACACTAGGTACGATAATTCATAAAATTAATAAACCTTCATATGATACATGAATAATTAAAATTCAATAGTAATACAAAATGATCAAACTATGTTATTCCATATATTAATATCCTTAAAATTCTTCAAAACAAATCCTAACTAAACTCAAAACATAACGATTAGAGGGATTTGATCATATATTATTCCAATATAACTTAGTCATTATTCCTTGAATAAAATCCCACATGTTTTTAAAATAAACTAAAAATTTTCCAATAAAAATTTCTTATTCACGACAATACCATGTTGGAAAATTGTAGGTGCTACACCATTGTCTCCCTTCAGTTGTGAGTTTATGACATGCAACCACAAAAAATGTGACAGGTTGTAACCCAGCCTTTAGGTAGTCCTTTTTTATTTAAACATGGAAAAATTATTCTTCCCTAAATGAAACATCATTTTGATACCATGGGAAAAAAATATACCATTCCCATATAATTCCTTAGAAAATTTCATTAATCACATTAAGATATCATCACCTAAAACCTAAATGGGGTGTCTAAGTCATTGATAGTATGATCACTATTAAGATTATTAACCTATGAAGGTATCTATAACAACCTAGAACTCAAAATCCCAGATCTAGTTATATATTCGTGAAATTTATGTATTCGTCTTTAATAGAAATGATGGTGAACCAATTATCTCTAATAAAAACATACAACATCAAAAAGAATATTGGATAACTCACATACCCATGTAACTTTTTTGGCCTAGATTATTAGATAATTTGAAAAAACATCAACATAAATAACTCCCATGACTTTAAATAATAATTTATGCAATTTAACCAAACATTTATTATTTAAATTTTTTTCATCAACATCATCCTTGTAAATTCCCATACCAACATAATTTGTTAAACCTCATTATTTATAAACCGAGGAAGAGAAAACATAAGAATGATGAACTCAAATGATCAACAAGGGTAAAATAATAATTAACAATTTAATTTCATCAATGTGAATAAGATGAGCATAAGGTTATGATGAAATAAATAACGTGCATGATTATAACATAATAACATTCATACCCATAAATAATAGGATCATAAAAAAGCATATAAAATAGAAGCGTAATTAGGATCAATAACCATGATCAATGTCATACCGGTATCTATCATAAGAATCAATATAACCTATAACAATCAATTGAAACCATTTTCAAAGCATCGAGCATTACATTCATAAAACCATTTCAAAAACCTTTTAATTTGAACAACTATATAGTTTAATTCCAATATAATCATTATCCTATGTATTAGAGTTCTTTTGGGTTGCACCGTTTATTTATGCTATTACGGACGTACCTGATGCTAACTGGATCATGTCATGTTAAGCTATAATAGGCTTACATGGTTCCATCTGGTCACTACAGATTAAGATGTAACATGATTACCCTACACTATCTGGGCCTCGTCAAATTATGATCTAATGTCTATGAACCAAAACATGAATAAAATACATAAATATTTATTTATAAAACATATTGAAACAATTATTATTCTTTTAAAACCTAATCATCCCATGGAAAATATATGGGTTTCATGTTAATCTATTTGAAACATGATTAACCTGTCCAAAATAAATGAGTTCTATAACAATAAATATTAAATATGGTTAACCTATAAAAAGAAAATGGGTTTCATAAAAATATATTTTCTCCAAATATATATTTCTTTTTATTCTATAAAAACTCTTTTACATGTTAAGTTTTAACCCTCACAACACAAACTAGATCATATTAAAAAATATAAATTACAAAGAAATATACAAATGAAAAATCCATAATCATTAGACCCATGAAATAAACATGAAGAATATTTAAAAATTAAAAAATAAACTAAAATTTGAATCGATCCCAGTAAAATTTCATTAAAAACATTCCTAAGGAAAATATCATTTTTATTTTGAAATTAACTTATTGAAACATAAAACATTTTGAATATTCATTTCATTGAATAAAACCATAGAAAAACAAAAATAATGTTCTAAAAATAATTTATTTTTTTAAGTAAAATATCTTTTTTGATTATACAAAAACATTTTAAAGCATTTTTTATTTTTTTTAAAACATGGTTTTGGAAGAAAAAAAATTTACATACGAAGACAAAAATAAAGCCAAATTTTATTAAAAACATTTTCCTAAATAAAAAATTTAATAAATAGTGAACAAAATGGTAAAATTAAAAAAAATATCATGAATAACCATAGGAGAATAAAAATCATGATTTTCTTGAGGTATAGATGTTCATATTTTATCATTGGAATCATAATCACAATCCCGATAACAAGTGAGCTTATATCATAAGACTCTTTCCACATAGGTAACATTGACACACATTAACCATGAAATAATTTCACTGAATGAAACATAGGATATCATTAAAATCATTTTATTCATGATATAAAATTTCATTGGTGTAGAATATATATCTTATAAAAGATGATAGGTGTATGAAAAAACTTATGACTCAAAGAAGACAAATTGAGACACAAAACCCTTAATGATTTCGTAACATTGAAACCATAAATCCCAATAAAAAGAAACTATTAATTGGATTTTATAATCCCCATAATTATTAATGATAAAAATACTAAAATACATTAATGGGTAGTATATAACCACACAACAAAATAAGCAGTGAATAAAAAATGTTTCTTACAAAATAAAAGTGAGATGAGAAAAATTATTACCTTGAGTCTGATTCAACATGATTGTTCCTTATATTCATTAATAATAAAACTATGTTAATTATTAATACTATTTATTAAAAATTATATGTTTATTATTACTTTTATTTTACTTAAAAAAAGTTATCTATAATTACTTAATCAATTAAGTTAAGTTAGATGTTTTAACTATATTCAATTTGTGTGTCCAAAATCTAAATATATTGGTTGACTATAATAAAAATGGAATTATTTAAAAATATAAAAATAATAATCATGAAATAATTTCTATATTTTTACATCAATTATACTTGTAAAAAAATCATGAAATAATTTTATGAAAAATGTACCAAAGTTACGATCATGTAGACAGTAGGTCGTGCGTACACATGAGCAACATTTCCATTTTTCAATGATCATTATGGAAAGAGATTTTGTAATGTTGTAGCTTTAAATAATGATAATTATATCATAAATACCATCATAGATAAATTTATATACTTATATATATCATTCTTGTGATGTAAAAGTAATAACATCGCATTGAGGAGGTGGTAGTCGACATGCCCATGAACGATATTATCACTTTTTTAATGTCTAAAATAGAAAGAATAAAATGATAAATTATATTTACATTAAGATAATAATTACATTAATATCAAAATTATTTTATTAATAATAATATATATATATATTAATTATAGTTACCCGTATTACTTTATTTGTAACATGTAGTGAAAAAACGCTTCACGCCTCCTTACGAGGGAGTAGTCTGTCATACACACGAGCGATGTTATCATATCCCTTATAGAATTGAATATAAATAGGTTTTATGTGATATAATTAATATATAGGTATTATAATGTTATAAATATCATAAATATAATATATAAATATTATTTATATAATTTTTTGCAACCATGAGAGGTGGTAATTGAAAAACCAACGACATCCTTTCGTGGGGTGGTAGTCCGCCATACACTTGAATGATTATTTCATAACCCATTTTATAGAAGTGTGTGTGGGTGTATGTTTTACTAGTAAAAAAATATCTCAATTTATTTAGGATACAATGGTTATTATATAATAATAATATAATAATAATTTATGGGGGTGGGGAATGAAATAAATAAGAAGACATATTGATGGACATTACCTCTTCTTTTGCTAACTCCTTTTGGATTGAACCAAAGGAATTAAATGGTTAAATATATGAAAAATGTAAGGATTTTAGGATGATTGGGGGAAATTTTTGAAGTTATTTGATTAAGTATTGGTAGATTCATTGTTCTTGATAGTTGTAAAGAGAGTAGGAGATGTGGAGGCCTTTTATAAGGGAGGTGAGTGATACTCTTGAATTTTTTTGAATGAGTGAATTCAAAACATGATTTCTCCTTATCAAGTTGATCTAATAATGTCCATAACTCTATATTATAATGGATATATTCAAAATATTTCCATATTATAGGTTCTTGACATGTTTCTAGGTAATTTGGTCCCTTAATTTTAATGTTCTGTGACTTGGTAAACTCTTGTTTACCTTAACCATTGTCAATAATTTTATTTTTTTCACTAACCACTTTAGTCAAAATTAAAGTTGACCCAATTTTAAATTTTAAATTATTATTAGTAAAAATATGTAATACATTTTCCAAATTCAATTCACATAGTAAGTTAAAAAATTTAATTACATGTTTATCCCATAGACACCACAAGATAGTTTTTTATGAAGGGTATTTTTTTACAAAGATGAATCTTTATTAACTATAGGACTAATAATAATAATTGTATGAAAAAATAATATATAAATATATATATTATATAAATGTATTTTATAACATTCCCTGTAATTTATTATTTTAAATAATTAAAAAGGAGAAAAATTATTTATTTTAAAATAGTTTTAAAAAACCTATCGTTAAACCCAAAACAAACTTATATTGAAAACCTATAAAAAGTTGAATAAAAAGTAATTAATTGGATTTCTAAAAAGTAAATACTACTTAGGTTACTTGAAATAATATTAAAAACAAATTAAGAATCTTAAATTACTTAATTTATTAAAAGAAAATACCTTTTTAACAAAAACTTTTGTTTTTCACTATTTAATGAAAAATCAATATTTTCCAAAATAATACAAAAATTTCTATCAAATTAAATTTTTATATTCCAATTAAAAAAATGTTAATTAAATTTTTTAATAAATTTGGTATTTTTTTATTATTTTTCAAATAATCGTTCAAAAAAGGAGATAATGTAGTTTCTTAGAAAAATATACAGTTTTAAGAGAAATATTATACTTATTTTTATATCTTGTTTTGAACAGTCATGGGATGAATGTTAAAAATCATATAAAATTTATCATATATAAATTTATTTAATATAACCCACCAAGAGTGATTTATTTAATTTATTGGTATAAAACTCACTTATGCACATTAAAATTGTTTTTTAGAAAAAGATTTCCATTTATTTTGAAAAGGTTTTTATGTTAATTTATAATTAATTAGCCACCAAATAATTCATTATATATACTTGTGTAAATCATAATTTCATAATTAAATAATTTATGTTTATATCCACCATTCCAATAGCTAGGTTATAATAGCAATATATTTCAAATGTCATTTTTGTTTGGTATTTTCAGTTGAATACGATATTGAACATAAAAATATTGGGGATACATGTAATGAAAGATAAGTTGTGTGTTGTGTGTAATGAAAGATAAAATAATTGTTTCATTTCCTTTACACTATCAGATATACTTTTCTTCTTTTAAAAAAATGGGGGTTTTCACAAAATGTTCTTCTTTAACACAAAAAACATGATTCATAAATTAAAACTTTTGTTTCATTATTCTCTATATTTATTCATTTGAAAAAAATCCATTACAATAGAATGTTAAAAATTTATATAGTTCTAAATCAACCTTATTCACTATTGAAAATTTTAGAAATTAGGTTGTGCACAATAAGCTATGTAATGGATATAAAATTAAAATGAATCTGTTATTACTTTTGAAAATATAATAAAAAAAATAAGAAATTTTTTATTTTTAAATAATAATATATTACCACAAAATATTTATTGCATACTCAAGAAATAAACCTCAATGAAACATTTGACAATTTCTAACTAGGATAGATGTATCACTGAGAGTGGGAGGGGTGAATAAGTAATATATTTTTCTTTTATAAAATATTTCATTTAAAAAACCCTCAACACCTGTTAAAGATCTATTAGTTTGTTGCAACCAAAACATCCACACATCCACAAGAACAAAATTATTTAAAGGGTCCACAACTCAATAAGGTAATATACATCTATTAAATGGTTTGGAAACAATTTAATATCACACAATCAAATAGAAAACCATAATTCTATTATTAAAAGAGAAAGCCGTATATACCAATACACTTGTGTAACACTATGATTGATACAATAGTGAATGTGACTCTTATAGTGTGAATGATATAAAAATAGATTGTATAAAATGTTCAAAAACTTTTAAAAGTTGGTTTAAAACATGTTAATGTGATTTCATATCAACTTCCACTTATGAAATTATTCAAGACATACTTATTTAATTTCCTACCATTTAGCAGGTAGAAACAACCATTCTATACTTGATACAAAAACACATTCTGATGGCTCAATCTGATTCCCCTATTTCATACATCAGTCTAAAAATAGAAAATAAAATAACAATCTAGAAACATTTATGAACAACATAAAACTTTCCCCAAAAACCAATGTTTGATTTCTCTTTTTGGTTATGTAAATCTTTCTTCAACTTCTTCTATCTGGAAAACATCCTCAGTAAAGCTTATCAAAAAACATCTTCTCTCTTAATCTCTAACACTTTCACTCTCTTTCATTACATGTGAATGGCATTAAATTTTCATAAAGTACAATGTACTTTCTACTATTATAGAATATCCAAAAGTGGTTTGGATGGAATTTGAAAATGTTTTCCCGATCAACAAATTTTTCCAAAAAACATATTTCATTTCCATTTGACTTAGTCTTTGACTCTTTATATGATTTTTAACTCTTCTCAATTATTCTACAAACATTTTAAAATTTCCCAAAACTCTATCCATATATAAACATTCTTACACTTCTTAATCCTATTACCATTTCATGTTCTGATGTTGTTTTCATTAAGATGAAAAAATATATACCGAAGACATCTAATTACAATGATCTATACCAAATAATGGAAAAAATACATGTTCTGATGACATATAAAAACTGGGAAACATAAAAATAAAACATTGAAACATATATACCTTAAATAATGTTCCAACTTAATAAAAATTTAGTTGATTTGTTTTTTCAATAAAAATAATTTCAACTTATAAATACACTATCACCCATAGACAACACTTTAGTATTGAATTAATGTACCCATGAAAACAATTTCAAAATAGCTTCACAATATTTCACATTTTCTTCAATTGTCAACAACTTCCTCAAACTGAATCCAGTGAAGTACAATGTCTGATGAATTATCACTTTCAATATATTTTTGATGGATTAGTCTACGTATCTATGTGATGAGTTTTAAGTGATAATTATATACCAATGAGTCATGATCCATATGAAATACAAGACAACCGGATGAAAAATAGATGTCTATATTATTGACCATAATCTGGTTGAACAGTCTATGATATTCTCATCTATCATTCATAATAACCCCCACTTACTGATCCATGTCAGACATCGTCAGATGAAATAGTGGCACAATAGATCCTATGGACCAGTGTCAAAAAAAACTTATTTTCTTCATGACAATATTATACTAATGATTGATATTATGAATTGATTAATAATACAGAACAAATAGAACAATATATTGGTCAAACATTACTTCATCTACACTTCAAACAACCCATACTTTCATCTTCAAGAAACTCTTTATTTTACCCCAATGACCTCTTCATGACTTCGAGAAATTATTAATTGGTATAGCATCATCTGAATTATTATTCAACCACATCTTATCCCCATTTCTGTTAAATGGACTTCATCATATATTTATATCAATATTATGGTATTTATGAATTAAAAATCATTAAGGAATCATCATATTTTTTATCGAGATATCCATATATTGATACATTTTATGAAACTGATCAAAACATTCATTCCGAACACAATGTGTATCCAAAAACTTATTTTTTAATAGAACTTATTCATAATAGAAAACCATAATTAATAAGAATTCATATCAAGATTGAGTTTGATCATCTTAGTCTGATTTTCCTTTCATCTAATTAGAAAAACATACAATTTTAAATTATTATTTTTGTAATGAAAACACAATACAAAAAAATTAGCACAAAATTCATTCATCATTCAAAAAACAAATCCATCCAACATGGTCCCAAAACCCCCCATTTGGATCTTTTTGTCAAAAAAGGTTCACAAATAAATGAACTATGTATCTTCATGTTATAGATTACTTATCTAAATTTATAATCCTACAAAACTAAACTTATTGTTTGAATCAAGAATCATCAACATTAAAACCTTGTTGTCTAAAATTAATGAATTAAGATCCTTCTGTTGAAAAATCACAACCTTTCAAAAATTCAACCTCTTCCAAAAGGATTATATTTTCCTATAAAAACTTCAACAAACTATTAAAATATTTCATACACTCACATTTGGAGTTCATACCTTACCAAAAACTCACCCTATATATATGATCCCTTAAAAGGTTTAGCACATATCAATGGATATAATTGTGATAAAATAACCCCCATTGAAAAACATATTCAATTAATAGATGACAGAGGGGAATAGTATGCATACATATACCTTGAATTAAATTAGGTTGGATTCCCATGATCAAACATAGTTATATAAATGTTTCCTTTGGTAATAGTTTTGTATAAATATTATCAACTTGATACAGTGTAGGAACATACTCCAGTATGAGTTCATTCTTTTCCACATTCTCAATGAAAAATGATATTTTATATCAATATTTTTTAATGAGAATGATGTATTGGGTTTCATATAAGTTTTATGTAACTCTGATTGTCACAACCAAAGAGAAAGGATGATATCACTTCAATAGGTTAGTCTTCCAACTGGGTCTTAATCTAAATTAGGTATGTTGCAGCTTGAGTGGAAGAACATAATCAATTTCATCCATGATAGGAGTTCTTATGTTTTTTTATTTGTATTAAACCATACCCTATATTCTCATAGAATGAATACCTCATCATATGTGGATATTCTATCATCAACAATTCTTTCCCAATTAGCAATAGTATATCCAATCAAATCAACCTTTCTAAGCTATCATAACTAATTATTAAATGATTTGTGCCTTTCATATTGCAAAGAATTATTTTTCTATCCAACAATAGTGATTATTTTGGAGAACACTAGAATATTTCACATAATTATTTTGGAGAACACTAGAATATTTCACATAAGGTAATAGTATAAAAAATGTATACTCTTAAGTTTGTTAGATACAACAAACTTCCTATCAGATTCTGAAACTATTTAGAGTCAACTCCCTTACCTTCTCCATCTTTAGTCAACATCATTCCAACTATAATTGGTGTGGAAAAATATTTTTAATTATCCATTTCAAACATCATAAAAAGTTCCATAGAAATATTTTCCTGAGAAACAAATATGTATTTACTCTTTTGTGAGATTTGTAACCAAATAGAGTATTTAATTTAACCAATCATGTGAATTTCAAAAAACCTCTTCATATCTTCATCAAATATTTCACAATTTCATTCACCATTCTAAAAAAATATAATATCATCAATAAAAACAATTACAATGAGTAAAATATTCTGATATCCCATTATGTATATATTACTATCAAGCTATCAATTTCATGATGTTAATCTTCCTTGAGTATGTATCCAATTTTAAAAACCATGACCTTTGAGATTGCTTTATCCCATACATGTCTTTATTCAACTTACACACATAGCATTTATACTTCCCATTAAAATATTTTCATGATTGATCAATATAAAATTATCGATCATGCTCTCCATTCATAAAGGTTAACATCACATCCATCAATTTTTTTTTAACTTTATTGTGAAGTAATAGAAAGAAAGATTCTATTTGTTAATAACATTATATTTCAAGAAAAAGTCTCATCAATGAAAACGAATTCAATATATGATTAACCATTTTTACACTGACATTGCATTTTTTATTATCACTTAAACATCTTCATTCAATTTTTTCCATGACACAAACTTTGTACCAATAAAATTTGTTCCATTTTTCTTAGTTACGAGTTCACAAGTATAATTTTCCTCAATTTTATCCAACACTTCTTTCAAATCTTGAATACATTTTTCAATCTCAGCATATTCATTCATATAATTTGGCTCAACAATTTAATAAAATTTTCCATATGAAAAAACTTTTGATGTTATTATTGTTTGACCCTTTTGATGTTTATCACTAATTATATTTTGAGATTTCAATTGATTCCACATCCTAAGATGAGATGTACAATATTCTTCCCCAATACAAGAAATAACTATTTCTAATTCATCCACCTACGTGTCATCACAATTTTTTGAAACCATCACATGTTTATTAACAACAATTCATTCATCATCTTCATCTTGATCATATTCACATGATTGTGACACATCTTCCTCACCTTTTTAAACACTTTTACATCATCTAAATCAAATAATATTTCTATATCTTTGTTGAATCATCTATAACCTCTTCCATCAAGAGCATAACCAATAAATATTTCATCTTGACCTTTCCGATCAATATTTCCAAGGTTTACACCTTTTTTATTATGACAAAAAGACTCCCAATAACTCCTGTATGTTTTAAAATTAGAGTTTGGTCATAAAATATTTTATAGGATGTCATATCAGAACTTGTACAGTCGAAAAACCTATTTTGAATATAAATAGTTGTTCTCATTGATTTCCTCTATAAGTAATGGTAAAGACCATGTTCAATTTACATAGCACACCCCATTTCATCCAAATTTCTATTATTTATCTCAGTGAAATCATTTTGTTGAGGTGTATATGCTATAATGATGTCATGCTAAATTCCATTTTTATCAAGATAATATCTAAACACTTAATAATTATACTCACCCCTATTTTCAGTTATCAAATTCTTTACAAAATTCCAACATTCTTTCTCAGATATTCTTCTAAAACTCTTAAAAATAATTAGATCTTCTAATTTATGTTTCAAATACACAACACAAGTAATGGTAGTAAAATCATAAATGAATGAAATGAAGCAATTATATGAAAATGATGGTTTTTTTCTCATTGGACTATAAATAGTAGAATGAATAAGTTCTGGGGGTCGATTTGAGGGAATATAAACTTTCTTATTAAAAGAGTTTGTAATATTACCCATTTGAAAATTTGTGAAACAAAAATATATTATTCTTGGTATATTAGGAATAAAAAATACATTATCTCACCTTAATAAAATTTTAATGTTTGTTAGACACTTATATACCAACCTTTTGTTCTATAAAATAATTTTCTTTATTCATGCTTATGTAACATGAGTTCCAAACACCACCAACTTGAAAAAAGTTTTGTTTTGGGAGATGTACTTTTGTAAAAACGTTTACATATTCAATTATATTCAAAACAAAACCATGTTTTCTAAAAAACATTATTTCATTCATCAAAATGTTGTGAAATAGAATATTTTTTGTTTTTAAACCCATAAATCAACAAAGCTTTATTTTATTTAAATTTTTATTCCAAAAACATAGTTGATCCATATCATTTTATTTTATGGGATTCATCATTTCTAAATGTCAATATTTCTTATTTGAATGAAATAATATTATTCAACAATTTTAGATCTCTTATGATGTTAGAAGAACGCCCACTATCCAAGATCTAGGGTTATTATCCTTTTATAGATTTGATAGTGGTTTCTATAATAAGAGATTTTTATTTCCATTTTTCTTTATTCACATATAGTTACTAAGATTTATTATAAACATGTTTTTGTGCTGGTAACAAAACAATACAATATTTTGCATTATGTATAGATTGTTCACCTATTTTGAAAATAATTTCCAATGGATGGAATATATTTTAATATTTAAGAACATACTTCTCATATTTCATCCTTTGAGAGTATTGAATCCCCCTTGATATTTTACTTCTAAAAATCATTGAACAATTATAATATTTATGATTTAACCAAAACATATTTGATTTATTCCAAAATCCACCACAATTACATTAGTACCCATAGAAATAATAATTTACTCATTAACTTTTATAATATTTAAAATTGTTAACATGTTTCTCAAAAACATTCTTATCTTGTACATCAAAAAATTATGGAGTCCAAAATGTTTTACTATTAGTTAGAGTCTTTTTATTAAATTTAGATTTATACCCAAACTTATCAGAATCATAAGTGGTGAATTTTTTTGATTTGGACTCATAATTTTTAAAACCTTCTTAACTTCCAGAATTTTTTGTTTTGTCCACATACATGAAATTCCCAATTTCTTCTTCTGCTGAAAAATTTCAACATTCCTTCCAACCTTTGAGGGTAACCATTAATCCTTATCATATTGAACCTATTATGAACTTTAACCAACTTTAGTTATAGAATTATTGAAACTTTTCGTTCCCTACTCATATTTAGAAAATGTTTTTTAAACATGTTCCAACTATTCCCCTTTTTCTTTCAACATAACTTATAGATGTACATTATAGTTTCTTTCATTCTCCATAGAAATTACTAGATAATTAATCTCTTCAAGTAACATATAATTGACTTCAAAAAATAATGTTTTCATTGTTTTATATATGGATTTATCTCATAAAATTATTTAAATCTATTTCATCCCATATAATCATTCTCATAAAATATTTCAGTTCCCTCTTCAGTTGAAATTTTAACTTAGTTTCTTCATCTTTAGAACTACTACATCAAAACACTTCATCATTAACAATTACAACGAATTTATTTTCTCTAGTAAAATTAGTAAACATTTCGGTCTCCACTTAAATATTTTATTCATCATCATATTTATAAAAAAACCTTACCCTTTTGTATTTGGATAAATTTATATCATTTCCCATAGAAATGGATTTTGATTTATCTCTATGTTTCTTCTAATATCTTCTTGGACTGCTATCAGAGTCATCACTATCTTCTCTATTATTTCTTCTTGAGAAATTAGATGTAATGTTTACAACTACACCACATTTAATAAAATAAAAGGGAGGTTTCCCTTCATAAATTCCTATATCACTTATCATTTTTTAGAAAACAAGGATAAAAATTCATTAAGATTATTATATACCTCATTTTTAGATTCAAAATCACCCTCTTCTTCTTTATCCTCAAGAATATTCTTAAAAAATAATTTCTTAGTAGGCTTAAAGGACACCCCTTTGTCAACATTTTTCTTACCATTCATAACATTCTCACTTATCATTTTATAAGTAATGATAGTAATATAAAGGTGATCTAGAGATACAGTTTCAAAAACTCTATTTTCCAGAGATGAAAATTTAGAATTAGACCTATCAGGATGAATTGTCAATATATTTTAAAAAATGGTTGAATCCTAAAACATGTCACCAAGACATATTATGGTGTTAAAAATATAATTCAACCTTATAATGAAATCATGAATATATTCATACTCACACATTTTTAGATCTTCATACTTAATCCTACAGATTTGTAAATTTTCCTTCTTAACCTTTGTATGGCCTTCAGAAATGTTTAAAATTATTACTATATACCATTTTCAACAGCAAAAAACATCACTCATAGAAACTAACATTCAAAAAAATATGAGAGTGAAGAATTATTATCTATTCCATCATTCTCTAGATTCTTCTTGTCAACAAATGTTGGGGGATATTTTTCTTCAAGGGGGTGAAATGAATATGTAGCTACTTCTAAAACATCATAACCAAGTGACATAAGATATGGTATCATTATACATTTCCAAATATGATAGTTATTAACATCAAATACCAGAATACCCTTACTATTCACATAATTCAAATTATACATAAAAAATTAACTTCAAAAACATTAGAAAAGAGTAAATAAAAGGAAACATTCACTTTGATACCACTTGAAAAGGCCCAACTAATATGGATGTGTCACTAAGAGGGGGAGGGGGAAAATCAATTATACCATTTTATTTTATGTTATTTTTTTAAAAAAATCCTTCAAAACATATTAATCATCTAAAAATTTGATGAAAACTAAACATTCAAACATCCACAATAATCCTAATATTTATAAGTATTACTACTCAATAAGATTCTCTAGGTACTTGGAATGGTTTTTAAATAATATATTACCAAACAATCCACTTGAAATAAATCCATTTATGTGGATACAACTAAGTAAATATACCCTTACACTCATATAGAATTATGATCAATACAAAAGTGAATGGGATTATTTCAGCACCAAAGTTATAAAACATGTTTATATAACAAGTTAATCAACTATCCCCAATTGGTTCAAAACAAGTAAATGTGAATCCTTATCCACTTACACTTAAGATATTATTCAAGACATACTTCTTCAGTTTCTTACCCAACAATTGGTAGAATCTACCTTTCTATAAATCTTATAGGAACTCAGTCTAACAGCTCATTCTGATTCTAATGTCTAATACATCAGTATGAAAAATAAATAAATAAATAACACTCTAAAAAAAATTCTCAACCACTTAAAACATTCCCCAAAAACCTAAATCTAATTTCTCAGTCCGATCTAATAAATATTTCTTCTTCTTATTCTATCTAGAAAACATCCTCAATAAATATTATACCGGAAACTTATTCTCCCTAAAAATCCATCACTTTCACTATCTTTATTTGTATGTGAACAATACTCAGTTTTCATGAAGTCCAATATACTTCCTACTATTTATAGGAGAGAAAAATAATGTTTAGGTATGAATATTAAAATATTTTCCTTCTCATCCAAATTTTATGAAACTAATATTTAATTTCCATTTTAGCTTCATATTTTACTCTTTTTGCGCTTCTAAACTATTATCGATTCTTTTTGAAACTTCTAAAAACTTCTAAAAACTCAAACCAACATTGAAATTTCAAACTCGTTTTCTATTTGATAACTTTTGAGGTTCTAATTCAATTCTTATTATAATGAAAACATATATGAAATCTTGAATTCTCATTTCAACGCTCCCTACCTTCTAGAGGAAAAACTATTCATTTAGATGCCTCGTACCAACAAAGAGATACAAAACATTGGATCTATTATTACTTAAATATTATTACAGATTCATTAGATTAGAGTTAATTTTATTTTTACACAAACATTATTGTAACTTCTAAATATATCATATCCCATTGGAAACACTTCATCACTGAATTCAAACCCCCTTGAAATAACATTGAAAAAAATTCATAACATTTGATAATTTCTTCAATTTTCCACATCTTCCTCAGACTATGTCTAATGATGTACAACATTTGATGACTTATTGGTGTCTTCATGAGTATGATGGATCAATCTCTATATTTCAAAAATGACTTATTAGGTTCATCACTAGACCAATGAGTCTTGACCCCCATGAAATAAAAAACAACTGGATAAAAATTATTTGACTACATTGCTGATCATAATCCGATTGATATATCTCTGATCATATCATTCATTAGTCCCAAAAACCCACAATTACATTTCTATGTTAGAAATAATTCTAGGAAAATGTGGCACACCACATCCTATGGACCAGTGTAAGAAGCAATTTATTTTTTTCTAGAGATTATTCTACTAATTATTGATTATATGACTTGATTCTTTATGTGGATAGGATAGTCTATTGAATTGGTCAACCAGTACTTAAAAAAACGATTAAAACATACCAAACTTTTTTATTCAAAAAAATCATGATTTTTTAATGATGCCTTCATCATGACTTTGTGATCTTAAGGATCATCAAAAAACCACCTCGCTTATTATACCAATCACATATTATTCCCCTTTCTTTCAAAAGGATTTCATTAGATATTTCTAACAAACATAAGATATTGAAGAATTACAAAAAATAAAAGAATCATTATATATTGTATCAAGATATATAAACTCCAATAAATTTCATTAAATGATCAAAACATTCATTCAAGACACAATGTGCATCCTAAAACCACATTACCCAGAAAAATTATTTAAAATATAAAACTAAGTCTAATAAACAATCTTATCAAGATTGTGTTTGATCTTCTAAGACTGATTCCCCTTTAATATTTTCCCAAAAACATACAATTTGAAATGATTTTTTTAGTAATGATAACAAATACAACACAATATTTACAAACATATTTCAACATTTAAAAAATAACATCCATCGAACTTGGAAATTTGTTTTACATAAAATATTTTATAAAAAATAATAAAGGAAATATCATAATCTGGATTTATATTATAGAACATTATAAATCATTATAACATATCATTATACTTTATAATATCGTAATAATTTTATCAATAATGTGATAATTTTATTAAATTTATAAACCAAAATATTTCATTTCAAACAAAGGGTAATATTTGGAAACTCATATTTGTAACATTGTACATTATCCTTATAATCAAATTTACAAAAACCCTTTTAAATGAATAACCATTGTGTTTAATTCTACAATATTTATCAGGGGTAACTTATTTTTGTTAAAAACATGATAATTGACAAATGCCTTGGATACCCATATCTTGTTCAACCATTATCAAAGCTACATATAGATAACTTTTTAACATATAAAATTTTATAGAATAATATCTACATAAAATAAAATAATATCTTGAATTTTTATAATAAAAACATTTATATTTCACATTATATCCCTTAAAAAAACTACATTTAATTGTCTCATAGAAATGATATGATATATTATTTTCATTTAAAAATGTATTAAAATAAAAATTTCTAGAACAATAAGAATTTAATATTCTTTGAAAATCCATAAATTATAATAGATTAATAATAATAGTGAATAAAAAATATTAATATATATTAAAGATTTCATGTTTAAAATTATTAAAATTAATTCCTCTACAGTTTAGTAAAAAGATTCAATTGTTAACTATATAGATAAAAGTTTAAATGATTCTTTTCAATTAATTGTAATGAAATAAAATTGTTGAATAAAATTATATTATCAAAAATTTATGTATATAAAAATCATTGAAAAATAACTTATGAACTTGGGTATGGATGAAAAAGATTTTGAAATGTTTAAATTTTTTTAAAATAAAAATTCCTTACACATCAGCAAAATTTGAATCAAGGGAATTTTGAACAAGAGAATATGAAAATGATTGTTAAACTATATAAGTTTTAGTAAATGAATGATAAAATTCATCCATAGGATAGTATATAAATTACATAAAGTAAAACATGTGTTTAAAATGACATAAGTCTCAGTGAAAGGAAATTGAGACAAGAAACCACTAACAACTTTGGAAATGATTGAATCAAAATCTCATTGTATTATGGAACATATTATAGTTTTGTGAAACCCAAAATTTCCATGAAATAATATATTCAAGAACATTAACCTAAAATTATGTACACCATATAAAATAAATCATGATGGGACACATGAATATTTTCATATGTAATTTAATATTGAGACAAAGAATTCATACATAATTAATTATATTTGAAATGAATTTGGAAGTAAAAATATTATGTGGAAATTTTTTAATATAGATTAAAAAATTATAAATAAAACATAAAAATCATAGTTCATATAAAACATAATAATGGAATAATATAGTAAACGAGTAAGTGATATAACACAATGAGAATAAATTGAGATAACAATATGCTTACCACAAGTCCAACTCACCACATACATTATTTTTATCTCTTATAATACAACCATATTAAATATTTATTTTAATAATTACAAAATCATGCTTATTAAATTTCCATAATACCTATTATTTTAATTATTACTCTGTCTTATATAGTTACTAAACCAATTAATTTCATATAAGATGTTTTCAGGATGTTTGGTTCATAATCTAAAAACAGATTTGATAGATTGACCATGGTCAAAGGGTACATTAGTCCATTGTATATAGAATATTAATCATTAAAATAATGATCTTATTTCTATATTGAATTAAATATTTAAACCATCAAATAATGGTGTAAATTTAAAGTGAATCACATCACTTTGTTGAGGTGGTGATATTCACGTACATGAACAAAGATATAATTTTACAATAGATGCATGGGTATAAAGATAAGTAATAACATATATAAATTAATAATAATAATATCATGAATATAATATATATAATTATTTATGACATTATAAAAAATACCCATGTTTGGTGATGATGAAAAATGAAACATATCGCTTCTTGGAAGTGGTTGTCCATGCATATGCACGAGCATTGATTTCATTTACTGTAAGATGGAAAATGAGGTAAAACAGGTTCATACCAAGGAAATAACAACTTATTGAGATATTGGGGATATAGAAGTGATTATATAATCAAATTTATGGATGTTTTAAAGGTGGTAGATGAAGAAATAAATGTGAAAGAACTCGGTTAAGAGTCATATATCATCTCAGAAAAAAATTTGGCATAAAAAATAGCCCATAAATGTTATTATATTTTAGAGACCAAAACCTCAATGAAATTGGATAGAGAGTTTAGAAGGTGTTTAGGTAGGGATATTCCTAGCTATGGGGCTCAATGTTTGGGAATACATAATGAGAGTAGGTGCCCTTTTTAAATGAGGGTGGTGATAGTCTCATATTTATTATTAACTTTTAAATATTATAATTATATTATTCATGATTATGTAACAATAGATCAATTTGTTCTGAATAAAATATGATAATGGTTGAAATAAAATTATCTATTTATATTTTAGATAATATTCTATGATCTTATCATAAATTTTAACACAAATTTTAACTTTTTACCCCTTACTGTGGTGATAATAATCCAAAATAGTAAATATTAATTATGGAAAATATTTATATTGAACTCATTAATAAATTTCATACTCTTGATTCCAAATATGATATCCATTTTTTATTATTAAATCTATTGTAGTGGCGGAAATAAATGTTAACATAAAATTAAAAGGAAATAAAATTTTGTTTAAAAAAACATATTTTCAATTATAAGAATGAATTCATACAAGAATAATTTATAATTGTGATTAATATTGAATTTATTAGAATATTATAATTAAAATATAACTAATTTAAATATAAAGTTATCCCTAATTTAATTTTACTTTTAACTAGATGAAATGAAATGATTGTTTTTACAAAAATTTCTATTTTCACTATTCACCCAAAAAAGAAACATTTCATAAAAAAATTGACCAAATGATAAATTTGATATTGTAAGTAAAATATTTATTATCATATTATAATATGAAATTTATAAAATATGTATATAATAATACAAATATCCATACAAAAAATGTTTAAAAACCCTTTATAGAAAAATTATATTTTCAAAGAATAAATAAATATTCTTCACATTCACTACCTAGTAACAACAATTTGATGATTATTTTTTTATTAAATATATTATAAATAAAATTTTAAAACATAATTTACCATCGATTGTTACATTAATTCACTAAGATAAAAATACATTACAAACTTAAATATAGTTTTCATGAATATATATCTTTTTACAATCCTATTATGATTTCCTCAATTCCAAAAAATGAAAATCAATGTAAGAATGATTATTCTTTAGTTTACAAGTATAAAAAATCACATTTTAATTAATTAAAAACTCAAAAAATTGAAAATTTTCTTTTAAAATAATTATATAAAATATAAGGAGAACATACTTTTTTATGAGAATTACCATATTAACAATAAATGTTCATACCATTATATGATATAGTTCCTAGAATTCAAAATTGATAAATTAGTTTCTATGAACCAATCAATATGTTTTTTTATGAAACCATTACATTATATATTTATTAATTTATTTACACTTACTCAAACCCTCTAATCCAATGTCAAGGTTATGATGGTCATATATAAATAACATTACTATTTTTCATTTAAGCTCAATGTTATGTGGGTTACATGATATAAAACACATTATTCATTTAAAGGAATATATATATTCGAAAATCTAGGTTTGTTATAGTTCTCCTACTGTAACAACCCAAGATTTTATGAAAAATATTCTTTTTAATTTTATTAATGTCTTGTGTTGTACGCTACACCAAAAGGAGCTGGCACAACCCACATCCTTGACTTGCCTTGCATTACACGCAATCACGACCTTCCTCGATAGCGTGTGTAGTACGTAATACTGAGTTTTACTAAACAACGATATGCTATTAAAATATTATTAAAACTAGCCGTTAAGAATAGTAATAACCACCTTTTAAAATTTTAGAAATTTTAGCTCTCAAAATGGACTTCATTTTTGGATTCGGAGTATCGAATTTAGCCTAAGGTGAAATTTTGGTACTTTTCGGATAACTTTCATATTCTGATGAATAGTGAAAATTACTAAATTTTAATTAAAAACAAATTTTTTAATCGAAATAATTAATAGTGATAAATTATTAATTTGAGTGGTTTTAAAGTATATTTATAATATATTTTTACAATTCAATACAATGTTGGTCATTGGATGTAATTTCACATTTACACCAGACATAAACAAGTGTAAATCTTTTGATAGTTATTATCTCTTAAAAACACGCTATTTGTTGTGACAGCGGAAATTAATTATAAAATTAATTAATGAAACTTATATGTTGGGAATTTTATAAAATAGAAATCATTTTTGAATTTGGAATATCAATTATAGCTTAGGGTGAAATTTTGGCATTTTTCTGAAAAACTTCAATTTTTGATGAATAGTGAAACTACTAAGTGGTAGTTAAAAAAATTAATTTTTTTTTCATAAATCTTAATTTTACCGCTTCTGTGAATGGAATTTCAAAAATCTGAGTGACACGGTTGATATCAGTAAGTAAAATGTGGTTCAATGAGATGAAAATAATTTTTGGTGAATAGTAACTTTTTACTTTTATTTACCACGGTTAAAAGTAAATAGGGTAATTAAGGGTAAGAATGATATTAATATTACCCTAAAACATGTCCTAATTCTATTGGACAAGTGTATCTCAACCAAAAACAACCTTAAGTGTAAAATATTATCATTTAGGCCCACTTGGATTAGATTAGGACATTTATTATTATTTAATTCAAAGAAGAGTTAAAAGAGTTAAAATCAAAGTTTATTTACTAAAACATTTTTAATATAGGGTTATACATAAGATAATTTCGACTATAAATATTCATTAGAAAGATAAAAATATTTCCTACATAATGGTATTTTATTTGTAATTTTTAGACTTTAAATAATTTAATTTATTTATGACACAACGATGATGCAGTAATTACCTTTTTAAGAAAATATTAACATAATTGATGTTATAAATTCCCAAATAAATGTAATTTGAGACTTTTTATGACATAAAATAATTTTCTAGGTTAATATGACATGTTATTTTTGATTTAAGTAACTTGGTTTGAACTTATCATTCTGTTATAAATTTCATAAAAATCATGTACCAAATAGTATCAAAATTGACATAAATTAGTTCTTAAAACAAATATTATATTATTAATTGTTATTTAATTCCTAAAAATATAAGGTTCGGACAAATGACTTAGATAAGGATATATATATTAATAATAAACAACTTGGGGTTAGTTTGGCTTGATATAGTAAGTTTATTAACCATATAGTGTAAGAAAACAAAAAGACACGGTAAAAGTTAAATTATTTAACTTAGAGTCAAATCTAATTGATAAGGTTAAAATAATAACCTAAACTTGTATAAATCCTATTGGATGAGAGGATTTAGACCCATACCCACTTTATCTTCGAAATAAGACCATTTGGAACCATTATAAACCGAATTTGACCTTAATATAAAATAATATTTTGAGATTTTCCTAAGATGCCCCTCTCCTCCCTTATAAATGGACACCTCCTCCCTCTCTTCCTCACACCAATTTGAGCATTCAAGCTCAGCCAAAACCTGCCAAAATATCTTCTCCACTTCCCTAGTATCATCCTAGAGGTCTTGGTCTTCTTAAAAGACCAATTTTAGTTCCCTAAAAGGAGGTCTCAAAGAAGCACTTCAAAGAAGAGGAGGTTCGGACACGTACAAAGCAAGTCGGACCTAAGGTAAGGGAAATATTACAATCTCATTTTTATCCGAGATTATTTATACTTTAGTGTTTACTAGGGTGTATTTTATCATCCAAATCTATTTTTCCTAAATATGTAATATTATTTCCATCCACCTAAAATTGTTTAAATCCAATTTTACCCTTCGGTGAGTTTTTAGTAAAGGATATGAAAGGAATCTTTTGTTGTTTTTCATACAAGGTACTTTTTGACTTTTCTGACAAAAGTAAGAGAAGAATGTTTTCTTTTAACTTATACGGCATGAATGGATTTTTAAAACATTATTTCCAAGAAGCTTCCTTTACAAGTTTTCATGTTTATTTTTAATCAACTTCTTTTAGTTTAAAATTGTATGACATTTTAAGAAAGGAAAAATGTTTTTGAATTAGAAAGGATATTTTCCTCAAGAATGATGTTCAAGTGTTTTATCAAAATTATTTTCCATCTAAGATAATAAAGGGTTCTGTTTCTATCCCTATTATTACATTGATTTGATTATGTTGTGATGGAATTATTTTTATGAATTCCTTTATCTTATATGAAATGTTTTATGATGTCACGATGTTTAAGATTCCCATTTTTATTACATGGGTTATGCAATGATGTATGATTTATGATTTTGTGGCACACATAAGAATGGTATCATTAAGAGATGGGTGGGACCTATATCTCCCTCCAATGCATTGGGTAAAGATTTTATATCTCATGAGATAGACATGGCTGGAATGGTAGGTTATACCGGTTCAGTAAAACAGGACTGAAACGAGGGTGACTCGGTCCAGAAAGGGACTTTGTCCACTAAGATAGTCTTGTCAATGAGTCTTGACTAACAAGAAATGATTCTCTATGATTATGTGTGTATGCCACAAAGTTTCATGTTTTAAGTTATGATTATTGGGATTACATTTCACTTCTATGATTTATCCCATGTTATGATATTATGAGCTCTTTTGCAGGTTAAGATTTCCAAAAGCTATGTTCTTATGTATATGATGTGATTGATATTTCTTTTGTTTACCCTTACTGAGCATTTGAGCTCACCCTTTTATGTTTTCTTTTCCCCAGGATATAAAGAAAGGTTTTAGGTATAAAAAAAGGAAGATCTTTATGGGAGATATTGAAGATCTTTCACCACGATTAGAAGATTATATTCCAAGTTTCCAAAGACACTAAACTATTATGGTCCTTGTGTGTGTGTTTTGTTATATACTAAGTATTCCGCAAATGTAATGTAATATCTATGTACGTGAAGCTTCGGGTCTCTATACCTACTCTCCCTAAATGATCTTGAGTATGATATGAAGAATGAAAATATATATTTGGATTCAAAAAAGAATTGAGAATTTCACCATTGTGTTAACACATATAAACCTAGAAAATGATAAATATATGAATATATACTTTGGTTTATGTAATTACTCTTATAGAATAACCCTTATATAATTATTTATTTTATTTATCCCCACATATAATTAATAATAATAATAATAATAATTCATTTAATGTATTTATTATAATATCATCCCTTAAATAAATTAATTAATATAATTTAATTTATATTTACTAAAATAAATCAATTATATCAAATCATTTAAATTGGTATATATCCTCTTATAAAATTTTATATTCTCAAAACATGAAAAGAATATTTATCCTTTATATTCATGTGTAATAAATGAATGTTATTTTCATTTATTTAATAATATTTTTAATAAATAAATATTATCTTATTATATTGGTAATAATAATAATTAAAATATAAAATTGAACTCATATATTCTAAAAATTAATATTATTTGATTAACATTATTTGATGAAAGGGTTTTATATAAATATTATTCTCCAAACTAGTGAATAAATTCATTATAAAATGAGAATGAATAAAATTTTATAAGATTCTTGATACAACTAGGTTGTGATCCTCTAGTCATATTTCTCATATGGTAAATTTTCACTATTCATAATGTAAAAAATTAATGTCTTGCAACATGACATGAAATACATGAAGAATAAAGGTACTATAGAAACTATAAATACCATCCTATGAATGTTTTAATGAAATATAATAAATTTTTAAAATTATATCTCCTATAGTAGGAAGAATACTATTTTTTCACCCTATATGATTTGTTTTTCAAAAGGTCATGCCTTGGTCAAAATCGACCAAAGCACAAATATTATTAAGAGAGAAAGATTACAAGAGTCTAAAAAACAGGGTCATATTACAATATTTTCCATGAAAGGAAAGAAGAGAAATGAGAAGGTCTTCAAACCAAGTAATGTCCTAATTGACTCCCATGTTGGCGAGACCATCTGCAACTGTGTTTGATTCTCAATAAACATGTGTGATGATATAGTTAAGATCGATAAGTGAACAAGAGCACTCCATCCAGCGGGTAGTAATCAGCCAAGCAAGGTGGATTATGCCATTCCAAATTTCTTGGATGATAGTCTTCGAGTCACTTTCGATCCAAAGGTTATTCCAACCAAAGAGTTTGGCAAACAAAATGGAATGTATCAATACCAACATCTTAATTTAAAGGGAGGTGGAAATGCCACATTTACCCATAAATCATCCAAGGATCAGACTAAGGGGATTCCTAAAAACAGCACCACACCCTGGAGGTCCTGGATTTCCCTTCGAGGCACCATCAATATTAATCTTGATCCATATAGGAAATGGGGCTCTCCAGAACACCTCTAATGTGAAATGTGGATAAGAGAAGTTGCCTTTAATCCTTATACACCTCATGATCTCAAAGTCATGCATGGTGTTTTGGAAATGTCCCTTTTGAATCAAGGCATCTTCTTGTATGGAAGTGAGGATCCTCATCTGACCTACATTTTGATTAAATGAGTAATTATTATGAATAATAGCATTCTGATCATACCAGATCACATGTTTGAGCTGAGAAACTGCATCATGGAAGAGGTTCTTTATTTACTGAGAGCCATCAATTTCTCCACATTTTTTAAGTTGAGATTTGATAGACCTAAGACTCAACCATTTGCAGTAAAAAATGTCAATATTATAGTTCCAGAGAGTAGAATAAGTGGCACAAGAGAGAAATAGGTGGTTAGAATCTTCCTTGTGTTGATTGAATATTTTTCATTTATAGTAGAGTTGAATGCCAAAATATTGGAGGAAAATTTCCATGGGAAATCTATTGTGATCAAGACGCCATATAAGGTTGAATCTCGAAGGTTTTATCCAAGGTTTGTTAAAATGTTTTAACCAACTATAGTCACTTTCAGAGTTACAGAAATAATGTTTGTAGAAATGTTTTGAGTTGAGAATACCATTTTGAGCAGGTTCCCAAGTTAAGAAATAATTGGTGTGAGAGAAAGAGTAGTTTTTAATGATGTTCAGAATAGTGTCAGGAAGGTGATCATGTTGAGAGTTTAATATGTCTCTGATAGAGTTGTTGGTATTATCAGGGGTTTGATCAGGATGCATCATGGAAATTAGAGGAATTATAGTCCAGTTATCTAACAAAAATTTCATGTAGGAGTCTCCGGATACCATCCATCTAGAGTTATTCTTAATATTGGTGAAAGAGTATTTGATAGAAGGCCAGGTTGATGAGTTAATGAAGTTCGAATTGCCCATTTTAAGTTTGTCAAGAAACCTATTTTTGAGAAAGGTAATAGCTTCCAAGTTATTGTGAAAAAGGTTCCAAGTGAGCCTATCTTGATGGGATTCATTAATTTATTTTATATTTTTAATACCAATACCACCATTTTCAATGGGCTTACAACAAGTTGACCAAGGCACACTCACAAGTTTTCATTCTGGAATGCTATCAGTCTAGATGAAGTTATTTATGGCGGTGTTCATTTTTTTAACATTATTTCAATTTCAAAAACAAACTCATCTATAAACCATCATGCCCAATTATTTATCTATATTGTTCCATTTTATTCAATGAGTCTGTTAGATCTTCTTTGATTAATATGAAATAGAGAAAACCATTCCTAACCATTCAATTAATGATTTATCACTTACAACAATCCCAATGTATACTACCTCACCACAACCATATGAATTTATAGTTTTTATATATACATCAAATAATTTGAATCATGATCCAAATTAACAATGACCACATGTTTTGAGACAAATACACACATATAAAAATTTAAATATTGAATGAATGACATAACATGATGAATTCTTAATGTTTATTCAATCTTTAAGACCTCCATTTTTTTAATATAACAATATACAAACATCTTGAAAATAATTGAGAATTCATATGACCCCCAACAACCCATTTTTAAACATCATATAATTCCCAAAATATAGATATACATAGTCCTTATGACCTATTTATTTATGTATAATTTCCTAACAACTTTAGGTTCTCATTATAGCTGGGAATTTCCTATGACCTTTGGACATAAAAAAATATTATATGGAAATTAACACATTAATGTTACATAAAAGAACAATTATTCTTCGATAAATGAAAAATAAATAAATTTAGTAATTAAACATAGATTTTTAGTTGGTTCAAGTGATCCAACTCCAATATAACCACATGTTGGACTCCTCATGTTTTAATCATGTTTTAATGATCACAAATCCTGTTACTTTTGTTTAATCTTTCTCATATCATATGTAGATATGATTGGTTTATTTATGGTACAAATAAATTTTCTCAAGATCTTGATTCCTATAAATCATGACTGATTATTGTAAACTATATTTAACCTTGGTCTATAATGATTTCTTTTATGAATGATTAAGTATAATTCATTCGGTGAATATTACTGCTTAAGTCTGTATACAGATATTTTTCTAAGTTTGAGAAACCATGAGTCTACTATTGGTTCTAGTTTTCTGGAAAAGGAACCAAACACCGTGACTAGACACCGTGACCCAGAAACCGTGACCAACACCATTTTGTGGTGACACCATTTCCAAGTTACACTATTTCCAGACAGACTGTGACACTGTTCTTTAATTTGTTTTTTCATTTTCAATTTAAATTTTAATATTCATATTTGAGTATTTTAAATGCACTGTGATAATTAATATTTTGTTGTAGTCTTGTAACCTAATAGTATGAGGTATGAGGTGCAGGATACATGAATCCTATAGGCTCCAACACATGCACTCCAAAAATAAAAAGAAAAGCATGGCCCTGAAATAGACGAAGACAATGAGTTATTGTAGTGTGTAACAGAAGTGCGAGCATTCTTGAAAATTAGACCAATACATGAAACAAGATACATATAAAGAAAAAATAAAGAATTATTGAATAAAAAAGCTGGACTATTGTAGATCAGAACTCACACTCATCTTCACAATACAAACTCCATGAAGAAAATGATCTAAGTCTAACTAAAAACCAGAGCACCGGACTTGCGATACTATGTTTCTCACAAGAGGACTCAGTACTTACATATACATCATCTTAGAAGTCTAGAGCTGTATATAATAACACTCAGAGCACTTCTAACCTTTTCTCATAACCTTTTATCTATTGTGTATTGTTTTTAGCTTTCGATTAGTGTGTGTTTGTATATTTAAAATACACAAACTATCTCCTGAAACAAACTAAAGGATACAAGATAGCTTTCCTCTCATATATTTTTACACTTGTTTACTCCCATGGATAAGGGTGGAAGAGGTCCTTGTGTGACCTGATATTTTTTACCCATGAAAAACTATGGAAGAGGTCGTGTGACCTGGATAGTCCTGTGCACCATTGTTTACCCCGATCCAGGGTGTGGATCAAGTTTATTAATATAAACTGCTCGGTGGTAGGTGATCACCAATTGTAGTGGATTAGTTCTTGTCTTGAGACTCAACCACTTGTTTTATCCATTGCGTTGTTTAATTTTGTCTTTCTCTATTTTACTGTATAATTTAGAAATCACTAGATTTACTTTGATAGTTAATATTGGATAAAAGTTATAATTTATTTTCCTTATTAGAATATATTCACAAGTAGTATCAATAACTCATACTAATATTACTGATAATTAATCAATCTTCTGAGAGGTTATTTGAACATTCAAACTTCTATAACTGTATTACCTTGATTTAATAGGATGTATTTATTTTTATTGGGGAACCTTTTTAAGAAAACATTCTAAAAGAAATTTTTATAGATACTAAATTCACCCCCCTCTTGAGTACTCTACTCCGAACAACATTTGGTATTAGATGAGTTTATTAAGACTCTGTTTTTTAAACTATTAAACTGTGATTTTAGTTATACTTTAAAGATCTGTAAATTTCTATTAATTATAAATTTATAGTTCTTTAAAAGTATTTATTTATTATGGATAATATACTGGAAGGTGCTGCAACAAACATAACACCATTATTTAATGGAACTAATTATGCCCAATAGGAGATTAAAATGAAGATTCATTTAAAAAGTATGGTTTTTGAAATTTTCTCTTCAATTATAGATGAGTATAAGATTATTTCTACTAATAGATTTACTTGGGATGACCCAACCAAGACTTCATATAATAAAAAATGAAAATCCATGAATTCTTTATATTGATCTTCAGAAGATGAGGAATTTAACAGAATTTATGCATGTAAAACTACCCATGAAATTTGGGACACCTTGTCTGTTTCACATGAAGGGACTTCTAGTATGAATTAAATGAAGATTAATACTTATACTATTAAATATGATAACTTTAAAATGAAACCTGATGAGACTATTTCTGACATGTATCTCAGGTTGAACAAAATTTTCAACACAATGAGTTCTCTAGGAAGAGAAGTTACAGCCAAATAAAAAATCATGAGGATTATCAGATGCCTACCTGATAGATGGATAAGAACCTCTGTCTCTATTAGAGAGCCATTTGACATCAGAAAAATACCTATAAAATAACTCATTGGGAAACTGATGATGTTGGAAGAGGATTTGAAATTCAATAAGGAAGAAGGGGATGAACTCAAGAGAAAATCTCTGGCAATTAAGACCACCACCTCTAAACATAGAGAAATGGGTAAATTGGAAGTCTCTGTAGAAATTTCTAGTAGTGAAAAGTCATCACCTGACAGTGATGAAGAGATGGATCAATTATCCATAAGGTTTAAATTTTTTTACAAAAATAATAAGTTTTTCAAAAATCCTAACTTTAAAGAAAGATATGATCAAAAGGGAAGCTGGGAGAAAGACTGGAAAATAAATTAAAAGTATAATGAAATAGTATGTTATGAGTTAAAGTGAAAGGGACATGTAAAGGATGACTATCCCAAGATCATGTATAAAAATAAATATGAAGACAAATAAAGAAATTATAAAAAGTAAATAAAATCAACTTGGAGTGCTTCTTAGGAAAATTCAAGTGAATCAGAGTCTTCACATGATGAACAGGATAACAAATCCAATATGTATTTTATGAAAAACACATCTAAGGTAACCCTAAAATCTACTGTAAAAAATTCATATTATTCTAGAGATGAAAGTGATTCTGAAAATATGTATAAAGAATAAATGTTTGAGTATTTCAATATTCTTGAAGAGATATTTAATGAACTAAAAGATAAATACTAGTATTTAAAGAAAACACTTTCTCTTACCTCAACTGTTAAATCTGAACTTACTATATAAAGAGAGAAAAATGTTCAATTACTCAAAGAAAACAATGAACTTAATCTATCTAATGAGCAATTGAAAAAGGACCATTAAAGGTTTACTAATGGTAAATATACTTTGGTACAAATTCTAGGTAAACATATTACTTATAAATATACTACTGGTATTGGATATCAAACTGGTAAAAGAAGTTTTGGAAAAATCAATTTTGTTTCTAAATCTAGGACATACAACTTTTCTCCTAGTTTTGGAAAACATTATGCTAGTTCAAATTATGATACACTCTCTACTTTTTGAAGCTTTTCTAGACCAAATAGAGTTTATTTTTCAACCACTTTACATAATTCTTATAGGAAACCTATGAGGAATATGTGGGTTCCTAACTCACTTGTCACTAATATTACTGGACCCAAACAAATATGGGTACCAAAGTCCATTTTTATTTGACTATTTTGTAGGAAAATTGATTAAAGAGAACCTATAAAATCTTATGGTATTTGGACATTGGTTATTGAAGAAACATGACAGGAGACTATTCATGCTTCAAGAACTTAATAAAAATTGATGGCAGACATGTCACTTTTGGTGACAATGCCAATGGAAAAATCATTGGCCTTGGCCAAATCGGTAACTCTAACTCATTTTTAATTTCCAAAGTACGTTTTGTTGATGGATTGAAATATATTTTTCTTAGTATTTCACTAGTATGTGATGATGGATTTCATGTTAAATTTTAAAATGATGCTTATAATGTTTTTAATTTTAAAGATGAATTAGTATTTTCTGCATTGGGAAATGAAAATGTATACTCTGTTAACTTAGATTCTTTAGTTTCTCAAAATGCTTCACGTTTAAGTGTATTTCACAAAGAGTATTGGATTTGGAATAGAAGTCCAGGACACTGTAATATTCACTCCCTTATAAAGATAACTAGAAAAATCTAAGTCAAATATCTACCCAAACTTGAGTTTCCAAATGATAAAGTTTGTAATCCTTGTCAAAAGGGAAAGCAACACAAAATTTCCTTCGAACCAAAGAAAGAAGTGTCAACTTCTCAACCTATAAAACTGGTTCACATGGATTTTTTTAAACCGTCTAGAGTTTCTAGTTTAAATGGGAAGCACTATGTTTATGTTCTTTAAGATGAATTTTTTAGATATACTTAGAATTTATTTTTTGGCTCAAAAAATTGAATCCTGCTCTCATTTCACCAAATATGATAAAAATGTAGAAAATCTTAGTGGAATTAGAATTAAATCCTTAAGAAGTGATCATGGCTGTGAGTTTGAAAATCAAGAATTTGAGTCCTTTTTCTCACAAAATGGCTATAGTCATAATTTCTATGCCCCTAGAACACCTAAAAAAACAGAGTTTTAGAAATAAGAAATAGAACATTATAAGAAATTACTAGAACCATGCTTAGTGAAAATGAATCACCTATTTATTTCTGGGCTGAATCTATAAATACAATACGCTATATCATTAATAGAGTATTGATTAGACCCATTCTTAAAAGAACTCCATATAAATAGTGGAATAATAGAAAACCCAAAGTAAGATAATTCAAATTTTTTGGTTGAAAAGTCTATATCCTTAATACTAAATACAATCATGAAAAGTTCTCATCCAAAAGTGATGAAGGAACATTTCTAGGATATTCAATCTCTATTAAATCCTATAGAGTTTTTAACAAAAGAACTAAATATGTAGAAGAATTTGTCCATGTCAAGTTTGATGAGATAGATCCACATGAGCCTAAGACCACTCTAGAGAACCTAGAGGTTGATATGTCAAATTTGGACATTAATGAAAAATAATCTAACCATCTTATAAAGAAATCTATGAAAACTTCTAGTTCTGTAAATTCTATAGATTCAAGTCATAATGAACCCGAACCTATTGATGAACCTGAAATCACTAGTCCCTCTTTTTATAAAGTTGTTAGAACTCTTAAGAACCATCCTTTAGATGATGTTGTAGGAGATTTAGATAAAGGAACTCAAACTAGAGAATCTATTATAAATCAGGTTGAACATCAAGTTTTCTTGTCACAACATGAACCTAAAAACATTAATGATTTTATCAATGATGAATTTTGGGTGATGTATATGCAAGAAAAACTTAATCAGTTTGAAAGGAACCAAGTTTGAAAACTTATTGACGAACTAAAAGACACATTTACCGTAGGCACTAAGTGGGTTTTTAAAAATAAGGTAGATAAAGCTAGTAACATAGTTAGAAATATGGCTAGATTGGCTGCACAAGGCTATAATCAAGAAAAAGGAATTGACTATGAGGAAACCTTTGCACTAATAGCTGGACTTGAAGCCATCAGAATCCTAATTTATTATGCTGTACATCTGAATTTAAAACTATATCAAATGGATGTTAAGAGTGCATTCCTAAATGGTTATATAGTTGAGGATGTATTTGTTGAACAACCCCTATTTTTAAAAATCATAACGTTCCAAATCAAGTTTTTAAATTATCAAAATATTCTTATGGTTTAAAATAAGCTCCCAGATCTTGGTATTATAGATTAAGTACTTTTCTTATTTCCAAAGGTTTTACCAAAGGAATAACTGATCTTTCCCCTTTTATAAAATTAATTTTCAATGATGTTTTAGTAGTTTAAATTTATGTAGATGATATTATTTTTGGATCTTCAAAAAATTATTTATGTATTAAGTTTTCTAAAATGATGAAAAGTGAATTTGAAATGAGTTTAATGGGTGAACTAAAATTCGTTCTCAGATTTCAAGTCTTTCAAAATAAATATGGTACTATTTTAAATCAAATCAAATATACTAGATATCTTCTAAAACATTTTGGCTTAGATGGCACTAAAAGTAGTGACACTCCAATGAGTACTACTTGTAAGTTGGATCTTGATGAAGATGGAAAATATATTGATCAAACCACTTACAGAAGAATGATTGGAAGCTTACTCTACTTAACTGATAGGCAACATGATATTATGTTTTGTAACACCCATGATTTCATAGTATGTTATTTCTTCACCGTAATTCAATAACTTGCACTACACACAACACCGAGTTCTAGAGCACCATGACTTACCAAACAAGCCGTTCAAAAGCGGTTATGAATATTATTAACTGAATTTTGAACTCTATATAATCCTTATAATTTTAGAATCCATATTATGAGTTTCTTATACATAATGTAAGAACAAATACATTTTTTCAGATAAAAGAAGTATTTTTCAAAAAATGAAATTTTATCGCCTTTTAATGGAGAATCCTTTTTAAATCCAATATTTGAAACTTTTATATATTCAATTTGAAAAAATAAACTTCTTATTTAGAATCAGGACATAAGAATTTAGTTTCAATAATGTTTTGGTGTTTTTCTGATAGCTTTCATATTTGGGTGAATAGTGAAAAATACTATATTTTAACAGAAAACAACTTTTTAAATAAAAATAATTTATATTGTTAAATTATAAATTTTAATGGTTTGGAAGTATAAATAGATTATATTTTTACCATTTAATCCAATTATGGTCATTTTAAGTAATTTCACTTTGAAATTGGACATAAACAAGTGTCAAACTTTTGGTAGTTATTATTTCTTAAAAATACGCCTTTTGGTTTTGACGGCGGAAATTAATTTTAAATTAATAAATTAAAATTATATGTTTTAAATTTGGTAAAATAGAATTAATTATTGAATTCATAATATCAAAATTATCTTAGGGTAATTTTTTGGTATTTTTCCGAAAACTTTTAATTTTTGATGAATAGTGAAAAACACTGAGTTATAGTTTAAAACCGAATTTTTATTTAAATAATTATTTATTTTATTTAAATTTATTTTATATAAAAATAGATACATAATACCTATATAAGTTTAATGTAATTAATTGGAGGCAATTTATGATAATTGTAGATATATAAAAATTTTGATGAACTTTTCACCGTCTTTTTCCCACCTCCTCGGAGAATTTGCAAATTCACATAAAACATAATTTTACCGCTTCTGTGAGTTGAATTTTGAAAATCCAAGAGACAAATTTAATATCAAGGATTAAAATGTGGTTCAATAATATAAAAATAATATTTGGTGAATAGTAACCTTTTACTTTTATTTACCACGGTAAAAAGTAAATAGGGTAATTAAGGGTAAAAATGATATTATTATTACCCTAACACATGTCCTAATTATATTGGCTAAGTATAATTCGACCAAAAAAAATTAGGAATAAAATATGAACCTCTTTGGTCCAATTGGATTAGATTAGGACATTTATTATTATTTAATTCAAAGAAGAGTTAAAAGAGTTAAAATCGAAGTTTAATACTATTACATTTTTAATATAGGGTTATACATAAGATAAATTCGATATAAATATTCATTAGAAAGATAAAAAGATTTCTTACATAATGGTAGTTTATTTATAATTTTTAGACATTAAATAATTTAATAAATTAATGACACAATGATGATGCAGTAATTACCTTATTAGTGAAATATTAAAATAATTGATATTATAAATACCCAAATAAATATAATTTGAGACTTTTAATGAATTAAACGAATTTTATTAATATAAAATTTCAGGATTTATTAAATGAATTTTTTTGAATTAATAAAGTTGTTAAGACTTTAAAAAAAATCTATTATTAAATAGTGTCAAAATTGACAAAAAGGGGTTTTTAAAACAAATATTATATTATTAATTGATATAATATTCCTAAAAATCTATGGTTCGGCCAAAGTAATTATATGATGATAGGTATGTCATTAATGAACCACTTGGGGTTCGCTTGGCAGTTTATAGTAAGTTTATTAACCATATAATATAAAAATACAAAGAGACATGGTAAATCTCAAAGTATTTAACTAAGAGTTAAATCTAAAAGATAAGGGTAAAATAGTGACCCAAAATTGTCTAAAACCTATTTATTTAGTGGTTTTAGACCCATCCCCACCTTAAACTTTAAATAATACACTTTGGAGCCATTAGAAACTGAATATGAATTTATTATAAAATAATATTTCTAGCTTTTCCAAAGGTGCCTCTCACCTCTCTTATAAAAGGGCACTCCCCCTTCCCTCTAATTCACACCTTCAAAGCCTTTTGGATCGGCCAAACCCTACCCAAATATTCTCTAAACTTCCCTCAATTCAACCTAGAGGCCTTAATTTTATCCTAAATCCAACCTAAGGAGCCCTTTTGATCAAATAAAAAGGAAGAACCCGAAGAAGAGGTAATGTTTTCACCACCCTCTTTCAAGTTCATTTCTTCTTCAACTTCTTCTTTATTTGTTTTTTCCATTCTAAAATAATAAATACAATATCTTTTATATAATTTGATGTTATTATAAATATGGTACAACCATATTCAGTATTTTATCCACCCTTTTAATGACATATCACCTTACGTGCGTACGTACGGCCTACCATCTCCACATTGTGGTGTAATTGTTATTCAATACATTATTATTCATATGCGTATAATAATGATGTGTAATTCATGTAAATAATAAATATAACATGATAATTATTTTGTATATATGATATAACATCCAATTATATATTATTTTAACAACAAAAGAATGATATTGTCGCTCGTGCGTACGTACGGATTACCGTCTCCACGAATGCGATGAGATTCATTCCCCATCGTATCCATTCAAGACTAAATTTCATTTGATGATTAAAAATAATTTTTAGAGACATGATATAATTCTTGATATGAATAATATACATCCCATCCATAACAAATATGGCTCACATAACAATGTATATAAAGGAAAACGAATCCATTAACACCCGAAACGATGATAATACTAAGATATTATTAACAAATCAATGTTAAAAGATCATATATGATATCATATTAATGTATATGATTATTGTATAATTTAATAAAAATTATTTCACCATTATACAGGAGGTTAACATACCCTCAAAGAAGGAAAATTTCAAGGTAAGGGTTTATTTCACAATCTCTTCATTATCTGAGGTTGTTTATACGTAATTATCTACTGGGACCTCTTTATCATCCACATAAATGTTTCTTAAAAAGGTATTTCAAATCATTATTACTATTTTAAAGACTATGGGTTAAAGTCATTTATACCCTTTTTGACTTTTTATAAGAAGTTTATAAAGGAAGCTTTCTGTCATTTTCCAAACAAGGTCCTTTTTAACCTTTTTGACAGAATTAAGGTAAGAATGTCTTTTTTAACTTATACGGTGGGTGCGGCTATTTTCCACCGTTATAAAATTGTCAAATATTACATTACAAGATTATAAGATTATTTTCAAAGTAAATGTTTTCTTTTATAATTATGTGACTTTTAAATGATTTCAAAAAAGAGACATTTCTCTCAAATAGTTTTGATTTCATCTATGTCAACATCCTTTGATGGATTTTAAACTTATTTGAAGTTTATTTATTATGATACAAAACTTCCATATTGTATTGAAGGTTTTGTGATATTTTTGACTATGGATGTGTTATTTTTATACCATTCATGGTTTATGGAGAAATTATTGACATTTTGTATGATAGTTTTAATACGAATGTTTATGTTATGTTTAAGCCTATTCATATGAGGAATGCATTGGACTTAATAAGTGATGGGTGGAGCCCACTATAGCTCCTCAATGAATCTATAGGTCTCATGAGACAAACTTGTGTCTTGGCACAAGGCATTGACAAAATCTTATTTGCTGTCTTGGCACAAGGCCTTGACTATGTGGTTATGATAGTCTGGTATTATGCATTCCAACATTATGAAAGTGGTTATTGATATTGCATGTGATTATTCGACTAGTAGAATATCCATCTGAATAAGTAAATGGTATTATTTCATTTTATTTCTTCCATATTATGCTGAAGTTAAAGTTTAAAATTCTTTTGTTTAGTTATACATTGCCTTAAATGTTTATGCTTATTTATAAAAGTTTCCGCTATATTGTTATCCTTACTGGGCATTTGAGCTCACCCCTTTTTATGTTTTATTTTTTCCAGGATGTGAAAAAGTATTTTATGAATGACCTATAGGGATAGTATGAGGGGATATGAGTGTGGACTATGGATACTATGTTGTAGTAGTTTTCATTTTATGATGCAATGTAAACTTTATGAATGTATCTAGTGATTACAAGGCTACTAAACTAATCGATATTTCGAGACTTGATCTTTTGTGATCATGCCAATATTATGTAATAATGCCCCAAATCTGGGTAACTGGGGTTGAGGCGTTACAGTTAGTATCAGAGGAAGTTTAGTACAAACCTTGGAAGCTAGATTTTGATAAACTCTATTTAGAGCACATATCCCTGAAATAGACTTTGAGGATTAGTATAGAATAACTTCCTAGAATTTTGGAATTGTAGAGATTTTGTGAGTTTTCTGAGAAATACATCCCTGAATGGATACGAGCAGGTAGAGAAGGCTCTGGAACAGATGTACCTAGGGGTAAAACCTGAAAACACCTCTTTGAGCTAGACTCGAATGAGAACTGGTGCACGACAACGGGCCTTTCTGCACTCTTGGTTACGACACTCTCAGGGGATATGCTTACGATAATTCTCATTTTCTTTAAAAACCATTATGAAGGGTTTATGAGTATATAATTCATCAAATAAAACATTTTTATGATTATGGATTATATCCATAAATAGTTCAATTTATGTTAAGTGTTTTACAAGTATAGAATTATGTATTTTGATTCATAAAATGATCTAGTTTATGCCATTGTTTAGAAATAGTGCCTAGTGGAAGAAATGGAAACCACATCAATGCACACATTCCATGTAGGGATTTCCCTCCTGCTCAAGATAATTATAGTGGAGATGGTGATACAACTGGTGCTGATCAGCTAATCACCGTACTGGGACAACTCACTCAGGTTATGAATAATAATTTTACCCGTATGGAGCACACTAATCCACATCGTGGAGGATAAATGTTAGATCGCTTCATGAGATAACAACCACCAACATTCAATGGGAGTACAAATCCATTGGTAGGTGAGTAATGGATAAGTTCCCTAGAGAAAGTATTTCAGGATTTGAGGAGTAGTGAAAATGAAAAAGTTATAATGGAAGTTTACCGCCTCACTAGAGATGTTGATCAATTGTGGTCATTGATTCAAAACACAAATGAAGATCATGAAGTATCAAATACGAAATGGAGGTAGTTTAAATAGATTTTCTTAAAAAAAAATACTTTCCTCGTGACCATCTAGAAGATATGGAAAGACAATTTCTGAGTCTGAGACAAAAGGAGGATGAGAATGTCATAAAGTATGAGGCTATCTTTACAAGGTTAGCGAGGTATGCTGCATATTATATACATAACCCAAGAAGAAAGATTGGTCGTTTATTTGATGGGTTAAAACCATTTCTCCATCAAGAATTAGTCTCACAAACCTTCTCATTGTACGAAGATATTGTCTCATGTTCCGTCAAGACAAAAATAGAATTCTTGAAGTCTTATGACTTTAAAGAAAATCAAGAGAAGAAGATATCTTCTGATCACTATGGAAATGGAAACAAGGGGTAGAAGGGAAAATTTGAATATCCATCCTATAGTAAATGTGGGAAGAAATACCTCGGTACTTGCTTGAAGGGAATGAGAGTCTATTACAAGTGTGTAGAAAAAGGACACCAAGTACGTAACTGCAAGGGTAAGAAAAAGGTTTCAAATGAACAATGCTTCATCTACAAGGAGTTGGGACACTATGAAAACCAATTTCCAAATCATCAGAGTATTCCTCAAATGATGCGATTGGATAATAATCAAGTTATTATACTACCACAGATGAGGAGGAATGATTAGAGTTCTTATGTTGTTATTAGAGAATTATGTCATTTGAGTGTTTTATCAACAATGTACTGGTTATAATAATTATGGAGTATATAAGGATTGTACTATAGTACTATTTCATTAAGGACATGAGATTGTGTGGAACCAAGAAAAATGACTCAATAGCAGGTTCAATTTTTGAAAAATATATGGTTGAGAGAATGATAAACCATAATATGGTTCTGATACTGAGGTAGTGATTTTAGAATAATACATGATTGATTTGGATAAATTATATTGGATATTCTTGATTACCATGAAAATGATTATTGATTTGTATATTCCATCATTGTTGGAGTTTACAACATTTTTGGATAGAAGGAGTATATCCAGTATTCTATAAGGAATAAGGGATCATGAATGTAATCAATAAGGTTTTATGGTAATTCAGGATGTTGCAGTGTTTTAAAAGAATACACGATGAAGGTGTTCACATGTTATTACACGGAAAAAAGGATCTTCATTATGTTTACCTTCCTTAGAAATTTTGGACTGTGAGTTTGGAAAGAAGTATTTTGGATAATTGTGGTTTGATATTATTTTTGTATTGCCATAAAAGAACAACCTGGAGGTCGGGCGGCAACCCGTCGCGTCCTGCAAGGCTGCAAGACTTGAACCCGCAACCGAAGGGCTACAAGGGGGTATCACCTACCACTGGCCCACGTGATGTCCTGGATTGAATAATGTAGTATTTTTCAAAAAATTCCAGTAGATGAATTATAAATTCATTTTTTTAACCCTATATGAATAGGATAAATAGAATATTATTTTTAAGTTCTATTATCTTTTAGAGTGAAAGATGAGTTTGTGGTAGAAATTAGTTAAAGGATGGGACTCTACTTGTAAAGTATATATTTTTCTTCTTCTCTTATTCTATGAAGAAATTAATTCTTATAATTTAGTGAAGGGATATTAAAAAAAATGTGTTATCCTAATACCATATGTTTTCTTGAACCCATGGTAATTTAAATCATCATAGATTGATGAATTTAAGGCCCTCAATTTTATAATTGTTTGTGATTGATGACCTCAATCACTACCTATAAATATTTACGTTTTTCCTCCAATTATATGTCATTAATTTCCACCAATGTTCTCCTAATCGAGATCATAATTTGGTGGTGACCCTTTCATTTCCCTTTTCCTCTTATTAAGACTAAATTTTATTAACCTGATTTCCAATGTGGGTTTTCCCAAAGGTATTTTCTATTTTCATCCTTTTATTTTTGAAAAATAATTTCAAATTGCGAGGACGCAATTTATTGAAGGAGGGAAGAATGTAACACCCCATTATTTCATAGTACGTTATTTCTTCAAAGTAATTCAATAACTTCCACTACACGCAACACCGAGTTCTAGCACACCATGACTTACCAAACAAGCCGTTAAAAAGCGGTTATGAATAGTATTAACTGAATTTTGAACTTTATATAATCCTTATAATTTTAGAATCCATATTATGAGTTTCTTAGACATAATTTAATAACAAATACATTTTTTTCAGATAAAAGAAGTATTTTTCAAAAAATGAAATTTTACCGCCTTTTAATGGTGAAGCCTTTTTAAATCCAATATTTGAAACTTTTATATATTCAATTTGAAAAAATAAACTTCTTCTTTAGAATTGGGACATAAGAATTTAGGTTCAATAATGTTTTGGTGTTTTTCTGATAACTTTCATATTTGGGTGAATAGTGAAAAATACTATATTTTAACTGAAAAGAACTTTTTAAATCAAAATAATTTATTTTGTTAAATTATACATTTTAATGGTTTGGAAGTATATATAGATTATATTTTTACCATTTAATCCAATGATGGTCATTGTAAGTAATTTTACTTTGAAATTGGACATAAACAAGTGTCAAACTTTTGGTAGTTATTATTTCTTAAAAATATGCCTTTTGGTTTTTACAGCAGGAATTAATTTTAAATTAATAAATGAAACTTCTATGTTTTTAATTTGGTAAAATGGAATTCACTATTGAATTCAGAATATCAAAATTAGGTTAGGGTAAATTTTTGGTATTTTTCTGAAAACTTGTAATTTTTAATGAATAGTGAAAAACACTAAGTTATAGTTTAAAACTGAATTTTTATTTAAATAATTATTTATTTTATTTAAATTTATTTTATGTCAAAATAGATACATAATACCTATATAAGTTCAATGTAATTCATTGGAGTCAGTTTATAATTATTTTAGATATATAAAAATTTTATTGAACTTTTCACCGTCTTTTACCCACCTCCTAGGAGAATTTGCAAATTCACATAAAACTTAATTTTACCACTTATGTGAGTGGTATTTCGAAAATCCGAGAGACACGGTTAATATCAAGGAGTAAAATGTGGTTCAATAAGATAAAAATAATTTTTGGTGAATAGTAACTTTTTACTTTTATTTACCATAGTAAAAAGTAAATAGGGTAATTAAGGGTAAAAATGATATTATTATTACCCTAACACATTTCCTAATTCTATTGGAAAAGTATAATTCGACCAAAAACAACCTTAGGAATAAAATATGAACCTTTTTGGTCCACGTTGATTAGATTAGGATATTTATTATTATTTAATTCAAAGAAGAGTTAAAAGAGTTAAAATCAAAGTTTAATAACTATTACATTTTTAATATAGGGTTATACATAAGATAAATTCGATTATAAATATTAATTAGAAAGATAACAGGATTTCCTACAAAATGGTAATTTATTTATAATTTTTATATATTAAATAATTTAATTTATTTATGACACAATGATGATGAAGTAATTACCTTATTAGTGAAATATTAAAATAATTGATATTATAAATACCCAAATAAATATAATTTGAGACTTTTAATGAATTACAAGAATTTTATTGGTTAATATGAAATTTTAGGATTTATTAAATGAATTTGGTTCGAATTAATAAAGTTATTAAGACTTTAACAAAAATCTATTATTAAATAGTGTCAAAATTGACAAAAAGGAGTTTTTAAAACAAATATTATATTATTAATTGATATAATACTCCTCAAAATCTAAGGTTCGACCAAAGGACTTATATGATTATAGGTATGTAATTAATGAACCACTTGGGGTTCATTTGGTAGCTTATAGTAAGTTTATTAACCATATAATATAAAAATACAAAGAGACATGGTAAATGTCAAACTATTTAACTAAGAGTTAAATCTAAATGATAAGGGTAAAATAGTGACCCAAACTTGTCTAAAACCTATTGGATGAGTTTTTTTAGACCCATACCCACCTTAAACTTTAAATAATACACTTTGGAGCCATTAGAAACCGAATATTAATTTATTATAAAATAATATTTCTATCTTTTCCAAAGGTGCCCCTCACCCCTCTTATAAAAGGGCACTCACCCTTCCCTCTATTTCACACCTTAAAAGACTTTTGGATCAGACGTACCCTGATCAAATATTCTCTCAACTTCCCTCACTTCAACTTAGAGGCCTTATTTTGATCAGAAATCCAACGTAAAGATCCATTTTGATCAAATCAAAAGGAAGAACCCGAAGAAGAGGTAATGTTTTCACAACCCTCTTTCAAGTTCCTTTCTTCTTCAACTTCTTCTTTCTTTGTTATTTACATTATAAAATAATAAATCCAGTATATTTTATATAATTTTATGTTATTATTAATATGTTACAACCATATTCTGTAATCTATCCATCCTTTTAATGACATGTCACCATACGCGCATACATACGGCCTACCGTCTCCACGTCGTGGTGTAATTGTTATTAAATACATTATTATTTGGATGGGTATAATAATGATGTGTAATTCATGTAAATAATAAATATAACATGATAATTATTCTTTATGTATGATATAACATCCAATTATATATGATTTTAATAACAAAATAATGATATTGTCGCTTGTGCGTACGTACGGATTACCGTCTCCACAAATGCGATGAGATTCATTTCCCATTATATCCATTCAAGACTAAATTTCATTTGATGATTAAAAATAATATTTAGAGACATGATATAATTATGGATATGAATAATATACATCCCATCCATAACAAATATGGCTCAGATAACAAATAATATAAAGGAAAACGAATCCGTTAACACCCGAAATGATGATAATACTGAGATATTATTAACAAATCAATGTTAAAAGATCATATATGATATCATATTAATGTATATGATTCTTGTATAATTTAATAACAATTATTTAACATTATACAGGAGGTTAAACTACCCTCAACCAAAAAAAAGTACAAGGTAAGGGTTTATTTCACAATCTCTTCATTATCCGAGGCTGTTTATATGTAATTATCTACTGAGGCCTCTTTATCATCCACATGAATGTTTCTTAAAAATGTATTTCAAATAATTCTTACTATTTTATAGACTATGGGTTAAAGTCATTTATACCCTTGTTGACTTTTTATAATAAGTTTATAAAGGAATCTTTCTGTTGTTTTCCAAACAAGGTCCTTTTTAACCTTTTCGATAGAATTAAGGTAAGAATGTATTTTTTAACTTATATGGCGGGTGCAGCTATTTTCCACGGTTATAAAATCGTTAAAGCTTACCTTACAAGCTTATAATAATATTTTCAAAATAAATGTTTTATTTAATAATTATGTGACTTTTAAATGATTTCAAAAAAAGAGATATTTCTCTCAAATAGTTTTGATTTCATCTATGTCAACATCCTTTTGATGGATTTTAAGCTTATTTGAAGTTTATTTATTATGATACAAAACTTCCATATTGTATTGAAGGTTTTGTGATATGTTTGACTGTGAATGTGTTATTTTTATACCATTCATGGTTTATAGAGAATGTATTGATATTTTGTATGATAGTTTTAATATGAATTTTTATGTTATGTTTAAACCTATTCATGTGAGGAATGCATTGGACTTAATAAGTGATGTGTGGAGCCCACTATAGCTCCTCGATGAATCGATAGGTCTCATGAGAAAAACTAGTGTCTTGGCATAAGTCCTTGACAAAATATTATTTTTAGTCTTGGCACAAGGCCTTGACTATGTGGTTATGATAGTCTGGCATTATGCATTCTATCATTATGAAAGTGGTTATTGATATTGCATGTAATTATTCGACTAGTAGAATATCCATGTGAATAAGTAGATGGTATTATTTCATTTTATTTTTGCCATACTATGCTGAAGTTCAAGTTTAAAATGTTTTTGTTTTAGTTATACATTGCCTTAAATGTTTATGCTTATTTATGAAAGTTTTTGCTATATTGTTATCCTTACTAAGAATTTGAGCTCACCCATTTCTATGTTTTATTTTTCCCAAGATGTGAAGAAGTATTTTATGAATGACTTGCAGGGATAGTATGAGGGGATATGAGTGTGGACTATGTAGACTATGTTGTTGTAGTTTTCATTTTATGATGTAATGTAAACTTTATGAATGTATATAGTGATTCCAAGACTACTAAACTAATCGGTCTTTTGAGACATGATCTTTTGTGAGCATGCCAATATTATATAATAATGCACCGACTCTAGGTAACTGGGGTAGGGGCGTTACATGTTTAGTGTATGTATGTGTGCTCATTTTCAAGAAAATCCTATGGAATCTCATTTAAATACTATTAAAAGGATTTTCAAATACCTCAAATATACAACCAATCTAGGACTGTTCTATCCCAGAGGAAAGTAATTTGAGTTAGTTATTTATTATAATGATGATTTTGGTGGTTTTAATTGGATAAAAAAATAACCTCTAGAACATGTCACTTTTTAGGAATGTCTATAATATCACGGTGTAGTAAGAAACAAAACTTTGTTTCATTATGTACTACTGAAGCTGAATACATAGATGCTTGTAGTTGTTGTGAAAAAATTTTGTGGATGAAACACACATTACTAGATTATGGATATCAATTCAAAAATGTACGTATAAATTGTGACAATACAAGTGCTGTTAAAATCTCAAAAAATCATATTTCACACTCTAGGAAAAAACATATTGATATAAGACATCAATTTATGAGAGCCCATTATCAAAAAGGTGATACCACTTTGAATTCATTAGAACTAAATATCATCTTGCTTATATATTCAGAAAAACATTAAATTATTAAAGAATAGATTACGTCATACTTGAATTGGGAATGATAAATCTTAAGTAGGAAGTGTACTATTTCGCACCATACTATTTCACAGTTTACGGTTTCACAAGTCACTGTCTTAGAAGTACTATCTCACTCTCACAGTTCTGTAAATTATTATCTTAAAGGTTCCAACTCATGTTTATGATCTCACGGTTATTGTCTCTCAGTTTTCATTTTGCACATACTGTTTCAAACAATATGGTTGCACCGTTTTGAAGTCCCACAGTAGAGATGACACCGTGAAAACCGGTTCCCATCTCACCGTAATAACACTTTTTCGTTCTATTTATATATTATTACCTGTATCACTGTAATTGTTTATTTTATTATTTTCTTTCGCACAATTTTGAATTTTCAACACTAGATATCCCTAAATGATAAAAAAGAAAGAGGTTTTACTCTTTTCTTCACTCGAGCTCTCTTCTCTCAAACCATAAGTCCACCTTCAATACTTCGGTTCTCTCTCTCTCCCTCAAACCTTTATTTAATGGCTAGAATGAAATGCCCATCATTATCAACTACTGAGAATCACATATCAAAGAAAAAAATCAAAAGAGGATCGAAGATAGCACCCAAAGGTCCCTTGAATATGAATCTTGTTGATAGAATAGTGGTACCAGAAAAGAAGATCTTACCTAATTGGTTGCTATCAAGTAAATATTTAGTGTTGAAAGTACTGAAAGAGAAGGGATTTATAGCCTGGTTCACAAAAGAGAAAAGGTCGATTTACCCAAAGCTAGTTGCTCAGTTATATTAGTTCATTCAATAATATTCCAATACAGAAGATGATTTTGTTGTAAGAAGTTGGATCCACTATTGGAAATAAGATCTATACCAACGGTTTTGGGAAAACTGTTGGTATAATTCACTTATATGGACCTATACCAACGATTTGGCCAAAAATGTTGGTATAGGTCACTAATTTGGACATATACTAATGGTTTTGGACAAACTGTTGGTATAGGGGGGGACCTATATTGATGTTTTTGGGAAAACCGTTGGTATAGGTCACTTATACGGACCTATGCCAACGATTTTGGCCAAACCGTTTGTATAGAACCATAATAGAGACCCTATACCAATGGTTTTCCCCAAACCGTTGGTATAGGTCCCCCCTATACCAAGGGTTTGTCCAAAACCATTGGTATAGGTCCCAAAATCAAAGAATCTATACCAACGGTTCTCAAAACCATTGGTATAGGTCTATATCAATGGTTTTGAGAACTGTTGGTATAGTTACATGTATTTTTTATGGAATTTTCTTACATAGAACATTAAATAAATCAAAATTTAAAATATTTATTATAATACATATATATATATATATTTATGAAATTATATTCACAAAAGTCAAGTTAGGTTAGTGGTTAGGTCATTCAATCATAAACTATAGGTAATGGGATCAAAACCCACCAAATGATTCTTTTGTGAAATACATATACCAACGGTTTTATGAAACCGTTGGTATAGTTTTTTCATATCACTATAACAATGGTTTTGAAAACCGTTTATATAGGTCTATACCAATGGTTTTGGGAAAACCATTTGTATAGGTCTATACCAATGGTTTTGGGAAAACCATTGGTATAGACCTATCCCCACGGCTTACTTGGCCACGGTTCTCCAAACCGTTGGTATAGGATATACCAACGGTTTGGAGGCCTATACCAAAAGTTTCAAACTGTTTTTATAGGGTATTTTTCTACTAGTGATCAATGGCCAAAGATGTACCTTTTCTTTGAGGTTATGGGATGTTTTCCTAGGGATACCTCATGAAGAAATTTTTGAGGACTACTAGAGAGGTCCTCCTCCTCCTAGTGATTTCTTTCTTAGAAGAATCCTTGGGAAGATTGAATGGTAATAAAACAAAGAGAAGATCTATTACTGCTAAGTTGGATGGTGAAACCATATTGTGGTTTAAGTTTATTCAAAATCTGATTAGTCCAAGAAAAGGAGATTTTTATACCCTCAAATGTAAAGATATATTTTTGATACATATTATAAAGAACAAACATAAGATTAACCTATTTAAGTATGTTAAACTTCATATGTGTGAGTTGATTAAGGAATACTCAAATTCTACCTCCTTGTTCTACTCAAGGTTAATATCTGCTATGCTGTATGATAAAGGAATGGTTGAACCGAATGAAGAAGTCATCAAGGACTGTGAATTCTGTAACTCATATGTTACAGTCAAAAGAATAAAAATCTATTGGAATCCATAGAAAAAGTCTTGGGTAGAGGATAATGAAAGGATGTATGAAATGTTTAATCTGGTTGAGAATTATTCAAGACTTATGGACATCTTTGATCCTGGTTTGGAACCAAATGAAATTGTTGGCTATCCTATTGAAGAAGAAGAATACGAGGTTGTTGCAGTTATAGGGGAAACTGTATTAGACAAGGAATATAGTGGGCCTATTCCTCAAGACATAGTTGAGAAGGAAGTACCTGTTCCTGAAGAAACTGTTCATTTGGAAGAATAACTTGATTCTAGAGAATAGTCTATTGTTAATGTAAGGGAAAAGGGTGTTCTGGAAGAGAATCTAGAAGAATAACTTTCTCTTGAGAAAGAATCTTATTTTTTGGAACACTTATAGAAACAATCTGATCCTAATATTATCCTCTCTTCTAAGGAATGAATGTAGAAATCCTTTCAGTTGGCTAGAAAAGAAACGGGTGAAGCAACAGGAGATGAAATTTTGGAAACAGATCAAAGAACTGAGTCTCTTAGTACTATGAGAGATACACTTGTTAAGGGGGAGTAACACCCTAGTCTAGAAAGTGTTGAAATTCATAATCCTATTGATCAAAGCACTATGAACACCTGGTACAAGTTCCCTAGATAATTTTTTGTAAATGATACCTAGGAAGCATCAGTTAAAGTCATTGACCTATCTACCGTGTTTCAATTGAAACCAGTCTCTACTCTTGAAGTAATATATGCAAAGGAACCTGAGCCTATCTCAAATACTATTCCTAGACCTTCACAATAACCTCATACTTTTATGATCTTGAATGATATTCAAGACTCTGGAGTTACTTTATTGGATAGAGTTGAAAAGATCATGAACACCCAACTTGATCTGGTGATAAACTTGAGTGAAAGAGATGATTCCCTACTATTAGAAAAGATCATATGGCATATTCAGCCTAAAATTCTTCATGAAATTAAAGATGTCATAATTAAGAACAAACAATTAAGTGATGAAGTGAAGTCTCTTAGAGGTATGGTTGAAGATATATAGAAAGTGTTGAAATCAGGACTAGATCCCATTACATATCCCGTTGAGGATGTTAGTGGTCAGATTCCATAGGAAGTTGACTCTATGATTCAACTAAACCTAACTTCCATAGCTGAAAAGGTGGATTAGAGAAATAAGAATATAATTCAAGAAATTCATGATCTTGTTATTGGTATCAAAAAATTGACTGATGAGTATAAGGGATGTCTACAGAAAGTTCAAAATCAACTCAAATCCATCACTTTAGCTGTTACAGCCTCTAGTGCCTATAGAAAATCATCTCAACCCTCCTTTTACAATGATCTACTCAGAACTGTTGTTAAGGAAGAAATTAAATCAGTGCTAAGTGGATTTGACAAGGAGAGTCTATCTATGGTTGTCAAAAATAGAAACAGAGTCCTTGATTTGGTTATGATTCATTCAAAGATTTAAAATGATGTTCAGGAAGAAATTTTTAAGAAAGTTAATTTTTACTTCAATAGGATTTTATCTAAGAATGATATGAAAAACCATTTCATATAACTTGTAGAAAATTTGAAAATTTCTCCTGTCACTCAAGATTTCAAAACTAAAGTTCAAAAGCTAAAATATTTCACTCCTTTATTGGACAAGTTCATGGAAAACAAAGATGATTTTGAGAAAGCGATGCCGTATGGTGGTGAGATTATTACTGACTTAATCAAGTTATTGAGGCCTTATCTTTATGTGCAGAGCACTGCTATTATGGCTCCTGCTGCTGCCCCCTTACAGCCTGGTTTGCCTCCTTCCTCATCCACTGCCTCTACCTCTACCTCTATGTCTGTATCTCCAGCACTGAGTTAGATCAAACCTATTATCCTTGAAAAAAAATTACCTCAATCTTCCACCAAACCTACCTTATAACCCTCTATTTTTGAATGGATCCCTCTTCCTTCTCTGACAGTTGGTTCACTCCCTTCTTCAACTTCTACCACTGATCCTGTGACTCCTCCTGATGCAGCTGCCAAGGGAAAAGAGAAGACAACCAGTGCTAAAGAAAAGTGAACACTATCTTTTGATAGGGATATTTTTTATTTTTTGTTTCCTACTACTTGTAGCGACACATATTCCTCCATCTGATGCACTTTGAAATCTTATTGTCTATTCTCTTATTTATTTATTTACTTTTTAGATAACCCCAAAAGGTGAGAGACACATACACTAAGGGGGGAGACAACTCACTAAGAACATATATCTCACTCATATTATTTGTGATCATCAAAAAGGGGAAGATTGTTGGAATCCTCATGTATTAATCATGTTTTAATGATCACAAATCTTGTTAATCCTATTTAATATATCTCATATCATGTGTAGATATGCATGGTTTCTTAATGCCTCAAATAAATTTAATAAATATCTTGATTTCTATAAATTATGACTGAATATTGTAAACTATATTTAACCTTGGTCTATAATGATTTATTTTATGAATGATTAAGTCCAATTCATACAGTGAATATTAATTCTGAAGTTTATATATAGATATTTGGCTAAGTCTGAGAAACTGTGAGTTTGGCACTTGTTCTGGTTTTCTGGAAAAGGACCCAGACACCGTGACAAGACACTGTGACCCTTACACCATGACCCAAACACCATTTTTTGGTGACACCATTTTTATGTGACCCTATTTCTAGACATACTATGACATCATTATTTAATCTGTTTTGTTATTTTCAATTTAATTTCTAACAGTCATATTTGAGTCTTTTAAATGCACTGACATAATTAATATTTTTTTAGACATGTCAACTGACAGTACAAGGTATGAGGGTCAGGATACATGAATCCTATAATCTCCAACACATGCACTCCAAGAATAAAAAATAAAGCGTGGCCCTGAAATAGACAATGACGATGAAGAGTAGTAGTAGTGTGTAGCAGAAGTGAGAGCATTCCTGAAAAGTTGGCCGAAACATGATACAAGATACATATAAAAAACACATGAAGAATTCTTGATTCAAAAATATCGACTACTGTAGTTCATAACCCACAAAAATCTTAGTAATACCAACTCTATGAAGAACACGAGATAAATCTAACTGGAAAACAAAGCACCAGATCTGCGATACTCTGTTTTTTGCAAGAGGACTCAATACTTGCATATGCTTCATTCTAGAAGTCCATAGATGCAAAGAATAACACTCAGACCACTTTTGACCTTTTCTCATCATCTTTTATCTATTGTGTATTGTTTTTTGCTTTCGAGCAGCGTGTGTTTTTCTATTGAAAATACACACACAATCTCATCCACTAAACAAAAGGATACAATATATCCTTCCTATCAAATCTTTTTACACTTGTTTACTTCCACAGATAAGGGTGGAATGGGTCCTTGTGTGACCTGAAAGTTTTTACCCACAAAAAATTGTGGAAGAGGTTGTGTGACCTAGACAGTCCTGTGCACTATTGTTTACCCTAATATAGGGTGTGGATCAAGTTTATTAATATAAAATTCTTGGCGGTAGGTGATCACCAAGTGGAGTGGATTAGGTCTTGGATTGATACTGAACCACTTGGTTTATCTGCTGCGTTGTTTAATGTAGTTTTCCTCTATTTTACTGTATAATTCATAAATCAATAGATTTACTTTGATAGTTAATCTTGGATAGAAGTTATAATTGATTTTACTTATTATAATAGATTAAAAAGTAGTATCAATAACTCATACTAATATTACTGAGAATTAATCAATCTTATGAGTGGTTATTTGAACAGTCAAACTTCTATAACCTTATTACCTTGATTGAATGGGCTATATTTATTTTTATTGGGGAACCTTTTTAAGAAAAAATTTCAATATTAATTTTTATAGATACTCAATTCACCCCCACTTGATTACTCTACTCCAACCAACACCACATATAAACTAGAGTTAATGTTTAACATTTCATAACTAATTAACTATCAAATTTTATTTTTTCTTCCATAAATAATGAAAAATCCTTTAAAAATATGATATCCTAGAGTATATACCATTTTAAACCTCTTTCATAATCATTAAATAATATCTTTAATCATGGTCATAATATTATTATAAAATATATTATTATAAGAAATAACTTTTTTTTGTGAAATGAAAAATTAGGGAAAAAGTAATTTCATATTTCATACTAATTCCCTAGCTACATTAAAAGGCACAACATACTTAGTATTTATATATATGGAATCTACATACATCAAAAAATTTCTATTTTTTATATATTATATAACATTATTTTATTGGATCAAAATGATCTGGTGGTAGACTTTTTTTGATCTTTCTAATAACTACAACTCTCTATTATTTATATATTAGTATCTTATTCATTATACTTACACTTGTAGTGTTTCTTTTTTATTACTGTTAAATTATAAATTTCCACATGTTCTATTTTATATTTTACCATAATGATTTATGTATGATTAATATAAAATATAATTACATATTATGGAATGCATGATATATCTGATTACCAAATCATTAAGAGTTATAATAAGGATATTAATCACCAATTGTCTTATAATAAAATCATCTTTTATATTTTTTTCATGTTACCTTGATAGAAATTCCATATTAATTTTTTATATCTTATATTTATAAATAATTTTTCAAAGTATGTACTATTGGTTGGTCTAAGAAGGCCTATATATCAATCATAGTAGATTGTATTCCCTAGAATATATTTTTTGACATTACATCATTATTCGAGATGAATCCTAACAAATTATTCATAATTAACTATAATAATAATATCAATTTTTAAAATATTATCATCATATTTTAAAAGGATAATTATTGAACCCACACTGACCTCTTTTATACAAGATGTAAGACCCGGGATTTTACATAGGGTATGTTTTTGTTTATGTTTCAATTTATGTCCCTTATTTAGTAAAATATGTGTTTCCCAAAGTTCGTGAGAACTCTTGGGCGTGTTCTAGGGGTTTGGGGAATTAAAGAGGATGAAAATAAAATTTCTGAACATGTTACACAGCTTGCGCACAATTAGTTCAAACTGTGCGGAGCATCCAAGGTAACCATGAATCCTTGGATATAGGCTTGCACACAGTTACCATACAGTTAATCTAACCATGTAGAATTTCTAGGAAACCATGATAAAGGGTGATTTTGGGATAGTGGATCACACATGAATTACACAAATTTTGTAAAACCGTGTGGGTAAACCGTGTATCCCAGTAAAGTTGAGAAATATACAAAATTGCCACTCTGGGATTTTGAAGCCTCACTCAAGATTTTCCACCTTTATTCTTCCCAAAACCCCAGTGATGAACGAAAGATCCAAATATCTCTAAATGGTGTTTCTATTTCATTCCTAGGTCATTTGGAGATATTTTTTTTGAAGTTCAAATCTCCAGGTAAGTCTAATATCCTCCTCATTTCCTCTTCTCGGTCAGGTTTTGCATTATTATCCCATCTCCTTATGAATCTCTAAAACTGAATTTTATAGAGAGATCTAGGTTGAGGATTTAAGGGTTGTTTGAATTAGGATATAAGTACTTTATTTAGGTAGCATTCATCAATGGAATCAAGGTAGGTGGTTTACAAGTTATATCCCATAGTTTCATTTGAGATTTTTGAATGATTCGGTTTATTTCTTGGTTACTCCATGTTGTGCTTTTGATCCTTTGATTATATTTGATATAATGGATATCTAAATGATGAATAGAAACCCTCATGGTCCCTATGGGAAACATATAGAATTACTTGACCCTTGTAGGTCCATTCATGGGGGTACAAAGATACCTTCAGGACCTAAAATTAGCAAAGTTCTAGGTTGTTGTGTGACCAAGTGGAGCTTATTTTGAGTATGTGGTATTTTTAATGGAATTCCAAATGAGGTATTGGTTAATTATGTTTGGGGATTGAGGATTATGAATATGTGTAATTGGTTGATATAAGGGAATTCTATAATGGTCTTAGTGAGATAGGTTTGAGAATGGGAATTGGGCTAAATGGGATAAGTGATGTAAATGGAAATTTTGATAATGGGTCATGGAACAATATAAATTACCATGTTGATTATTATGGATTATGATTATTGTATTTATTGGTTGTGTTTTGTTTTTATTTTGTTTGTGTGTGGTGAATGGATGGATAAGAATGTGCACATGGCTTGAGGTATGGGATAAAGGTCTGAGGCTCCTCCCACGGGCCAAGTTGAACTGATGCTTTAACTCCACCCACAATGCACGGGTTAGGGAAGGGGACAAAGATCTATTCTCCTAGAAGTTGAATTTCACCTAAAATGAGGATTTGAGGTGAGGAAATTGTGATGTTGTGATATGTTATCCCTGGTGAGTTAGGTAATTACTTATTCCCTTATGAAAATTATGAATTCCAAGAAGCTTGTGAGATTGAAGGTGAAATAGAAATAACGAGACATATCGAATTGCACCTTGGTTAGTATATCTAAGTAGAGATTGTTAACTAGTGTCCTATGAATTGTATTCACATTGATTTTTATTTATTTATACTTGCATGAACTATCTTTTATACTGGATATCTATAGACACCGTTGGTGGTGGCCTACTGAGTTGTACTCACAACCTGCTCGGGCCGTAGTTGGGTACCTGAGCAAATTTCATGCTTATAGGTCAGGAAAAGGGAAAAGTCTCTATGTTAGTGAGTTGAGTTGGACATCGAACATGAATGGACGAGGTTCCGGACATGGAGTCAGGACCATTTTGGGGATTCCACTGATTGACTTTATTTTTGGTTTTGTTCACTTAGCTTTGTAACATGACATGATAGCATGACATGATAGACTTACTACTGCTTGTAGTTTGTACCCAATTTGGGAGATGTTTGATTATGCGTGTTATTGGTTATTCCTATATTTTATACTATTGATATTGTGTTTTTATATGGATTCCTTGGGTAAAGAGGGTATAGTCTCCCCATGTGACCAATTAAACTCTGTTTTCTAGTTTGAAACCTCTAGTATATGGGAGGCGCGCTTGAGGTCTTGTGATGACACGGGTTGGGGAACCCATTTAGTATCACCTAGGTTGGGGACATTACAAAGTGGTATCAAAGGAGTTTTTTTTCTCTTTTTTACTATTTGTGGATGGTAGAAAGAATATCAGGGAAGTGTCGAGCCTTGGTAATGAGATCGTTCCTTGGAGTAGCTAGCCCAAGTATGGGAAAAAACCCTTGTCACTAAGGGTGGGATTTTTTTTCTTATTGTGTGTTGTTACATTTGATGATATTTAACCATTCGGTGATGCAAATGTGGTGTGTTGTGATAGTTTTATGATATTATTCTCATGGATGGAATGGTATGAGTTTCTACATTCCTGGATCATTCTAGGTGACGATGTATATAAGTGACATGCATCATAGTAGGTACACACACATGGGATGGGTGTGCGAGGCATAGAGGGTAGAATGCATTTGAATTTCTTAAAAGTGGTGAAAAATTTGTCTAATGAAGTAATACAAATGGGTTAAAAGGGGAGAAAATGTTAAATGATAATTAAGGAATTATACCTGATAAAGGGTGGTATGTGAAATAAATTTTTATTGCATTATGTTTTGATGTAGGAATAGTTTTGAAATTATGTAGACGTCAAGGCTTATGGTCATGTGAGTTAGTTACCTCTTATTATCCAGGACCCTAGTAAGGATGGTTGAGGGTAGTGTGTCGGGTATGATCAAACCTGTTTGGGTGGTATGTATGAAATGGTTTGTTGTTGAATGATGAAGAGGATTCCTTCATATTTGTGAAATATTTATGGTTTGGGTCCTAGATCTCGTGTTTGTCATTGTAGGAAAATGACTCCATGAAGAAGTGTGTCAGTTGGGTGATAAGATAATGCTGCTAAGAATACTCCCCCAGTAGCGGAGTAAGAGGATCTGGTGGTTCAACATAATAGGGATGAGCAGTTCCATGATAATATGGATCATTTTATACAGATGATGGAATGGAACCCAGGGCGGGTTATGCCGAGTATATTCAAGATGACCAGGGAGTTTTAGCTGAAACACCATTCGACCTTCACCAAAGAGGGTGGGCCTGAGACAACAGAGTTTTGGATAGAGTCTACCAGACTATTATTGATCATATGTAGACTCCTCTTGAGAAGAGAGTCATGTTAGTAGGCTACATGTTAAGAGGTAAAGCCAAGAGGTTTTGGGATATTATGGTTTAGAAGGAGAAATACAAATTAATAGTGTGGAATGATTTCTAGGAAATGTTTCTATAACATTAATTCTTAGAAAACTTTAGGTAGGAGAAGATTTTAGGGTTTTATGAGTTTGAATCAGGGGGCTGTGTCAGTTATGGATTATGCTATTCGTTTCACTAACTTGCAGCAATTTGTCTCGATGATAGTTGGAGATGAGGAAACTATTGAAAAATTCTTATAGGATGGGATTAGACAATATATGATGTCCTAGGTGAACATATTTCACCTTAAGAGTTTTTCAGAGGTAGTGGACCAAGCCCTTATCTCAAAAAGGTAACTTGACGAGAACTTTGGGAGGTGGACTTGTAGTACCAACTAGACAGACATGTGGTAAAACCTCTAAGGGAAGGAATCATATTTTTGTTAGTTTCCAACATGGCGATAGTTCACAACATAGTCCAAAGAGAGGGTAAGCTTCTTAGGGGGGTGATAAGGTGTTCTGTGATCAGTGTGGCAGGTCGAGGTACATGAGAGGTCAGTGTCCCTGACCACAAGTCAAGTTCCAGTTCTTTGGATGGAAAATATACATAGGTTCTATAAGAACCCTCGACAGTCGAGTATGGATGGTAGTTAGAGAAAGATGCTGAGTATGGGCAAGGGATAAATCACCCCATATCAGAAAAGTAGTTGGAGATCCACTGTCCGTACCGATAGGGGTGGTGGATGTGGAACTCTGGGATGATACCATCCACATTACTAGGGAAGTGAAACATAAGGTACTCATACTGGATCACAAGGTAGAGGGATAATCCATCTTTGTGAGATTCAATCTACACCTGGAGTTGGCGAGGCTAGAACTTCTACTGTTCGAGGTACAATTCTTATAGCTTCCAACCTCTCTAATTCTTTATTTGACACATGCTTCACACACCCTATTATATCTACATATTTCTTGGTAGTTTTGGGCCAAGCTATGGAATGAGTTTTTGGTGTTATTTCAATTTATAGTTTGTTGGGGGTGCAATTTGAGGAAATTAGATACTATAGAGGTTTGGATTTAGAGGTTAGTGGTTATCATTTTTTGTGGAACCCGTTTGTCCTCAAGATGTCAGGTTTTTACTTGATCTTGGGTATGGACTAACTAGTGTTTTATCAGACCCATATCGATTTTCACTATCATAGGGTAACCTTCACACCTCCCAATGGAGACATGTATTCCTTTAATGGTGAGTGGGATGTTCGAGCAGGTTGTGTATGTACATTTTGTTGGAAGTTGGGGGGAACTCACAACCCAAGTGGGATTCCTTATTCTTGATGATGGAGGGGTGGAGAAAAATGTCTTTCCTCAGGCGGTGGATCAGTTTTAAGATGTGTTTTTAAGGATTTCTTGGGACTGCCACCCGAAATATATGTGGAGTTCACAATCGAGTTGCTGCCTAGGGCAGAACCAATTTCTATTCTTCCATATCGAATGGTGCCGGGAGAACTCTAGGAGCTTAAGTAGTAGCTAGAAGATTTGTTGATAAAGGGGTTCATTCATCCTAGTACGTCGCGTTGGGGATCACCCATGCTGTTTTCTGAGAAGGATGATGTGTCATTTCAGTTATGTGTCGATTAGAGTATGTTGAATCAGATTATAGGTATGAAATGATACCCACTTCCCAGAATCAATGACCTATTTGATCAACTGAGGGGAACCCTAGTGTTCTACAAGATCAATTTGAGATTGGGATACCATCAGTTGAGGGTGAGACCTTCTTATGTACCACATACAACTTTTTGGAGTAGGTAGGAGTTGTATGAATTTTTGGTGATACCATTCAAGTTGACTAATCCACCAACTATGTTAATGGAATTAATGAACAAGTTATTTCACCCTTATCTGGATTAGTTTGTTTTTGTCTTTGTTGATGGAGTCTTAGTGTACTCAATAACTCTTTATGATCATGCCAAACATCTTAGTATCGTCTTGAGTAATCTAAGAGAGCATAGGATTTATGCCAAGCTATCAAAATGTCAATTATAGATTAATAGAGTACATTTATTGGGATATATCATTTCTAAGTCAGGATTGTCGGTGGATCTAGAGAAGGTGTAGGTTGTGGTGTCTTGGGAGAAGCACAAGAATGTTTATGATATCTAGAGTGTTCTGTGTTTGGGAGGTTATTACTAAAGGTTAATTAGAGATTTATCTAATTTGGAGGCACCAATCTAAATAATAACCAAGAAGGGTGTAAATTATGAGTGGTAAGAGTCATGAAAAACTTCTTTTCAACAATTGAAGAAGCAGTTGAATACCTCACCAATTCTGATCTTACCTGAACCTGGTAAGAAGTACACATTGTTTTGTGATGTGTCCGGTGTTGGACTTGGGGAAGTGTTGTTGCATGTTGATCGGGTTGTGGCTTATGGGTCAAGGCAGATAAGACCACATGAATGAAATTACCATACTCATGATCTTAAGTTAGCTTCTTTGGTTTATTCCTTGAAGTGTTGAAGGCATTACTTGTTGAGAGAGCGGTTCATAGTGTTTATAGATCATAAATTTCTTAAGTACATATTCTATCAGTGGTATTTGAATCATCGACAATGAAGGTGGGTTGATTACCTACAATCCTTAGATTTTGAGTTCATTTACACACCCTAGAAAGGGAATAGTGTTGGAAACGCTCTGAGATAGAAGTCTCAGAATCAGGTGGTTCGAGAATCTAACTCTGAATGGAAAATGATGGATTTTTTTGCTGAGATGCACTTAGAGGTGTAGGATGGGAATGAACATATGAAATATGGGTTTATAACTATTGATTCTATGTTATTTGAGCCAGGTCAGGGAGAATCAGCTAGAGGAACTAGAGTGTTTGGATATGAAGGAAATTCTTAAAGGTGGGGATTCATCACCTAGTTGGGCTGTTGGTTCTAATGGAGTTGTCTATGTTCAGGGTAGTGTTTTGGTACTGAATAGTGCACATGCTGGGTTGATGTACATGTTCTATGCATCAAAGTGGGAAGTACATCCTAGCTTGAATAAAATGTATCATGGTCTTCTTCAGTAGTATTGGTGGCTAGGAATGAAGAAAGAATTTGTGGGTTTTATGGCACAATGCCTTACCTATCAACAGGTGAAGGGAAATCATCAACATTCAAAAGGGTTGTGACAGTCATTGAAAATTATAGAATGGAAGTGGAATGACGTAATTATAGAATTCGTAGTGGGTCTTCCGAGGATTTATTGAAAGAATAATGATATCAGGGTCATTGGGGATCGACTGAATAAAGTGGCTTATTTATTGCAAATACAGGAAACATATACGGTCAACTAGTGGGGTGAGTTATATGTTCGATAGATAGTAACATTCCATGGTGTCTCAAGAACCCTAGTTTCATATCGTGATACACGTTTTAGATAACAATTTTAGAAGGGGCTGTAGAAGGCACTTAGTAACCATGTGTTTTTTAGTATGACTTATCACCCACAGAAATATGGGTAGTCAGAGAAAAAAATTAAGGTATTGGAGGACATATTGAGATCCTATGTTCTGTATTTAGGTAGTTCATGGAAAAAACACATGCTGCTTGTTGAGTTTTCTTACAACAAAAGTTCCCAGACTACAATTCATATGGATCCTTTTGAGGAACTTTATGAGAGGCCTTGTAGATAACTGTTCAGTTGGTTAAAAGCTGGGGAGTCTGATTTGTTGGGACCGAGTCTCATGCAAGAGACATCTGAGAAGGTTTTATTGATTCAGAAGTGGATTGAAACTACTTATATTAGGAATAAGTCATATGTATATCAAAATTATAGGCCTCTCAAGTTTATGATGGGTGATAGTGTGTTTCTTCAGGTGTTTCCAAGGTTGAGTCACCATCAAATTCGGAAGTTGGGAATGTTAGCACCCATGTATGTAGGAACATTTGAGATTATAGAGATGATTAGACTGGTGGCTTACCAATTGGGTCTTCTACAATGGTATAGTGGGATGCATGGTGTTTTTCATGTTAAAAAACTCCGATATAATATACCTAATCCATCCCATTTGATAAATGTTGAGGATGTGGCATTGGAGGACGATTCGTCTTTTGAAGAGAATCCAATTTGTATTGTGGCTGTAGTAAGAAGGTATTGCAGGGAAAGGTTGTGAATTTGGTTCATGTTTTGTAGAATCATGTAAATGTTCAGGAAGAAACTTGGGATAAAGAATCAGATATGTGAGTCTAGTGGCCCTATCTCTTTGCTTCGGAAACCCAATGATGCTCAGGAAGAGTAGCTTGATGACAAGCCATCCTAAGGTGGGTAGGCTGGAAGACCTGAGATTTTAATTAAGGTATGTTTTTGTTTTTGTCTCACTTTAAGTCCCTTATTTTAGTCAAATATGTGTTTCCCAAAGATAATGAGAAGGATCAGGGGTGTTTCGAGGGTTTAGGGAATGGAAGAGAAGGGAAAAAGAATTTATGGGCATGTTGCAAGGCTTACACACAGTTAACACAAAGCGTGTAGCGCATCCCATGTAACCATGTATCTTTGAATAGAGTATTTCTCATGGTTACTACATGGTTAAGTAGACATGCATAATTCTCAAGAAACTATGTGAGGGGGTGATTTTGGGATAGCATCTCATGCACGGTTTGTGCATAGTTTGGAAAACCTTGCAGGTAAATCCTACAGCCTAGTAAAGTTGAGAAATTTACAAAATTACCACTCTTGGATTTTTTTCATGACCCATATCCCAAGGTCCATGCCATGACTACCCCAAGACTACCTTCTATAGGCCAGGGGATGACAACTAGCACCGAATAGGCATATCTCAAAAAAGGGAAGGGATTTTCCTTTAAACCTACACACCCACACAAAGGTAAAACTGTGAAAATTAAACACAATGTAAACGAAAAATTTCACTAAGAAAACTATTGAGAGTAAAATACAATTTAAAAACTAAAAAGGGTTAGAATACAAGCCCAAAACTATAAAGGAAAGTATAACTTCCAAGGTATGCCTACTCAAGACCCTACCTGGAGGGTAGGTGTTAGGTCACTGCCTGTAACTATAGAAGTACACCCATATATCCTATCTCACTGAGTGACACCTGGTCCTAGATCACCAAGGTCTTTGTTGAAAAATTGATCACCTATACGAGACACAACATGTACGAGAGAAGCTCGTGTAGGGGTGAGTAACACAATACTTAGTAGGGACCCCAAACCACAAAGGAAAGACCACAAAGTAAGGCCACACAACAATACCATAAAGAAAATAAAACTCACTCTAGGTATAACTCAAAGTATATAAATTAATATAATCAGTTTTAGAGATGAATCATCTTGTATTGTTGAGGGACTCATCTCTGATGAGTCACTGAGGTCTGCTCAGCTACTAGACCACTGAGTTCTGCTCAGCCGTTAGACCACTAAGGTCTACTTATCTACTGAACCATTGAGGTATTCTTGTCTACTAGACTACTGAGGTCCACTTTCCTACTGGACCACTGAGGCCCCCTTGTCTGCCAGACCACTAAGGCCCGCTCGTTATATCCTTTGTGTCACAACCAGCTACATGACATCTGCTATTCAGTGTGCTTGATTTTGAGAGAATCTACTACTCAAGCTATCGTTCCTATCACGACTGCCACAAAAACTCAATTAAAGTATACCCAAAGGACCGTCTCATCTCAATGGTCCCAACGTTGTAAACGGAATGTCAATCGGATGCCTGGTCTGAAAGATATTTTCATTTTAGTAAATAGGGCATGTTGAGTCCAGGCATGGTCCAACTGGGTTAGACCGACCAAAATAACCTGAACTGGGGGTCCCACATGACTTGACCCATTTCGACAAACCCAACCTGACCCAGTTGTGTTAGGGTCGACCTGGTCTGGCCTGAACTAGTGTCCATTCTCATTAAACCTTGCTTGACCCGGCCTGATTTGGTCATGGGCCCAGCCCGCCGGGTCACCCGGTGACCCGGTCCGTATTCTCCGGCCCAGTCTGACTTGGTTGGACTGATACTGCCCCGTTGGGCTGCCTAGAAGCCCGGTTCAACCCACCTACCCAGTCCACAATGGCATGCCGGTTTTATCCATCCCAAACACTTGAAAGGCATCTGGTTCATGCTGCACGCGGCCAGCTGAGGTTGGCCACCTCCCCTTTACACACGGTCCTCCAGACCATGTGCCTGAATCAACCCGTGGCTGAACCGTGAGTCTCCCAAATTGATAAATTCCTTCACCACTGTAACCCACTAGCAGTGGCCTCCTAGACATACATGGTGCCCTGTTAGCACTACGATTCCGCACCGGTGCTTGCCATCTGCTGGAGACCTCCTCTTCCTGATTGGCACCTCCACCCTACACCGCCGCAAGCCCTGCTGGTCGCAGCCTCGACCACAATAGCGCACTGCTGGGGCATTCAACCTCTACACCACCACGACCCATTGGGCGCAACCTCCTCTGATGTGGTGGGCCACTGATGCATGCTGCCTTCCACATGCCATCGTGATCTGCCACCATCGTCGTCGCATCTCTACTGGTTCATCCCAATGGTGAGCACACATTTTGGGATCATTGTGACAAGGAAGGGGCACAACGATTAATCATTCATAACCCCACGAATAACATGACAAACTTAGGGTAAAAAGGGGTGATAAATTCACAAAAACATTTGAGGAACAAACCTCCACTGTCATTCGTCATGGTGTTGATATGCTACCATTAGAAGGATTAGATGGAGAAAATAAAATTAATTCAATTTAAACATGGATCAGTTTCCAATAATATCCTACATGAATGATCAATCCGTGGGTAAACTTTTTAACGAATTAACCCACATTCGTCGTTTAAATGAATGAACAAGGAGAAGCAATTCACACATAAAAGTATCAAACCCCTACCTAGGAAAAGGACCTATCGAGGATGAATGCTCATCGCCATTCATCAATCTATGGATCTGATCCCTCTCTCTAAGGATGTCCTTTCCTCTTTATGATATGCTTACAGTCATCATTGTAGAGAGTTCTTTCACCATTAATTAGCAGAATTCTAGGGTAGTTTGTCAACCCAAAATTCCCTATTTAATTTGGGAAGGAAGACCTGTTTCACTTTGCTGCATCGTCATGATGATTCATTAATGAGATTCAACATCACCTCATTGATACCCCACAATGCTGACATGCTTCTTCTTAGCGTTGAAGAAAACAAATAAAATAACTTTTAAGTTATTTTTTTCTTCTAGAAGGTATAAAAAATAACCTTTTCAGTCAACCCGCACTGATCGATGTTAGGACCTTTCTAGGAGAATCCTGATGCCCTGAGTTCAACAGTGTCCTCAGATTTTTGATCCGGGAACTAGTTTGAAATTTAGAAAAACCCACTCAAATATTTATTTAATGAAATTTAAAAATAGTTCAAAAATATGTTCTATCCATTACATGCCTCAGAATTACGTGCCGTCTCATAGCCTGGTCTCAAAATAATCTCATTTAATTTTTAAAAAATTTATATGGAATTATGGGGTATTACAATTTTAAATCATCACTCGGTATTTTCCTCCTTTCTTGTCCCCTAAACCCTATTGATGTACCATAGATCCCAAGAGCTCCCAATAATGTTTATCCTTCATTCCTAGGTCATTTGGAGTGCCATCAGTTGCAAATCAAACCTCCAGGTCAGTCTAATATCATCTTTGTTTCCTGTTCTCGATTAGGGTTTTTATTCTTCCCCATCTCTTTCTGAAGCTCAAAAACATTATTTTTCCGATGAGATATAGGTTGAGGATTCAAGGGTTGGTTGAATTAGTATTATAAGGCTTCTATTTAGGGAGTTTTCATCAACAGAATCAATGTTGTTGGTCTATAAGTTATATCCCATAGTTTCATTTGAGATTTGTGCATGCTTGGGTTTATTTATTGGTTACTCCTTGTTGTGATTTTGATCCTTTGATGATATTTGGTATAATTAATATCTAAATAATTAATGGAAATGGTCATGGTCCCTATAGGACACATATAGGATGACTTCACCTTGTAGGGCCATTCATGGGGTGCATCGATAACTTATGGACCTAGAATTAGCTAAGTAAGTTCTAGGTTGTTGTTTGTAGAGCCCTTATTGAGTATGTGATATTTTTAATAAAATTCCAAATGAGTTATTATTTAATTATAGCTGGGGATTTAGGATTACGAATATGTATATTGGGTTGATATAAGGAAATTCTTGACCAAGCTTAGTGATCTTGGCTTGAGAATGGGATTCAAGATAAATGGGCTAAGTGATGTAAATGAAGATTATGTTAATGGGTCAGGGAACAATATGGTTTACGTTATTGATTGTTAAAGATTATGATTGTTTTATGTATTTCTTGTGTTTGGTTTCTATATGGTTTGTGTGTGGTGAATGGATGGATAATAATGTGCACATGGATTGAGGTGTAGGATAAAGGACTAAGGATCCTCCCATGGGTTGAGTTGGACTGATACTCTAACTCCACCCACAATGCATGGGTTAGGGAAGGGGATAGATTTCTATTCCCCTAATAGTTTCATTCCACACAGACAAAGGCTTTGAGGTGAGGATATTGTGATGTTGTGATATGTTATCCCTAGTGAGATAGGGACTTATTATCTTATAAAAATGATGAATGCCATGAACCTTTTGAGATTGATGATGAACTAGAAATAAAGAGACATTGTGAATTGCACCTTGATTAGCATAGTAAAGTAGAGATATTTAACTAGTGGCCTCTGAATTATCTTTACTTTTATTTTTATTTATTTATACATACATTCATTTTCTATTATAATGGATATATATATAAACCATTGGAGGTGGACTACAATGTTTTACTCACACCCTACTCGATCTTCCATTAGTTACTAGAGAAGATTTCAAGCTTGCAGGTCAGGATAATGGGAAGGGCCCTATGCTAGGGAGTTTAGTTGGACATGAGACATTAATGGATAAGTTTATAGACTTGGAGTCAATATAATTTTGGGGATTCTACTGTTTTTATTTATTTTGGGGTTTGTTCACTTGGCTTTGTAGCATGACATGACATACTTACTATTTCATGTAGTTTGTACCTTGTTTGGGAGATATCTGACTATGCATGTTATTAGTTGTTCTTATTGTTTTTGCTATTTATATTGTGTTATACTATGGATTACTATGGTAAATAGGGTATAGTCTCCCTAAATTACCTATTAGACCCTTGATTTTAGTCGGCAACCTCTGTCATATAGGGAGGCATGCTTGAGGTCATGTGACAACCCAGCTCAGGGCACCAATTTAGGGGCACCCAGGTCGGGGATGTTACACAATAGGCTCAAATTCATTAATAATAAACCAAAATAAATTATATCTTATTAAAAATGAATTTTCCATGATCATGATTCCTATATAAACATAAAAATATATTATCACAACATGAATGCATTTTTAGAATCAATTTATGTCATAAAAACTACTTATTATGTTATAGTGACACATTATACATGGTTTCATTTCCAAAATTGATAATGAAATACATTTTTTGAATAATTATAATCATAGAATACTACTATGGAATCTATAATACTAATAGACATTAGAATATAGACTAGTTAAAATGTTTCATCATAGTCTAGTTATAAAGGATTCATGAAAACATTCGTAACAAATTATGACTTATAATTAATAAAGATACCACCATTGTCCAGTTTCTTTGTGAAAATGCACCAACAGACTTTGAATAAACATAGGGAAAAGAAAAATACACAGAAACAATTTAGTACATGGAATCCATTTATGATCTAATAAAAACAATACAACATCAACTTATTTTTATTTATATAATTTTTTTAGGATGATACATTATTATTCTCAACAAAGATTACATCTTTTATATCAATGATTATAAAACCAACTTTATTTGGTTTGATATTTCATCTATAGTTAGTGTCTCTAGAACAACACCTCCAACTAATATTTATGGATCTCATGTTTCTATGGTAATTTAGGTGCATCTTCAGTGTTGAATTTATTAAATTATTATTTTCCACCACTATTTAAATTTTGGATAAAGACCATATTATATAAATATACCATATATATTGATTAATACTTTTTATTTTAGGTATTTTTATAATATCATTACTAGCCCTTAGGATAATTATTTGGGTTTCACGTTCTATTTATTAAATGTAATATCAGTTGCAAAATCATACATAAAAATATTTCTCATCTATATTGATAAATTTATGAATCAATGGATTTATTAAATATTACAAATTATATGATATCTTATTTTCATTTTACTTGGAACATTGGTAATTGTTGATGATGAAACTTAAAAAATAATGTTTAGAAAGGAGTAATATAATAATTACAATACTATATGAATAACTATTAATCTTATATATATTGAATTAATAACATTGATGTGCGTATGATATTATAATTATTATAATAAATCGAACAAATATTTAATGATCTATTAATGCCGAGTTAAGATATTCTATGACTAAATCATGAAGAGAATATTTTTTTTCACAAAGAAGATTCCCTACAGATGTGGCCATTAAATAATATATTTTTTCATGTCATTTCTTATAATTTAGTTATGTTTTAACTGAAATTATTATTCTTTAATAATGTAAAGAATTTGATGAATTGTTATCAAATTATTAACACCATTATCTTTATATTAAAACATTTATTTAATTAGAAACTTTTATTTTTCATATTAAATTATAATTGAATGAGTATTATTTTAACCCATAAATAATATACTTGTTTTTTTTGTTTTAATTATGGAAAATCAATCATCTAATATTTATTTAATACTAATTTTTATTTGAAAATCTTCACTATAAGTGTTTTAAATAAATCAAGGTGTTTTAAATAAATCATGGTATTTTAATAAATTTATTTACTATAATATTATGTTTTTATTATATTTAATTTTATTGTCCTTGACCCCAATAAGTCAGATCCAATACCTGATTTACTAAATTGGCATAAGATATAAGTAATCTAATCTTGATGGACCAAATATTTTAACAGTATTGGTAAAATAGATACATATATGATTCACAAATGATGTTTGAAAAAAAATTACAACATAAGTTTTTAGAGAATAAAATTATTCCCTATTGAATAGTAATGAATATCAATCATAAAACATATCCTGGTTTCTTAAGAAAGGATTCAATAAAAGGGCTCCCTTTAATTATTATTAGAGTTTATTTATAGTAGAAGATGTATTGAATCAATAAGAATAATTGACATGGAATGGTATATAAATGAACATAAATTCCATTTAAATAGATATTTTTTATCATGATAAGATACATTATAAACAATATAGAAAGGTAAATAACTAAAAACACATGTCATTTAATCAGTAGAAAAATAATGAAACGCATACAAAGATAATATCATTGTGAAGATATAACAGATAATAATAACTGAATTCTTAATGAAGTAAGAACTTAATCATTTGACATGATGTCACTGACATATAATACCTCTACCATCAGGACCTTTCACAAGACAACTTAAAACTATATGTAAAAACTCATTTCATAAAATCGTACTGATTTTCTCATGAAAACTACAATTTAATCAAGGGGATATCTATACTTTAGACCGAACGATATCTATATATCCAAATAATTCCTTATATATCAAATGCTCAACTTAACTATAGAATCAATATTCCTTACCACTAAATATCCATATCAATTAATGAGTAGAGATTATCAGTATTTCTCCAGTAAATAAAATAATTTCCAATATAAAACACGATATATAGAAATGATATAATATTTAATAATTAATAATATCCATTATAAATAATAATAATATTTGGTTAATATTTAATGTCCAATGATCATAATATTTTGAAAATTTCAAGGGATATTTAATTAATACCAAAATGAATAAAGGGGATGAATATAAACACTATCCTTGGTCAATATAATCATAAAACAATCAAATAATAAATAAATATGTTATAAATAAAAAATATCTATAGTATATTATATATAAACTAAATGGTTTTTTTCATTGATGCTTAAAAATATTTTAAAATTTTCATTACAAACATTATTGAGGAAAATATCATTTTTATTTTTAAAATCATATTTTAAAACTATGATTTGACAAAAAATTTGGAAAATAAATTTCGGTTAAAATAATTTGTGAAACTTATAATTTATTCATTAAAACATTGAGTGTTCATGCTGGCATGAAATTATATACTTGATGAGTATGTTAAAATAATTATTCCTTTCATAATTTTGGTAAAATCCAAACATTCCTTATTTTGAAAAAGACATGAGGATTCCATTAATATTTAAAAAAAAAGTAAAAAATGGGTAAAAATAAAATCTATAAATCTTTTGAAAAGGGTAAAAAATTAATTTTTTTATAAAATAAGTGTTTTTATAGAAAATAGATTTCAGACATAAAAGGGAAATGAAGTGAGATTTTATAAAAAATATTTTATCTATTATATTCAGTATCAAAGAGAGAAAAAATGATATTATTAGATGAAAATACCATGAATAATGTCATTAAAATAAAATTAATTTCTTATTTTTATTATAATATTATCAAATAATTTCATTGTACTGAAATTAAATATTAAACAATCTTGATTAGACTAATATTGTGAAGAAAACACTTATAGATATCATAACATTGAAGTGAGGATGAACAAATGAATAGTTTTTTGTATTAAGTTTAAATCCAAAAATTAAATTTAAATAATAAAATAAATATTAAATATTATTTACACAAATAATATTATAATATCAAAGACAATGAAGGGGTAATATAACCCAATGAAATGAAATTTAGTTATAAAATTAGATACCAGTTGGTAAATTTTATGTCAAACCCCCCATAGATTAAATATTTAATTTTTGACCATAAAATAAAATGATTTATTAATGAATAATGATATTACATATCAAAGGTGAATTATATAATCAAAACAAGAGAAATTAGGTGCATAATAATACAATATAACTCAATCAAAGGAAATTGAGATGAAGTCCCTTACCTCACACTTTCTTTTGGTTGAAGATGCTTTAAACTCATGTTTAGTTGTTTTAAACATCTTATAATCTTATTCAAGAACATTATTAATATTTATAATATCATATATTATCATTTAATTATATATTTTCACCCATTCGTTAATGTTATATCTTTTTTTCATTATTTTCGGTGTTAATGACCTTGTTTTTTCATTCATGTTTTTTCCTGAAAGTTCCAATTCTTTTGCATATTATATACACCCATTAACTCTATAATAATAGTAATGAAATAATTACCATATTTTTACGTCAATTATAATTTTAACGCCAATAATTAATGTTAGTTATGAAAAATGCTCTATGTTACAATCATGGATATGGTAGGCCATATGTATGCATGTGTAATGTTTCAATTTTCCAATGATCATTATGGAAAGTAAGTAAGAAATATTTTTTCATTACAAAATGATAAAAAATATAATATATACTATATTATTTCATTAAATATACTAATATATATCATCCACGTGGTTTGGTGATGAAAACAGAGTCCCATACCTTTATTAAGTTAATAGTTTACACGTACATGAATGATGATATCATTATTCACTGTAAAATAAAATAAAATAAAATATTATCATTTTTAAATGATAAATATGCCATGAATAATATAATTATGTCATGTATATCACCTAAAATCATTATATTTATTATTATCTATAATAACCATGGAAATAATAGAATTAATAATTTCCATAGATTTTATTATGAATTATATAGTTATATTAATTATATAAATATCAAGTAAATTTTTAATCAAACATGAAAATATTTATTTTTTCTGAGAATAGTGAAAAATATAGATTTTTGTAAAAATAGATTTATTTTAATAAATTTAATAGTCCCTGTAAGTATTGAATAATATTTAATGCGTCCTAAGTATTTTTTAAGTATTATTTAATAAATAAAATTATTTTTGAAACATCTATATATTGTTTTTTATTATATGTTTTTTTATTTAAAAACTAGTTTAAAAACAAACTATTTTATATTCCATAATGATACTCCAAATTAATTAATTGAAATAATCCCCAATGGGTATTGATTTAAATTAATTTATATATTATATATATTTAATATTCTTTATTTTTTCATGAAATAATTATTATTAGTCCTAGAGTTATTATATAATCATCTTTCCCTAAAAAACACTACTCTTAAAAACTCATTGTCCATCCACATCAATGAGATTAATATTAAATTAATATTATCCAATTCCATGATTTAAATTTAAAAAAATTTATCCCATATTTGTAATCACCATAATATTTTAATTTATAATAAGTCCAACATAATTTTTTACCAAATTAAATTTTGAAAAAAATTAAAATTAATTACAATGATTAAGGAAAAAATAAGTTTACTTAGTGGTTAATCATAAGTTATAAGTTGTGAAACTGAACCCAAAAATGTAAAAATACCATTTAGTGGATATATTTATACATTATACCTTATATTATAATTAATGTAACATTATTGGGCCATGATGATATGGAAAAAACATGGGTGGAATTCGCTCTTTAAAAAACATTACAGTTGTGGCACTCACCTAACCTATAAAATGCCACCACCTCTCCCCGTATCATCACAGGTTAAAAAAGATATGGTCTAGACAATACCTAACCAAATAACTTCTATAATTACCATCTTTTATCCTATAATTAATACTTTAGGTAGGAATACAACCATGTAATTCCTTTCATGAAAACCATAAGGAGATACCCATATAAGAGGAAATATTCATCAACAAGCATTTTATTTTATCTATTCCTTCACCACATTCAATATATATTATAATGTAATGATATAATAACTTATGTATCTTCCATATAATGATATATTTTTATTTCAAATTTGTGACCTACAACCACGACCACACACACTTTTATCAAATGGGTTACAAAACCATCCTTCATGTTTACATAAGACTACTTCCTCATGAAATGATGTCATTCATTTTTTCCTTTACCACCTCTCATGGTTGGGTATTACTATGCATAAAAAGATTATATATTATATTTATAATATAATTAAATATTTTTAATCATTAAATCATATATTCCCTTTTTATATTCCATTATGTAGTTAATATGATTGCATCGTCCGTGTATACAGAAGTATACTAGCCTGTGAAGCGATGCGATTCATTTTCACTAATGCATTACATGGAAGGTCATAAGGGTAAATATACTAAATTTATGTTATATAAATGAAATTTTAATGACACACATGACATATTTATCATTTTATTTTTAATGTTTCATTCCCTCAAAAAAAATTATAACGCCGTTCGTGGACCTGTGGTCTACCACCTCCTCAAAGGTAGGTGAATCCTTTTTTCATTTCTACATCATAAGAATTATATATATAATATATATAATTAAATAATATGGTATTTATGATACTATTTAAATTATTTAAAAATTAACTATTACATAATTTCTTTCTAAAATTGATATTGAACAATGGAAATGTTAGTCACACGTACGTACGACTTACCGTCTCCAGGACCAAAATGTTACTTTATTTTTCATTAACATATCTCATGATTGGTTTTAAAATTATAATTTATGTATATATATTATAATTATTTAATTTAAATTATTATATATATATTTAAATAATGACCCCTTTGACCAATGTTGACATACCAAAGGCATTTATAACACATAAAATTAATAAGTTCGGAACACCCAACTTAATATTAATTGACAAAGTAATTTTTTAAAAATTATAAATAAGTGAAAAAAATTTAATAATATAATTGAAAAAGTTTATCAAGAAAGTATATAATTAACATATTTTTATTATTATTAAGTTAAAGACACATGTGATCAGTCAGACTTAAGGTAAGGGACTTCTTTTGAATTTTTATTCATTGAGGCATATATTGAGGTTATACACCTTAAATATTTGATAATTTTTAAATATAGACCCATTAACATGTAATATCATGAATTTATCTATTCTCATGGTATTTACTATTTTTCTAATGTAATTCTTTCATGGTCCTATGATTCAAATATTTCAAAATTAATAAGATAATTTTATTCTAAATAAATAATCTTTTAATGTTTTCCTCCAAACTCAAATTATATTTTATGAATTTGTTTTTAAAATAATAGTTTAAATTTTCTCATATGGGAATAAAATATTTATATGGTTCATTTTATATCTCTTTTGCGTTATTTCAATTTTTTTCAAAAGTATTATTTTTATATGATTTAAACATAATGATGGAAATGACTTATATTGCCTCCAAGATTGTTATTTCATTTATATATTCCATTTTAGTATTATATTTTTTCTATAATGGGAAAATCTATTTCCCTTTTGGTTATTTTGTTATTTAATTTTTTTTTTAAAATAATTTTTTTGTATTGAAAATAAAATTTTGAAAGAGATTCCTATATTAATATCTAAATGTGATTTTCATATGAGTTTAAAAGTGGTTTTAAAATTATAATGAGTTTTATTCATGATGTGTTTCATTGAAATTATATAAAATTTGTTCTATTAGATAATATAAGGAGTTCCTGTTATAGTTTAAATAATTGGGGCACCTAGATAGAACAGAATTACCGTGGGTAATGATTATTCTCTTGAGAGAATTATATTAGAAGGTATATATATGGTTTTTCCAATTTATAAGGGCTCTATAATGGTTTTTTAAGGGTCCTATATGGGTTCTATGAGAGAATATTCCAAGGTACCAACATGCATTTTCTATGGGTTCTGATGAGCTTTTAGGGAAATAATTTTTTTAATTGTTAAAAAAATGATGTTTTTAAAGAATTATTTTCCCCATTTGCATAAAATGTTATTTTTTCAATCAAGGTATTTTCATGGGTTTTCATGTTTTTCACTAGACTAACTATTTTTTTTATTTATATGTCTGTTACTAAGATTTTTTCTCATCCAACATTGTTGAAATGTTTTTTAATGGATTTGATGATGGGTAAGGGTATGGAAGAGGTAAATTTGAAAATTTGGAAGAGTGTTCATGAAAAGAAATGATGTTTTATTTTGAAAAATTAATATGTTTGAAAAATTTATAGTGTTAGGAAGTGTCCACTTTGTATTATATGGTTTTTTATATATGAGTTATGACCCAATTCTCTAAAAATATAAATCTGAAAATATTTTTAAAGGTAAATATTTTTTTACTTAAACTCATGATTATTTGATTTTTAAGGATGGTTATTATAGTCATCATCAAAGGTATGTTTAAATAACTTTAGATGTTAGGATAATGATAATTTCATTCCATGGAAAGAATATACATTTTGGTCAAGTTAAAATGATATATCATTTGAATATTACCATGGTGATTCATTTAATCTATGTATGTTCGTAATGGCTTTCCACAAGCGAAACTAGGAAGATATAGTGGGGAGGCATCAAGATGAAAATAACCTATGAAATAATTATCCCGATATAGTGAGAATAGGAAAAGAGAATTTTGTTACAATGATGGATCATTTAACACAAGCTATAAACAGTGGTGGTATCTATGCTAGATAGGACCTTGATATACCATTATAGAACATGTCTAAAATGGAAAATTTCATTAGGAAACATCCACCATAATTAGGTGGATCGTCGTACCTTGTGGTAGATAAAGGTTGAATCCATGCTCTAAAGAAGAGATTTGAGGTCATGAGATGTTTGAACGGTCAAAATGTAACTCTTTAAATTTATCATTTTCAAGGTTAAGCTGATCAATAGTGGTATTTGGATTTTAATAAAAAAATATAATGATTATAATGATTTCATGTAATGAGATATATTTAAGGATATTTTTTAAGAAATATTTCCCTAGGGTTTCTCGACTCTGGATGAAAAAAATTTATATAATTTTGGAAAAAAGAAGAAGAATCTATAGATTCATAAGAAGAAAACATCACAATATTGGATAGATGTTTTCTAAATTTTATATGAGGCCATGATATAAACATTAATTGGTTTTATATAGGATTTAAATCAAATCTACAAAGGGATTTGGATACATGATAATTTAAAAGATACGATAATGTGGTTCATTGTGCTAAAAAGGTTGGGATTGAGTTTTATTACTCTTATATTATTAATAATGATGAATGTAATAAGTGGATAGGATGGAAGGAGGTTTTAAAACATAAAAAAATAAATTATGAAGTATGAAAATGATGTTCCCATATTGTGGTATATTTTTTTTAAAAAACCATTTAGAATGTATTATCAAATTATGGAAGTTTTACTGATGTGAAATATTTAGCCACATGGCCTGTGAATGTAAGGAAAAGAATCCTAATGAATAATTTTTTTTGTAACTGATAGATATTCAATGATATGATTTTTCAGTTGTAATGAGTTGGGTAATTAAGAAAATATGTATTTAGTTACACAATATAGAAATATTCATGATCAGAAACAAAAATGGTGTTGTGAGGTCATTTTCTAGTACTACAGTTTATGTTAGGCCATAAAATGAAGTGATGAAATCTCTAGGGAGCACATAATTTATTAAAGGTTGACCTAAGGCTTAGTTTCCATTAGTTAAAATTGAATGAATAATACATTATTAAGAATGTGTGTTGGACCGGATATGGGGACTATGAAATTTTAGTTATTTTTTTAGATTATCTAATTCACCTGCTGTATTTATGGAAAATATGAATATAATTTTTCATGAGATCTAAGATATGTCTATGGTTGTTTCTATGGATGAAATTTTATTATCTTATAAAATTGAAGAGGAACATGATAGACACATATGAATTTTTTTAAACCCATAAATTAAAAGAAACTATAAGGAAAACCTATCAAGTATGATTTTTTTACAATAAAATTATTTCCTTGTTCTAATTGACTCTAAATATGGAATTATTATTGAACTTTCCAAATAATGTAGTTTTTGAATAATGTAAAAGACCCTAAAATCTAACATAGATTCATAGTTTTCCTGGATCAGTGGGATAAAACTAATGGTTTTATGTTTTTTTATTTTTTCTAGACCATTGAATATGTTAACTTGAAAATGGAGTTATGTTCATATTGATGAAATAATATAATGATTTTATTGGGAACTGAAAAGAAGATCGGTGAATTCTCTAGTTTTGGTATTCCATTCTAGAAATAGAGAATTTTTCATTTATAATAATTCTTAATTTAAAGGAATTGGTTGAGTCCTAATTCACAATGATTAGGTAATCGCATATGCATCATATCTATTGAAACCACATGAGTTAAATTACCTAATGAATTATTTATAACTAGTTTTTGTGTTTTTTCATTAAATTTTTTGAAGCATGACTTGTATGGAATATTGTCTAAAATATATAGTAATCACAAAATTTTGAATTATATATTAAATAAGAAATAATTTATCATGAGAAAGTGAATATGGATAGATCTAATCTAGGATTTTGATTACATAATTCATTACCATCCCAGAAATGAAAAAAATTTAACAATTCTTTGAGTCAAAAAATTAATGCTACATTAACCATGTTACATTTGGAACATGTTATTTGGTTAATGAATTGATGAATTTTGTACTTTATGTTGTGGATAAAGGGACATCATATGTTTTGTTTTATGTTTTATTATTGTTTAATTTTTAATAAAAAAATAATCGGATCTTAGAAGGAGGATCAATCATTATAGGAAATGGTAAAATATGATAAAATGGTATGATAAATGATATTAACATAGATTAAGATATTGTTTTATTATTTAGAAAATTATTATTTATTCCTTTTGATTCCAATTTTAAGATATATATTTTTATTAAAGCTCATAGTTACCAATTTTTAGTTCATCTTGGCATCACTAATATGTAAAGATTCCTTTCAGAGTATAATAAGTTTGATGTAATGAAAAAAGATATTGAGGACTTTATAATAAATTGTTAGAATATTTAGTAGGTTAAAGAAAAAAAATTACCGAAGGGGATGGATCAACCTTTTCTAGTGTTGGAGTAGAAATGGGAAAATATATCAATGGATTTTTTGGTAGGATTGTGAGGGAATTATAAATTTAATAATGACATTTGGGTGATTTTTTATTTTTTAAAAAAAATATGTAAATTAAATTAAAATTTGACATAAAATGACTTTATTACAGTATTGTATTATATATCTAAATGATACTTTTAGGTTACATGGGGTGGATCTATCAATTGTATCAGATCATGATCCCAGATTCTCAACTAAGTTTTAGAAAATAATTCAGAATTTATTGGGAACTGAATTAAATTTTTAGTATAGCTTTTCATCCTCAATCTAATGGATAGTTTGAGTAGATGATTCAGACCATTGATGATAAAGTTCATTATTGATAAATGGATTACCAATTATTTTGTGTTCAACATTATTCTTTTGTTGAGTTTTATTATATCAATAGTTTCCATTCCATTAGGCAGATGACACAATATGAGGGATTACATGGAAAGTGGTTTTGGACACCATAATTTAGGGATAATATAGGATAAAGGAATATGATGGGACCAGATATGGAAGAGGAAGTGGTAGAGAAAGTATAGTTGATTCAGGTACATATGCGGAAGAAACATAGAAGGCCGAAAAGTTATCGATATAACTTGATGAAATATTTTTTTTCGAGGTAGGTGATCATGCCTTTATCAATGTTTCTATAAGGAAAAGTGTGATGAATTTTGGTAAGAAATGGATTCTGATTCCATGTTACATTTGAAAATATTAAATTCTAGATAAATTTTTATCAGTTTGAACAAAGTGTCCTTACCTTCTATTTTATATCATGTACACAACACTTTTCATGTTCTAATGTTGGAAAAATAAGTGTAAGATTCAGGTCATATTTTCCAACCTAATGTAGTTTAATTGGAATAGGATCTCACTTATGTGGAACATAAAATTCCTATTATTTATTTTAGAGAGCTATTTTTGTGATATTTTGTGATTCACTAGGTTGAGGTTTTATGGAAAATCAATATGGTTGATTAGGAAAAATGGGAATCTAAAAATGGTATGAGTGAATGATAAACCCACTTGTTTAATAAGTGAATTAAATTTAAAGGAATCAATTTATAAAAGGGGTATTAATGTAAAAACCATTATAATTATAGATTAAATCAATTTAACACTTATTAATATGAATTAGATAGTAATGTTGGTTATAAAAAAAATCAAGAAATTTTTAATCAGAAATGAAATTGTTTTTATTAAATAATTTACTTATAATGTTATATTTAAATAGTTATTTTCTAAGTTTTTGGAAATTTAATTTGATAAATTTAATATAAATTTTTAAATTATAATATAAAAATTTACATAGGTTGATTTTTTTGATTATTAGGAAAATATTGATTTTTAAGTGAATAATGAAAAATACCGATTTTTATAAAAAATTCATTCCTTTAATAAATTTATGAGTCCCTATAGATTTTGAATATGATTTAAATTAAACTAAATATTATTTTTGTTATATTTAACCCACTTAATTACATTTTAATCAAATTTATACCAGTTTTTAGTGTATGCTTATTTTTTAGTTTCAAAAAAAGGTTTTTCTAAATATTGTTTTAAATTGAATACTATTTCTCAATATTAATTAATTAAAATAATAACTAATTGGGAATATTTTAAATGAAATGTGTATATTATAAACCATTAAATATTAATTTATTTTCATAAAATGATTTTTATTAGTCATAGAGTTAATTTAGAGTAATTTGTTAATAAAGAATACACTTCTTAATAACCTATTGTCTCACCACTTCTGTGAGATTAATTTATATTAAATTTATCCTCTTACTTGATATGAATTTGAATAAATGGATTCAATGTTTTAACTTAGAATAATTTATAATTTATAATTATGCCAACATAATTTTTTAACAAAGTTTTTAGTGAACAATGTTAAAATTAATTATTGTCATTAAGGAAAAAACAAGATTACTTAGTGATTAAAATTAGAATACATGTATTAAAAATTACCCAGAAATTGTAAAAAAATCAATTTGACCAAAATATTTCGAACTTAAAATTTTTAATCAATAATGGATCATTATTGGGGCCTTGTGACATTACAGAAATTTGGCTGGAATCTACTCTTTCAAAAAAATTACAAGTTTGCGACTCACCTCACTTATAAAAGGCCACCCACTCTCCCCATATATACACACCATAAAAAACAATTAGTTAAAAAAATATCTAACCAAAAAACTTCTAAAATTACATCTTGTAATATTATAAGACTTTAATTCTAAAAAAATGCATCCAAGGAAGACCTTTGGTGTTAACCAAAAGGAGATACCCGAAGAATATGTAACATTCAATAATGAGTTGTCTATTTTATTTTTTCATCCACCCCATAAATTATTATTATACCATGATTATATAATTTCATATATATATATATATAATATACTAATATGTTGTTATGTTATGGGTATAACCTACAACCACACACACTTCCATAAAATGGGTTCCAAACTCATCATTCGTTTGAATTGTAGAATTCCACCACGCCAAACGATGTCCTTCATTTTTTGATTAACACATCTAACAATTGGCTATGATGATGGATCTATAGTTTATAAATGATATTTATAACATAATTACATAAATAGATTAATTATATTATATATAACCTTATTATATTGCATTCCATATGAGATACGATAATGTCGTTCATGTGTATGGTGGACTACCGCCTCACGAATAAACGTGTTTCATCTTCATTGAAATATTTAATGGAAGGAAATAAGGGTAAATATAATAAATATATCTAATATACCTAAAATATTTATGGTACTTATAAAATATTTTTCATTATTTGAATATAATTTATCATTTTTTTATTTTCTCCTACTAAAAAAATCACAACGTCATTCATAGATGTGTGGACTACCGTATCCTCAAAGAGATGTGATTATTTTTTCATTACCAAATCAAAAGAATTATATATAAAAGTATATATAATTAAATATTATTGTATTTATGAAATAATAATCATTCTAAAAGATTAAATATTACTTAAATTCTTTCCATAATGATCATTTAAAATCAAAACATTAAAAATTTGTATGTACAACCTACCATCTATATAATCATAATGTTAGATGATTTTTAATAAAAAATGTTCCTGATTGGATTTAAAAGTATAATTTATGTATAAATATCATAATTATTTCATTATTTTTATTCGAGATATGTTTTTATAATGACCCCGTTGACCCTAGTTGACCATCCAACGTCGTTTTGAAATAGATACCAAATATTATCAAAACACCCTATTTAAACTTAATTGATTATGTAATTGTATATAACATGTCAATAATTAAAATAAAAGATATAATATAATTGAATTTTTTCTCAATCAAGTAAATAATTAACATAAGTTTACTATTCTGGAAGACAAGAACACACATGGAAAATCTAACACAAGGTAAGGGAATTCATCTCATTTTCCTTTCATTGATGTATATCTTGAGTTTATACAACTTTATTCATTTATAAGGTTTATATACATCCCCATTTCTATGATATATCTTGAATTTATCTATTTTAATGTTATTTAATGTAATTTAATTTTATTCCTTCATGGGTATTAGGATTCATATATTTCCAATGTCATAAGAGTCTTTTCTTCTAAGTAAAACATATTTTAGTGTTTTCCTAAAAAAATTATTTCTATTCCATGTACATGTTTTAAAAATGATATTTGTAATTTTTTTTATACAGTAATAAATGATTTTTAATTTATATATCTTTTCTCTTATACTTTTTATCAATGGTTTTCAAAATAAAATCATTATACGTGTTTTAAACAGAATGGAGAAAAAATATTCTGCTAAAGTGACAATTATTTATTTTCAGCCTTCCATTGAAAGCTTAGATATTTTATTAAATGAAAACCATATTTCCATTTTTTTAAATATTTTTTGTATTTATAATGGGTTTTTTAGAAGAAATTTTAATTTTTATTGAAAATGGTATTATGAAAAAAATGACATTTTTATATATGGAAATGATTTGCATACTAGTTTAAAATATTTTTCCAAATGATAAAACGGTTTATTCAGGTTGTGTTCCTTGGAAATATTTTTTGATGGGTGTACCCAGAGAGCATTAGGTGGGCCTTTCATAGCCTAAATGATAGTGGAAACTAGATATCACCCCAATTTATTGGGCATTGATTATATTTTCTTAGGAATTAAATTGAAAGGTTCCCATATAGTTATTCTAATTTGTAAGGGTTCTATATGGATTCAGTATGAGTTTTATGAGATAATATACCAAGGTACATACATGAACTTTATATGCCTACAAATGAGTTTTCATGGAATTAATTTTTTTTCAAAAGTTAAACAAAATGATATTTTTTAAGGAATGATAGTCCCATTTATGGGTAAAATGTTATGTTTAAATAAATGGGGTTTTATAGTCTTTTTTTTTCACTAGAATAATGGTTTTCTTCTTTTTATGTCCCTTATTAGGATTTGTTTGATGATAATACATTTTTAAACTATTTTTCACATGATTACAGAATGTGTAATGTAATTGAAGATGTATAGTAAAAATTCAAGAAGATTTTACATAAAATGAAATCATGTTTTGTTTTAAAACATCTATATAGTGGGGAACAAGTATACTGATCAGAAGTGTCCACTTTGTAGTTTAGGGATTTGTTATGTAAGAGATATAAACCATTTATCTAGAAATATAAACTTAAAAGGATCCTAAATGTGAAAGAAATTATTATTTTTTGAATTAAAATATATATTATGTAATAGTTAAGTTATGTTTCTTATATTATCACCTTCAATTTAAGGCAATAGTGAAAGATGATCCACATCCCATTGTGAGATGATAGTCCGCTGTAAAAAAGAGTGACTTTATCCTATCCCCAAAATAATTAAAATGAAAAAGGAATATATGATACAATGTCTTAGAAGGTATAATAATTATATAGATATAATATATATACTTAATATAAATCATCATACTAAACTGTGAGAGGTGGTAATGGAAAAATGATTGACATAATTTTGCGAGGTGGTAGTCCGTTGTACACACAAATAATGATTTCGCAACGATTGTGATTTAAGTGGGGATGGTTGAAGGTTATTTCCATAATAATACAAAATATTAATATTTGTAAGAAACTTACATTATTATATAATTATGGTTTAATAATAATTTAATGAGGTGGAGAATGAAATAAAATAAAGACGCTCGATGAAGAAAATTACCTCTGCTTCGAGTATCCTCCTTAGGATATCACCACCATCCTTAATAATTTTTCTTTCTAAAAAAATATTATAGGATGAGATGGGGGAATTTGGGAAGTTATTTGGGCAGGTGTTTCCCTATTCAAAAGGGCATAATGGTTCTAATAAGAGAGTAGATGGGGTGGCCGTTTATAAGTGGGTGAGTGGAATACTTGTAATTTTAGAAAAGAAAAATATGTACCAACGTTTTTACGATAATAAAACATTCAAAAATAGAGTATTATAGTACCTTAGATATAATATGGTGGATATATTGACAAACAATAGTCTATAGAAAAGTATCTAGGTCATATCAACCCATATATATTTGGTTGTACCCCCAGGTAAATCTAATTTTACCATGATATCTGTATATAGTTATGACAACTTTGACTATTAATAATGGTAAAGAATTATGTTGATCTTATTATATCATATAAATTATTATTTTAAAAAATATGGAATATCTATTTACATATTACCTTGAAATAAGTGGAAAATATTAATTTAAAATTAATCCCACATATGCGATGAGAAAATATGATTTTAAAGTCAAAATGATGCAATGATTACAATGTTTTTATACTAAAACTCAATATGAAAATGATTCCAATTATCATAATTGGATTAATTAATATATTATTTAACTAAGTTTACATAAAAAAATCAAAAAATAATTTTACATTATAAATAATAGAAATGATAATTATTTTTTAACTTAAAATTATATATTTTTCCATATTCATAAAAAATAAAAATAGTCATAAAAATTAAAAAAAATTAACCCAAATCTAAGATTTATATGATGATTAAAAATATGATGATCAATTCATCAAATATATTTTCTATATTTATTCAAAATATTTTTTTATTTCATGTTTTTGAAGCGTGAATAACAATCTTTAATAAAACATAATGTTTTTCAGAAAACATTATTTTTCTTTCAAATGATTCTTATTTTATTTTAAATGAATAGATTAACAATGAAATTAATTATATATATATAAATCATACACATTTAGAAATTTATTTTATTATTATTCATACAAAAATAGTTAATGGCAATTTTATAATGGTACTGTAAATAATAGTTCATTTTTACATGGGGTGGTGTGTTATGTAATCTATCTAAGAGAATAAATATAAAGAAATATGTTTCATGGGTTATTTAAGACCATAGTCACATTCAGTATCAAATTCAATGATTTTTTTTGAGTTAAATTCACCCCACCCCAAATAATTTTCTTCCTTCCAATTTGATATTACACTAAAAAATTAAGGGCTTGATAATTTAAAATTACATCATCGAATACCCATAGCATAAAAATGGCTAAAAACATACTCTTAATAAAAGATTTATGGATGTATAAAGTTAATAAAAAATGAAAAATAATTGGGCCTCTACATAGTGGACATTATTTACAAGTGATGATATGAACATGGAAGAAAAGCATAAATAATTATAAAGGGTGATAGAGGTCATTTATCATAAAAAGTGAGTGATCAATAGATTGTTAAGGACATAAAAAAATTATTGATGATTTAGTGGACCATTTGATTCATATGATATAAAGGTAATTTTATTACATTTTTGTTCCATGATCCCTTTTTAAAATGTTGATAAATTCTATTACTATCTATGAATATAAGTAAAGATACTTACTTGAAATCATTCTATTTCATAAACATAATTTCATCCTTTTTTTGATTTGATCAATTACCAATTAATCACAAAATACATGAAATTAATATCCAAAAATAAAATTTTATGTTTAAAGAAAAATTTTTCACTTTGAATGGATCGTAATATTAATAATATAATGATAAGTCATTCCATTGATCTTTATTTATTATTATTAAAAAAAATTTCCATAGGTTATCTTATATGCATAAATCACCATATGTTGAAGTAATACATCTATCACAAAAACCTCATCCAAAGATAAATATAAACAATTTAATAAATTGTTAACCATATAAAATATAAAATATATTAAAATCCAAACCATTATAAATAAGACCATTGAATTTATAATATGAAATTATCATTTTTTTTTATTTCTTAAAATCAAATACATGAACAAGGATAGTGAGGCGGCGAAACCCACTGGACCTATAAGCAACAAAGCCAATTGATCCAACTGAGTAAAAAAAAACAAAAAAGGTCAAGGGGCCCTGAAGAAGTGAAGCCCAAGATCATCCTTAATAGCGACGTCCACACCGGCCGGAGGAAGAGACCCAAGGGAGTTGAACACCAAAAGAGGGTGGTCGTGGGACGCCATAGCGGCCAAAGAGTCAGCAAACTGGTTACAATCTTTCCACATGTGAAGGACATCAGTGTCACTAGAAAGCAGCACTCTGCATTTGTGAATGATGTAGGTGATCTGCCATGAGGGGGGGGGGAGATATCACTCTTGAAGGAATCCCAAATGATTTTAGTGTCTTTTTCCACTGAAGTCAAGGGAAGAGCTTTTGATAGACAAATTTCAAGGCCACTGTACATCACCTTGGCTTCTTCCACCAGAGATTATCCTTCTCCGTAGAAAGAATTGAACACCAGAATGACTGATCCTGAGGGGTCCTGAACATCCCCTCCTCCCTTCATTTCCCCCTGTCCATATGCCCCATCAGTGTTAAGTTTGATCCCATAAGAGGGGGGGGGGTGCCATCTCACCTAGGTGCCACGCTTCGGAGTAGTAGAAAAGGCTGGAAGACCCGCTCTGTTAATGTAGCGACGGAGGGAGGGTGAGGCTTCATGGTGCTTATGAAGGGGGGCCAGTTCAGTGATGAAAAATCTAGTCTCAAGAAGCAAACCAAGGTGGGAGTGGTGATACCCAAGGTGACGTGCCTGGTTCCACGCCTGCCAGAGACTCCAGACACCCGCGATAAGGAGGATTGCCCTACCATCTTCTTCATTCTTGGTGGAGGACCCATGGAACTAGCGCTAAAAAAAATACTCCTATGAAGCGACCATCCCTGATGTATCCATAAATTCCCCCAACCCATTCCATAGATAGCCCGCGCAGTCACTTTGGAAGAAGAGGTGGAAGGAGGACTTTTTTTAGGGGTGGTGCAGCAGAAAAATTTTGAGGCCAGGGGAATACCTTTATATTTAATGGCCATCTTCATTGGAATAGCGCTGGAGTGGGCTCTCCATATAAAGAAACTAAATTTGGTTGGGATGTACTTGCACCAGAGGATGCTACCCCAGGGGTCGCTGGCCGGTTGCCCAGGCCTGGTTTTCCTGTAGTCCTTTGTCGAGAATCTGCCTGAAGGGGAGGCACAGAACACACACATGTCCACGGATCCATCAAATCTGATATCATGGAAAACAACCTCTTGGGATGGGTTGAGGATGGATTTGATGATGGAGGGGAGAAGGGAAGCTTCTCTGACTGAGAAGTCCAGAGTCGGGCAGCCTAGGAATCCCAAAATCCCACTGCCCTAGGCGCATTCCCAAAAGCTAGCCTCCCTATGCCCGATGATCCAAAGAGTGTGCTGTCGAAGGGAGGAAACATGGCAGCGAAGAGAGCTCTATAGAGGAGAGAGTTTCTTTCCATTCTACCTTAAACCGAATCTGTATTTACCTCTGATAAAAATGCTCCACAAAGTGAGGCCCTTGATAACTTCCCAAGCCAACTTACCTTGAAAGACAATCATATACTCCCTCAGGCTTCACACATTAATACCACCAAGCTCCAAAGGCCTCGCCAGTTTTCCCAAAGAGGCCCATCTACACCTCCCCTCAACATGGTCATCCCATAAGAAACTGTTCAAAATAGATTCCAGTCGGATGATGATGGACTTGGGAACCTTTAGGACATAGAGAATATGCATAGGAATAGAAGACAACACACTATTAATGGGGGTGATCATCCCTCCGAAATATAGGAATCAGTTTTTCCAGTTATTAATATGGTTCATGACCCTATTGGACATATCCTCAAAATATTGCACCCGAATCCTCCCAGGAGAGATAGGAGCCCCAAGATAGGTCATAGGAAACTTCTTCTCATGAATACCAAGAATTTTTTCAATGGAAACTCTGCGGCATCTTGGGCATCTCAAAGGAAAAAAGACATTGCTCTTCTCCCAGTTAATCACTTGACCACTCCATTTAGTATACTCATCCATTATCAAAACAAAACTTCTGATGGAGGGGCTTCGTATATTGAGGAAAAACAATAGGTCATCCACAAACAGGAGGTGGGAGATAATGGGGACCTGGGAGCTTCAATGGAAGGGCCGAAATATAACATGTTTCATGGCCAAATAAAAGTATCTTCTAAGGGAATCCTGGGACAAGATAAAAAGGTTCGGGGATAGGGGGTCCCCTTGCTGTAAGCCTCAGACAGACTTGATGAAACCGCACTGCTTTCTATCTAACATGATATTGAACCACAGAGAGCTATAGCATTAAAAGAAAATGTCAATGGTGGCCTTAGAGAAACCCATGCATCTCATGGTGGGAATGATGAAGTTCCACTCAAGGCGATCATAAGCCTTATCCATGTCCAGTTTGACCACCATGTTTGAGCCCACTACTTTCCTATTAATATCCAAGACCATCTCCTAAGACACCCCAACAACCCCTTGGATGGAGCAACCACATATAAAAGCATACTGCTCATCTGAAATCTACTGGTGGGTGAATCTAGCGATCCTACTATTGATGATGGTAGCCAGCACTTTGTATGTGAAATTACACAGGCTAATGGGATGATAGTGAAAGATCGCGGAGGTGGAACTGACCTTTGGAATCAAGACCATGGTAGTTGCACTAGCCATGCGAGGGAGAGAGCTGCCTTGGAAGAAATCCTGGATAGCATCACAAAGATCGGACTTGATAATATTCCAAGCGGCGATGAAGAAAGAGCCCGGGAACCCGTCTGGGCCAGGTGCGCTGTCCGGGTTGAGATTATGCACTACCTCCCAGATTTCATTCTCATTAGGAACACAATAGAGGAGTTCATTAACATGGGTGGGAACACTGCATGGGATTGAGTCAAAAAGATCCGCCTAGCCAGAGGGGTAGCCATCTTGGAAGCAAGGATTATGGTCGCACAACAAAGCTTTAAAGTGGGTGCTAACCATACTGCCAATCAGTTAAAAATCATCAGATAAAGACCTATCTGCAAGCCTAATGTTAGGGACATGCACTCGCTATTTCTCCTTTAGGCAGGTGTGGAAAAAAGCGGTGTTACGGTCCCCCTCTCTCAGCCACGAAGCGCGGGAGCGTTTCTGGATGCACCGCTCCTATTCAAGAAGGAACTCATTCAGTCCTTACTTCTTCATACACAAGGTGGTGAAAAGCTTGTCATCCCACCACTCTTCCAAACTAACTTCAGTACGCTCAAAATCCTTCATAAGGTCATCCATGGACTGGTTATCAACAGGTTTAGAATAGGAATAGACTTCAAGAGCCTGTTTTAAGCGCCTAAGATTAGCGTGGAGCCCAACCCAACTCCTCTACTGATAGGGTAAGATCCAGGAGCTTTCCACAGTCTCCAGAAACCTAGGATCGTGCGTCCATAGGTTGGAGAAGAAGAAACGACTCGAACCCAAGGAGCCCGGACTTAGATGAATTAAGATGGGGGAGTGATCAGACAAAGCCCGGAACAAATGAGAAACCTCAAGATTCTAAAAGGTGGTGATTGCATGGAGATTCCACAGGTAGCGATCGAGCCTACACCAGGTTCTCCTATTGCCCCGCTGGTTGTTGCACCACGTGAAACTGTCACTGGTGAAGCCAAGATCAAGAAGCCCTTCCTATGCTGCGAAGGAGGAAAAAACAAGTCTATCGTTCTGAGGAAGAGAAGCACCAATTTTTTTTTCATAAGAGTGCATTATAGTGTTGAAATCACCACCCACAATCTAGGGTTCTTCTCCCGGGTTGAAAGAACTCAGATCCGTCCAGAGATGATCCCGTAGGCTAGCATCACACTTAGCATAAACAAAATAACAGAAGTAGAACTGGGTCCCAACTGTCACCTTGATGAATATATGTTGGTCAGATGAAGCCATAAAGTCGATATTCACACTAGAATGCCAAAATAACCAGACATGGTGGTTGACAGGCTCACCATGCATGAAGTAACTTAAGCTGATTCTTTTGGAAAACACACCGATTTTGTAGTCACACTTCTTGGGTTCCAAGACCACAACGACCGAAACTTTATGTTTAGCCACCTATGAGGAGAGAAAATCCATCTTGACCCTGGAACCTAGCCCATGGGCGTTCCAAATAATAATCGAGATCATTAAAATAGAGAACGCATGGCACTGGCCCCAGGCGACGAAGGCTTCTAGTTGAGCTCCAATGAAGAGGCAAGTAGGGTTCTCGCTTTCTATCTGGTAATCATCTTTGTAGAAGAATACCTATGAGGAGGGAAAAAACTGGGCATACCTTCTGAGGCTAGGCGGGAAGGGCGACTTCTTCTTCTGATCGACTGGATAGGGGAAGCGAAATCCTCCACCAGGGACAACGCCTCAAAAGAATTGGCTATGGGAAGCGGGGACAGTGCCAGGGCAGGGTGGCTCGTCCTGACCGAGGCAAGTAGAAAAATATCCAGGAAGGGGGGAGGCATAACATCAACCAAATCCACGCAAAGGTATGGCGGGAGAGAGGAGGAGGTAAGAAAAGGGCCAAGGGTGGTCAAGGGAGCCGCTGCAGGTCGCATAGAGCAGGACAAGGACAAGGGAGGCAAAGTGGGAACTAAGGCCATGCATGGGGGTGGGAGAGGGGTAAAAACCAGTAAATGAGGAGTGGGGATGGAGGGAGAGGAAGGAGGAGGGGGGAGGGAGGAAGCGCTAGGGACCAGGGGTGGAGGACATAAAGGAAGAGGGGCCACTGGAGGGGCAGGTGAATGAGGAGAGACCACCGAAGAGGAAGAAGCACCTTTTTCAAACTGAACAGGCCTCTTCAAAGGAGCGCAGTGGGAAGGACGGAGGGAAGAAATCTTCCTACACTTAGAGGAGGCATGGGCATGGAGTTGATAGTAGCTTTAGAAGCAAGGAACCTCATGAATGAATAGACGTTGGGACTGTTAGAAATAAAAACCATAAATGGCGTCCATTTCTCTTCCCAAGCAGCCCGCCACTTTCCCATGTGGCTCTTCATTTCCCATGCATTTGTTTAATTTTAATGAAAGAATTAATTATTTCCTTGTTTTTTGTTCCTTTTATTAAATGTATGGGAAATCTATTTTGGTGTAGTTTAATAACCTATATATATGGGAACAAATGTAATCCGTAGTAAAAAGGGCGTGCAATACAAAAAGCTTGAAAGCCTTGTTGTGTTTTATTGTCCTATTTTTTATATTACTCTATTTTTTCTCTCGGATTTTATAGCCAACAAATTGGTATCAGAGTGGTAGTACCAAAGCATCCTCCAATTTCCGAAGATGGCCACCGCACTTCAGCCGCAAGTTCCAAAGCTGTCTAAGGACAACTACGAACAGTGGTGCATTCAAATAAAGGAATTGTTCGGGTCGCAATAATTATGGGAGATCGTCACTAACGGGTATATAGTACCCACTAAGAGGAATAAGCCACCTTCACAAATGAAGAAAAGATGGCCATCAATAATCAAAGGAAGAAAGACAACAAGGAGATGTTCCTTCTCTATCAAGGGTTGGATGAATCGACGTTCTAAAAGATTACCGAAGCAACATCGAGCAAGAAATATTGGGATACACTTGCCACCATTTTAAAAGGAGTTGATCGTGTGAAGCATGTCCGTCTTCAAACATTATGAGTGGAGTTCGAAGCGGAACAAATGAAGGAAGGTGAGATTATCTTGGATTTCTTCTCACACCTAATTGTCATTGTTAACAATTTGAAAAGGAATGGTGATAAAGTGGAGGATATTCGAGTTATTGAGAAATCACTTCGATCACTCACAACCAAGTTTGAGCATGTGGTTGTGGAAATCTAAGAATCGAAATATTTGGAAAAATTATCTATTGAAGAATTTATGGGGTCGTTGCAAGTACATGAGTAGCGAATTCAGAAGAATGCAGGTTCAACAATAGAGCATGCCCTAGAGTCCAAGTTCACTCTGCAAGAACCAAAGAATGGCCAATCACAATGAGGCAATTATCGTTCAAGAGGAAGAGGGCGTGGAAATCCTCCAAGACATCAACAAAAGCAATAGAACTTTACCAACTTTCATGGAAGAGGACACGGTGAAGGTCGATTCACGCGTGGTCATGGAAACGCAAGGAATGTCCAATTCTACAACTGTAAGAAATTCGGCCATTTTGCATCTGATTGTTGGATAAAGGTGGATCATGATGAATGATCCAACTATGCTGAAGAATCTCATCATGAAGAAGAAGGTACCGCACTCCTCCTAGCACAAGATAAAGCATGTGAACGCCCCGATGTATGGTATTTGGACATGGGAGAAAGTAACCACATGAGTGGTAATAAAAAGATGTTCGAGGAACTCACCGAAGAAGTTCTTGGGGACGTGAGTTTTGGCAACTCATCGAAGGTTCCCGTTCTTGGAAAAGGTAAAATAAAAATATTTCTGAAGAATGGTGAGTCGAATTATATTTCCAATGTGTATTATGTACCAAGTATGAAAAATGATATCATCAGTATCATCCAACTCCTTGAGAAGGGGTATGTCATACACTTGTAAAATTCTTCTTTGTCTATAAGAGATTCTCATAGGAGGCTTGTTGCTCAAGTCCAAATGGAGAAGAATCTCAAGTTTCCGCTGCACATCAAAATGAAGGCCGAGGAGTGTCTATTTGGGCTCATGAATAATGATTCCTGGAGATGGTATCTGCACTTTGGGCATCTCGATTTTAGCGAGATTAAACTTCTATCCTCATCAAGAATGGTGTGTGGCATGCCGACGATTGAATCTCCAAATCATGTGTGTGAGGCGTGTACACTCGGCAAGCAACAAAGGAACTCCTTCCCAAGTGGAGTGTCCAGAAGAACAATAGAACCACTTCAGTTGATTCACACTGATATCTACGGACCACCGGAAACACCATCACTTAGAGGTAATAGGTATTTTATTACCTTTATTGATGATTTTAGCAGAAAGTTGTGGGTGTATTTCATCAAAGAAAAATCAGCTGCTTTCACTATCTTTAAAACTTTCAAAGCTCGTGTTGAAACTGGAAGTGGCCACAAAATCAAAGTACTCAGATCTGATAGAGGTGTAGAATACACCTTAAATGCATTCCAAGACTTCTGTAGGGAATATGGCATAAAACAACAAATATACTGCAGCGTATACGCCACAGCAGAATGGCATTGCAGAAAGGAAGAACCACACTATCCTTGACATGACGAGGACCATGCTGAAGGAGAAAGGGCTGCCAAAGAGTTTTTGGACAGAGGTAGTGGCATGTACTGCCTACCTGCTTAATCAGTGTCCAACCAAGAGCATCATAAATTTGACACCACAAGAGGCATGGAGTGGCTACAAACCGAGCGTGGCGCACTTGCGAATCTTTGGGTGTGTCGCCTATGCTCAAGTTCCTGAAGCAAGAAGAAGGAACCTGGATGATCATGGTGAGAAATGCATTTTTATCGGCTACAACGAAGCATCTAAATCTTAAAAGCTTTACAATCTACTAACCAACAAAGTAGTGGTGAGTAGAGATGTGGTCTTTAGTGAAGAAAAAGTGTGGAAGTGGAATGATGAAGAATCCAACAAGGATGTTCCAGTTGAGACATAGGTTCCTAAAGAAAGGCATGAACATCAGGAGAAAACACCCGCAACACCTTCCTCGGGTGAATCATCAGTTGGAAGAAGTCTAGGAGTACATTTCCTCACTCCTCAAAGCACTCCAACAAATCAAAATGTGTCTAACTCACCCTCTCCTATGGATCCTATGAAGATGAAAAATTTCAGTGACATTTATGAGCAGACCGAAGAGGTAAATCTTTTTTGCTTGTATGCAGATCATGAGCCTCTGACCTTTCAGGAATCCATTAGGGATGAATGTTGGAGAATGGATATGGAAGAAGAAATTCATGCCATAGAGAGAAATGACACATGGGAGTTGACTACACTCCCACAAAGTTAGAAGAGCATTGACATGAAATGGGTGTACAGGAACAAGTGAAAGGCTGATGGCGAGATCGACCGCCATAAGGCAAGGCTCGTAGCAAAGGGGTATAAACAGAAGTATGGGGTGGACTATAATAAATTATTCGCTCCAGTTACTCACCTTGATACTGTGAGGATGATTATCTCACTTGTTGTCCATCACAGTTGGATGATCTACCAACTGGATGTGAAGTCTGCATTCCTGAATGGAATCTTAGAAGAATAGGTATATGTTGACCAGCCTGAAGGCTTTGTTATGAAAGGGGAGGAAGATAAAGTGTATCGTCTAAAGAAAGATCTTTATGGGTTGAAGCAGGCTCCACACGCATGGAATGCACACATCAACAGTTATCTCTGAGAGAATGTCTTCGCCCAATGTCCATATGAGCATGCGGTTTACATCAAGCAGAATGATCGTGGTGGTCGATAGATGTTTGATAAATTAAAGGGGGACATGTTCAAGGATTTTGAGATGACCGATGGAGGTCTCATGTACTTCTTTCTGGGCATTTAAATGAAGAAAAAACATGGCAGCATCTATATATCTCAGAAGAGGTATGCTAAGGAGTTCCTTGAAAAATTCAAAATGGCAGATTGTAATGCTGTAAACACACCGGTTGCAACGTGCTTGAAACTGAAAAAAGATGGAGAATGAAGAAGCATTGACCCGCCTCTATTCAAGAGTCTGATTGGAAGCCTGAGGTATCTCACAATCACACGGCCTGATATTGCCTATAGTGTTGGGATTCTAAGCAGGTATATGGAGGCACCGAAAGAGTCACACTGGCTTGTAGAAAAACATATCCTTAGGTACGTTAAAGGAATGATGGATTTTGATCTCTTTTATCCATACAATGAAGAAGCAAAGTTGTATGGATACCTGGATATTGATTGGGGAGGTGACCAAGATGAAAGAAAAAGCTCCACTGGGTATGTATTTTTCCTTGGATCGACTGCTTTCACATGGAATTCTAGGAAACAAAGTGTGGTCGCTTTATCCACATGTGAAGCAGAGTATGTGGCAGCATCCTCTACTGTTTATGAGGGAATTTGGTTGAGAAATTTGTTGAAGGAGATGAAGCATGCATAGGATAGATCCATGGTGATATATGTGGATAACAAGTCGGCTATTGAACTATCCAAAAATCCAGTGCAGCATGGGAGAAGCAAACACATTGATACTCATTTTCATTTTCTCAGGGATCATGTGAAATAGAAAATGATAAAATTGGAATATTGTCATACTATCAAATAGGTTGCAGATATTTTCACAAAGGCGCTACCAATAGATGTATTCAAACGTCTTAGAATGATGCTCGGGATGGAGCCGATTTTGGTTTGAAGGCGAGTGTTGGAAATACAAACCATAAATGGCATCCATTTCTCTTCCCAAGCAGCCTGCCACTTTCCCATGTGGCTCTTCATTTCCCATGCATTTGTTTAATTCAAATGCAAGCATTAATTATTGCCTTTTTTTTATTCCTTTAATTAAATGTATGGGCTTTCCATTTTGGTGTAGTTTAATACCCTATATATATGGGAACAAATGTAATCTATAGTAAAGTGGGTATGCAATACAAAAAGCTTGAAATATTTGTTGTGTTTTATTGTCCTATTTTTTATATTCCTCTATTTTTTTCCTCGACTTGTATAGATAACAGGGACCACTCCAATGAATTCCCAATGTGCAGAAGGATCTGCGACGGGGGGGGGGGGAGATCCAAGGCCACACAGATCCAGGCCATAACAGAGTTGAGAAGCTGGAGGGTCCGATCATCCACGCACAGAAACTCCCCAAGAGAGTTCCCGATCTCCTCTAGGAAAGCTAGGTTCTGAAAAGGCAAGGGGAGACCGAGGAGATTAAACCACACCGCCTCTTCCAAAGACTTTCGGACTTTGTTCACATCCATGGACCACCAGGAGAGATGGAAATACCACCGAAGGACAGACCTGGGACACCAGGCCCAATCATGCACAAAGTCCCTATGATATTCCAATACAATAAGAAAGTATTTCTTGTTGAGCTCCGAGATCCTAGCAGGCAGATCCAGGCTCTATCCGCACACAAAATTCTGGAAGAGGCCTAAGGGGGGTTTGTCGATCCCACATCAGGCAACCAGGGACCAGCGAAGTAGGGATGAGGCCTCAACAAATGCCGCAGGTGGAAAAGAAAATACCGGGGTGGCATTCCTCATTTACACACTGATAGCTTCCATCCAGACCGCTAGGAACTGGAACAACAGTTGAAGGGGAGGAGAGATGAACTTATCATTGATTCCCTAAAAAACATGAAGTTTCTCTTAATCATCACTTTCCAAAAAAGTTAATAACATCACCATGTATACTCTTGAAAAAAATTAATAACATGAATTACCATAAAATATTGTTGAAAACATTCATCATTCCTTCTTCCTTATCTAAAAAAAATTATTGGATATATTACATAAATCCAAAAATGATTTAAACTCTTTCATTGATAGAATAAATAAAATTTTCAAAAAATCATTAATAAAATTTAAGGTATAATGTAACATCCAATTTACATTATTCATATCAATAATCTATTTTTACCAACATCATTATGAAAAAATTTGTAACATATTAATGGTTTTCATTCCCTCAATCATGTGTTTTATGAGATGTTCAACTTTCCACATAATAATTTTTATTTTTCATGAGTATCATTTAACATATGATTTAAAATTATTAATTAAAAAGTATTGTTATATAATCCTTATACATTTTATATTTCTTATATGTAGTATATCATTGAGAAAACAACAAAATTAATTAATTCTTAAATATGAATAGAAGCATAGTAATTATTCTACTTCATATATGGTAATAGAAAAGGAATGACCATGGTCTATTAGCTGTTATTGAGGTATGATCCCTTGATTCTTGATATATTTATTTATTTGGTGTCTCATATATTTTTAGTTGAATCATTGTAAAGTGTAAATAGTTTTAACTTCCGTTATAATCACAATCATGGTGGAATTTTTTCCCACACTTATAAGAAAATCACATATCTTTTAAGCAAGCACATGGGGGTTTATTTCCATAGATATAACATGTGGGAAATCATTATTTCCCCTCTTCCCAAAATCCAACTTTTTCACTAACATACACTTCTTCTCATACATACCTTAAAATGCATAATACATAGAGAATTCATTATCTATGTTTTAGAACATTATACTATGTCCTCATACGATGAAAATGTTTTGGATAATAGTACCCTTTTAAGGATTTTATTAATCCTATAAAATAAAGTATCACTATTACTATTTGGATTTCATGATTGATGTAGTTCTCATTCCTTCTAATAATAACCATTTCTAAATGATGAAATACACTACATTAAATCATATCATTATGAAACATAATGTATAATAAAAAAAATATTGAAATAAATAACATAAATTAAACAATTTATTCATAGATAACATCATAATAATAATCATCTTTTATTTTGGGATATCTCTATTTTCAAAAAATTCATAATTAATTTAAATTCAAATGTGAATTATCATGTTAATTTACCCTAAGAGTTTCAAAACATATGCACAGTAAGGATTATTTTCATACACCAGGTGGTGGTTGGGTGAAGTCCAATGCACCCATTTTGGAGTTATTGACTCTATGTACATTTGTGCTGGAAAATCATTGGGATATACTAGGAAGAAAAAACCACATATTCTAAAACTTACCAAAACAATGGGATTTTCTTATATACATATCCTCAAAGTTTATATTTGGGTTATGATACCTAATATATATTTTCCTATATCATGTTCCCAAGGTTTCTAATAAAAATTATCTAATACCAATTTTATTATCCTCGACCCCAATAACCATGACCCAGTGTCTACTTTACTACATTGGAATAAAACACATATAATCTAATAATATAGGACTGAATGGTTTATTAGTATTTTTAAATTATATACTTAAATGATTCCAAAATTAAATTTTAATACACAAATTAAAATATATTTTTTTATTAAATAAAATTATTTCAAATAGAATATACTTACAAAAAAATCACAGTCCACTTTATAGATTCATGAGAAAGGAAAAAAATATTAGCAATCTCAAATAAACTTTAAGGAATAATTATAGTTGAATCTATGATGAATCAAAAATCATAATAAGTATGGAAAGTTAAATAAATGAACACACATTCCACTTAAATAACTTGGTTATCATAATTAGATAAGAAATTATGAATAAGGGAAGGTAAATAACTAAAATTACATTCCATTTAATCAATAAACTAAGAAATAAATTCATCCATAGATAATATTATTATTTAAACCTCATGGATAATAATAAATGAAATTTTAAGGATTAAAATTATTAATAATTGAAATTTATGTCTTAGGAACATGATACCTCTACCGTCAAGACCTTTAACAAGATGGCTTAACACTATAGGTAGAAACCTATTAAATTATAGCTTGAGAAATTAAATCATAATACATACCAATGTATCTAGGTGTTATCTATATTCGGGACCAATTCTAATCTTCATGTCTAAAGTATTCTTCACATATCAAATGATTGATTTAATTCATGAATCATATTCTTTACCATTAAAAATTCATATTTATGAATGAATATGGATCTTTAATACTTACATAGTTAATCAAATAAAATTCAATATAAAACACCATATGTATAAATGATATATAGTTTATGAAATAAGAATATCCATGATAAGTAATATGGATATTTAAAGGAAATTTAATATCAAATGCTCATAGGAAATTGAATATTTCAAGGGAATGTTAATAAATTAAAAAAATGAATCACGGGAGTGATTTTAAATAATATACATGGTAAAAATAATCATAAACTGTCTATATGAACAATAAAAATGTTATCAATAAAAAATATCTCCATTAGAGTATATTTAAAATAATAATTTTTTTCATTGATGAATAAAAATACCATAAAAAGATAAATAAAATCATTCTTGATGAAAATATATTTTTCATTTCCAAAATCACTTTATAAAACTAAAACTTCACAAAAAAATTTCAATTTTTTTTATTTTAATATAATTTATGAAACCTAGAGAGGATTATTTAAAAAGTTTGTTAGTAATTATGGCCTGAACTTCCATACATGTTGAGTACATTAAAACAATGATTAATTTCAGATTTTTGATAAAATCCAAACATGAAATGTATGGAAAATGACATGAAGATTCATATAATTTAAAAAATTGACAAAATGGGTAATAATTTATTTAATAAACCATTTTAAAAGGGTTAGTTTTTTTATTAAATGTTTTTATAAAATAATGTTTCAGTAGAAAACGAATTTCTGACTGAAGAGATAAATGAGTTTTGATTTTTCTAAATACATTTTTTCAGTTATATTATGTACCAAAGTGTGAAAAAATGGTTCTATTAAATAAATATATCATGAATAAATATGGGAAGATAAAATTAAATGATTGTAATATAATGAAATCCTATAGTTTTCTTCAAAATTAATTTAGAAACAAATAACATCTATTAGACTGAGATTGTTGAACAAACAAATTCAATAATTATAACATTAAAGTGAGAATTAACCAAAAAAAATTAAATATGTGTATGAAATGTAAATAAAAAAAGTTTAAATAAAAAATTTTAAATAAAAATTAAATTGAAAACATAACATTAGAATATAAAAGTCAATGAACGAGTGATATAAACCAATCAAATTAAATTTAGTTGAAAAATTCCTTAAAACTGGGTAACTTTTACATCAAAACTCCCTTAGATGAAATTTTTAAAATTGAAACTAAGAATACTAATAATTTTTTATGCATCAATAAATTACATAATTAAGGGGATGTACATTAACTATATAATATAAATTAGGTTCATAACATTACAATATTCCATACAGAATGGAAATTGAGATATAGTCCCTTACCAAATGAATCCATTTGGTAAAAAATACTTAAACATAATATATATTAGTTTTAAATATAATATTAAAGTATTTAAGAAACATATTAATATTCATAATTTAATATATTATCTTTTTACAACATCTTATCACTTGAAAATTAATCATCTTTAATTGTATTAGTTTTTTTGGTGTTAATTGCCTTTTTTATCATTAATGCTTTATCATAAATGTTTTGATTATTGTGCATATTATATATTTAATCATATGTAGTATAATAATAATGATATAATTATCATATTTTTACTTACAATATACTTCTAAAATCCACCATGAATTATGATTATGAAAAATGAAATTTGTTATAAGTTTGGAGACAGTAGGTCTTATGTACGCTTGAGTAACGTTTCCATTTTCCAATGGTCATTATGTAAAGGAGGTAAGACATATTTTAAAATTTCATAATTATAATTATATAATATATACCATATTGTTTATTTAAATATACTCATATATTTTGTCCATGTGTTACGGGGATGAAAAGAGAGTCACATCACTTCGTGAAGGTGGTAGTCCACAAATAATGGAATGATGTTATCAATTTTCAGTGTAAAAAAATGATATATTGTATTTTCAGAAAGATAAATATGAAATAAATATCATAATTATTTTATTTATATAACATATAATAATTAAAATTTTCCTTTTCACCTTCCATGCAAAGTGTTAGTGAATGATGAATCTCATTGCTTCCCAAGGCGGTAGTCTTCCATACACACAATTGATGTCATCATATCCCATACGAAATGGAAAGTGAAATATATATATGATATAATAACTAAATAGGTATAATTATATTATAAATATAATATATATACTTTATATCCATCATTATAACCAAATGATATAGGTTGTAATGAAAAAACTAATGATATTTGTTTGCAAGGAGGTAGTCCACCGTACACATGAGTAATGATTACTTATCCCTTTTTATAGAAGTGGAGATTGTTTTAGATAATGACCATAAAATAAAAACATCTAATTATATTTATGATACTAATTATATTACATCGTCATTGTTATAAAATAATTTATGGAGGAGGGGGATGAAATAATATAACGATGCCCGTTGAAGAACATTAACTCTTCTTTAGGTATCTACCTTTGGTTAGCCCCAATAGCCTTCCAAGGATTAATCTTTTCCAAATATAAGGGTTCTAGTATGTGAGGAGGCATGTTGGTATTTATTTTGTGAAGGTCTCTACATAATCAAAAGTTTGTTAATGTGTAAATAAAAGAGGGGAGGGGAAGGCCATTTATATGCGAGGTTAGTGGAAAACAAGGATTTTTTTAAAATAAAAATGTATACCCACATTTGTCACAAAAAACAAAACGGTCCAAAATGAAGTATTCATGATACATATACCTTATAGGTTTATATGTATATCCATAAAATAGATTTTATACACATTATTAGATAAATATAACCCTTATATTCAATAAATAACCTAAGGTAAATCCAGTTTACATTTACCATGATAAATAGTTTTTAATGTTTTTACAATTCATTATGATAAAAAATTAAGTTTAATATATTATTTAGTAAAAATGATTATGAAACAAAAAAATGAAACCATTTTCAAAATTCCATTCATAGAGGCGGAGAATTTTAATGTTAATTTAATCCCACAGAGAGGTTAATAAAGAAATTTTTTAAAGATAAAATGATCAAAAGATTACATTGTTTTTATATAAAAATTAAATATGAAAATGATTAAAACATTCTAAATAAAATTAATTTATTTATAATTTAACTATATTTACTTGAAAAAAAATCTATATAAAATTTAAAATTTAGAATATTTTTAATGAAAAAACACTTTTCAATTAAAATTTAGTTTCTTTAGTATTCATAAAATAATAAACTCTTCATAAAAATCCCAAAACTTCACCATAAGATAATTTTTATATGATTACTTCAAAAATGACATTAATTTTATAAATATATTTTCTAAAATTTGTAAAAATTAATTTTAATTCATGTTCATAATGCATAACTAAACCATCTTTTAAAAAATACATATTTCATGAAAAAAATTCTACCCCTTTCAAATGATTAAATTTTAGTATTTAATAAATATATAACCAATGATTTTTTTTATATTTCTTAAAAATTTAATTTTCATAATCCATTTAGTACTATTTATAACTTACAATGTAACAATTATGTTATAATGGAACACTATATTACAATTGATTTACTCTTAGGGTTACATTGTCTAGAAGTTATTAAAGAGATTAATTTTCATGAAAAATATATTTGTGGGTTTTTTAATATTAGTTTTGTGTGTCACATATAAATTTTTTATAACATAACTTATTGGTGTTGCTTGAATTTATAATTTTTTTAATTTAATTTCAAACATTCATATTTCTATATTTATATTTATATTTTAATTTTTTCCTTTGATATTATTTTATTTTATTGAAACAATAATTCACATATCCAAATGATCCCTATTTCTACTTACATAATATGAGATCTGATAATGTAGATTTTATTAAGATTCTATATAGCCAAATTATCATGTGGTTATTCTTATCCCATTTTTCCTAGATCCGTATAATGTAGGTCCATGTGATTTCTTATAAAGACCCGAAAATCCTATGGAATTTTTTTTCTTAAATAAATGGGAATTTTACGAGACTGCAGTTTCTGACAGAGCTTGATTCTGAGGCCCGGTGTGCCTGGAATAAATTTCTGATGTTTTGTTCAGGTACATTCAGTAAATGTATGTGTGGGTTTTTATAACTTTTGAACCGGTGCTTAGAATTGAAATCTGAGGACACCAATGAACTCGCAACGCCGATATTCACTTAAAGAGACCTTTAACGTAGTTGCGTTTTATCAGGAGTGGAAGTTAATTTTTGGGGATTCTTAATAAATTAAATAAAAATTATGTGTGACATAATTTTATTTAAGTGGTGGTTTTATCCACCAAGGGAAATTTGGAGGTGGGGCCCACCCCCACATAACCTCCCATGGGAGGATATTTTTTGGCAGGTCCCACATGAGCTCAAACCCCTCAAATCCCCTTGAACCCCCTTTTAACTCTTGAAATCCCACTTTATGGTGGAGCCTTTCCACATTACCTCATAATGGTGCTAACACAAGGATTAATTAATGCCTTAATTAATTAATTTGTGGTGTTATGAATTATTTTTAATTATTTTAAAATTCATGGAATCATTAAAGTATATGGAGGCTATTATTTTATTTTTAGTTTTGTTGGCATAAGCTTGGTTGGGAGAACTAAAGAGAGGAGGATAATCATTCATCCAACGAGGAATGTGAAGAACACGAAGAACGCCCTTTCTCTCCAATGAAAAACGAAAGACTTCTCTTATATATTATTTAACCGGAGCAAGGAAGGGATGCACTTCCACCCACGAAGTACACCAAGGGCTTTGTCTCAACTCGACATAACCGAGCTCTACTCCCTCTGACATTGAAGGAACGACGTCCGTCTTCCACGATGCCCGTATTCTACGACACATCAATGTACAACGACAAATATTAGGCAGAAGTATTTGATTATTTCTAAATGAATAAAATTATACCCTTGTTCTTTGATGAATGCTTTGTTTCATCATTGGACAATTGATATCACCTATTGCAGAGGGCGCAGGCCGAACCAACACAGCCCGATGCCCCTCTGTTGGTTATTATTGATTGACGTCGGAGGCAAAGATGAAAGGGCGCAGTGCCATCGCACCGCACTGGAGAAGAACCATGGGATGAAGGAGGCGGCGACGTCAGCAATCAGAGGCAGTGGCGGCCACGGCAGCCACGCGCTGGCCGTATGGAGGGAGAACGATGGCCGCTCAGGCCACCCGGACTGCGGGACAACCGGCCGGCCAATCCGGCCGGTGCGTGTGCAGGAGTCACAGCGCACGAAGGCGCCGCATGGAGGGAGACCGTGGACCACATCCATGGGCTGCTTGGTTGGAAGAATCGGCCGTCAACTTTCCAGATGGGCTGGAAGAACCGGCCGGCCACCTGCCGGCCAGGCTGGAAAACCGCGGCACCCGCAGGCCCCGCATGGAGGAGACCGCAGCCTGCATCCGCAGGCTGCTCGGCTAGGCGAACCGGTCAGCCGCCTGCCAGCCGGGCTGGAGAATCTCGGCGCCCGCAGGCGCCGCGTGGGAAGAACCGCCGCCCGCTGTGCGGGCCGCGTGCGCTGGGCATAAGAGGCCGGGCATGGGAGGAGGTGGCGCCGCCGGGCGAACTGGACCGGCCCACAGTGCGGGCCGGGTCTGCAGGAGGGCCGCGCCCCACCAGGCCGGGCCGACCCCCCAGCGGGGTTAGACCCGCAGAGCCGGGCCGGGCCGACCCCCAGCCGGGTCAGACCCACCGAGCCGGGTCGGGCCAACCCTTGAACCCACTGGGCTTGACGGGCCGGGCCTAACTTCGCTTAAATATGAATATCTCCTAGACCGCACGTCCGATCGACACGCCGTCTATGGAAATGGGACCCTCATGACGAGGCGGTTCTTTTGCGATAATCTTAGTGAGTTTTGGTTAAATTTGAAAAATGTCCAGATTTGGATCAAGCGTAAATCCAACCAGGCCCCCTGGAACAAAAATGCCAATAAGTCTCAGATTGGGCATCTGATTGACGTGCCATCTATCACATTGGGTTCCTTATGATGAGACAAAAATATGGGATACACCAACTCAGGACTTTGTTATAGTTGATGTATCAACACTTTGCTCGAGGACTAGACCCTCCCAGAATCGAGCGTGCTGTGTGCGGGAACCCTAGAGCTGGCTGCGACGAGTACTGTACTAGAATCTTATGTGGGTTCGACAATGAAGAATATTTTACCGGAATCCTACGTGGGTTCAACAGCGATGACTAATGTACCGGGGTCCTATATGGGTTTGACAGTTCTGACTTCTGTTCCTGTATCCTGTGTGGGTTTCATAGAATAGCTGGTCCTGTATCCTGTGTGGGTCTGACAGCTTAGCTGGTCTTGTATCCTGTGTGGGTCCGACAACTTAGATAAATCAGCAACTACATTTGATCATCTCTATCACTCTACGAAAGACATTTACCTGTGTGAGCTGAGTCATGTATTTCAACCATTATCGTCGCGGTGATTGACTTTACTTTCTTTTTGGAATGGGTTGTGTTTGGGATCGAGAGTTGGAGCCGGGATTGTGAATGGTAACTTAGGTATATGTATGGGCACATACCAAAGTAGGTTTTTTTGATACTTCATGTTTGTATATTTCTACTATTTTTTATCCTTTCTGGATTATGGGAGAACTTGGGGGGTCTTGGGGTCCCCTACTGAGTATTGTTATACTCACCCCTGCATGGGCTTCGCCCGCACCTTGTTGTGTTCTGTGTAGATGATGCACAGTAGTGATCGAGGCTAAGGGTGATGGATGGAGGCTTCTCGGAGTTGGACTAGATGGGATGTACCGTAGGGACGAGTTGTTTGAGTTCTGTACCTACCCTTCAGGTAGGATTCCCCAGTGGATGATCCAAGAAAAGATTTTTTTTTTTTTTTATTTGTACTTGTTGTTCAGTTGGGTTTGTATACTGGACCACTTACTTTCAACACACCTTACTTTTCTATTTTAGTACTTGTTTCCCCTAATTCTTGTGTTCAGACTGTGTGTGTTTTATAGGTTAAAATGCAATGCCTTCCCTTTTTATCGGGATTACACCTTTGGTGCTAGTTGCCAGCCCCTGGCATATGGAAGGCGGGCTTGGGGTAGTCACGACATGGGCCCTGAGGACGGGTCGTGACAAATTGGTATCAGAGGAGTCATCTCTACTGCAGAACATAGAATCTGATTCTTTTAACAGCAATAATGTTAGGTGTTTTGGGTGTGGTTATCAGTTTAGGGAAACCATTGTTGGTGAGGCAGATGACATATCCATACACTAGGACTCTGACTTCTGATCTCCGACTCAGTGCATGAAAACACTTATTATGTGTGTTTTTCTTTGAAAAAGTGTTCTTCGTGATTACTTTGTGTCAGCTCACGAAGTATACTAGTTTAACCGTGGAAAACCTGTTTATTTTTAGGATGGCCCTCATGAAGGGAGCCAGCTAGGGTTCTGAGTTTCTTACGAGATGGTAGCCCACCGAGCAATGAGGCCTCGGTGTAGGGCCCCATCACAGCGAAGGTACCAGCGGTACCACTACCCACTGGTCCACCGATACCACCAGCTCCAGTAGCAGAGAGTGCATGCCACCTAACTGAATTGCACGAGTTCTAGCACCGGAGGCCGCCCAGGTTCCGGGGAGAGACGGACCCACAGGCAGCTGAGGATTTGCTGAAGGCTGTCATGAGAGTTTTCAGATTGGTAGGGGACCAACTGACCTCATGATGATCCTTGTCATGAGTCTCCTACATGCAGTAGAGGGAAGATGGTGGAGCCTGATGCTCTAGGTGCATGACGAGGCATCATTACTCTGGAAAAAATTCGAGAGTCTCTTTCTCTTAGAGTTTGTTCCATCCACCCTTTGTGCTGTGCAGATTCCGGAGTTACTTCATCTGTAGCAGGGCAGCATGACAATAGCTCAGTACTCAACGAGGTTCACTGACCTCTCACGCTACTCCACGGATATGGTGCGGAACCCATTATTCAGGGCCTGGACCTTCGATCAGGGACTCAGGCATGAGATCAGGGCTTCGACGATTCCCCTCAGTATACCGACGCAGGTGGGGGTTCTAGAGAGAGCCCTTCTTGTAGAGAGTTTTCTCGCTGAGTAGTCACTAGCGGCAAGACCCACCACAGGTAGACATATAGCAAAGTCTTCTACTGCCGACAGTAGACAGATGACACAGAGGTCCAAGCGAACCAGGCCATCAGGTGGGCGACCCCAGGATACAGGTTCGGTTGTGCGGGGCACAAGAGACAGAGCCGGCTGTACGAGGAGCGTTCAGTGCTTTGCATGCGGCGGGCAGGGCCACAGGGATCATGACTGCCCGACCCTCTATGCAGATGAGCAGCAGACAGTAGAGGGACTTCCCAGGCAGAGGTAGAGGTTCCACCGTGGTGGTCCACCGGGAGCAGGCGGACGTGGCAGAGGAGCTGGCCGAGTAGCGGGTGGCGGATGAAATTTTGAGGCTCTACCACCACCACCACTTGGAGGTCCACCCCGACCATAGGGAGCTAGCATAAAGAGGCGGGCTTAGCTCCAGGCAGTAGAGGCCTATGACCACGACACACCTGAGATGATTCGAAGTACTGTCTATGTCAACTCCACCCTTTGTACAGTACTTATAAACATAGGTGCGCGTCATTATTTTATTGCCACTGCCCTCGTTTGGATCTCAGAGATTCCAACTGAGCCGTTGGCTCGATCCTTATAGCTAGAGACTCCTATCGGAGTATACTGGATGATTACGCACCAGTTTTGGCATTGTAATCTTACTGTAGGAGGTGAGAGCTTTTGCTGGGATCTTGTAGCAGTGTCGAGGCCTTACGATGTCATCTTGGGTATGGACTGGTTATCCAAAGTTCATGCTCAGATTTACTGTATTAGGTGAAAAGCATGGTGTATCTACACAGATGGGACCAGGTTCTCCTTCACATGCAAGAAGGGAGCCTTTGTAGCACATGATAGACTTACGCAGAGGAGGGGGTAGCCGATCACACACCAGTTGGCTAGTCTCATCCTCGGAGTGGTTGATGTGCAGAGTCTGAGTTTTCCTGTTGTGGTGGATCAGTACATGGATGTTTTCCCTAATGATGTTCCAAGACTACCTCCTCATAGAGAGGTAGACTTCTACATTGACCTGTACCCCAGGACAACACTGATATCTACTCCAGCATATAGGATGGCTCCTTCCAAGCTTCATGAGCTACGGGTACAAATGGAAGACTTCTAGGGGAAGGGATTTATCTGACCCAGTGTTTCACCTTGGGAATCTCCTATTTTTTTTCCAAGAAGGTGGATAAGAGCTTGCGACTGTGTGTTGACTACCATCACCATAATTAGGTGACCATGGAGAAAAAGTACCCACTCCTAAGGATTGACAACCTCTTTGATCAACTCAAGGGAGCACGATGGTTCTCGAAGATAGACCTCAGGTTAGGCTATCACCAACTCTGAGTTCGAGAAGAGGATGTGAAGAGGACATCCTTCAGGTGTCGGTATGGCCACTACGAGTTCTTGGTTATTCCCTTCAGCATAACCAATGCTTCAGTAGTGTTATGAGTCTCATGAACATGATCTTCCAGCCTTACCTTGATCTCTTTGTCGTAGTCTTCATCGACGACATACTGATTTACTCGACTACTGAGGAGGAGCATGCCTACTATTTGCGGGTAGTACTGGATACACTCTGAGAGCACCATCTATATGGTAAACTCTCTAAGTGACAGTTCTGGATTCGATAGGTTCACTTTCTGGGACACATCATCTCAGAGGATGGAGTTGCAGTGGATCCAACGAAGATCGAGGCAGTACTTGCTTGGGAGCCACCCATGAGTGTGATGGAGGTGCGGAGTTTCCTGGGACTGGTTGGGTACTATCTGAGATTTGTGCCAGACTTCTCCAGAGTTGCAGAACCAATTTCAGCATTGATGAAGAAGAGGAAACTCTTCGTGTGGTCAGATAGAGGCCATCAGAGCTTTCAGAAGCTGAGGCAGAGGTTGACCAGTGCGCCCATCTTGAGGCTATCAGAGGAGGGCATAGGGTACATAGTTTACTGTGACGTATCAGGGACCGGACTCTGGTGTGTCCTGATGCAGGAGCGAGCTGTGATCGCATATGGTTCACGATATTTGAGACAACATGAGCAGAACTATGCTACCCATGACCTGGAGTTAGCAGCAGTGGTCTTCGCCTTGAAGATGTGGAAGCACTATCTGATGGACGAGTATTTTATAGTCTACTCTGACCACTAGAGTATCAGGTATATCTTCTCACAGAAGGACCTGAACCTGAGACAATGACGATGGATCGAGTTTCTCAAGGACTATGACTTTTAGATAGTTTATACTCTTGGGAAGGGGAACATTGTAGTAGATGATGTCAGTAGGAGATCATGCATTCAGCTTCTAGGAGACGCGACAGAGCAGCTGGCTGTGTTGCAGATATCTTTTATGGATAGAGATGGAGCAACCTTTCTACAGTCTCTCACAGTCACTCCTCCACTTCTTCAGTGAGTCAGAGAGGCGTAGCATGGGGAAGTTGACTGTGAGACACGAAGAGCTCAGATATCCTCAAGAAATGCACCTGATGAGTTTTATAAAGGTGGGGAGCATGCCATCCTCTTCAGAGGACGTACCATGGAACCAGTTCCACTACGTGAGGAGGTGTTGAGGGAGTTACACCCTTCCCCTCTAGTGGTACATCCAGGAATGGCAAAGATGTATCGGGACATTAGACGAAAGCACTAGTGGTCGGGTATGAAGAAGGTGGTAGCAGAGTTTGTCTCGCGATGCCACACTTTTCAGCAAGTGAAGGTGAAGCACCAGGTTCCAGAAGGCTTGGTTCATCCCTTAGAGGTCTCAGAGTGGAATTGGGATGGGATATCCATGGATTTTGTGAAAGGACTTCCACGTACATCCAGAGGAAATGACTCTATCTGGGTCATTGTCGACCGACTCACCATGTCGGCCCACTTCCTACTGATCAGAGAGCAGGGCTCAGTAGAGATCTTGGGATGCCTCTACGTACAAAAGATCATACAACTTCATGGTGTGCCATCGATGATATTCTCTTATCGGGATGCTCGTTTCACTTCACATCTATGAAAGGGGTTTCAGGAGGCTTTTGGGATGTAGTTTAACTTAAACACCGCCTTCCATCCTCAGATAGATGGTCAGACTGAGAGGACCATTCAGACTCTCGAGGACATGCTCCGTGCATGTGTCCTTGACTTTGGTCGTAGATGGGAGGATCACTTACCCCTGGTGGAGTTTGCGTACAACAATAACTACCACTCCACCATCGGGATGACAACTTACGGGGCACTGTACGGCTGACCTTGCAGGTCACCACTATGCTGGACTGACCCAGGGGATTCAGCACTTGTAGAACCAGAGATAGTACAAGATACGACGGAGAAGGTGCAGATCATCTAGGAGCGAATGAAGACTGCACAGAGCAGACAGAAGTCCTATGATGATAGGAGACGGAGACCACTGGAGTTCGAGGATGGCGACCACGTCTTCCTACAAGTCTCACCTCGACGAGGTCTATGTAGATTTGGTCGAGGTGACAAGTTATCTCTGCGATTCATCGAACCTTTTTAGGTCCTCGGTAGAGTAGGCGAGGTGGCTTACCGCCTGGATCATCCACCTCAGTTGCACTGGGTGCACGACATCTTCCACGTATCTCAGCTGAGGAGATACGTGCACGACCCATCCCACATCATCGACCATGGGAGCTGGACATCGATGACGGGGAGACATTCACAGAGGTTTTAATGGATATTGAGGATCGATAGGAGCAGGTCCTACGTAGACGGTCGATTCCTCTGGTGTGCATTTGATGGCAGCACGAGAACCTCCACGAGAGCACATGGGAGCGGGAGGCTCAGATGCATTCTCAATACCCCCATTTGTTTTCTTAGTGTGTGATGTAGCTTACGAGGACGTAAATCCCTAAGGTGGGAAGAATGTAAATACCTGAAAATCCTATGGAATTTTTTTTCTTAAATACATGGGAATTTTACGGGATCGCAGTTTATGACAGTGCTTGATTCCGAGGCCCAGTGTGCCTGGAATCAATTTCTGAAGTTTTGTTTGGGTACGTTCAGTAAATGTACATGCGGGTTTTTATATCTTTTGAACTGGTTCTCAGAATTGAAATCTGAGGACACCGATAAACTCGTAGCACCGATATTCACTTAAGGATACCTTTACCACAGTTGCGTTTTATCGGGAGTGTAAGTTAATTTTTGCGGTATATTAATAAATTGAATAAAAATTATATGTGACATAAGTTTATTTAAGTGGTGGTTTTTTCCACCAAGGGGAAGTTAAAGGCCGGGACCACCCCCACATAACCTCCCATGGGAGGATATTTTGTGGAGGGGCCCACATGATCTCAAGCCCCTCAACTCCCCTTGAACCCCCCTTTTAACTCTTGAACTCCCACTTTATGGTGGAGCCTCTCCACCTTCTCTCATAATGGTGCCAACATAAGGATTAATTAATGCCTTAATTAATTAATTTGTGGTGTTATGAATTATTTTGAATTCTTTTGAAATGCATGGCATCATTAAAGTAAATTGAGGCTATTATTTTATTTTTAGTTTTGTTGTCATAAGCTTGGTTGGGATAAATAAGGAGGGAAGGAGAATCATTCATCCAATGAGGAACGTGAAGAACATGAAGAACACCCTTTCTCTCCAACAAAAAATGACGGACTTCTCCTCTATCTTCTTCAACCGGAGCAAGGAAGGGAAGCACCACCCCCCACAAAGTACACTGAGGGCATCATCTCGACTCGACTTCACCGAGATCTACTCCCTATGACGTTGACAGAATGACGTCCATCTTCCGTGACACCCGTCTTCCGCGACACGTCAACGTACAACGACAAATACGAGGTAGGGGGATTTGATTATTTCTAAATAAATAAAATTATACCCTCGTTCCTCGATGAATGATTTGGTTCATCATTGGCCAATTGATATCACCTAATGTGGAGGGAGTGGGTCGAACCAACATGGCATGACGCCCCTTCGTTGGTTATTGTTGATTGACGTCGGAGGCAAAGCTGAAAGGGTGCGGTGTCGTCGCACCGCGCCAGAGAAGAACCATGGGACGGAGGAGGTGGTGGCGTCGGCAATCGGAGGTGGAGCCGGCAGCGGCGACCACGCGCCAGCCACATGGAGGGAGACCAGAGGCAGTTCGAGCTACCCAGACCACGGGACAACCGACCAGCTGATCCGGCTGGTCCGCGTGCAGGAGCCACGACACACGAAGGTGCATCATGGAGGGAGACCGCGGCCCGCATCCGCGGGCCGCTTTTCTAAAAGAACCAGCCAACCACTTGCCGGACGGGGTGAAAGAACTAGCCGGGATAGAAAACCGCGATGCCCACAGGTGCCGTGCGGCATGGAAAACTGGCCGATCTTGAGAATCATGGCGCCCGCATGCGCCCTGTGGGAAGAACCGCAACGCGCTGTGCGGGCCGCGTACGCCGGGAAGAACTGGCCGGATATGGCCGGAAGGGCAGAGGAGGAGGCGACACCACTTGGACCCGCAAGGCGAACCAGACCGGCCCGCAGCGTGGGCCTGGTCTGCAGGAGGGCCGCGCCCCACTGGGCTGAGCCGACCCCCCACCCGGGTCGGACCCGCCGAGCCGGGCCGGGCTGACCCCCCAGCCGGGTCGGACCCACCGAGCTGGGCCAAGCCGACCCCCCATCTAGGTCGGACCCTCCGAGCAGGGCCAAGCCAACCCCCCAGCTGGGTCAGACCCGCTGAGCCGGGTCGGGCCGCCCCGCCAGCCCACTGGGCTTGACGGGCTGGGCCCGACTTCGCTTAAATACGAATATCTCCTAGACCGCGCCTCTGATCGACGCGCCGTCTATAACACTGGGACCCTCACGAAGAGGCGGTCATTTTGCGATACGCTAAGTAAATTTTGGTCAAATTTTGAAAACGGCTGGGTTTGGATCGAGCGTAAATCCAACCGAGACCCTGGAATGAAAATGCCAATAAGTCTCAGACCGGGCATTCGATTGACGCACTGTCTATCATGTTGGGTTCCTTATAATGAGACGGGACTACGAGATACATAAACTTAGGACTTCGTGATAGTTGATGTATCAACACTTTGCTCGAGGAGTGGACCCTCCCGGAATCAAGCGTGCTGTGTTAGGGAACCCTAGAGTTGGCTTCAATGACAACTATACCAGAATCCTACATGGGTTCGACAGTGATGAATATTGTACCAGAATCCTACGTGGGTTCGACAACGATGACTACTATACCGGGATCCTCCGTGGGTCTGACATGTCTGACTTCTGTTCCTGTATCCTGTGTGGTTCCGACAAAATAGCTGGTCCTGTATCCTGTGTGGGTCCAACAGCTTAGCTGATCTTGTATCCTATGTGGATCCGATAGCTTAGATGAATCAGTGACTACATCTGATCATATCTATCACTCTACGAAAGATGTGTACCTATGTGAGCTATGTCATGTCTTTCAACCATTATCATCGTGGTGATTGACTTTACTTCCTTTGTGGACTGGGTTGTGTTTGGGCTCGAGAGTTGGAGTCGAGATTGTGACTGGTAACTTAGGTATATGTATGGGAATATACCTAAGTAGGTTTGGTTGATTCTTCGTGTTTTTATCTTTCTACTGTGGTTTATCCTTTTTGGATTTTGGGAAACCTTCAGGGGTCTCGGGGTCCCCTACTGAGTACTGTTATACTCACCCCTTCACGGGCTTCACCCGCACCTTCTTGTGTTCTGTGCAGACGATGCACAACAGTGATCGAGGCTGAGGGTGACAGGTAGATGATTCTTAGAGGTGGACTAGATGGGACGTACCGTAGGGACGAGTTGTTCGAGTTCTGTACCTGCCCTTCAGGTAGGATTCTCCAGTAGACGATTCGGGAGCTGATTTTCCCTTTTTTTACTTATACTTGTTATTCAGTTGGGTTTGAATACTGGACCACTTACATTCAGCACACCTTAATTTATATTTTAGTACTTATTTCCCCTAATGCTTGTGTTCAGATTGTGTGTGTGTGTTACAGGTTAAAATGCAATTCCTTCCCTTTTTATTGGGATTATGCCTTTAGTGCTAGTCGCCAACCCCTGGCCTATGGAAGGCGGGCTTAGGGTAGTCACGATACGGGCCCTGACGACAGGTCATGAAATTTCTTGTAAAAAACAATAAAGAAATTATATAATAGTTCCACACATCAAATTTATTAGTAGAATATCCATGTAACCAATTTTCATTAGGGACACCCATGAACCTATATCGAAATACACATTCTTTATTTTTCTTATATCACATAGCTGATTCAACCTAGGAAGATCGATGCAAGGGTAATTTTAAACATGAGCTTAGTTAAATATTGTATTGAGTTTCAATTACAGCTTGAAATGAAATAGAGGTGGGTAGAAATAGTTTTAAAATTTTGTTGGAAGGATCAATGAAAATAAAAGGATGATAGAATCATTATGATGAAACTCAAAACCCAATATAACTAAGGCTATAAGAAGAATATCCCAAGAGGATACCATAAATGTCAATGAAGATCCAAATCAATCACTGTAAAGTAATAATCCTATTCCTATAGATGAGTCAGGTTAAAGATTCTAATCCGTGGAGATTTAGATTGAGTAAATTAATCATTTAAACTCCCCATCTAGTGATTATGGAAAAAATATGAGTTGGCATCGAGCATGTGTGAATGTTCAAAATAGCTAGAAATAATATTTGAGCTAGAGATAAAGGAGTAAAAATTTATCCACTTTCCATGGTTAATGAAGGATATGATTTTGTAGAAGTTTCCAATATGTGTTCATGATCTGCAGTGTTGGTATTGAAGTGAGTTGAAGTGATTGGGAGAAAAATTCTGGTTTTCAAATTATAAGTTAACAAATCATTATCATGATGAGAAAAATATTGATAGAGGATGATTACTATTATATAATCAATTTTAAACAAAAGAACTAAGTTGATATTGTGGTTAGATATCTACAAAATACACAATATCTAGTTATAAACTCGAGTACGAAGTTCATAGAAGAAGCTAAAAATGATAAATACCTGATCAAGTGACTATTTCTTGTGACTATTTATATTTTCAATTTTAGGATTATTATTTTCAAAAAATAGAATGCTTATGTAATCAGATTTTTTGTATTTTTAACAAGACAATAGTATATTATAGATTCTCAACCTTTTGCCTTAGTTCAGTTGTACTCTTCTCATATTGGTGTTTCCTGTTGAGGTTTTTCATTTTTGGATCACGTACCTATGGTTTCTAAAAAATGATAAAATGTGAATTTTAATCATCAAAACATTTTCATTGAAGAATAATTTTTATTTTGATCATGTATAGAGTTTTATGACCTTTTTCAATGAATATGTCCATGAGCAATGAATTTTGGCCACATTGTGGAATACTTTGATTTTTTTCTAACTATAATGAATTTAATCATCACTCTCTAGAAAAAGATATAATTTTAAATATTTTTTCTCTAATTTTATCTATTTTTTTGAAGGATATAATGATTTATTTTAAGGGAATTTATTGGATATTGAAATATAGATTTGGAGTAGGGCATATAGAGAATGATTCTAGTAGATTATCTAGAGATAGAAGGGTGGATATTTTATATTTCCATGAACATGATTAGCTAAAAATTCTTGTTGACATACCCAATTATATAAAATAGTGAATCATTTTAATGAATAATTTATTCTTTCAAACTTTTATTTCTTTCCATATATTTAAGTTATTAAATAATCATTTGATGTTTGAAGATTACATTTTATGTCATTTGATTTTCATCAGTTATCATTCTTTCTTTGACCAACACATTACTAATCATAGTGTTTAACACATATAGAGTGGCTGTTTAACTTTTAATGTTAATGATTTTTTGGATTATTCTCATCGTACAAGCTTCAAAATTATTGATTGAAAATTCTTAGAAAAATGGGAGACCAATTGTTTCTAGTTTCTTGACTACTATTGATTTCTTTGGTCAAATCATACTAAAAGGTGATCGATTACTAAGATCATAGTTTTTAATTGTGACGTATCAAACATAATGATATGCATGGATAATGAATTATATCTATGTTTTGAGAGAATTTATGTGGTGAAAAATCTATAAAATGGAGGAATATTTGATGAACTAGAAGAATCACTAGGAACGTCACTATTTAAACTCCAAATTCTTTTCATTTTCTTAGACATTGTCACTTATTTAAATGATTTTTTCAAGGAACCAAATCTATTGTTTGAATTTCTATTTGAATAAAAAATGAAGGATTTTTTTGTTTCATATTTTCCTCTTTACAATTTAGTAAATTCATAAATATAAAATCATGACAGTTGAACTCCAAAGGGGAAGCCACTCTTGAGAAAACCATGGGTGATGATTTTTTGTAGTATTTAGGGGATAAAAACACGATTTTTGGTTTAAAAACAACTATCATAAATTTGATACATCACCAAATTCACCTTCAATATCCTCAAATTCATTTTAAGGAATCTCATATAGTAAATGAAATTTCTTTTAAATTAATGATCATATAGTTAACATGTATCATTCTGAACCAACTCAAGAAGACATGAGGTACTATCCCATTTTAATGTAAATGGGTTTATTTATCATTATACATAAAAGTATTAATTTTAAAAATGTAATTTTTATCTCCAAATCATATAATAAACATTGTGATATTTTAATGAAATTTACTTAGCATTTTACTTGAACAAGAATTTCAATTATTTATCTAGTAATTATTTTGACATTATATTTTAGATTCGTTATTAATTGATGATATTTTATGTTAGTTATTTATTTATAATTAGAAACTTAATTATGTATTTTATAATGTAAAGATATTAATTTCAAAAATTTATTTATTCATTATTTTTCAAAAGCATGTAACTGGGGTAGTGTTTTTGAAAAATTTTACAAATAAAAAATTTTAAATGTATAATTCAACAAAAAATAATATTTTATAATATTCATTTATCAAATAAATGGTTTAAATAAAATAAAAAATTTAATATTCATATCAACTGTATGTTCTTTGTGAACTTATTTGGTTCTTGCATTTGTATACAAATATAAGAGTCATATATTTTACTAGACACTATAAAAGTGAAACATAAACATTACAAGAAATGATGAATATACCTGATGTATATTATAATAAATTATCCTTCTTAAATTAATTCAACATCAAATTATAGTGACCTTTATTTTAAAATTTGAATCAAATATCCTCTCATTCAATTCACTCCTTTTTTATGTTTTAATTTAATGAGGTTCTTTTCAAATTCACCATTGACTATGAGGTTTTCATTATTCTTTAACACTTTTAAATTTACATTTTCACCATATGGAATGGGGAACCATATTTATATATATACATATCAACTAAGTAGACTAAAGTTAAATTATTATGGGGATACATATCAATATTATTAATTTTATAATTGTTATGTAAAATATATAAAATGTGTGTTATGTATGATAAAATGATAATAATGCAGAATTTATTGCCCATATAAAACCTAAACTTCCCTAATTTATCAATATAATTAATCATCTAGAGTAAAATATCACCATATATGATTAAATATTTTACTTTACAATTGAAAACTATAGTGATAATATCATTTATCATTATCATCACTTCCTTATATTTTAGTTCTTAGAGAGGAGTCGATAAGGGTTTTCTATATATATCTTAATGTTTAACATTATCTCATTATATATAGTCTATATAATGATACAATGAACATCTAATGAATCCTCATTATAAGATCCTATAGTAATACCTCTCATTATCAACTACGCTATGAGGTGGATTTATTACTATAGGGGATTGGAATACATAAATCTAATTTCGAAATAATAACACAATGAGGAAGAAAATATACTATTTTTTGAAGTTTTATCTATATAGGATAATATATATATACAAAACTTTATTTTAGTGATTCTAGTATTTTTATTCTTTTTTACCTAGAAAAAACAAACACAAAACTATTTATTTATTATAAATAATTTCATAATAAATGATTAAATTATGTCTTACACTATTTTAATAAATCTAAAAATCCATTACTCTTGGATTTAGAATATCCTATTTCATTGATTTTATAAAGGCACATATCTATATTTTATATCGCATATACAAGATTGATTTATTTTCAAAATATTCCTTGTTATTTAGATAGACATTTCATGACCAATTCATTAATTAATAGAAGCATTATCAATTGAGTGGGCTATAAAATATAGAAATCCTAAAATAGGATTTCCTTAACACTTTCCTCCAATTTACACCATGTATTGTGATATTTATATTCTATGAATGTATTCTATGGTATTTTATTATAATAATATCATAAATTAAATGATAATTATTTTCAATTTCTTTATTGTTTAACTCTTTTTTGTGTTTTATCAAAGAATACAATGGATTAATGAAAATGAAGAAAAAATAAACTTTTCACTAAGTCTATTCAATCACGCTGCACCAGAATATTTTTTAGGATGATAAGGATAACTTACATGGAACATAATTGAATAACCAATGGAAAATGAGGATTTTTAATGGATAAATTACACTACACATCATGTAATCATTACAAATTGTGTATTGGTGTGAGTCACGAAAGTAACATAGGGTGTAAAGTGGAGGAAATAAGCATGATGTGAAGAAGAAATGTGTCACAACACGACACATGTATGTCACTACATGACATAATTGATGTATGCCAAAAAATTAAAATGTTGGAAATTTTTTACATGTGGATGTTACACGTTGTGTAATCACTATATGATATTTAAAAAGTCAGTATGGGATTAAAAAAGATTGATTTGGTATATATTTATTTTTAAACATATTTTAACACCTGGGACCCACCCATGACCTTTTTTTGACAAATACCTTATTTCCTTCATTAATATCCAAGAATATATGGATCGTATAAAAGGAGGTTTAATGTGTTGTTATGGTGGTGATCCAAGAGACCAAAGCATGGAGTGAGATGTTTTTCTCTCTAGGTTCCTTGCCAGTTTCATATATTATTTTATTATGCTTTATTTTTATTTATTTATTCCATATTATTCTCAGATAAATATTATTAGTGGGTAAACCCACCTTATTCTAGGTTTATGTAATATAAGGGGGAATGTGTCATTGGATTGATTTATTTTACTTTATTTATTTATTTGTTTTGCTGTGATTTCTTAAATAAATTTCCAATCCCTTTCATTTAATTTTATCATGAACATTGGTACTTGAATATGAAAGGAATATTAAAATTTCACAACTGACAAACCTTGTAGAGGCATGCTAATTTTAAAATTTAGGGGGATCGTTTTTAAACATTTTATCAAGAGAGACGTGATTCAGTGAAACCCTAAATTACTAAACTAAGGTAAATACGAGATTTCCTTGTCAATTTGAGGATATCATGAGCATTGGATCTCCCATGTCTTGAATCTAACACAAATCATGTTTGAATCCACCTATTTTATAGAAAACAATTTCACCTTAACTGAAAAACTACAAAACAATGGAATGATTTTAAAATATTTTCAAACTTGTTAATAAATATTCTTTCAATTAGTTTTTGGACATATTAAAATCAATCAAACCCATATTTTTGTCCCCATAATAATCAATTTAAAAAAACTATTTTTGAAACATAATCAAACTAATTCACCAACTATGCGGGTTCATCCTTAACCTACTATTTTATATATTTTAATTAATTAGTTGTAATTTCTGAGATTTATAAATTGTGTATTTTGATTTGACCAGTTGAAAATAATGATCCCTATATGTGAATAATATTGTTATATAAACTATTATTGATTCTAACATTGTTATATCAAACCATATATCCCATACAAACTCAAAAAAATGTAAATCACCTTTACTGGGTCAACAAATGTACTTTTAAAAAATGGTTGTATTTTTAACCAAGTGCAGGAAGATGTTTTAATGATGTAATAATTTCAAATTTGGTATTTTATACCATATAAAAAATATACTATATTTTTTAAAAACGTATTTAAAATTTTTGAGATGTATTTAAGCTTTTACATTGTATGAAATAATAATTTAAAAATAATTACATGAATATTATAAATTATCATATTTTTATCTATTGTTAATGATTTTATTTAAAAACTAAATAAGAAATCATATATTTTTAGTAACTAAAATGATACACATTAATTATGTAATTTTATATATGATCATTAATTTATAAATAATATTTTATAGAGTTTAGTTAACTATATAAACAATATAATGAAAAAAATAAATAAATAAAAAAGAATTGATAAAATAAAATACAAAGGTAATATTATTGTGAGCTTGTTAGAACTAAATTTTTAATTGGAATCATGAGAAAAAAAATTCTTAACTTGGTGAATTCTATATTACTTGGTCTATTTTCTTTGATCCATACTTCTAGGACCATGTGACCAGGTTCATGTTCCAATATGAGATTTCTTGGGTGACCATTGTTAATAAAAGGTGTTCAACCCACACACCATTGTTTTTTCACTACTTTCCTTGATGAAACACATGAAATCTCCCATTAACTCATGGAATCCTTCCTTTATTTATAACACAATTTTGTGTAACTTCCTATGCTACACAAAGAAGTACCGTGCATTTTCATGCACTATGCTTAATATTTCCTATAAATAAACCTATAGGGTCCTTATTTCGCATGAGTTGGAATACCTTGTATAAGAATTATAGAAATCAATAGAGAATCATGAACCAATTTACCTTCAAATTTAGGTTAGTTATTAATCTAAAAAACCAGGGGAATAAACAAAACTATGGGTAAATGAGTTACTTGAAGGTTTTAAATACTAAAACATTCATAGAATACAACTTCTTTCAAAATAATCTAATAAAATAGAGAAGGTATGAGAACCAAGGTAATACTAGAAACAAATATACATAATCATTTATATGTTTTCATTTTTATGGATTCATATTTAACAATGTTTTATAAAAGGCATTATATAGTTTTTGATTGAATAAGGAATGATTTTTTAATAAACTTTACCTTCCATATATAACATGGTTATAATTAAATGTTGCATTTATAAATTAAATAAATTTTAGTTGATAATAAGGAATTCATTTTTTTTTATTTTTTACAATTAGTTTACATTATGGTGTTTTTTTTATTTTTATAATTTATATTATTTTTGGATGAATATGAAAAAACTAATTTTTATCAAAACTATCATTTATTTTCAGGTATTATAACATAAAATTATATTTATGATTGTTTGGAAATTTATTTTAGTCCCCATTTACTAAAAATAATCCATTTAATATCAATGTAATCAGTATTATAATTCAATTTTGTATAAAACCATTCTTATTAAAAAATATCATTTTTAAGAATTGTTTTTACTACAATTTTTGTATTCTTATTGAATATAAGTTTACGCAATTTTATATATTAAATATGGTGGAATTAATTACATATCTATAATTACTAGGTTTAGAATTTGATATATTGTTGATTTCATTTTAGGTCATTATGAGTTGTATCCCTGGTAAAAAATTATCACCACGATAATGGCTAAAAATTAATAATGGGATTAAAAAGAAGATATAATGTTTAAACTGTCATAAAACAAGTTTTTACATTTTATTTTATGAGTTCATTTCAACTAATTATCATTCTAGATATAATATCTATTAATTCAAGGAAATTTTCCATTGAAATACAAATGAAATATTCAAATGTTTTATTTATTTACAAGTGTGTCGCTCCCCTAAAATATAATGGGAACCTCATATCTTATATTCTTCAAAACAATTGATCCATTTAGCTCAATCAATACCAACATGAATTTCTTCCAAAACTCTCTCCACACTTTCTATAGGTTATAGTAACACAAGTAGACCATCCTATAAAGAATTATGTTGTAATACATGCATTGTATTACAAATATGATGCATAATTCATAACAGAGTGTTTCATGTTTTTTCTCCTTATAAATTATTCAAATATTTTTAAAAAATTTCTAAATATGAAATATTATAATTATTATGGTGAAATTAGTCTTCATCTCAATTTTACATCATTTTATAAAATAATATTCTTATTTTGAGAATTCATAAACTAAAACTTCAACAAAGATATGTGTTATACTTTTAATCATCAAATCTAATTGAGGGTTAAAATTATGGATCATATTAATATGTATGATATTTACAATTTTTTTTTTAGATAATATATTACATACCTTTTTACTCTTCTATAAATTGGGATGTTATAATTTCACTTATTTGTACATGTTTACTACAACCTCCATTAATTGATGTTATTCATTTTTAATTTCTTCTTTACAAGGACATTCATTAGTGTAGAATAAATGAGTAAATTTAAGTTTTTTGAAATTTTTATAATTATGTAAAATAATAATATTATCAGATTATTTCTTTTACACAAAGTTATGAAATGAAAATTTCATTCATGATTACGTATGGTCTACCATCTTCATGAAATATCAAGGTACATTTTTATAAATTACATAAATAGTTGTAATTAAATATTTTACATCCCTGAACCAACACTCCAAAATCTAATGATGAAATCATAAATTTTATATTTATAGATTTGATACTAATGAAAGTTACCTGATTTATTCCATCCATTAATTACAAAATTTAAGGTGAAAATTGGGTTTACTTACACTATGAATGACCATTTAGGTTTAGTTTTTCATAGAATAAGGAAAAACTATTATATAAGAAATAAAATTAATTTAAATGATAAATCCTCACACTTAACATGCATTTTTATATTTCAAATTAATTAATCATCATCATTCATATGATTCCCTTCTAGACATAATTCAATCAAAATAATTCTTGATAACATGTGGAAAAGGAATGTAAAAGGGTGTGCTATAATTCTTAGTAAGGGTAAAAATATGCATTAAAAACTGAATGAAATCAATGAGAATTAGAAGAGAATAAGAGTATGATGACATAGTAAAAGTACATGAGAATAAAATAATAATATTCAGACACATGAGAAAGATGGAAAGTTAAAATAAAAATGTGGAATAATTATTTCATAAAGTCTAGAGTCATTAGAATCAACAATCATGAGCCATGTGATATCAGTCTTGTTAAAAAGAGAAAATAACTGTATAAAGAATAATGAAATCATATTGTTATCTTCTAATATCATCATCATTGAACCCTTAAAGAACCTGTACAATATTAATAAACATATGATGGACATCTAATACAATTGTATGGAATACATAACTATTACCTAATGCATTAGAGCACAATTTTGGAAGACCCATTATATAAGATATATTAGCCTCACCTTACACTACCCTGATGCACTCATCCCCAAAAAATACAAGAACCATAAATAAAGTATATATATCTTGTGTTTCATCATAATACACAAAAAAAAATCATTATCCCTTTCATAACAAGAACAAAAATATGAAAAGAAATGTGTTCCATGACAATTTAATTGAAACATGATTAACCCATGGAAATGAAACGGGTTCTATAAAAACCTATTTGAATCATGATTAACCCATTGAAAAGAAATTGTTCCATAACAACATTTTTGAAATATCATTAACCCATGGAAAATAAACATGTTCCATTATAATCTATATAAAACATGATAAACCCATGGAAAAAGGAATGGGATCCAAAAAAATATCATTGAATCAATCATAATAAAAATGTAAAAGAATGATAAAGGTATCGTTACAATGTATTACCCTAAAATAAATATAAAAAAATTGGTTGTTGAGGTTTATGAATGGAAGTATTATTAAAAGGTCATTAAAATCATTTTAAAGTAAAATCACCTTTTCATTTTTAAAATTAGTTTTAATAAATAAAAACACACAAAATACTGAGTAAATCATTTTAATTTAAAATAATATTAGAAACAAATAAATTAATATTTAGGGGAAAAATGGAAATCATGGTGATAAAATACATTAATTTTATTAATGCTAAAAATAAACATTATTGTCAAAACATTTCAAAAATGGGATTCAAAAGTGACCCAGTTTGAAAATGTTAGTAATTATCATTTTAATACATTTTAAAAGAAGGTAAAATATCCTATAAAATGAAATTATGAAATAATTTATTTTTATAAAAGAACATTTTTTAATAAAATTTAGAAATCATGGATATGAAAGAGAATTATACCCATTATAAAATAATAAAAAACAATGGTGTTACTAAAAATTGACTTACATAATGTTTCTTTAATCAATACTAGACGAATTGGAAATTAAACACGTAAAAAAATTCCTATATATAGGAGAATAAAAGGTATTTGTATCAAGAAAATATAATAACATTATTTCATCCAAAAGAACCTTGAACATACACAATATCAGATGAAAGTCGATTATAACATCAATAATTTTCCACTTTGTAAACTATTCAATCATAAGACCCATAAAATAATAACATAAAATGATATTTTAAATATCATGAAAATAATGACTTTCATGAAATAACTTGTCAAAATAAAGTACATACACCTAAAAATTTAATATACATGCATATCATAAACATATGTCTCAAAGAAAGGGGGTTTGAGATTAATAACCCTTACAAAAATCATTCCATTGGATTTGAGAATTAATAGAAGAATGGATTATGTGTATAAAAAGTAGAAACACATAAAATAATTAAAAAAAATATTTAATAAAATTTATTAACATTCATTTTAATGTCATAATAATGTAAATGAAAAAGTATTATAACCCATTGAAAAGAAAATATCTTAAGAAATTCATTTCCACTTGGTAACTTTCCAATAAAATCTATTTAGATGAAATAATTCAAATTAATGAATAAAAATACCATGATTTATAAATGATTCATGATATTACATCTAAAATTTGTATTATATACATAATATATTGTAATGTTTTTGAAAATATAGAACACATATCATATAAATAAAATGTGAGATGAGAAACCCTTACCTCGAGTCCATAAATTCATTATAAGTCCTTTAACTATGATATAATAAGATTAAGTAAATTATTTTATTTTATAATAAACTTTTACATGTTTAATAACATATTGTTAAATAATTTATATTACATATTTTTAAATTCATGTTCAAATACAGACTAAAAAAAGTTTTTTTATCGACAAAAATTAGTGACAAATAATATATGTGTTGGTGAAAATGATTAATTCCAACAGATATTTGGTTTTTCTAGTCTTAATTTTAAATACCAATATTTGTTTTTACTAACAAGTGTATCTGTTGGTATTAACTATGGAATACCAACACATATTTTAGAAATAGTTAAATTTTTCATCTTTTCATTTTAATACTAACATTTTTTTTTCAACACACAAATCTTTTATTAAAAACGATTATTACCAATGGATATTTTACCATTAGAAAAAAATTTCCAATAAATTGTTTTATAGAAAAATGTTATAAAAACAACTGAATATATATATTTATAACAAAAAATCATTTGTTAATACAAATATATATTTATACATCAAATTAAAGTAACTATTAAAGGAAAACTATTGTTTGGAATGAATACATACATACATAGAAATATATATATCGTGTGTGTATCTATTAACATGTTACCTAATTTTTTTTGGACATCACAACTGATCAACACTCAATTTACTAATGGTGTAAAAACAAAGGGTATTACTATCAGTATAAAAGAACCATTATAAATATATTTTAAATATTATCATCCATCTTAAAAAAAACACATACATGTTAATTTCTAATCTATTCTAAATAATTTTTAAAATACATTTTTAAAATATTATTTCAAACAAATAAATAAAAATCAATTTAGAAATATTAACATTTAGAATGAATTTAAAATATATTTTCAATAATAATAGAAGGTTAAAAAATTAAAATAGCGTATTAACCCTAGTGATTCTTCTGAATCCTCGCCTCCCTATAGTTTCACCTCCCCCATTCCACCTCTTCACCTCTATATTGTTCTTCCTTCCCTGTTCCATCTCCCCACCTACATCATTATGCCTCCACACCTCCCCATCTCCATATCATTATGCCTTCTCTATTCCACCTCCCCACCTCCCTATCATTCCACCTCCCCACCATCCTACTTCCCAACCACCTAGTCACTTCCATCCTAAAACCGCCTTGCTGCCATATGAAATCCACCCCTACCCCATTTTAAATCCTTCCCTAGTTGATCACTGGATCCCCATGCACCTAATCTCCTACCAGCTTCTTTGGATTCAATTCTTAATCACTCACAAAGGTTATACACATAGTAAAGATCTAGGATCCTGATATGATGTTTGGTGAATGGTTCGAATCATCACCCCCTTAATTATTTTTGTTGTAAGATATTTTGTTGTTCTTGGTATAGAAACATAATTACAAATTGGCATTGGGAGATGTCCCTTCCTGTATTATCCCTATGTTATGCTCTATCCCTTATAGATTTTAATATCAATAGATTTATTAGAGAAAGGGGACATTCATCGAGATTTATTATAGTATCATGGAGCATCATTCATTTGAGGAATGAATCTAAGGTTTATATTATTTAATCATTATCGACACTCTAATGGTATGGTTAAAAATATGTGGATACTCAAACCTATGATATTATTGGTATTATCTATATGGAGGATTGGCATACCAAATGAAATTTCATTGAATAATTACAATCCAAGTTAACATTAGTTTTTTCATCATTATCGGGGTTAGAGTATGGATTCATTCTTATTGGATTGTTTGTAAAGTAAAAAGTAATTCATCTTAAATGGGTGGTCTAATGGGTTGTCTGTACACTAATAAATAGGTCTAGAAGGTAATTATAAAATGGATTGTATGTACACTTATAGATGTATATAGCTTTCTCAAGTGGGTTGTTTGTACACTTTTAGAGTTGGTGTTTTTCTATTTGGCCATATTTTTTATTCTTGGGGTTTTTATTTAGGCAAAGGTTAAAGTGAACTATGGGAAACACCTTCCGCACAATTTAAAAATTTTCATTTTCTTTTAGTTAAAATAGTGAAGTGAAATTATTTAATTTTTTCTTTTTAAAGATCAAAAAATTTTGTGCCTGTGATAGTCTTGGCCCTTATTATTCGCATAATAGTTAATGTGTGGAGTGACATGTTATTAGAAAATGTTTTTTAGAGCATGCACATCCTTTTTCGTCAAAAGTGTTTGGAGAACTCTTCCAACTAGAAAAGGTTACATCTCATGTTACCATCCCAACTAGTGAAGCATTGGATGTTTAGGCATTCAACTCTTTCATTTTGTAGTCCTATAAAGGTTAGGATTTTGAGGTAATTTTGATCATTAATTAACACATGTATTAAAAATATGGCACCCCAATGTGGGTTTTCATCAAATTGACACTTGATTTAACGATTCGTTAGAGAGAAATTTTAATGATCAAATGGAGTTTCACTTTATTTTAGGGATTCCTTGGAGATGGTCTTACATGTATATTCATGCTTCTAAGAATTTTTTATGATGTAAAAGGATTTATAATGGTTGAACTTCTTGATATGATCCAACATAATTATTTTCCTAATCTGGTTAGTAATTAAAAGTGATATAGGATTTCAATCAAAAATATTATTTTTCCTTTACGCTTGATTTGATGATTATCATGCTAATTTAAATGTACTAGCATTACCTTAGCTGATGATCATTCAGTCTCATCTTTTAATACCTGATCACCAATATTAGAATTTGATTCACTTTTGTGCCTGAAAGGTCATCAAATCTTGTTTCCATCATTGTATTTAGTGGTTTCTAGGTTCCATTGATTAATGTTTTGTTTTCATTTTATGTAAAAGTTTTAATATGTATTTCCTAATGCTAGGAGAGGCTGAAATTTGAAGCTATTTTGTATGAATTGAATGTCTGAAGCTGCTCTGTGTACTAAATTATTTAAAATCAATTTATATGAATAATTATTTTTATGATTTGTTCTTGTTTACATGATTAACTTGATTTGGAGAACCTGATGTTTTATTTTGGTAGTTGATATTTTTCTGTGAATGATGATTCAATCCATGTTTCTTGGTTTCTTTGATCATATTTTCCCTTTATTATTGAATCATATCCTATTTCTGTTTTTTTGAAATATCTCAGGGTTTTTGTTTCTTTAGAAGTCTTAATTTCATACAAGTACTGAGTTTTTTGAAACATAATCGATGTACATTTGATGTTAATTTTTACACCATAATTTTTTACTTTTTTAATAAGGACCAAACCCCACGAGGGAAGGGAGGGGGGTGGGGGACTATGCATGCATATTTAGAGGATGAATTGAAACAATTAGGGCTATTGTTATGCGATTTTCATATGCTAGCATAGAGGTGGAAGGTAGTACCATATTAGAGATTGGTCGAGGTCTACTGTTCCTCGTCAGTGTTCATGACTCCGACACTGAATCTGATGCCAGATACATATGTGGTCGGGTATTGAAAATGAAATTTTTCTTGAATGAGGTGTCAGGAAAATTATTTGATCATAACATCACACATAAGGACTATGAAGTTATACTTGATGGTGTATTTAGAGAAAAAATAAAGGTAAGGATACTTGTTTATCGGTTCTGCAACTCTACAAGGAGTTAGTAAGTGGGATTCATCAAAATCATAATGGTAGTGGGAATAATAGATAGCCTCCCAATCTTATGATTCCTTCAACTTGCTGGCACATATTTTTATGTCTTATAATTTTAACCACTAGTAGAAGTATTCATCTTTTTCCGGCATTATTTTCCTGAATTTTTCTTAGATCTACCTTAGACTGAAATCATACCTTCATATCTTGTTTTCAATAAGTACCAAACCTATGTTATTAAGTTCAAGTAACTTTTTTTTGTGAATTCAATGGAAACTCATCTCTTTGACTTTGTTTTTGTGTGGTCAGTTTTTATGAGAGGTCTATACTCCAAATGATCAGTTTGGAGAAGGGTAAATTTATAATGACATCATACCTTGAGTTTTAACTATTCCATTCACATGGATGACTAGTGTATAGATTGATGAACTCATATACTTTTTTTCTATCATCAACGCATCCTCTTTGGTGCCATGATTTAGAGTTAAATAACTGCACTATATATATATATATATTTGAATGGGTTGAAAGTGTGGTTTCACAGTCCATTATTGTAAAAAATGTATATTTATAAAGGAATCTTTTGTTTTCATATTTAATTTATAATATATATATTAAAATATAACCTTATTGGTGTTCTTGTGTAGGTTCTCTCATGGGTTCATGAATGTCTTCCTGATATTATAGGTGATTAAGTCTGCTAGAATTTAGGTGCACATGGCCTTAGTTGCACACACACAGACTGATGACTCTGCTACTATTACACACACAAACATATGTAATAGTAGTAATCATACAAATACATCTATGTAATAGTATCAGTCACACAGACTGTAGTGCATCATATATATTGTTAGCAAAGACACATACAGACTGTAGTACTATAACAATATATATGATAAATGACTTTAATATGGTTATTCTACAACATTGACTCCATAATTATTACAAAAAATTTAACATGATTTTCTATCAAACATAGCTTCTGATACTTCATATTTCAATTGATACATTTTACTTTATTTTGGATTTGGTGTTTAGAGAATTGAATAGGCTTCATCAGTCACAATCTGAGCCTACATGAAGAAGGTTCTACCATTGCTGATGTGTTTCTGAACTCTAAAGATAATGTATTTTGAGATTGGGTGAAAACTCAACATATTTCACATGGATTTAGAAATCAAGGAAGTTTATGCTTCCCATATTTTCTATTGATCTATCTTCTTGGGGATTGTGTATTAATTCTTATGAGTTTTAATTCCCATTTTTGAACAGGTATATGATGCATTGTTTTGTTTCTTTCTGTCAGTTATATGTGTACACCCCTCAATTCCCTATGGTGTAAGTGTATTTATGTAACATGTCTTTGTACCTACTTTAATTACATATTAGGTCTTTTATCATCTGTTTTCTCATCTATTTGTTCATAGAATACAGTTAGCATGGATGGGGTTGGAATTGGAAAGGATGGGGTTTGAGCTGGATGAGCTCACATAGAGCGAAGATGGAATTGATGGTGTTGGAGCTGACATGGATGGGCTAGGGTTGGAGATGACATGAATGGACAGAGGTGCTTGGACATGACATAGATGAGCTGAATCTATTGGTACTGGAGTCACTGGCGATGATGTATTGGAGCTACTAGGGTTGAAATTGACATGGATGAGCCTGGAGTTGCTTGGGCGGTTTATCCATCATAGTGGTAGGGATCTAGTGTTGGGGGGGGGGGGGTGGAAGGGTTGTTCAATGAAAAAATTGTTGAACAATCCGTGTAATGAATTTCATTATTAATATAATTAATCCTTGTCTCATTTTGAACATGTGTTAAAATCATTTTTGTTATAATAATTAAAACATATATATTATATAAGTTAAATAAATTAATATAATATGAAATATTTCCACAATAAAAATTTATAATTTTTATTTAAATATAATTTATAAACAGATATTATATATTGGTAATATTATTAACAAAAGATAAATTTTTAACTAAATCATATTTCTAAACACTTTAACCAACATATATATTATCTATTGGTATCATTAAACTTATAATAGAACAATTTTATCTGTCGCAAAAACATTTAGCGACAAAGTTTTTACGAAAAATTTAGTGACATGGACATATATATTGGTAAAATGTTTTACCAACATAAAATTAACTTTTAACAATAGATATTACCTTATTGAAAAAAGTGATATATTTTGTAGTGACATAACCAGTTAATTCCACAATATGTGCTTTTAGGACATTCGGTTCATTGTTTCACAATTACTTAGGTGTGTTGACCATGGTCGAAGAAGAATTTATTCTACTTATCTAAGATATTAATAATAATGAAATTATCATATTTATATATAAATTATACTTTTTAATCTAAGTAATGAAATATTTTTATGAAAAATAAACTACATTTTGGTAATGGAGACGATATACCCTACATACGCTTGAGTAACTTTTCAATTTTTAAATGATTGTTATGGATAAATGGAATGATTTATTTTAACTTTGAAGAATTATAATGATATATTTAATATCATATTATTTATTTAAATATACTTATATATATTACCAATGTTATTTAGTGATGAAAAAATTATCACATGGCCTCGTGGATGTGGTAGTCTACACATCCATGATTAACATTATAATTTTTCAATGTAAGAAATAAAATAAAATATTATATATTCAGAATGATATATAATACTTGAATATAATTTTTATTTATTTTTTATCATGATAATTCAATATCATTATCTTTATAACCTTCCATGTAACATGTTAGTGAATAATGAATTACATCGCTTTACGAGGCAGTAGTTTGTAATACACTAGAGTGACAGTATCACATCCCTAATGGAATGGAAAGTAAGATGTTAACTTTTAAATAATACATGAATAAGTAAAAATAATTTATAAATGTGAGATGATCATGTAAAATGAGTGACATTAATTTACAAGGATGTAGTCCACCATACACATGAAAGATGACTTTTTACACCACTTGATATAAGAGGAGATGGATTTAGGTTATTTAATTATCATTATAAAATATTTTAATAATGGATATACTTTTGTTATTATATAAGAAAAATTTAAAATTATTTTAAGGATTTGGATAATGAAATAAAATAAATGCGCTTGGTTAAGAATGATACCTCTTGTTCTGGAAATTTTCATAAGCAACACAAGCCTTCTTATGAAGTATTTATGATAACACTAAGGATAATATATGTGTGGAGGGAATTAAGGAATATTTTTTTAGTTCATGGATAATAATTAGTGAATTTAAGAGGATAGGGGTTCCCTTTTAAAAGTTATTTGAGAAAAACACTTGTAATTTTCAAAAGAAAAATGAGTACACACATTTTTTCAGATTCTACAAGTCTAAAAAATGTGATATTTTTGAGTTTTAGATATTATATGATCTATATATGGTAATTAAATATATTTTATACAGGTTTTAAGTTCATTTTATTCCTTAACTTTTAAGACTAAATCCCATGGAAATCAATTATTACCATGACCTTGGAAATTAATTTTAACTATTTTAACTATTCATTATGGTAAAAAATGATTTTGAAATAATTAGATACTATATAATATTCTTTTTGAAAATATTTTATCCATTTTAAAATTTTCAATTCACATAAGTTTCATAATTAAATTAAAAGAGGCCAAAGATACGATGAAAACGAAATATTTCAAAATGTATATTTTTTGAGAAAAAATGATTTTATATTGACTCTATGAATAATAATAATAATTGTAAGAATTGAAATTAATATTTATTGATATATAATATATATATAATTATATCTAATTTAAAAAATTCCACCTTAGGGATTATCTTAATTATTTCAATATTAAAATTATTATTCATTTTAAAATAATTTTCATAAAAATACATTTTTTAATCTGAAAAAATATATAACAAAATCTAATATGAAGCTCACTAAAATGTAATTATTTTGATGAATATATAAATATATAATTATTATTTCATTTTTAAAAATAATAAAATCATAATGGGATGCTAAATTTAATTAATTTTCTGAAAATAAAAGACACTTTAAAAAAATCGGTATTTTCACTATTCACTAAACATTTATTATTTTCTCAAAAAACCTAAAAATTAAACCAATTTAATTTTTTATATGAAAATTAAAATAATAAATTCCACTTTATTGAATAAATTTTATATATGTTCTAAAAATTGAATTAAATAAATTTTCAGGAAATTTAACAAAATTTGTTGAAAGCATATTTTTAAAGACTAAAATTACATACTAATAATTTATTAATTAATTAATAAAAAATTATAAATAATGTATATTTATTATAAATTATATATATATATATATATCATAAATTATTTATTACAAATCATAAAAACAAATTTAACAACTAGGTTATAACATTTATGTGTTTTGAGGGTTGTTTAAAGCATGGATTTTCTTGTCAAATACGCTATCGAACATAATGATCTTATTTTAAAATTGTTGTATATTACATACTCAGAGAATTTAATAAATTTCATCCTCATAATGTTTTTTGAATCTTGATAATAAATTTTTTTACATTTAAAAAAACATTTGTTGGAAACCCACATTATAAACATGTTTAATAAAACATACTATTTATAGAAGAGAAAAGGAAGTATGAGGATAATGTGGAATAAAAAAAACAAGCTTTAAAGTTGAAGATAATTGGTAGGATGTGAATATCTAGAAATTGAATCAAATTATAAGAAACAAAAAATTTTATAGAGTGACATTGATCATTGATCACAAGTATCTGATTGTTCAAGATAATGTTAACAACTAGAAAACCCTAAAAAAATAAGTGTGAAAAATGTTATTGATTTTATCATAAATGATGGTAAAATTAAAACATTTCATTTTAATATACTTTTCATAGGTCTAACGGATTCCTTACTACATAGAATAATGAAATTATGATATATAATTACTTGATAAGTAGGAATGCATTACACTAATCGATTTCCACAATTATATAATATTCCTCTATAAATGATGAGTAATCATGATGAATTATTATTTCCCAAATCACAAAAATCTTATTTTAAAGGACCTCATAATCATAAACATGATAATAAATTTTGAAATCCACACTTTTCACATTGAACAATAATAATTGGATAACATATGGTAATATTATTTCCAAAAGTAATAAAACTTCATATGATACATTAATAATCAAATTTCTATAATAATACTAAATATTAAAACTAAACCATTCTATAATTAGTTAACTATATATCCCAAATAACATCAATAAACACAAAATTAATGAGAGTACTCACATAGTAGTATATCACATACCTTCCAAGTTACCATCCAAAAAAAATAGTGATCTTTTTTGGGGAATCACATTTTCTAGTGGTATGTGTTGCACTACTTTCTCACTTTAGAAGTTTATTCATGCCTTGAGACCTTGGTGGATACAATGACTTGTTCCACATAAATAGTATTTTTTACTATAAATATGATGAAAATTACTTAACATAATCTTAATCATCAATGATCATTTAATCATGGAATGATATCTAAAACTTCAAATATATTTCCAAAAAACTAAAAGACATAATTCAAGTTAAACCAAAGAGATAAAAAAGTTTTTCTCAGAAAATAAACATAAGATCAACCTTAATCTCATAAAAAATGATTTTATATATAAAAACTTGTATAAAATAACATAAAAATACACTAATATCTAAATTTATCTAAATCCTTCCTTGATACCAACTATAAAATCCTTGAACACACACTCATGGTCTAGTGTTGAAATCATAAAATTTATATTTCTTCCTTCGATACACATCAAGTTGACCTAATATTTTACATCAAAGACATAAAAAAAAATTGGGAAATTGGATTCAATTGCATTCTAAAGGACATTTCATGTTTAGAGTAGTATATAATTCGGAAAAAATCATACAAAAATAATACCCATGTATTTAAATGAAAATTTATCCCACTTAGCCTAGTTTTTATTATTTAAGATTAAGTTATAATAATCATCAATATGAAACCCTTATATAAAAAATTTATTCAACATCTTTCTTCATAATCTAGAAAAAATAAAACATAATAAGGGTGATATTCAATGATAAGTATGGAAAAACATATACATTAACGATTTAATGACATAACTAAGCCTAAATAGAGAAAAATAGTGTGATAATATAATCTGGGATCATGAGAATAACATAATAATATTCATACCCATAAAAAATTAGATCATCAAACATGAAAATATATAATATGTCTTTTAAAAATAAAAGAGTCATCATAATAAATAATCATGATCCATGTGATGTCAATATTGACCAACAAAAATATTTTTAACCATAAAAATCATAATGAAATCAAATTTGTACCATGGATATTCATCATTATAGAACTCATAAAGACCCATTACAATTGGAATAAAAATATGGCCAACTTGTAATATAATTTTTATGGGAACATAATTATTACCCAATAAACTAGATCAATATCATGGTCCGCCCATTTTATATGCTATATCAGGCTCTCCTAACACTATACAGGCACACCAATAAGAAAAAAATGACCATAAACCATTAATAAAGTACATCGAACATCTATTTCATCATAAAACTCATTAAAGAAATCATTATTACATTCATAACACCATTATCCCTTTGAAAATAAATGGGTTCCATGATAATCTCTATGAACGAAGATTAATACATAAAAAATAAATGGGTTCCATAAATATATATTTGAAACATGATTAACTCAAGGAAGTTAAATTAGTTCTGTATCGAAAAATATTAAATATGAGTAGCCCTTTGAAAAGAAATGGGTTCTATTAAAATCTCCTTGAAATATGATTAACCAATGGAAATAAAATGTGTTTATTAAAAAGATATTTGAACCAATAATAAACCATACAGTGAATGAATGAGGATGGTATCATTAAAAAATATCATGAATGTTCCTTAAGTAACACCAATTTTTATTAATTTTCATTTATGGATGTAGTATTAAAATACCCTTAAAATTCTTTTTGAGTAAAATAAACATTTCATTTTGAAAATAAAATTTAAAAAATATAAATTCCCAAAATATTTTGAAAATAATTTTCAGGGAAAAAAACATATAAATATAAAAATGTATAACGAACATGATAGCAGGAAAATACTTTTATTTTATAAATTTTAAGAATAAACATTATTTCCAACACATTTTAAAAAAGGGAGTCAAAAGTTCCCCATTTGGAAAATATTTGAATATTTACATTAAAACCCATTTAAAAGAAGGAATAATATCACATAAACTAAATTTAGGAAATAATTTATTTTTATAAAATAATATTCTGAAAAAAAATCATAAAACATTGATATAGAAGAGATTGATAATCGATCTAATCGAAAATACAACATCAATATTACTTTTAAATAACTTCTTTGATTTTTAATTAATAAATATTGAAAGAAATTATATTTAATTATATTAACCACATTCAAAAATAGATAATAATACAATATATGTGGATCATGAATATTTGATCACATTATTTCCTCTAAAAGAACATTGAATATAATAATATATAATGAAAGAAGATTGTAACATATAGCCTTTTCCACTTTTTCAAATCTTAAATCATAATAAACATGAAATAATAATACCAAATGGTACTTTAAATATTATTAACATAAGTAAATTTATGATATACCATGTTATAGGGAAGTATATACATGTAAAAAATTTATATAGGTTCATATAAAAAATTTATGTCTCAAAGAAAGAGAATTTTAGATGAATAACAGTTACAAAAACCAGTCAATTGAAATTGAGAATTAATAGATTAACTGATTATTTGTATAAAATTTAAAACAACATATATTATTTTTAAGTACCAAATAATTTAATTTTAATTCCGTTATATGCAAAATTATCACATATGAATGTCTAGGAATATGTATTATAACCTAATGAAATAAAATTGTGTTATGAACTTTATTACCACATGATAACATAAAAGTCAAATACGTTTGTATGAAATCATTCCAATTTACATTTAATATAACATTATTTATGAATTATTCATAATATTACATGTAGAAGTTTTATTATATTCACCACACAATATAAATTAGTTTTAAATAATCTTATGCCACAAAGAAATAAAAATGCGAGATGAGAAAGACTTACCTCGAATCCACACTTTCATTTTATATCCATTAACTACAATATAAAAATTTAAATAAATTAGTATATTTATTATGATCATTTTATAGCTTTAGTGAATTATAATTAAATCATTTATTTAATTTATTTTTAATTACATATTAAATTATGTAATCATTTTGTTCTACATCACGTGTTTTGAGGTTGTCTATTTCAATGCATCAAAACGGATTCGATGTGTTGATTGTGGTCAAAATGGTCATTATAAAAAATTATTAGAATAATAATGAAAATATAATTATCATATTTATTTATAAATTATACATTTTAAAAACAATCAAGAATGATATTTATGAAAAATTAACAACATTGTGACAATGGAGATGATAGGTAATAGGTATGAATTAGTAAAGTTTCCAATTTTCAATGGTCATTATGGACTAAAGGTATGTATTAATTTATCATTGTATAATTATAATAATTTAAAAATATCATATTATCTATTTATATATGCATATATATATATATATCAACCATTTCTTAGTGCAGAAAAAAGAATCACATCGCTCAGAGAGGTGGAAGTCCACACATCCATGAATGACATCATCATTTTTTTGTGTAAGAAAGAAAATGATATGTTATATTTTCAGAATTATTAATAAAAAAATATTTTCATTATTATTTCATGTTTATTAAAAATATTAATTACCAATACCCATCATATATTTCATTAATAGAGTTATTGAAAATAAGAATCATGTTGCTTCATGAGGTTGTAATCTGTCGTACACACAAGTGATGCTATAGTACTGCCCATGGAATGAAAAGATAGAAGGTATATGAGATATCATAAATACATAAGTATAAATACATTAAAAATATAATATAAATTATTTATTTCAATCATTAATAAATTTTATCAGAGTTAATGATGGAAAACAAATGACATTGGTTCGGGAGCCGGGAGTCTGCTGTACAAATGAATGATGATTTCTTATCCCATTTGATTGAAAAAGAGGTGGATTTAGGTTATGAAATTTACATAATAAATTATATATATACATGTGACAAAATAGTGTTATTATAACATAAAAAATGAATAAAATTTTTTGGAGGTCGAAAAATAAATAAAATAAAGAGTCTCGATTAAGCATGGTACATCTTATTCGTAAAACAACATTTTCCAGTTAAAGCCTACATTGGATGATGCTATGATCCTAACAAGGGATAAAAGTCATGGGGAGGTTTTTAAGGAATATATTTTAACATATATTTGTTGATATTAAGGGCTATTAATGTTTCAATAGGAGAGGATAGGGGTGGCCTTTTATAAGTAAGGTGACGAGCACACTTGTAATATTTGTAATGAAAATTGTGTACCCACATTTTTCACAAGCCAAAAATATAAAAAATGGAGTGTTATCAGTACTTGTACATAATAGTGTCGAAATATGGATATAAAATATAATTTTAAATAGTTTTTAGGCAATTTTAACTATTATATTTACTTTAACACCTAGGTAGAATTTTTTTTACATTAAAAATGATAAATAATTATTACAGTTATTAATATTCAATATAGACAAAAATTATTTTGAACTTATCAGATAATATAAATTATTTGGATTCCAAATATGGAATAAAATTTTCCATATTCCATTAATAGAAGTAAAAAATTATATCTTAAAACAAACACTACATACATGATGATAAATGATGTTTTTAAAGGGAAATTGTTCCAATGTTGATGAGGTTTTTATATTAAATTTCAAAATAAAAATGATTAAAATAATCATAATTGCATTAAAAAATATATTATTGAAATAATATTACTTAAAATTAATTCAAAATATAATTTATTTTTATAAATTACTTAAAGGATATGGATCTTATAAACAAAATTCTCAATTATTTATATTTATAAAAAATAAAACATTTCAGAAAGATCACTAAAATTCATCATATGATAATTTTAATATGAAGATATCAATTTTTTTTTTGTTTTTTAAAATAAAATATCTAAATGTGGTAACATTTTATTTAAATATGTGTGTAATGCATGAATAACCACCTTTTAGAAGAAATATATTTTTTCACAAAACATTAATTTTTAATTTTAAATGATTCATAATTTTTAAAAAATTCTTAGATAACCAATGAATTTTCTTATATTTGTAAAACATGTTTTTTTAGAAATTATATTTTTATATTGTTACCCTTCATTTTAATAGAATTATTACAATTGTACACTATATTACAGTTCATTTTGGATTAAGGTTTTGTGTTTTGTAAGATGTCAAAGAGATGAAATATAAATAAATATATTTCATGGGGTTTTTATGATCAACATCACATACACTATAAAATACAATATTTATCTTTTATAATTTTTTGGTGTTACATTTTCTCCACTATAAATAAAATTTATCCTTATAATTTGATCTTACGATAAAAAATTAAGGGTTTGATATTTTTAATTTCATTTTTTTAAAACCTAAACCATAAAAAGGGTTAATAAAACACCCTCTTAAAAAGAGGGAAATGAATGTACAATGATCATACAAAATAACACATAACTATGTTTCTATATATGAGAACATTGGTTATAATTGATGAAATGTACTTAGAAGAAAATTTTAAATAAATATCAAGATTTATAGAGGTAATTGATCACAAAAAGTGAGTGATCAATTATAAGTTAAGGACATAAAAACAATAATTTTCTTATAAGTTAATGGACCTTTTGATTTATATGATATGAATGTAACATGACAAAATATTTTTTTCATGATCCTTTTTTTAATGTTATGGAATTACATTATAGTCTATGAATATAAGGGAATGTACCTAATTGATATCTTTTCTATTTCATAAGTAATGTTTCATCCTTATATTGTGTATTGATCAATTTTCAATTAATAATTTTCTACAAGAAATGAATATCCAAAATTGAAATTTTTATGCCCGAAACACTAAAATTCACGTTTAATGTATCATAACATACATAATTGAATGATAATTATTTCTTTCTATATCTTTTTATTATTAAGAAAGAATGGTTATAATGGGTTAACCATTATGCATAATCCTCCATATGGTCAATTATTAAATTAATATTTTAAACCTCATCCAAAGTTCAACCTACACCATTTCTTAAGTGGAAATCCAAACAAACCATAAAAAATATTAAAATTTAAAACTTTTGAACGAATAAAAATTAATTTCCAAAATGATCTTATCATTAATCAAAAAAGATTTTTTTATCTTAATAATCTCATACTAAACTTTTTAATACCTTCATCATGTGTTTTGTTGAAATTTTCTAATAACTTGAATTAATTTTTTTTTGAAAATACACATGATTCTTTATTTGTTAGTTAAATTGAATATTATTAGAAATATTACCTAAATAAAAAAGTGTTATAAACTACATCAATTATGGTATAAATTTTTTTTTCAACAATTCATTAAAGAATTCTTTGATAGTCATCAATATCCAGTTTACTTTATCCATATAATTCATCTATTCATCCCATCCTCATTATAATAATATGAAGAATATATTAATTTTTACATTTCCCTATATAATGTGTTTTCTAAGATATAAAACTTTACACTGAATCATTTTTCTTGGGTATCAATACTGTTAAACATACACGTTAATAGCATTGATGAAAAAGTATTGAAGTAAAATCCGTATATATTTTATAATTATTTTAACTAGGATTTCATTGATAAAAAATAAAATTACACAATTCTTGAATCTGGACACAAAAACATTAATCATGGAACTTCATCTATGGTAATAGAATAATTTTGACCATGATCCATTATCTTCTTTTGATGTATATTCATTTGATTCTGGATGCATTGATTTTTTTAGTGTCCCATATCCTTATATTTGTAGCACTGTACATTAGAAAAAAAATTCTTTCTCTTTTAATCACAATCACTATAGACTTTCTCCTCAAACTTATAGAAAAATAAAATTCATCTTATGAATGCACAAGAGAGTTTCTTTCCACAACTATAACATGTGGGGAAATACTTCTTTCCCATTATCCCATTATCCAAATTTTTCTCTACCATCCTCTTCCTCTCTTCCATCCCATAGAATTCATAATATATAGTGAATTAGTTATAAATATTGTTTGAACATGATACTATGTCCTCATATAATGAGAATTATTCGGAGACCAGTTCAATTAAAAAGATTAACCTAATCCAAACAAAGAAATGATAACATTACTCTTTGGATTTCATGGATTAATATGATTCTGATTACTTTTGTTATGAAGAATTTATAAATCATGGTATACAATAGATTAGATCATATAATTATGAAACATAATTTATAATACAAAAATTAGTTAAATACAAAGAATCAATTAAAAAATGTATGATTGTTAAAATCATAACCATAAATATGTTCTCTTTTGGGATATCTATATTTTCAAGTCATTCATAATGATTTGTAAAGAAAATGTGAATTATCCTGAATAATTACCCTGATAGCGTTAAACCATATTTATAAAAATATCTATTATTACACATCAAGTAGTGATTCGGTCAAACCTAATTTTCTCTTGTTAGAGTTATTACCCCTAGGAAAATCTATGCTAGAACCACATCACATATCAGTATCTAGATAGGGAAGTATTTCTAGGTGAAAAAAAATAATCTCTACCTTAATTTTTTTAGGATGATCTTATATACATATCCTCAGTATCTATTATAGGGTAATAATACATAATGTATGTTTTCTAAGATTTAGTTCCCAGGTTTTCTACTTCAATTACCATAATATCAACTGTAGAAACCTTGACACAAGAAATATATAGTTGGTGTCTACAATACTAAATTGGCATAAGATACATGGAATCACTTCAGAAATGATTTAATAGTATTTATTAAATGGAAAAATAGATACATACATGATTCTAAATTTACATTTTAAATAAAAAATAACCTCATAATTATTTTAAGAAAAAAATTCCCTATACCATATCCTAGAAAATCAATCAAAGTAAACATCATGGATTAATGAGAAAGGAAATGAAATAAGGGTGAACTCAAATACCAAATAAAAGTTATGTATCATTTAAGAATTCATGAATCAATGAGAATAAACAACATGACCTTGTAATTAACTAAAAACACATTCCACTTAAATAAAATGAAAATACTAATTATTCAAGGCATAATCAATATGTGAGGTATATAAATAAAAAAATTCCCTTTAATTAGTAAACTGAGAAATAAATGCATCTATAGATAATATAATTATCAAAATATCATGGATTATAATAAATGAGTTCTTAAGGAAGGAAATGAATAATTATTGGATGTCATGTCTCAGGAACATGATACCTCTATCATAAAAACCTTTTATAATATGGTTTACTACTACTGGTAAAAACCTATTTTATGCTAATTTACATATTCATCTCCTAATACCAAATAAATCATCAATTGGTTGTATATAATCATGAAAATTATTTAACCGAGTGTCACATACTAGTTCCCCGACCCGATCAGTTACATAAACTCAAATGCCCCTACTGATAGCCCATAGGCTTCTAAATAGTAGAAAGGGTATAATAAAAAATATTGGGAGACTATACCCTCATTATTAGAGTCATACAATATAATAAATAGGACAAAATTTAAGAAAATGAAAATTAATAATAACCAGAATCCTAATATAATAAATAATAGACAAGTATCACCTAATGAACCAAAAAAAGAAACAATATATGTCATTCCGTAGTACATATAAATTTCAAATAAAAAACTCAAAAATAAAGACACTGAAAACTCCAAGAGGTTCCTAACACTATGTACAGTTAAATCATCCATAATCCATACCAAATCAACCATCTAACATGGGGCTCTTTTCCTTTTCATTTAGAGAAACATGAAGTTTGTTTGGGTACTGATCAGGAATCCTGAGTATGGTGTATGAAAAAATTTCTGGTCCAACACCAATGGTGTTGAAAGAATATATTATCAATAATCGTGTATAAAGTAATATAAAGAATAATTAAAAATAATGTAAATAGTTATCACATTTAATTATTCTTTAATTAACCACATAAATCCCCTAGTTCATGATGAAACTCATACCATCAATACCTTCTTTGACCTGTTCCTGAGTCTGAACTATCCCCATGGGATATCATATATCACAACACTATAGTTATCATTTATAATTTCATTTAAATTCCTATCATGACCATTTGGAAACATAGAAAAATTCAAATTTCATGGGAATAAAATGACATTTCTAGAACCCTATTGGTACGTGGAGCATAATTTCGTGTCCCGCACACCATGGGTATTTGGGGAATTAGTTCGTGTCCCATATAATAATAATGAAATTCAGGTAATTGGGTCTAGAACATCATAGATATCACCTTATAGGTATTTAGAGCATCATTATATGTCCCACACCCATTTTCTCAATCATTCACATTTATCACATAGATCACATTCAAAATGGTTAATCACTATTAACCCTCCCATAAATATTTCACATCATGGTATTCCATTTCAACCATCAAATAAATATAACTCTTTTGTTTATTCACATGGAGTAATATGAAAAATCCATCCTTAAACAATCAAACAACATTTAATCAAACCCATTAACTATTCAAGGTTATGAAAAAAATCCATCAATTACAATAATAAAATAATTCAATATTCCATTAATTAACCTATTACACAATCCCATTATCCCTTCAATTTCATGATCATAGTTCTACCAATTTCAATTTCCCCAAGTTTAACCCAATAAATTATTACATGGAAATTAAATTTAATCAATTAAATCCCTGATGAAATTTCCTAATAATAGTAATTCCAATTTCATAATGACCTATATGTAATAAAATTAATTCTATGGGATTTTCAATTTAGACCACCCACCTCAAGATCATTTATGGATAATCAATTACCAACATCCTCATATTGTTGCGGAATACACAATTAAACTATTAAGAATGAGATTTGGATCCAAAACCTAGTTCTTTAATTGAAAGGATTATGATCTATCAAAACCCAAACATATATCCACTATCAAAAGTTGAAAATATCTCATCCAAATATGAGATAATTGCTTGAGAGATAGAGGAATCCAATCTAGATAAGAATATCTTATTGGGAGAGGTTCAGATTCATCAATCCTATATTCCATTCTTCAAGAACTTATTTCATAAGGCATTGGTATCCATCCAGGAGGCTCCAAAATTGATGAAAAATATTTGGGTCTAGTGGGGTTGAATTGAAGTTAAAACCAATGGGTTTGTGATTTTTAAAATAATGTTTTGGTGGTTTAATTCCTGTGTGTACAGTTTCCTAGGCTGAAACACACAGTTTTCCCTAACAGTTAACTTACCTTTTCTCATCCTTTCAGGGGGTCTCATAATTAATAAAAATAGAAGATAGTTTGAAATGGTGTATTATAAATATGAAAACCCCCTATGTCTAGGGTTTCATAGTTTGATAGGGCATGGTGTACGGTTTGGGAAAACCATGTGGCAAACATGAACTACCAAAAACCACTCTATAACCATCCAAAATTCACCCAAACTCACCCATGAAATAACCCATACATGATATAATAGAAACATAGAAAACATGTTACTGTAAAAGATATATATATATATATATATATTTATATATATATGCATAAATGGTCATGATCTTATAATATCCTCGCTTTTGAATTGATAAACCTTAAGTATAATTCCCAAGGATATTCAAGATTATGAGGTAAAACGACTAGGCCACTAATCCCAGATTCCCCTTACCTCTCTAATATTTATTCCTAAAAAATAATATGTTTTTAAAAAATAAAAACATTCACAAAATATTTCCTCGAAACACTATCTCAATGTGATCTACAATAAGAATTATATGATCCCAAAGGGATGCATTAGTCTCAAGTTCATCCTCATACACATCAATCATGTGAGATGGGGTATGGTGATTACCCTGATGTTGTTACTCATTAAAGAAATTATGAATAACACTATATCTTTTTCCTTGATTCAATCAGTATTCCATTAGCCTAATTCTATATACTACATAAAACTGCCCAAAAAACTCAGGTTCCAACATGACCTGCCTCCAAATCCTATAGTGAACCAATATAGGAAACAATTGATGGAATAAAATATCACCCAATGGAAACTCAAGGGGTTGTAACCATATATAAGCATAAAACTTTTATAAACTATGAGATATATCCATACACATCCAAATAAGCTGAGGATATTGGAAGTCTCCTACATGAGGCACAGTCCCAATAACTCTGACTCTCCTTCCTCCATCCAAAAAAGAGGTGATCTATATGGAATACCATATAAAGCCTTATATGGTTCCATAATTATAGATTCCTAATATTTTTAAGATAACTCCACAATTTCTTAGTGATACTCCAATTAACCACCAAAGTCAAGAACACATGTCTAAAACATGTCCTCAAGTAACTGTATAGTACATTCTGACTGCCTATCTTTCTATGGGTGGAAATCTGAACTCTGTAATAATTGCATACCAAGCACCTTATTCAATCTATTCAAGAAGAATTAATTGAATCATGGTTCACAGTCTCAAAATATACTCCATGACACCCCATGCACTCATAATATCTCCAAAATGTATATATATTTTAACTAATCCATTCAAATAGCCCCTTGTTCAGAAAAAATGTGTTTTATTTTTCAATCGATCAAAATTCAGCCTAATAGCATAATTATTCCTAGTAGTCCCAAGGTGACCCACTATGAAATACATGGTAACATCATCCCATTTCAATTTTGTAATAGGAAATGATTGTAGAAAACCTACTGGTCATCGATTCTCATCCTTCACCTATTGACAGGTGTAACATCGTGTCACGAATCCTCTAATATCGTTTTTCATGATCGACCACCAGTATTTTCAACATTGGTCACAATAGATTTTGGTCAAACATGGATGCACCACTTACTTGAATTCATGAAATTCACACATAATCTCCGTCCGCATACTCATATGTACAAAAACATGATTCCTGATATATATGATCTCATCCTTATCTATGTACCAATATAAAGGTAATTTCCCACCATCTTGGATTTTCCTAAAGTAAAAACATTTGAGATCCTAAAACTACCTCTCCCTAATTCATGTCAAATGTTTAGACTCCATTGAAACTGATACAAGAGTAATCTGCTCCAAACCCTCATGAACCCCAACATGCTTCTCCACTAGGAATTTCATCATCTTCAACTCATATCTAGATTCCTGAACATCCCAAGTCTTTCTTTTTCTACTTAAAGTGTCAACAACATAGTTTACCTTCATTTTCATATATGCTAGATCAAAATCAAATGTTTGCATATACTTGGTGTGAACGGAGGTCGTCATGGCCCTCAAAATTACATTTAATAACCTACACTAGCACATTGGTGCAGGTTCGATCCACAGAGAAGTAAGGTGAGTGATCTAAGGTTTTATTTAAAAAAAATCCACTGTTGTCAGTAGTGGAGGGAGTGAAAATTTTTAATTTTTAATTTTATTTGATTTTTTTAAATGATTAAGTGTAACAAGATGAGGAAACTATATTTTTTACAAAGATACTAAAATTTAAACTAAGTACTGATGAACTAAAAAAATATATAAAAGTAATATTAAATAGTAAGAGCAAGGGAGTGCATATTAAGTAGTCACTCAGGAATTATGAACTGTTGATTAAAAGGTTTGACTTCTTCGGTAATTTATATTGAATCACTCCTCAAAGACAAGATGAAAAATCCCCCTCGCCAGGAGACTCAACAAGTAATAGATTAACTCTTCGAGTTCACCACTCTCGAATCAATCAAACTGATAAAGTAAGTAAATAATATAACATTTAGAAATAAACTCACTGTAAAAATTCCAAAGTTAATGAAGTTAAAAGCCCCGATAAATGATTTCAAAATCTACCTCATCAGTAGATACTAAATTAATGAATTTTTAAAACAACTGAAGAGTGAAACAATTAAACATAGAATCATAAATCAATATCTCTGATTGATTATGATTCTAAAAAATGTAAAGCTTGTGAAGAAATATAAGAGTAAACAAGTTGAATTCGAATTCCCGAGCTAAGAAAGAATTAGCCTATGAACCTATTGATTCAAAAAGTGAAAACAATCGATTACAGAGTACTATGAAATTATGTACAAGAGAGGAAAAGAGCTCCCTCAATATTTCTCTGTTCTCGGCCCCCTTCGCATCCATGTCTGCTCTATCATCTCACATAATTATTCACTCTAAAAAATGGTGTGTTTGTTCGAGTTAATGAGCATGAGCCTCTAAAATTTTTCTCCTACTCTGCTTTAAGTACCCACTATCTTCTACTGCATGTCACCGAACATTTTTACCGACTTCAAAATTCCCTCACTTTTGCACTGCACATGCCTGTTTTTTCGCGACTAACACATCACACTAGATTTTCTCACATAACTAACTCCATGTGAGTTAGTTAAGTGAATCTATATGGGATTTAAATTTCTGTATGAACATGAAAAATAGAGAACATAACAAGTAGTAAAAAACACAAACAAAAAATAAATAAAATATTATAGTTATTTTTAAAAAATTAAAGTTAAATTAAAAAGTTAATTAAAGTTAATTAAGAAATACTTAAGTTGATAATTATTATTTACAGGAATAACTATTAAAAATATGGTTCTTAATTAATTGTTAAATATTTAAATAAATAAAATTATTATGTTTTTAATTTATTATTATTCATTAAGTTATTAAATTAGTATAAGTACTATTAAAAATTGGTTAGTATAACTTTATTAAATTCTTAAATTAGATTAATAGAAATTACTTAATTAATTTAATATTTATTTTGTTGTAATTAAATTAAAATTAAAGTGTTAATAATTTTATTTTAGTTAATATGTAATTTTATTTATAAATTTTTATTGTTTATATTTTAATTTTATAAAATTTTATTACTTTATCTAATATCCTATTTTATAAATTATCTACTTATTATTATAAAAATTATTATGTATTGTATTATATTTATTTTATTAATTTATTATTATTATTATTATACTATGTATATTTTCCTTTTCCTTTTTTTTATTTTTACTTCATCCCCCCCAAATTCCACGTTACACAGTAGGGAGAATGTTTCTTAGAGCTTCCAGCACCTTCCTTGTACAGATCCAGTCTGGGTGTCTCTTCTTTCACCGTGATTCAATCCCTCCCACAGTTCATCTCGAACTCCATGGTGGGTGATTCGACTCTTGTAGAGTGGTGCGATTCTTCATCTTCACAACGATCCCTTGACGGTGGTATCACCCATCATCGGTGACATCAGGTTCGACTCCTCCTCACGGAGACTGGTGTGGCTTCCTCCTTTCGGTGACTCAATTGACCCTGCTCGGTGATAGATCTACTCCACAGATTCACTAAATCCTCCAATGGTTTCGACAAATATTTCCGGTCATGCACCCCATGTCGACACAACACGAACCTTAACCCTCTAGTAGAACCTATTTCAGAAAAAAACAGATTATCTTATCTATATTTTCTAGTTATTGTGTTTTTTTTATCTGTGCACGAGGTTAAAAATGAGTTTCTTCACAATTTGGTGCTGACTTCAATTTTTTTATTCTATTTTCTTCTTCAAAACATTGATCGGATTCATGACCAGGCTCGGGTGTGGTGAAGCTTCAATCAGTCTTCATCATTGCCGTCTTGGTCACTAGTTGTGGAGGAGGATGATAAATGGTGGCTAATGGTAAGGTGCAGAAGATAAAACAGGGGAAAAGATCGGTTGACGATGCGTAACAGTGAGGTGCAGAGGATTAAATAGGGGAACAGATCGGTTGAAGACGCCTAACGGTGAGATGCAGGGGAGAGCACAGGGTCACCGATTGGTAAAAGGGTCACCGATAGTTAAAATATAAAGGTCACCAATAGATTTAAATTAGAGGGTCACTATTAGTATAAAAAGTGGTCACCGATGGGAAATAAAATAAAAAAGGTCACCAGTAGAGAGAAAATAAAAAGGGAACCGATGCTGTTATAAGTTATCGATAAAATGAAAGGCTACTGATATGTATAAAAAAATAAAGTCAACCGATACTTGAAATCAAAAAAGGGTCACCGATGAAAAAAGGTCACTAATGCAGATAAATTAAAAGGTAACTGGTGGAACAAAAATAAAAAACTGATGGTGATCTTAACAAAAATTGAACTTAAAATTAAAGCATAAGTTAACTAAATAAGAAGATTGAAAATAATAAATTAAACGAAAGCTAAACACCATAAGTTTAAAACAGGATTATTATTAGACTTAAAACAATAAATTCACAATAAAAATTTTTAATTGATAACACTTAAATTAAGAACTAGATATTTAATAAACTAAAATGATAAAAGACTTAAATTAAAAAAATATATTAAAGGGTCTATAATGAGTGGAAAATAATATCATCAGTGACCTAAATAAGTCACCGATGGCTTTTTTATATCTCACCGGTAGACTAAAAACAAGAGTTAATGAATAAATAATCTAAATTCACACATAGAATTATATAATTAATACTTTAAAAGTATAAATTAATTAATTAGAAAACAAATTAAATATTTTAAAAGTAGAAAGCACACTATTTTATTTAATTTAAATGAAGTTATTAACTTAATTAATTAGTAGGAAGGTTATAATTATTATTTAACAAAGTTAACTTAATTTAATAAAACCAAATTAAAGGATATAATATTAAAATGAAGACTATGATAATTAATAAACAAATAATATTATTGAGTGATTATTTATTATTAATGTTAAATTATTAAAATGTGAGAAGATTAGAATTAACAAAACTAACTTTCAATTAATTGAACTAGAAAAGAAAAGTAAAATTAAATAAATTAGTTTAAATACTAAAAATATATAATTAATTATAAAAATTGATTAATTAAAAAATTATATTATATAAATACTAAAGTACAATTATTTAGTATAAATTGCTTAAATAATTAATTAAATCACTAAACATTAAGTAAAAAGATGTGGCAGAACTATGTAGAAATAGAGACACATCAAATTCCCCCACACTTAACCATTATTTGTCCTCAAATAATTTCATTTTTTATCATCATTGAAAAAAAATAGTACTATTTATAATTTAGCTCAAAAAGTAACATGTCCAGCACTCAAAAACAGAGGATAAAACATAACAGTAGGCTTTTAGAGAAATAATTTCTCATATAAATCTTTCCTAGAACAAATACTCAAAGGGTAATCTTGAAAACTATGAATCATCAAAAAATGAATATGTCATGCCTCATATGTGATACTGCTTAGTGTGTCATTTCAATCCAAGATCATGTTCTAAGTCCAAGAGTGACTGTTAGCACCAATATTCAAGACAAGGAGAAGGCCCCAAGATGGCCCCACATACTGCCTCGTGAATCCACTTCACAGAATCCCCCCAGCACCGTAGCCTCTGCAAAACAAAGAATGCGGGAGGCTCCGCGAACACATTTGACATTCATGAGCCCACCATGAAGCAAAAGAGGTGGGATGATTTGCGACCCTAGTTGACGTTCACGACACCGCCGCGGAGCAATGAGGCGGGATGATCTGCAACCCCAATTGACGTTTGCGACCCGTCGTGAATCCCCCAAGCCCCTCTTCGAGCTGCATGAGCTCCTCTCCGCGGTGCCTCTTGCCTATAAATACCGGGCTCCCCCTGAGCACTAGGGAGGGACAATCCGACCTTTTGGCTTCCCAACTCCCGAATCACGAAGCAGTCTTCTGCTCGGTGAACCATGAGCTATGCAAGGTACTTTCTCTTCGTGAAGTGCCTCCCCATTGTCTTGTTTTGATCCCCTCTTCCGAGAGGGATTCCCTTCGTGAAGCCTAAGGGATTTTGCGATGGAAGGGGATCCCCAAGGGGACCCGGGTCATTGCAGAGAATTTATGATTCACGAAGCACCCTTCATGTACACATGATCCACATGCTAAGGCATGGTCACTGTACCTCGCGAACCACATTGCTTCTCGACACCTTACTTCACGAGGCACCTTTGATCTACGAGGCTGTTCTCCGCGAATGCCCTTACACTTCGTGAAGAACCTCAAATTTGCACCTATGTTCCATACTAAGGCTAAGGCACCCCACTTCGCGAAGAATACCCCTTCGTAAGTGCTCTCTGCCACGAGGAGCAATAGAGCTCCACAAGGCCCCTGCCTATGGACCCCCTGCGTGGAAATCCCTTTTTCCCGTGCGACCCTCCAGGTTTGCATGATGTGACTTCAAATTACCCTGGATGATACCACCCATTGTGTTGCTTCGCCTAATGCTTCTTCTCATAGGCATGCTAATTAATATTGCTTCTTCGCATAGCCAGGCTAATGTGGACCCCTTGATGGTTCACTCCATTACACCCCCTCATCACGGCGTTTCTGGTGCCTTCCCTCCCACAAGGAGCAGAGGGTACCAATTATGTAAGTCCTAGGGGTGTGGAGAAAACCCACCTTGTCTGAGCTGCAGGACGTTAAACTACCAAGCACCATCATCCTCAACACATGATGTTAAACTATGACCTAACCCCATGCCTCACATGCAGGGTCCCCCCACCTTGGGCATTCTCCATGCCCCTAGTCTCCATAGGGGATGATATCCTCTTTCTTGGAGTGGAGTTTGTCCACGGGGAAGGGAAACCATCTTGGTATAAGCCCCTATTTTTTCTTGCAGGAGGCAGCACCCTTGCTCCTCCTCACTTCCTCGGTGCCATGGATAGCAGAGGGCATGATAGGGGATGAGGATCCTCCCTTCTTCGGTCCCAAGTCCCTCTCCCACTACGCTTAGTCGCACTCGGGCCTCCATCCTAGAGTAAGCCTCAATCTCTCTCTCCCTGGGCCGCTCCACACATAAGCCCCACTCCGCATACCATAGGCACACCTTTCGTGACGTGATCGTCAGGTCTCTTTCGCCTCTTGTTTCTCACACTGATCATGACTCACATGGGATTAGAGTAAGAATCAACCATGAAAACACCCCAATCCCGCATGAAGTTAAATTGTATTTCGCCCCCATCTTGCATGATGTTAAACTGTACACCCGAACTATGAGGACTTTGATCCATGTCAAGTCATGGTACGTAGGAATACTCCATGAGGTTCATGCCCAAAACCATTGGCCGCGACCATCTCTGTTTTGGTGCGGTAAGTCCCACAAACACTTTGGACAGCCTAGAGTGTAAGCCCCACACCATCCTGAACTACATGGTCTTTGATCCATGTCAAGGCATGGTACAATGGAAGCCACCCTGAGGTTCAAGCCCGCCATCCACCTGGACCAAGGTCCTTATTCAGGTCGGTTATTCGATACCCTTACCTGAACTACGTGGAGTTTGATCCATGACAAGGCATGGTACATAGGAATCCTCCATGAGGTTCAAGTGACTACCCAGTCGTTCCGACCATGTCGGTTCACCAACACCTTGGGTCACCTCAGAGTGTAAGCCCCACATCAACTCATCCCGAACTACGGGGACTTTGATCCATGTCAAGGAATGGTACATAGGAAGCCTCCATGAGGTTCAAGCCCACCACCCGGTCATTCCAACCTCCTTTATGTTAGTTCACCCCCGTCCCACATGACGTTAAACTGTACACTATATTGAACTATGAGAACTTTGATCCATGTCAAGGCATGGTACATAGAAAACCTTACGAGGTTCAAGCCCATCACCCATTGGACCCTCGGTTCATATTCACGTCGGTTTGCTGATGACACCGCCCGAACTACGAGGACTTTGATCCATGTCAAGGCATGGTACGTAGGAAGCCTACACGAGGTTCAAGCCCACCACTCGGTCGTTCTGACCATGTCAGTTCACCAACACATTGGGCTACCTAAAGCATAAGCCCCAAATGCCCCTGTCCTACATGACGTTAAACTATAGATCCCATTTAGCATAAAGCCGCTATCAGATGAACTATGCAGACTTTGATTCCCCGCCACGGGGATACGTAGGAAGTTTGTTCGAGACTCAAGACCAAAACCATCATCCATCCTAATTCTTACCCGGGCCGCCACATACCATTGAGATCATGACACCTAATTCCCCTCCACAACATTCTGGAAGTCGCCAACGTGTTGGCCCCAATATCGGTGTTCTATCCAAGGGGTTCTTCAATCTGATCCACTCTAATCAGTGTTATGATTAGTCTGATTCATCCCCGATGAACGTTAAACTCGCGACATAACCTGTGTTAAACATGGGAAGCTGAGGAAAAACTCAAACACATGACCATGGAATATAATTCCCCCACGTTCAATGTGGGATTCCTCAGACATCCGTGCCCTCGAGAAGCCTTATAATAAGGGACAGAAAAGAGACACACCAATCCACAGTGTCTAGACATGCCAGTGATGCCCAGCGTGACTACTCCCCTAACCGAAGGTTGCTGCCCTGATCGGACCCCTTGGAATGTCCTGATAGAAGAAGCATAATTAACTGGAGTCCATGAAGATATGGCACCCAGAATAGTTTCACGAACAACATATTAAATCTATGAGGGAGACCTGAACTAGGTTACAAATTCTGAGGAGGAATCCATGGAAGTAATAACTGACATCCCATCATCCCATTTCAATCAAGGAGAAAACATACCTGAACAAGGAACAGATGCCGTCTGCACTTGGAAAGCGGGAATGTGGGGTAACAAAAGCCGCGCCTATCACACTCAAGAATACGGGCGCACATGCCTTGGTGAAAGCATCAGAAACAGAAATGGTGAACCCGACGTGAAGATATTCTCCTCAATATGGAGATTAGTAGCACTCGAGACATCAATGGATTGACATGTCACTAGATCCAGACATCCGGCGCTGGGTCCCACCAAGAAAATAACAGGCCTGGTGTGAAACTCACCAGAAGTTGGGGCAGTGGAACATTGGACATCCCGTTCTATGACGTTGTCAGCGTGGATCCCTCTTATAAGTCACGAAAGACGGGATGACGCTTGGGCATTGATCGTCGATTCTATTTTCCTTTTAGCACTGAAAAATTCATCTCTCTGCTTCTCAAGAATCAGGTCGCTGCCACAGGAATGCGATCACCGCACGCCCACCTATGCAGGGGTAGGGGCAATGCCATCACGGCCGCTCTGCATGGCTTCACCGCTTCTGCAACAGCTTCTGCATCCACGACCGTAGGGCGCCCATGCACCATCTCGCCATCGAAAGTTATCCAACGAAGCATAATTAACGACCTCGTACGTTGTTATGAGGAGGGAACCATCCCTATGCAGAATATGGACTGCTTGGACCTAGAGGCATTCATGCCTCACCATTAACGCCGCCCCCGAGGGCCGCGCAGGGATCTACTGCTCCCCACCCCAACATTAAATCATTTCGGGAGCCTGGCCCCGAAGCGCTTTGACGAATCCCTACCTTATGCTGATGAGGTGGGTGATGTCCGGCCCAGCCCGATTAGAGTCCCAATTCAGGGGCCCCCAGCAAGGGCCCCTGCCTTTCCACATCAGCGTTGCCACCCGACCTTGCCATAGGAGCAGGTAATCTATGCATCTGCACCACCAGCCCCGGTTCGTCTAACTCGACGCCAGCACTGGGCACGAGCTGAGGATGCCCGCAAAGGCGCGTCAACATCGAAAGCTACTATGGGACGAGCCACCGACGAAACATATCATCATGTCCCTGCACACACTGAGCAGGGGCAATCTTACCCCCAGGTGGGATCGAGGCCCCAACCGCCCCACGGGCAGGCTGGGTCGACTCTCCTGGTCATGGGCAAGAGCAGCAGTCATCGTGAACTAACCGGCAGTGATGCCACCCCATACGGAGGTCCTCTTAATACCACTATCACACAGATCATGGGCCATCCCCATTCTGAGGCTCAAAATGGAGGTTTTCCCCATGCTACCCCCAATCCGAATGAAGGTATTCCCCACGGTGGTGATGTTCGATACGAGAGCCTCTCCCGTGCCAATCACACCGGGTATGGAGCTCTTCCTCCTACCCCCAACTGTCGATGTGAAGATTTTACCCATCCAGACTCTCTCCACCGTGGGGATCCTCCCTACATCCTCTCCGCAGATGCAAAATCCCCTCCTCACCCCGATAGCCAGAGGGGTTAAGGCCAACATTGCTTCAACCACACCAAGCATGGAGCTCCTCCCCATGCTCCTGCCGGTTCCAATGGAGGTTTTGCCCGCTCAGGTTCTGTTCATGGAGGTCCTCCCCATGTCCCCTTTGACATTTTTCCCGGTGCTCCTCGCACCCTGGCTGTCTCAAGTGGAAACCCTCTCCGCCTTGGCACCAATGAGGCCAAAGGAACACATGTCGGGAATCAACCCTATCCCAAGAATCCATCCGGGGGCAGGAAGGTGGTTCGTTGCCGATACAAGAAGAATAATGGGAAGGCCCAAACAGAGATCAAATCAGTCCACTTATCAGACTTTGAAGCAGAGTGTGACTCAGCTTAGGAACCCTCCACTTGCTCATCCGAGTCGAGGGTTGGGGAAGGAACAAGGCACATCAGCCTAGTGCTCCTGGAATGCGAGGTCCACAAGATTCCCGCTTCCCTCTATAGGTTCATCCAGGAGAATGAAAATCTAGCGAACCCACAGGTTACAGTCGTGTAGTCACCACCATCATCACCAAAAGCACTTTATACCTCCAAAAGAGATCACATAGAGCTATTATGGGGACCAATGGCAGGTGAGAAGCATCACGATCCGACACTGGAAGCCCTGGCCCCTGGGCCAGGAATAGCAATCATCATCCCATCCTATCGTGATGTAGCGGCCATGTCACTACACTCCTTAGAGGAAAGCCCAAGAATTGGAGGCCAGTTGGCCCATTCGCCATATTCTACACTGGCCAACCTTCCATCCCAGCGGTCTGCCTCAGTAACACTTCCAGTTTCTCAACCAACCCCAGTTGGTGCGTGGGAAAATCAAGGGCCAGACCCTAAATTTGAGCCGAGGAGCTTCTGAAGCATCCTTTCAGTAGACCTCTTCCCTGAGAAGTTCTGGACCGTAACAGCGTGGGATTTCCAAATACCTGAGTCCCTCACCATAGAAGAAGTTGAGTGTTTCCTCTATACCGTCTGGGCGATGCATTTCAGTCTCTATCATTAGCATGTTCTTTATCCAAGGAGCTAATCGCATTTTGAAGACATCAATGAGCAGTGACGTCTAGTCGATCTGGCCACACTCCCTATGGCCCAGCACCCTGAGTCACCAGGCCGTCGTGAGGCCCTCCACCATCAATGCGATTAGAGTATCAAGGTACTTCGCAAAATTATCTGGGAGGATACCCCCATGTGCAAATCCGTGGTTGGGGGCAGTATGCTGCCCTCCTCTTCAGCCCTATCCAGCGGCAACCTGAATCACTATGGGATATTGAGGACATTCCCCTAGGAAGGATCATGGTCAACATGGCTGATATAGTGGACAAGGAGGATGAGCTGGAGCTTCTGGATGGAGAGTTACCCCCTGAGGGTGTGCCACCACTATTAGACCCATCAGGGATGATTACGCTTCAGTAGAGGAACCTCCTAGGTCTCCCTATGCCCACCGAGGTGTTGTTACTCATTCAGAATGCTGGTAAGGGAAAAGAACATGTCGGAGTTGTCAAGAACTCTGACCCATACACCTCAGTGCAGAAGATAGAGGAGGACCCCAAGAAGGCCACGTTGCACCAACAACTTTCTGAGCAGAAGAGGTTGGTTGAAGAACTCCTGGATGAACACGTTGTAGAGTGACGAACTGACTATGGTGATCTTAGGCTGGGGCAGTAGGGGAATGAACAACATATCTTCGGCGAGCTTCCCCTAGTAAACCTTGATCATGCCACATTTGCTGACAGGGCGGAATCTAGAGCTCATAACAAGAGAGAGTGGTATGTATTGCTAAACCCTCCTGAATGACGTGACAATCAAAGGAACCCCGCTCGGGATCCTCCGGCAGCCCCAAGGTTTGCTCTACCAGTTGCTCCACGAGCCGCTGAACCTGTCTACCGCATTGAAGAACCTGGAAACGCACTTGTGGTTAGGGATCCCCGTCAAGACAGGGACCCACATCCAGATGATCCAATGGCGGCACTCATTTCCCGCTTAGAGGATTTGGAAACATGGAAGGTGGCGATCCCACCGGATGGCAATCCATACCCAGCATGGGTGGATGATATGACAACGCCTCCAGGTTTTAGGAATCCCACCTTCTACCCCTTCAACGGGATGGGGGACCGACCACAGTATCTGACCCACTTCAACTCAAGTTGTGGGCCCATGTTGGGGACTCCAGCACAGTAGGAGGCTGCCAAGCTCCACTATTTCATTCAGAAACTGGAAGGGCCTTCATTTGTCTAGTATAGCCAGATCCCCGTCAGATCTGAGACCAGCTGGGAGGACCTTCGCCCGAAGTTCCTCAACCAGTTTAGATCTACCAACTGGAAGACCAGCATCGCAGACCTCTTCAAGTGCAAGAAAAGGCCAGATGAACGAGTTGCAGACTTCATCTCCTGGTAGAAGGGGCTCACATACTCCCTTGACATGCCACTGACTTAGGAGAAATTACTAACAATGTTCATTGGGAATGTCAATACGGAACTGGTTCCTTCTATGGTCACCCAGAACTACCTCGTATGGTTCTGAGTATTCTCAGATAAGGCCTAGCGACTCGAAGAATCCGTGCAACAGGCCATACAGGCATGTCCGTTGCCCTCTGTAATCCCAACAAGGAGAGAGTCTAGATCTGAGCCCGCTGCGGTCGCCCAAATAGAGGCCCCTAGACAACTAGAATTTCTAATAGTAGCACCAGCCCCGCAGCCTTGTGAAGGCCCTGCACCTCAGGAACAACCTTTGGCTCCGCAGCATCCTCAGAATCGGCAGGTGCCTCCGCGTAATGCGCCGCCACCGCCCAGGCGGGACAATCAGGGTCCACCTCCTAGACAGGCCCCTCTGGATCCTCATCAAGGCCAGGATCCAAGGGATCCCTCTCCAGAAATGAGGCACCAGACTTACTCGTTCAGTAAGAATCAGGTTCTCGATTACTTCCATAGCTCCCTAGCGCATGTGATTGTACGCCTGCCTGAGTGTAGAAGGCCGACAGAGGAAAATCTCACCGATCGCCCCAACTACTACCCCTATCATCAGATTCTGGGGAACACACTCAAGAATTGCTATGTTTTTAAGGACTGGCTCCAAGACCAGGTTGATAACAACATAGTCAGGCTGGGCCCAGACCCAGCATAAGTGGCAGGTGTCTTCGTGAGGTCAGATAGCAGTAGCAACGTCAAAGGTTAGTGGCATCAGGTTCCCAGCTGCGGATCCCAAAATTACGATGACTGGATGGCTCGTAAAACAGTTTATCGCTCCCATGGCATCATTCAGGAATGCCTGAATCAGCTGGAGCCTTTACAAGCTGCGACCACCACTTCTGCATCATCATCTCAGCCGGCCTCTTCCTAGAAGAGCAAGCATCAGCGGCACAAGAAAAAACAACGCACCCTACCAATGCCATCGTCGTCCTGAACTATTGGTGACTTCATGAACCCTGAGATGGTGATTCCCCCCATAATCCGCCTAGTGGTGGATGATTATTCAAGTGACAGTCAAGGGTACACTTCAGTTAATACAGTCGAGTTGGTAAACCCCTATATGACTCCCGACGAGTGGGAAGGCCAGGCGAACCTCCCCAATATCCCCAGCCGATGCCAACTTCGGTGAAGCCATGGCTATATGGGTCATCGAGGCGCATCAGTCAGTACCTCCAACCTAGCCATGCATGATACTAAGACCAAGCAACAGGCTCAACGCAGAGCTTAGCACTTGCAGCCTCTTCATCCGGTGTCGTCAGGATCACATCCACCACCGTTTGTGCTACTAGATCAGGAAGAGCCACTTCGGCTGCACCATGACCAGTTTCTCCCTTATACAGTCTGATCTTAGTCATCCATACCTCATCTGGAAGCTACTATTTAGGCTTTGACTAGTGAGCAGTGGGATATTCACAGCACTAGCAAGTCACCGACCCAGCCAACAGGGCCCGCCATGCCTCCAAACGCAGAGTGGCCTTTTGTTAGAAGAAGTTCGTTCCTGGCACGAAAGTATGATGTTCTCAATCACCTTGCCAGCATCCCAGCGAGGCTTTCCATCCTTTAATCCCTTCGCCTATCGTCAGATATGCATGAGGCCCTCGCTGCGGCTTTAAGGAGGCCCCTCCAGTTTGAGACGGAGGTAGCAGCTGCATAAGCCTTTCATGCTGAAGCAGTTAAGACTGCCGAATCCCAGCCCTTCATTTTGTTCTCTGGAGAGGATGAAGGATCTCCCATATAGGGTAACATCCACCTGATATACATCACCGACCAATTTAAGGGTGTGGAGGTTCGCCGCTGTCTCGTTGACACGGGCTCCGAGATCAACCTTATCCTGACGCAGACGCTGTGGAAGCTGGGGTTATTCGAGGATGACCTGAATCCCTCCAATTTAAGGATCCAAGGATATGATAGGATAGAGAAGACCCTAGTTGGTAAGATCTATCTGATGACCCAGTTAAGTGGCCTAGTTTCCAGTACTGAATTTATGTTCATCTCCCAGGACACTGCGTACAATGCATTGATGGGTAGGTCATGGCTTCACCTGCATGTGGTAGTCCCCTCATCGTATCACCAGTGCCTCAAGTATTTCATAAATGGCCGAGTAGGCGTACTCCAAGGTGATGCATCTCCTTTCACCTCTTGTGAAGCCCGTTATATAGATGTTGACTATTACAAGATCAAGGATAAGAAGATTCTGGAAAGCGAGGTTGAACCCACCATGTTCACAAGTGACCCCTAGGCCGGTCTGGATGACGCCTACGTCTTCCCAATCCATCGATTGGAGGCCACGAACACCAACATGGGGCAATTCTTTTTCATTTCTGGTATAAGAGGAAGGAATATTACCAAGTCCATGTGACGATGAAAGATCACCTCGTACTGTTACACAAACCAGGCTCAGGTGATCCCGGAACCTCCTACCCCCGTTCGATATCGGGATGTTCACCCCGTGGCTACAACGATACGTCATACGTGTCTGTTTTGCCGGGCTGGGATCAACCGGCTCAATCCGATGCACCAATATTTCTTTGATATCATCAAGCATGGCCCCTTGGGCCAAAGACCATATGGGATTGGATCAACTGCCTTCATCGCTATGATCACAGCGGCACGTGAATCTTCTAAGGCACTCTCCACTGCTGCCCAGGATGTTAACAGCCTACCGTCAAGTTCCACCGACCAAGGGGAAGCTCCACCTGCTAGGAATCCCTCCTCCAAAAGTGAAGAAGAGGATGTGGAGGATTCTCCCCCTTCCTTTAAAGATGGCATCTCTACCACAGTCGATGAACTGGTACAGGTAAACCTTGGTAGCGAGGCAGATCTGAGGCCCACATTGATCAGTGCCGCTATGTCCCTTGAGGAGTAGAAACATTACGGGGACTACCTTAAACAGCACCGTGATGTGTTTGCCTTGAGTTATGGTGAGATTCTAGAAGTATATCCTCAGGTAGTCGTCCACCATCTCGTTCTCCCGACTAACCATCGCGGGTTCAAGCAGCCTCCCAGAAAGATGCACCCTTCTCACAGTGCCATGGTCGAGGCCGAAGTTGACAAGCTCATCAGGGCCAACTTCTTCAAGGTGGTCTAGTACCCCAAGTGGCTAGACAACATTGTGTCAGTCAAGAAGACGAATGAGAAGATTAGAGTCTGTATCAACTTCTGAGATCTCAACCATCACTGTCCGAAGGATGATTTTCCCCTTCCTGTGACAGAGCTCTTGATCGACGCTATGGCCGGGTTCCAAGCCCTCTCCTTCTTGGACGATTTCTCTGGATATAATCCGATCTGGATGGCCCCCGAGGATGAATAGTCCATGACTTTCAGGGAACCCCATGGTACTTTCTGTTACCAGGTTATGCCATTTAGCCTGAAGAATGCAGGTGCCACCTATCAGCGGGCCATGCACCGCATATTAAAACCAATCCTCGGGACATTGGTGGAGTGCTATGTGGATGATCTGGTGGTCATGTATATCCAGTGCCAGGACCATCCCAAGGACCTTGAGAAAGTGTTTGGTTTCCTCCGTTCCCACCACTTGAAGATGAACCCATTGAAGTGTGCCTCCTGGGTCACTTCCGAGAAATTTCTTGGCTTTGTTTTCAGTTACTGGGGCATCGAGATCGACCCCGAGAAGATCAATACCATTAGCCAGATGCCTTCCCCGAGCAATATCTATGAGATTTAGGGTTTCCAAGGCCACTTGGCCTACATAAGCCGATTCATTGTGATTCTGGAGGGAATGTGTAAGCCCTTTTCTCAGCTAATGAAGAATGGCTCTACCTACGAGTTGGACCAGGAGTGCCAAGCCGTGTTTGAGGAAATCAAGCAGTACTTTCTCCAGCCTCCAGTCTTGATGCCAAACATCTTTAGAAAGCCATTGGTCCTCTATGTCACTGCCCTGGAATGATCTCTCGGTGCCCTTCTCACCCAGAAGAACAATGAGGGGGTGTGAAACAGTCTCTACTACCTAAGCTGTATTCTCATCGATACGAAGACAAGATACTCCCCCATCGAGAAGGGCTGCCTTGCATTGGTATTCACAGTACAGAAATTGCGACACTGCCTACAACATCATGAGGTACATCTGGTGTCCTGGGTAGACCCTCTAAAGTATATTCTGAATTTCCCCATGTTGAATGTCCATCTAGCACGCTAGGAGGTAATCCTCTAGCAGTTCGACATCAGGTTCATGCCTTAGAAGGCTATCAAGGGGAAGGCATTGGCAGACTTCCTAGCTGCCCATCCAACCTCAGTGGACCAGTCCCTGGACTTGGATTTTCCTAAAGAGGTGATCCTCTTAGTAGATCATTCCATACCGTGTTGGAAAATGAACTTTGATGGTGCCTCCCGGAGCCCCACCGGTTGGAGGATTAATGATCCTAGGATCAACAGAGTGGGTCTGGGAATCGTCTTCATTACCCGGACACAAGCCGTTCTTCCGTACTCATTCCTGCAATCAGAGGGCTGCACCAACAACAAGGAAGAGTATTCCGCTCATATCACTGGCCTCGAGCTGGCCGTCAAGATCGATGTACCCCATTTGCATGTGAAAGGGGATTCCGAACTAGTCATCAAGTAAGTCAATAGTGGCTATGTTTTTAGAAAGACATAACTCGTACCATTTTTGGAACACACCCTTAAGATAATGGCCCAGTTCCATTCTCGACCGGAGGTTAACCATGTCCCTCTGTCACAGAATGGTTTATTGGACGCTCTAGGTAGCCTGGCTGCATCACTTCCAGAGCCTGAGCAAGATGATCTGATTATACGCATGGAACACCGGAGAGTCATTGCCCCCATTAACCTAGAGGATGACGACGACCTGCGAGTAAGCCATATTACCACTAGATCCTCCACGTCAGGACCTCTAGGCTCATCATATCCAATGGTTGAAGTGAATCCCGATAGGAGATCCCCTTTTGTTGAGTATCTCCAAAATGGTCTCCTCTCGGCTGATCGGGCCGAGCATGAGCAAATATAACACCGCGTGCTGTAGTTTACCCTCTAGAGTGGTCCCAGTCTTGAGAAGATCCTCTATAAGCATGGTTTCGATGGTGTTATCCTCCTATGCATATAAGGAGTCAAGATTCCATAGGTCATGAAAGAGGTTCATGATGGTTCCTGCAGTGCTCACCAAGCTAGGACAAAGCTGTCCCATAAAATCTAGAGACTGGGGTACTTCTAGCCCTCTATGATCCATGATTATATCGAGTTTTCCAAGAGATGTCACACGTTCCAAGTTCATGTTAACTTCCTGCATCAGCCGCCAAAACCTCTTCACTCCACCAAGTACTTTTGGCCATTTGCGGTGTGGGGACTCGATATCGTGGGACCATATCCACCAGTGACAGCTCGCTAATGTAGGTTTATCCAGACCACCACAGATTTCTTTTCCAGGTGGGCGGAGGCAATTACGCTCAAGGAAGTCAAGTCCCATTATATCATTGACTTCATGAGCTCCAATATAATCCACCAGTTTGGAGACCCTCACGCCGTCCTCACCGATAATGGCACCAACTTTCGAGCAGCTGAGCTGAAGAAATTGTATGCTAAGTACAATATCCATTCAAACCATACCTCCCACTATCACGCATAGTAAAATTGATAGATCGAGGAGTTCAACAAAACCCTCTCTAACATTTTGCAAAAAATGGTTGGCCAGACCAAGAAGAGTTGGTCGGACAAGCTCCCCAATGCCCTCTAGGCTTATCGGATGATGAATCGTAACTCCACCAAGGTGACCCCATATTTCTTGGTGTATGGAGATGAGGCCATCCTGCCCATCGAGATCCAGATGACTTCGTTACACACTGTGGTCTATGGCCAGTAGGTTCTAGATAGAGTGTCTAAAATCTGTCTAGCAGAATTAGAATCACTTGATGAGAATAGGCTCTGTGCCCTGCACAATCTGGAAAGACATCAGAATAAGATGACCCTCCGAGCGCCAATGATCTCTGGCAGGAAACCATCCAAGTTGGAGACCAAATGGGAAGGACCTTACATAGTCCATAGGGTTTTCCCCAATGAAGCATAATCCCTAGTAACCATGGATGGTGAACGTATAACTCCTCCAACAAATGCCAAGTTCCTCAAGAAAAACTTTTCCTGAGCCTGATGGTCCTGCACGACCTTAAACTGTCGGTCCCGCATGACCCTAAACCATACGCCGATTCTACATGACCTTAAACTGTCTAGTCCTGAACGTGTTTAAGTTGTGCATCATCCAACATGACGTAAAACTACATTTTAAGAACTATGTATGGCTTGATTCCCATCCTCATGGGATACGTAGGAACACTTAGATGCCTCTTCTTGAGCCCATCCCTGAGATCTTCTATTTGGCTATCCCACGGGGTATATTTATCTTGGAGGATATTTTCATGACATGGTGTAGGCTTCCTTAGACCCACTCATGTCAGGATTATAGCGGTCACACCATGTGACCTCTCCCTTTTCTTATATCCTCCCACGTCTTCACCGCACGCCGTTAAACTGCATGGCCTTCAGGAACTACGTATGTCTTGATTCTCATCCTCATGGGATATGTAGGAACACCCAGACATTTTGTCTATTGGCCCAACCCAAACACCATAATCTTTCCCCCGTGTCAAGATGTATGACAGGGGGAAAACCTTTTCCCCAATTCATGTCGAGCTAACCTCGATTCGGCCATACGTACCGCTCCCTGGAGATGTTCGCCTCTTTTAAAGATGAGTACATCTATGCTTCAACCACTCCTTGATTGGGATTCCATCACCTTCCCCATCCGGAAGGGCCCCTGAATGGTATAGATGCTAGGCCTAAGGGCTCTCTCTTACCACTTTGGGCCAAAAACTTTGAGGATGTAGACCAAAAAGCCGATACACGTCCTGTGTTTGGAATATGGTCAACGTTCGATGCTCATTTGTTGCTACTATTTCAGGTCACTATAGGGACGTTGTGTTTCGAACATGGTCAACAGCCATCCTAGATCATTGGGGCCACCCCAAGAGATGACAAACATTGAGTGTAGTGGTTCATTCTAACCCATTGTATCTATAAGTGACGAACTCCATCCGGGTGATGCCAACTGTCAGGCCCCTTGGCCTTTCAGGCCCCCGGCCCAGGTTCTCTTGTGGGAGTGTACGGTGTGGTGTGGGATCATGTCCTTATTCACGTCGGGTTATTTTTTGTGTCGTATGACTCCCTTGTTTGGGTAATCTTACTCTCCTCATCCTCACTGTAAGAAGTTAAACTACAAGTTGGTAAGGCCTTCCTTACCGAGGCCCATCCTCAGGCCCCTCAGCCTTTTTCAGGCCCCCGACCCAATTTCTTACCCAGAGCATATAGTGTGACGTGGTATTATGTCTCCATTCACGTCGGGTTATTCACCATGCTGTACACCCCCCTCGTTTGGGTATCCTACCCCCTGGTATCTTCGAGAACTACGTGTGGCTTGATTCCCATCCTTATGGGATACGTAGGACCACCCGAATGTCTAGACTTCGGGTCCGACCCCATCTCTCAGAAATTTCCATTTCACCTTGCCCCCTTGGCCTACCCTCTACTTCTGGGACACCTTCGTCAACCCTCTTCGGAAGTTCACCAATGTGCCTAAGGGTACTCTAGTTTAGTACCTGGAATGTCGGACTCTGCTCGGACATGCTTCCACCCACTTTTCATGCGTTGTGTTCCCCTTCATTAGGACTTCCATCACCTTTCACACCCGAAGGGACCCCCCAAGTGGCATGGATGATAGGACTAAGGGCTCTCCTACCATTAAGGGCCAACTCCCCTGAGGATCACGTACAACAAACCGATACAAATCCTATGTTGCGAATATGGTTAGCGGTTGATGCTCACTTGTTGTTCCTATTTCAGGTTAACGCGATATGAATAATGTATTTCCGCCATGGTCAAAAGTTATCCTTCATCACCACGCTGACCCCATTAATCCCAAAATATTGGTTACATGATTCACATCCTCCTCCACCTCACCATTTCCAAGTAGAACTTCGAAACCCTTGGTACTATTCCTCAGTGCGCATCCGCACTTTAGGAGAAAAAAAGGCCGCAATAGGGTGATCGTTTAGAGCTTCACCTATTTCCCCCCTTGAATGCATCTCATGTATCACGAATACTATATCCACCCTTGTTTCCTACAGTGAGTTTAAATCAAGTAGGCTTAGGGATTTGGTTAGGGTCTGCCGTTACTTGGGATAGTCCTGATTCTCCATGGTTTGAGTTCTAAGACCGTAACCTAAGATCCTTTCATATATTCCCTTTTGTAGAACTATGTGTGGCTTGATTCCCATCCTTATGGGATATTTAGGACCACTTGGATGCCTCATTTTTACGTCCATCTCAGTTGGGAGCTAGTTTCTCCTACCCCTTTCCCTCTTACCCCTATTTGGGCTCCTTGGTCCAAGGTTCCCCTCTCAGAATTGCGTACGGTGTGATACTGGATCATGTCCTCATTCACATCGGGTATGTTTTATTTCACCATACACATTCCCTACCTAGCATGTTCTCTACTACTTCTGTGATGCATGACGTTAAAATGCACGCCTGGTCCCATCACATGACCCTAAACTGTGACATTATTGTCCTAGCCGCACGATGAAAAATGGCACTACATCGTGATGTCCTCAAGGGGGAACCATGTTTGGTATTGGTCACATGCATACCATTTTTCAATGCCCGCTATGGCTTGATTCTTGTGGCGATGCCAAGGATTGATAACCTAGGCCTATCGCCTCACAAAAGAAAAACCACTTACCTTAATGGACAAACAAGATTTATCAAATACCACTTCTTTTTGTGTGAGGGCCACACCCGCACGCCCCTTTTATCCCTGGCATTGGTACCTTACCGTGCCACCTGAAGAACTATGTGAATCTTGATCCCCATCCCCATGGGGTACGTAGGAATGCTTGTGCACTTTTCCTCAGGCCCAGCTCAACTCTCGTTTTCGGTCCCTTGACCTAAAACCTCTCTCAGGAACATGTGGTGGTCGGAACACCTAGTTCCCATTCACCACTCGGGTTTTTATAATTACCCAACCATGTGTCTCCCGCATTTCTTACCATCCATTGTCCAAATTCTACGACCCTAAACTAAGATCTCACTATGGTAAGGGACTTGAATCTGTCTATCTAATATGCGTCATTTCCGTATTCAGATGCGTTTTGACGAATAGCCCGAAGTGTGGAATTTTCATGAAGACATTCCCCTCGTTCAATGTCCAAGCTTCATGAGCTCGCTATTTGGATCCTCATCCTCTTCCACATCCGAAGGGACCCCCTAATGGCATATTCCCTTGCCGCATTGTCTCACCTACCATCCTAGGAAAATGCACCTAAGGATCTTTAACGACATTTGCGACAGGTCTCGTGTTTCGAACATGGTCAATGACCGACCCTCATTTGTCTGTCCCCATTCCAGGATAACGTGATGTGGATGCTGCATTTCTGCCATGGTTAATAGTTATCCTCCATTGTCACGCCACCATCATTATGGTCCAGTTTTAGAGCATCATGATTCACACATTTTCACTTCCTCATGTTCAAGTGGAATTCCGACATACTCGTCTTTATCTCTTCGTGCTTCTAGGTGCGCTACATGGACGTGTTATCATAATTGGGATTGTAGTCACCGAGCGTCCCTTCGTCCTAACATGACCCTTCCTTTGTCAAGAAAGTCCCACCACTACTTCTTGTTTCCCACATCGAGCACGACTCACGTGGGCTTAGTAGTTTTGGTAGGATGTGTACCGGCGTGGCCAAGATTCTCATTGTCCCGCATGATGTTAAAATATGTTCTCAGAACTACGTATGGCTTGATTCCCATCCTCATGGGGTACGCAGGAACTCCTGATAACTTTGATTTAGGCCCAGCCTAATTTTCACTCTCGGTCCCTCAACCCGAAGAGTGTCCTCTGGGGATACGTGGTGTGATATGGACTCCAAGTCCTCATTCACGTCGGTTTTATAGCTACCGCACCACATACTCCCTCCGATATTCCCTTTCACCCCATGTCCTATCATATGACGTTAAACTGCAGAAGTTCATATGTCCTCAACGCATGACACTAAACTATGGTTCTACCTTGACCATGTTTAGGATGCCCCATGTTAGTTATGGGATGCACCAGATCCCCTGCCAGAGATGATTTCACCTATTAGTGTTTGTCTATGATTACACTGTGCTTTTAGAACTACGTGCGGATTGATTCCCATCCTTATGGGATATGTAGAGACACCCCAATATTTCACCTAGGGTCCAGCCACAGGAATCATAAATCCTATTCCTACCCATTTTCATCCCCATGGCCTAACCCCTTGTGGGGGAACCGTGCAACTGCAATTTTTCCCTGAACAAGTTCGGGATACCCAAAGATGACATTGGGAAGCGACGACTCCCTCACCAGAGAGGCTCTGTTTGAAAGAAGGAATGATCCATGATCAAACTAATGCGACCATCCGGTGTGCTTCCACCACGGTGGAGTAATTTCAAGAGTGTTGGATTTTGTTTGAACAAACCCTCACTCCACATTCCATGCTTTTCATGCCCCTTATTCGGGCCCTTGTCCTCTTTCACTTCTAGAGAAACCCCCTTATAGTATGGATGCTCACCCTATGTCCCACCTATTGTCCTGGGACAACGTTCTAGAAGACTAACTAATGACATTTTGAGTCTGGTCCCTTGTTTCGAACATGGTCAACGGTCAATCCTCATTTTCTATCCTCACTCCAGGAAAATGCAATAAGAATGCTGCGTTTTGAGTACGGTCAACAACCATTCCTTGTTGTCACGCCACCCCACAATGTTCTGAATACTGGGTATTGTGATTCACACTTCCCATTCCTATATGTTGAGATTGCTTTTAGCTCCCTTGGGGTTACCCCGTTCATTCACAAGATCATGCTAGGAAAATGGTAATTCGGCTATTCTGAGAGCTCCATTCTCCAGTCAGGTCTCTCCCATTTCCTCTTGAAAATTAGGACCGATTTCTCAAACCATGGATACCCGAAGCTTGGTTTTCACTCCAACGTTTGGATGGGGTGATAAGGTGGTCATACCTTGTTTCTCACATCAGGCTCGACCCACTTGAGCTTAGGGAATGATCTATGGATGCTTCGCGAACATCACAAGGATGCGGTAAACCAATGTGAACAACAGAACTCATGCATGCTACGAAATTCAGACAATCAAAGCATGCAAGTATGTTTAAGGGTTTGTAATCATTACAGTACCCAGGGGTCGACTCCCCCCATGAACAGAATGACCTCGTCAAAAGAGTGTAGAAGCTCCACCACCCTCTGGCTGGTGGCGTCAAAGAGTTTCTCTCGCTTGTTCAGCTCCTTCTCCTCCTTGGCGGTGAGAGAGTGCAATTCGTTGGACATAATCTTGGCTTGCTCCACATCGGCCCAGATGACGATCATCTCCTTAGAGGCTCACCTCAAACCCTCTTCGACTTCCGTCACCTAGGCCTCCAATCATGATATTATCTCAGATTGCACATTGATGGAGGTCAAGTGCTCGTCTGCCCGATGCTTCAGCCGTTAAACATCATCTTCGGCCTACCAGAGCCTCTTGATGTTCACCACCTTCCTTTACTTCCATCCCATGCCAAGGCCACGGTCGTACTCCTAAATCTTTTCTGCCCTAATATCTCGAACGAGCATGTGAGTATGCTGGGAATCCACTCCCCCAACACACAGTTCACACAATCGTGAGCGAAGTCTATCCATCTCATCCAACCATAGTGCTTGGGGGGTGTCATTGATGAAATGCGTGATCGGCTTCCTCAATCGGCGATGGACTATTTTGTTTTCCTCCTTGTCAGAGGCCGTCTCATCCCAGTCAGCGTGATTGGTCGACTAATATGCAGGGAATGCCCCAAGGAGATCCTCAGCCGGGTCCACGTCTGGTGTCAGATTGGGCGTGGCGGGGCCTGAATCAGCTGGTTGATCCTCATCATCGGATCCCACCTCGATAACCTCGGGCACAATCCAACTAGCACCCCGCCAGTGATCGGGAGCGCTGCAGTTCGATCAGGATGAATTCCCACCTCCATGACCATTGGCATGCCCCTGGGAAGGGCACTACCGAAAGCCCCGACCAACTTCGTCACATCAGCCCAGTCCAATTGAAGGACAATACATGCCAAGAAGGAGACGTGAATGTCAGTTAACATGGTCAGGGGATGGCAGTTGTGAATTCAGTAGAGAATACTTATAGAGGTCAAATCCCTGGTCTCGCTCTTGGGATAATGTCATCGGAACCCCGAGACGCAGACCCCCGTATATGGTTGGCAGGTCTGAGGATTCCAGGGGAGCCGCCTTGACTATCCCAGCCCCACCAGACACAGATGTTGATGTAGCCACGAGCGTGGATCCAGAAGGTCCCGAGTCGACACACATTGAGGGATGGGAATGAGTTCTATGCAGAAGGTCCTCCTGAACAGTGCATACGCTGATAAGGAACCCAGAGAAACATAAGGGAAGAATCTAAAAAAGGAACATGGGATTTTACCTTGAGAGACTCCTCAAAATCTTCAAGATCCAAGGATTGATCGCCGACTTCACCCTCCTCCGGCAGACTGTCTCTACCAGCCTCATCTCCCCAGGAGGACTCGTCTGATTCGTCCAGAATGGGGAAGCGATCCCTTAGGTCAGCGGTTGATAGTTGCAGAGGTACTGCATGACCCAACAACACCCTTAATCGGTCTGTCATCGGGTGTAGGGTGCCCAAGGAGTGGATAAATTCTTACATCTCGGCTATGTATTGCTCCGTCTCTGCCTGGGATACTGCAAAACAGGCCCTAATATGGCCAATTCCTGGCAAGTCCATCCTGAGGCGGTTAAGGTGCTTCCATAACTCGGATGGGCCGAGGAATTTCTGTTTGACTTCCCAAATGTCCCAGGACTCTTGGAAGAAAACATTATTTAGCATGTCAATGTGATGCAGTCATTTCCCCGGGGCCTGAGTAGAAATCCTACAGAATCCCCTTGGTGGCTACCCCTTTGGGTGACTCTGTTCTCTTGGGATCACCGGCTCTACTGCCGCTGCTGGATCTGCTAGAATGGCTCCCCCCTCAAATGGTGTGTACATTGTTGATACAGTAACCCCACCACTACGGGATGCCCTTGTTGCCTTTCGGCCTTGGCCCCAAGGTCGGGGAAGCTCACCCTCACTGACCAGGAGGGTTGGCCATTTTAGCATCTCCCATGGATAAGCCGCCTCCCAACTCTGGGCATACTATTTTATCTTCCCAAGGATGACAATCAGTGGAGGAAATAAATTCATCATCTTCCTGTCTTCCCGTGTGAAAATGAGCCACATCTGCCTCATCACACATGGGTGCTCCTCGTAGCGCACCCCCAGGTAGACCTGCAGGGTCAGCTGCTGCAGGCAACAGAATTTCTTGGCAAACCAGTGTGGGGTGTATGGCTCGCAGAGACGCTCTCGGTCCACCCAAGCCGCCAAGATGCCACCTTGAAAGGCCAGTAGGTAGGCTTGGTGCTCTTCCATTACCTAGTCATCACCCGTTAAGGCCCTCATCAGTAGCAGGAATAGATAGAAATTTAATTCCTCCACCCTCCACACCAGGTTTAGAACTAATGGTGCGGTCAACTTGGTTTGAAGGATCCCCGAGACATTCAAGTTAGAGGGATGGAAGTTCAACCCTGGAGGTGATATGGGGTTCGGATACTCGTAGATCCCCATGATGTGCGCCACCATCCACCCATATAGGAGGTGGAACGACCTGCATACCCAATATCACCTCTTCCCCTTGCTGATGTGCCACAATATTTTGTACAACTTTGCGAGCATCGGGATCCCTAGGTTGACCAGCCCCCTGTCACCAAAGTGGATTTCATGATGAAAGTACTTGGCCGCACTCCCTTGTTTGTATCCCCTACTGGTAGGATCCAACCACAAATGAGAGCTGTGATGAATGCCACCAGCCTGACTATTGGCCGTTGTTCAGTGCTGACATTGAACACCCAGGTCTTCCACTGGATATTCTCCAACAGCCACCAGTATGAGTTTTCCTTGCTCCGGGAACCCTTTGGGCAAGTTCGAGGCCTTTTCGGGAACCGCCTTTTTCATGGGATGTTCAAAAACTTCTTGAACCAGTGCTTGAAGTGGACATCCCTCACGGCCTCCTTTTCCTCCCTGAGAACGAGCTTCATCAATGCCATCGCCATACGTGACATCTGCTCTGGATCCTCCCACGCACCCATAGCCGGGAGGAATTCTTCGTACATCTCCCCCAGTATCAGGACCCCCAAGATCTGATGCACGTCCCATAGGCTAATGCCGACCTCCCTGTGATGCAAGTGTAAGGTATTGGTATAAGGACCCAGCCTTAAACCTTACTTAATATTGAATTAAATGAATAATTCACATTGAGGATCTTTTCAGGTTTAGAGTTTTAGAGAATTAGAACATAACTATTACATCTCAAAAGATTACAAAGTAGACACTTCTACTAAGTTTCCATAGAATAAAAAAACTCTTAAAAAATATGTCTAGTTCCAAGTTTTATATATCATGACTTTCCCTTGATCCCATCCTTGATCCTATTCCACATTAAGTCCTGTGAAAAACATTTCAAAAAACTTGGGGTGAGCATAAAAACCTCAGTAAGGGATACACAAAGAATGAAAACTGTTAGTTTATCAAAACAATAAGTAAACCATGTATACTTTATCAAAGTAATACTTTTCACCTTTAAGAAGTAGTAAAAACTATTCACTGAATAAAAGATCATTACTTACCGTTTTGTAACCAAAATATTACCATAAAACCCATATAAGGAACACATAACATATAAAGGTAACTTAGGACATAAACATACTTAAGTGGAATAACCATACGGTCGACTTCCACACATATCACTTAATGGAATAGCCATTCGGCCAACTTCCATACATACTTAATGGAATAGCCATACGACCGAATTCCATACCCAATGAATTGGAGGTTATAACGTAACCACCCGTCCTGGTATTCACGGCACCACCCGTTATATGGTTTATCACGTAACCACCCGTCAAATGTCCAAGTACCATTATAAAAATCATAAGACATAAAACAAATATAATGGAAAGAAAACATTTCCACACTTTGATCACAATATATCACTTAAAAATATTGACATAACAAATCCATTATAAAAACCATTTCTATACCAAAATAAATAAAAGAGTATACGGTATTTATTTAATTTAAAAAAAACATTACGGCTTGTTCAGGAAGCCAAAGACCAAATAATACCCGCGACGGTGGAAAAGGTCGTTGTCACCGCATAGGTTAAAAGAAACATTCCTTTTTGTCATTTTGTAAAAGGCTTCATAGAAAAATATTCCTTTTGTATAAATGTAAAAGTCAAAGGGGTTTATACACCGTATAAAAGAAAGTTGTGTATAAAACAAAATATGCCTAAATGAAAGGAGATTGAGACGAAGTCCCTTACCTCGGGTCTGACTTGACTCGATCGTTCTTTAACGTCCTGAATAATAAACTTGAGCTAATTTCTATTTTCTTAAGAACCATTTTCAAGTTCATTATTCCTTTTATGTCACTTATTGCCATGTTATAAACATTATGTAATCATTTAAGTTAATAATGTTTTTTTTGTCGATATTTGGTTCTTAAGTCGAAAGTGGACTTCTTACAATTACATGTTGTTCATGTGGTCAAAGGTTCTTTATATCCAGAATGACATTCCTGATCTGGATATCATATATATCATATATATCTAGCATATACATGTATTTCTAATATCACATAATAATTTAGAGGTAAGAAATGAAATGCACCATTCATGGAGACGGTAAGCCGTATGTACGCATGAACGCTACTTTCATTTCTATGTCATATTAATGGAATTAAAACTAAATGAGAGGTATGTATATTTTAATTATAGAATTATATTAATCATTTAGATGTAACATAAATCATATATATCCATTATATATATGTACTTATAATAGTACATTACATTTGGGGATAAGAAATGAAATGCACCGTTCATGGAGACGGTAAGCCGTACGTACGCATGAACGCTACTTTCATTTATATCTCATACATTAATGGAAAGAAATAATAATGATATAGAGGTATATTATAATTCCATTATAACATCATATATAATAACTTTAAATCCATCCATTATACGTCCCACATATTGCATTAACGAATCACATCACTTTGAGGGGGCGGTAGTCCGCACTTCCTAAAATGAAATTATCGTGTTTACCCACAATAGAAACCATAAAGGTATACCACAAATGAAAAATAATGAAGCATAAGGAAAACATAAACATAATATATATCATATATAAATAGAGTGACATCTTAATGGACACCATTAAAGGTGTTTAAAAGAAGATTGAACAATCATCGTTTCGTGAGGTAGAAATTCCCCAACCACAGAAACAATATGTTCTATAACCATTAGATGTAGATGTGTGTAAGTGTAGATAGAAATATTCTTATAAAAACATCCTAGTATATTTAATATACTGGATTTGTTGCAAAATAAATGAATAAAAATATTTTAGGGGGTTGGAGAAGCAAAATAAAACAAAATAACACAAGTGAAGACATCACCTTAAAATCGGGTAACTCTCTTAGATTTGATTTCAATGGCTTCCTTGGGAAGACTTATTCCTAGAGTGACCCTTCAAAGAGTAAGAGAGGTATGTGGAGAGACAAATTGGGCAGGGGTTGGCTGATCCAAAGGCTTTGGAAGTGTGGGTAAGGTGGTATAGTTGGGGGCGTTTTATAAGAGGAGAGGAGGGGCACTCTTGGAATGTAAGGAAATGTTGCTTTATTTTAGAATGAGTATTGGATTTTAATGGTCCCACATTGATGCGTTTCGAGGATAAGGTGATAAGGGTTCGAAATCCACCCATCCAATAGGTTTTTTACATGTGTAGGTCTTAGAGTTTACATTATCTTTCCATTTTATTGAAATCGTTAAATAATGAGGTAATCGCTGCATCATCATGGTGTCATAAATAATTTGATTTATTTAATATATAAAAATTTTAAAACAAATACTATGATGTATTAAATAGTTTTACCTTTCCATTGAATATTTATAGTCAAAAATCAAATTTGTATAAACCCATGTAATTTGTTTTTAGAAAAACAACTCATGTTTGTGACATTTTTATTTTAACTTTAAACAAAAAGTTATTAATGTCATTTTCCAACCAAAGTGGCTTCATGGGGTCCCCAAGTTGACCCATGGATTGTATTGGTCGTCCATGACACATCCAATGAGGTTAGGACATGTTTCAAGTTCGTTTCATATTACTACAACATTATTTTTACCTTAAATTACACTAATTACCTCTAATCGCGATTAAAAAATTAATAAGTTACTATTCACCAAAAAAATTATTTTAATCCCATTGAACCACATTTTACTTCTTAATGACAACCATGTATGTTGGATTTTTGAAATTCAAAACACAGAGGTGGTAAAATTTCATTTAAATGAAAAATTATTTTTTTAAGTACCACTTAGTGGTTTCACTATTCATAAAAAATTGAAGTTTTTCAGAAAAATACCAAAACTTCACCCTAAGCTATATTTGATATTATGAATTGAAAAATGAAGTCCATTTTAAAAAATTCAATACATATAAGTTGCATTAATTAATTTAATAGTTAATTCCCGCTGTCAGAGCAAATAACGTGTTTTTATGAAACAATAAGTATCAAAAGATTGACACTAGTTTAAGTCTGATTTCAAAGTGAAATTAATTCCAACATCCACTATTGGATTTAATGGTAAAAATATATTATAATTTAAATTTAAAACCAATTCAAAAGCTAATCTAATCATATAAATAAATTATATTAAAAAGAGGTTTTGAATTAAAATACAACATTTTACACTATTCATTAAAAAATGAACTTTAACGGAAAAATAACAAAAAATTTACACAAAGTAAATTTTGATGTCCCAATTATAAAGAAGAGTTTTATTTAGTCCAATAGAATGTATAAGAGTGAAAAAAACTATATTTAATAACGGTTCGCCATCAAAAGGTGATAAGTGAACCTTTAGTGAAAACTAGGGCATATACGCCTAAAATTGAGTTCTTTCCGTATTTTAAGCCTTTATCTTTTATTGGATAGAAGTAAAAACATTTAGAAAACATATATAATCATATTTTAGTTATTTCTATCCATTCCTGCCAATACAATGGCTATGTGTTAACTACCATTTAAAATAATATTATTTTATTACTAGTGTGCAACGTAAGATTTCAAAGAAACTCTTTGTTGCGTATCGGGTATGCTATCGAACATAGAAACCCCTTTAAAGTAAAATTAATATTTAATTCATAAATGTTAATAAATATGAAAATGTTTTATTCATTATTTACCTGGGATGTTACATCCTTCCCCCCGTTTTGGGAATTGCGTCCTCGCAATTTTATTCACTTATCAAAATAAGTGGGGGTATTTATCCCTCATAGCATTTTCAGATTCTCACGTTGCCTATTCAACCATATGGTTTTTCCACAAAACCATTACCTGGTGAATTACCTTATTTCACAACACTATCTCTCTTCAGTCAAGAATCTGGACTGGTTGTTCTTCATAATATAGGTTCTCTTCCAGCAGAACTACCTCTGGACTCAAAACATGAGATGGATCTGACATATACTTCCTCAACATCAAAACATGAAAAACATTGTGTACCTGAGATAAACTTGGAGGTAAAGCCACTCAGTAAGAAACTGATCCAACTTTCTCTAAAATTTCATATGGTCCAATGAACCCTGGACTCAACTTTCATTTCTTACCAAATCTCATCACACTTTTCCATGGAGAAACCTTGAGAAAAACATGATCACCTACCTCGAAAGATAGATCCTTCCTCCGGTTATCCACACAACTCTTCTGCCTGCTCTGATCTGTTCTCATGTGTTTTGGAATCAACTGAACTTTTTCTGCCATCTCTTCTACCAATTCTGGTCCCATCAGCTTCCTTTCACCCACTTCATCCCAAAATGATGGAGTTCGACACCGCTTCCCATATAATGCCTCAAATGGTGCCATCTGTATACTGGAATGAAAATTGTTATTATAAGAAAACTCAACCAAAGAAAGGTGTTGGTCCCAACTTCCCTGATAATCCATCGAACAAGCTCGTAGCATATCCTCCAAGGTCTGAATTGTTCATTCTGAATGCCCATCTAATTGCGGATGAAAAGCTGTACTAAAATTTAATTCAGTACCCAACGACTTCTGAAGGCCTTTCCAAAAGATAGAAGTAAACATGGGATCACGATCGAACACAATGGAGAGAGGAAATCCATGTAACCTGACTATCTCTTTAAGATACAAACGGGAAAGTTGATCTAGGGAAAAAGTATCTCGTATAGCAAGGAAATGATCAGATTTAGTCAAGCGATCAACAATAACCCAGATTGCATTATTACCTCTAGATGTCTTCGGTAATACCATGACAAAATCCATGGATATATTTTCCCATTTCCACTCTGGCACTGGTAAAGGCTGAAGAATCCCTTTCGGTAACTACCACTCTGCTTTAATCTGCTGACAAGTCAAACACTTCATAGTAAAATCAGCAATATCTCTTTTCATTCCATCCCACCAGTAATACCCCGCAGATCTCTGTACATCTTAGTACTGCCAGGATGAACTGAAAATGGAGAACTATGAGCTTCACATAACAACTCTCTCTTCAACTGTGAATCACAAGGCACACCCAATCTCTTCTGAAATCTCAAAACATAATCATTATCAATGATGAATTCAGGAAACTTACCCTTCTGAACTAGCTCTTCCTTTTTCTGTAACTCACTGTCTTGCTTCTGTGCTTGCTTGATTCTGTCTGATAGGGATGATCTCACTGATACCTGAAACAAAACAGAAGAACTTCATGCACCAACAACTTCTATGACAAAGTTCATCAAATCAAAAATTAAAGGATCTCCTTCCAAACGTAGCATGCTTAATGAAGCATTACTTTTTCGACTCAAAGCATCGGCCACTTTATTTGTTTTTTCCCGGATGGTAATGAATTGTACAATCATAATCCTTGATTAATTCCAGACATCTCCTCTGTCTCATTTTCAACTCTTTCTGAGTGAATATATACTTTAAACTTTTGTGATCAGTATATATTTCACATTTTACTACGTACAAATGATGCCTCCAAATTTTTAAAGAGAAAACAACAGCAGCTAATTCCAAATCATGTGTAGGGTAATTTACCTCATGAGTTTACAACTAACGTGAAGCATAAGCAATTACCTGATAATTCTGCATAAGGACACAACCAAGTCCCTTAAACGAAGCATCACTGTATATAACAAACTCACCATTTCTGGAAGGAAGTTCCAAAACTGGAGCATTCACCAATCTTTTTTTCAACTCTTGAAAGCAATCATCACATTCTTTTGTCTAGATAAACTTAACACCCTTACGAGTTAGCTTAGTCATTAGACTAGATAACCGTGAAAAATTTTCAACAAAACTTCGGTAGTAACCTGCCAAACCAAGAAAACTACGGATCTTGGTTACATTTGTGGGTCTTGGACATTATTAAAAAACTTTTGTTTTATCTGTATCAACAGTTATTCCATCTTTTGAAACAATGTGACCAAGGAAAGAAATTTTCTGTAACCAAAACTCACACTCCCATACAATTTCTTTTCTTTTAAGGTTTGCAAAATAACCCTTAAATGAATTTCATGCTCCTATTTACTTTTAGAAAACACCAAATTATCATCAATAAACACAACAAAAAAATTATCACCTGAGTCAACTAAGCCATCACTACAACAAACTCTTCAATTCTAATTCTGACAATCTCAGGTTGCTGATTTAGAAGGTCATTTCCCTCTATATGCCTTCCTAACATAGCTGACATGTTTCCTCTATGGAAAACCATTCTGAACATAGAAATAACTTAGGCGAAGCAACATGGTAATCTTTAAATGCTATATCATTTCAGTCATAAAATAAATTAACTTATAATTTAACAATTTTCTAACTCCTAAAGTTGTCTAAACCGACCTTTGATAGAAACTATAAGGCCCCGACCTTAATCCTTACTTAATATTGAATTAAATGAATAATTCACATTGAGGATATTTTCAGGTTTATAGTTTTAGAGAATTAGAACATAAATATTACATCTCAAAAGATTACAATGTAGACACTTCTTCTAAGTTTCCATAGAATAAAAAAAACTCTTAAAAAACATGTCTAGTTCCAAGTTTTATATAGAATGACTTTCCATTGATCCTATCCTTGACCCTATTCCACATTAAGTCCTGTGAAAAACATTTCAAAAAACTTGGGGTGATAATAAAAAGCTCAGTAAGAGATACACAAAGAATAAAAACTGTTAGTTTATCAAAACAACAAGTAAACCATGTATACTTTATCAAAGTAATACATTTCACCTTTATGAAGTTGTAAAAAACTCTTCACTGAATAAAAGATCATTACTTACCCTTTTGTAACCAAAAGATTACCATAAAACCCATATAAGGAACACATAACATATAAAGGTAACTTGGGACATAAACATACTTAAGTGGAATAACCATACAGTCAGCTTCCACACATATCACTTAATGGAATAGCCATTCGGCCAACTTCCATACATACTTAATGGAATATCCATACGGCCGACTTCCATACCCAATGCATTGGAGGTTTTAACGTAACCACCCATCCTGGTATTCACGGTACCACCCGTCATATGTTTTATCACGTAACCACCCATCAAATGTCCAAGTACCATTATAAAAATCATAAGACATAAAACAAATATAATGGAAAGAAAACATTTCCACACTTTGATCACAATATATCACTGAAATATATTGACATAAAAAATCCATTATAAAAACCATTTTCAATACCAAAATACATAAAAGAGTATATGGTATTTATTTAATTTTAAAAAAACATTACGGCTTGTTCAGGAAGCCAAAGACCAAATAATACTCGCGGCGGCGGAAAAGGTCGTTGTCACCGCGTACATTAAAAGAAACATTCATTTTCATCATTTTGTAAAATTATTCGTAGAAAAATATTCCTTTTGTATAAAAGTAAATGTCAAAGGGGTTTATACACCGTATAAAATAAAGTTGTGTATAAAACGAAATATGCCTCAATGAAAGGAGATTGAGACGAAGTCCCTTACCTCGGGTCCGACTTGACTCGATCGTTCTTTAACGTCCTGAATAATAAACTTAAGTTAATTTCTATTTGCTTAAGAACCTTTTTCAAGTTCATTATTCCTTTTATATCACTTATTTCCATGTTATAAACATTATTTAATCATTTAAATTAATAATGTTTGTTTTGTCTATATTTGGTTCTTAAGTCGAAAGTGGACTTCTTACAATTACATGTTGTTCGTGTGGTCAAAGGTTCTTTATATCCAGAATGAAATTACTGATTTGGATATTATATATATCATATATATCTAGCATACACATGTATTTCTAATATCACATAATAATTTAGAGGTAAGAAATGAAATGCACCGTTCATGGAGACGGTAAGCCTTACGTACGCATGAACGCTACTTTCATTTCTATGTCATATTAATGGAATTAAAACTAAATGATAGGTATGTATATTTTAATTCCAGAATTATATTAATCATTTAGATGTAACATACATCATATATATCCATTATATACATGTACTTATAATAGTACATTACATTTGGGGATAAGAAATGAAATGCACCGTTTATGGAGACGGTAAGCCGTACGTACGCATGAACGCTACTTTCATTTCTATCTCATACATTAATGGAAAGAAATAATAATGATATATAGGTATATTATAATTCCAGTATAATATCATATATAATAACTTTAAATCCATCCTTTATACGTCCCACAAATGGCATTAACGAATCACATCACTTTGAGGGGGAGGTAGTCCGCACTTCCTAAAATGAAATTATCGTGTTTACCCACAATGGAAACCATAAAGTTATACCACAAATGAAAAATAAAGAATCATAATGAAAACATAAACATAATATATATAATATATAAATAGAGTGACATCTTAATTTCCACCATTAAAGGTGTTTAAAAGAAGACTGAACAATCATCGTTTCGTGAGGCAGAAATTCGCCAACCATAGAAATAGTATGTTCTTTAACCATTAGATGTAGATGTGTGTAAGTGTAGCTCGAAATCTTCTTATAAAAACATCCTAGTATATTGAAGATACTGGAGTTGTTACAAAAGAAATGAATAAAAAGAGTTTAGGGGGTTGTAGAAGCAAAATAAAACAAAATAACACAAGTGAAGACATCTCCTTAAAATCGGGTAACTCTCTTAGATTTGAGCTCAAAGGCTTCCTTGGGAAGACTTCTGCCCAAAGTGAAGCTTAAAAAAGTACAAGAGGGATGTGGAGAGACAAAATTCATAGGGGTAGGCTGAGACAAATGCTTTGGAAGTGTAGGTAAGGTGGTATAGGTGGGGGCCTTTTATAAGAGGAGAGGAGGGGCACTCTTGGAAAGTAAGGAAATGTTACTTTATTTTAGAATGATATTCGGATTTTAATGGTCCCAAATTAATGTGTTTCAAGGATAAGGTGATAAGGGTTCTAAATATACCCATACAATAGGTTTTTGACATGTTTAGTTCTTAGATTTTACATTATCTTTCCATTTTATTTAAATCGTTAAATAATGAGGTAATCACTACATCATCATGGTGTCATAAATAATATGATTTATTTAATGTTTAAAAACTATAAAACAAATACTATTATGTAGGAAATATTTTTTCCTTTACAATGAATATTTATAGTCAAAAATCGGATTTGTATAACCCCATGTAAAATTTTTTTTAGTAAACAACTCATGTTTGTGACATTTTTATTTTAACTTTAAATAAAAAGTTATTAATGTCATTTTCCAACCAAAGTGGCTTCATGGGGTCCCCAAGTTGACCCATGGATTGTATTGGTCGTCCATGACACATAAAATGAGGTTAGGACATGTTTCAAGTTCATTTCATATTATTCCAACAATATTTTTACCTTAAATTACACTAATTACCTCTAATCGCGATTAAAAACTTAATAAGTTACTATTCACCAAAAAATTATTTTAATCCCATTGAACCACATTTTACTTCTTAATGAAAACCATGCATGTCGGATTTTTGAAATTCAAAACACAGAGGTAGTAAAATTTCATTTAAACGAAAAATCAGTTTTTTAAGTACCACTTAGCGGTTTCACTATTCATCAAAAATTGAAGTTTTTCAGAAAAATACCAAAAATTCAACCTAATCTATATTTGATATTCTGAATTCAAAAATGAATTCCATTTTACAAAATTCAAAACATATAAGTTGAATTAATTAATTTAATAATTAATTCCCGATGTCAGAGTAAATAGCGTGTTTTTATGAAACAATAAGCATCAAAAGATTGACACTAGTTTAAGTCTGATTTCAAAGTGAAATTAATTCCAACGTCCACTATTGGATTTAATGGTAAAAATATATTATAATTTAACTTTAAAAACAATTCAAAAGATAATCTAATCATATAAATAAATTATATTAAAAAGAGGTTTTGAATTAAAATATAACATTTTACACTATTCATTAAAAAAATGAGCTTTAACGGAAAAATACCAAAAATTTACACAAAGTAAATTTTGATGTCCCAATTCTGAAGAAGAGTTTTATTTGGTCCAATAGAATTTATAAGAGTGAACAAAACTATATTTAATGACGGTTCACCATCAAAAGGCGATAAGTGAACCTTTAGTGAAAACTAGGGCATATACGCTTAAAATTGAGTTCTTTCCGTATTTTAAGCCTTTATCTTTTATTGGATAAAAGTAAAAACATTTAAAAAAATATAATCATATTTTAGTTATTTCTATCCATTACCGCCAATACAACGACTATGTGTTAACTACCATTTAAAATAATATTATTTTATTACTAGTGTGCAACGTAAGATTTCAAAGAAACTCTTTGTTGCATATCAGGCATGCTATCGAACATAGAAACCCCTTTAAAGTAAAATTAATATTTAATTCGTAAATATTAATAAATATGAAAATGTTTTATTCATTATTTACCTAGGATGTTACAATTGGTCCCCGGCGACCACCGGCTCAACAGATCCGGCATTAACTGCTTCGGCTGGTAGATATGGAACTGGGAAGTCCAAGCTACCTCATAGAGCCCCACTCTTCTCAGCTCCACTCCGAAATCCTTGCACGAAGCACCTACCTAGTAGGCCCAAGCCCAATCGTCCATAAAGTCACCGCCCTGGTGCATGTCCCATTCCTCGAACCACCCCTTCTTCAGGTTCCCCAACACTACCTTAAGGATGGTTCAGTATAGGGGAGGGGACATATCTGGTGGAAATGTATTCCTATCGACATTGTTTAGATGATTGTATAGGCAGTTGGTGATGATAGGCGTGAAATCATCCTGGGCATGACCATCGGGCGCCCTGAACCATCTGTGCTGACACAACGTGCTCCGGAACCAGTAAGCTGGCTCATCCCTACTTGCTTCCGGGATGAAGATGTCATCCCTCAGCCCAAATCCATACAAGGTAAACCTACTAAACAATGGGTTGATCTTCTGGCTCTCTGACAGAAGCTCCACCAAAGAACTATGGTCTGAGTGGCTCTAGAATAACTCCCCTATCCCAAGACTATTCTATATTTCATCCCTCCGGGTGGCATCCGCATGGACCCCCTGGGAAGCTTCTTGATGGGCCATCCGTTTTAGAACTATGATGTTTCTTTGGCTAGTTCACGAAGATTGTTTTCAAAGAGCGTTCTCGAAGGCGACTCACAAAGATTGTTCGAGGGGGAACTTCTTAGGTGTTCAAAGCCAGATCGTGGAGTGCAAACATAGAGTTAAGGACTCACTGTTTTCCATGAATCCTCGATTCGTAGAGAACACTCACGAAGTATGCAGAGCTTCGTGAATCGAGAGCGCATGAATAAAAGATCGTGGGGAAAAGAAAGGAAAAAAGAGATGGAAAGGCCCCTATTTATAGCCAATGGCCTTCAGAGCTTTGCGGCACGTCCAGTCCGCATGGAGAATCGCAGCACACCTGACCCGCGCGTCCCCTTTCCGACTCGCGCGCCATCTTCGCGAGTCCACACCATGAATGACCGAGGATTTCAGTGATTTCCCTCAGAATTCGACCCTTGGTCTCTCCACGGATCCATGTATGAGGGGGGTATTTTATGGCACCATAATTCGGGAAAAAGAGAAGGCCCCAAGATGGCCACACAGACTGCCTCGTGAATCCACATCGCGGAATCCCCCCCAGCACCACGGCCGCCACGAATCATAGAAGGCGGGAGGCTCCGCATATGCATTTGATGTTCACGAGCCCGCTGTGAAGCAAAGGAGGAGGGACACTCTTCGACCCCAGTTGACATTCACGACGCCGCCACAAAGTAATGATGCGGGGCGCTCTGCAACCCCAGTTGACGTTCGCGACTCGCCGCGAAGCCCCCAAGCCCCTCTTCGCACCACGTGAGCTCCGCTCCACAGTGCCTCTTGGCTATAAATACTAGGATTCCCCTGATCATTGGGGAGGGACAATCCGACCTTTCCGCTACCCAGCTCTCGAATCGTGAAGCAGTCTTCCACTCGCTGAACCATGTGTTGTGCGAGGTACTTCCTCTTCGCAAAGTGCCTCCCCATTATCTTGTTTTGATCCCCTCTTTCGAGAGGGATTCCCTTCGTGAAGCCTAAGGGATTTTGTGAAGGAAGGGGATCCCCAAGGAAAAATGGGTCATTGCGGAGTGCTTATGCTTCGCGAAGCACCCTTTATGTATGCTTGATCCACATGCTAAGGCAGGGTTACTCTACCTCGCAAAGCACATTGCTTCACGACACCTTGCTTCTTGAGGAACCTTTGCTCCGCGAGGCTGTGCTCCGTGAATTCCCTTCCACTCCGCGAAGCACCTCCCATTTTTACCTCTAACCCATTCTAAGGCTAAGGCACCCCACTTCATGAAGCACACCCCTTCGTAAGTTCTCTCCACCATGCAGAGCAATAGAGCTCCACAAGGTCCTTGCCTATGGACCCCTCTGCATGGAAATCCCTTTTCCTGTGTGACCCTCCAGGTTTTCATGATGTGACTTCAAAGTCCTCTGGATGATACCACCCATTGCATTGCTTCGCTTAATTATTCTTCGCATAGGCACGCTAATGGATATTGCTTCTTTGCATACCCACGCTAATGTGGACCCCTCCATGGTTTTCTTCATTACACCCCTCATCACAACGTTGCTGGTGCCTTCCCTCCCACAAGGAGCTGAGGGTACCGGTTATGTAAGTCCTAGGGGTGCGGAGAAAACCCACCTCATCTGAGCTTCATGACATTAAACTACCAAGCACCATCGTCCTCAACACATGACGTTAAACTGTGACCTGACCTTGTGCCTCACACATAGGGTCCCCCCACCTTGGGCATTCTCTATGACCCTTGTCTCCACAGGGGATGATATCATCCTTCTTGTAGTGGAGTTTGTCTGCGGGGAAGGGAAACCATCTTGGTGTAAGACCCTATATTTTCTTGCAGGAGGCAGCACCCCTGCTCCTCCTCACTTCCCTGGTGCCAAGGCCAGTGGAGGGCATGATAGGGGACAAGGATCCTCCCTTCTTCAGTTCCAAGTTCCTCTCCCGTTGCGCTTTGTTGCACTTGGGCCTCCATCCCGGAGTAAGCCCCAATCTATCTCTCCCTAGGCCACTCCACGCGTAAGCCCCACTCCACTTCCCATGGATGAACCTTTCGCGACGTGATCATCCGGTCTCTGCCACCTCTTGTTTCTCACACCGAGCATGACTGAAGTGGGCTTAGAGTAATCATCGACCATGACAACACCCCGTCCCGCATGACGTTAAACTGTATTTCGCCCCCATCCCACATGACGTTAAACTGTACACCCGAAATACAAGGACTTTGATCCATGTCAATGCATGTTACGTAGGAAGCCTCCATGTGGTTCAAGCCCAACAACCATCAGCCCCGACCATCTCCGTGTCAGTGCGCCAAGTCCCATTAACGCTTTGGGAGACCTAGAGTGTAAGCCCTGCACCATCCTAAACTACGTGGTCTTTGACCCATGTCAAGGCATGGTATGTAGGAAGACTCCCTGAGGTTCAAGCCCGCCATCCACCTGGACCATGGTCCTTATTCACATCGGTTCTCTGATACCCTTACCCGAACTATGGGGACTTTGATCCATGTCAAGGCATGGTATGTAGGAAGCATCCATGAGGTTCAAGCCCACCACCTAGTCATTGCGACCATGTTAGTTGACCAACACCTTAGGCCACCTCAGAGTGTAAGCCCCGCATCAATTCATCCCGAACTATGGGGAATTTGATCCATGTCAAGGCATGGTACATAGAAATCCTCCAGGAGGTTCAAGTCCACCACCCGGTCATTCCGACCTCCTTCATGTCGGTTCATCCCTGTCCTGCATGACGTTAAACTGTACACCATCCCGAACTATGAGGAATTTGATCCACGTCAAGGCATGGTATGCAGGAAACCTCAAGAGGTTCAATTCCATCACCCATTGGACCCCAGTCTATCTTAATGTCGATTCACTGATGACACCGCCCGAACTATGGGGACTTTGATCCATGTCAAGGAATGGTACATAGGAAGCCTCCATGAGGTTCAAGCCCACCACCCGATCGTTCCGACCATGTCTGTTCACCAACAACTTGGGACGCCTAAAGCGTAAGCCCCAAATGCCATCGTCCTGCATGACGTTAAACTATAGATCCCATTTAGCGACAACCCATTATCGAATGAACCACGCAGACTTTGATTCCCCACCACTGGGATATGTGGGAAGTCTCTTCGAGACTCAAGCCCAAAACCATCATCCATCCTGATTCTTACACGGGCCGCCACATCCCGGTGAGATCATGAAACCTCATTCCCCTCCACAACATTCGAGAATCCACCCACATGTTGGCCCTAATATCGGTGTTCCCTCCAGGGGGTTCCTAATTCTGATCCACTCTAAATAGTGTTATGATCAATCTTATTCATCCCCGCTGGACGTTAAACTCGCGGCATACCCTGTGTTAAAGATGGGAAGCTGAGGAAATCCTTAGATACATGCCCATGGAATATAATTCCCCCGCGTTTTATGTGGGATTCTTCGAGATTCTGTGCCCTCGAGAAGCCCTATAATAAGGAACATAAAATAGACACACCAATCCCCAGCGTCCAGACACATCAGTGATGCCCAGCGTGACAACTCCTTTAACTGAAGGTTGCTGCCCTGACTAGACCCCTTGGAATGTCCTGACAGAAGCAACGTAATTAACTGGTGTCCATGAAGATATGGCACCGGGAAGAGTTTCACGAACAACGTATTAAATCTATGAGGGAGAACCGGACTAGGTGATGAATTCTGAGGAGGAATCCACGTAAGGAAGAACCGACACACCATCATCCCGTTTCGATCAAGGAGAAAACATACCTGAACAAGGAACAGATCCTGCCCGCCTTTGGAAAGCGGGAATGCGGGGTAACAAAATCTGCGCCTGTTGCACTCAAGCATACAGACACGCGCGCCCCAGAAAAAGTGTCGGAAATAGTGACAAAAGATAAAACATAAGTGAAGTTAATAACTTAATAATAGGAACTATGTACTTCAACTTTTCACCTAGGTTTCAAAAATATTTTTTTTGCAAATCACCTCAGTGAAACAAACTAAATGACTCCCATATAAATCAAATGACCCATTCTTCATCCGACGTTCATCATTTCCCTCACCTTAATGAACTTGTTTTTGACCCCAAATATTTTATTTATTTTTTCCAAGCTATGTATCATGTGCTAAGAACTGTGAAATGAACTTATTCAAGGTGTAAATAGGGATTATAGTAAACAGAAATGCACCCTGCATCTAGGGTCTCAGAGACTCACTGTGGGATCCCAGATGCCCAAATAACTCCAGTTTCAAAAGATTTTTATGAAAACCATTTCCATTGTCCCATTAAGATGATTATTATTAATAATCAAAAGATGAATGAGGCCCCTAATATTAATTCAAACTTCAAGTTCCAAGGCTATGATAATAACTCCACAAACATGTAACCCAAATCACTTTCCAAAGAAAATCCCTAAACCAAGATATCCATTCAATAACTAAGTAAATTTCAGTCAGCAATAATCCATTATCATTAATTTTAGACTGAATTCACAACTTAACTACCAATGAAATACTATCCATAGGCAAGACCCATTTGAAAAGCAATGTAAATCCTAAAATAATGCAAGAATATTGAATTTTTTTTACCATTTTTAACAAAATGTTTGAAGTTGCAGTGGGAATTGATGAGCTCTCAATTAAGCATAGTTTAGTATAGTCAAGAATTGACCCCCTCCCCCACACTTAAAACCAAACGTTTTCCCCAAAGTTATCTTCTAAAGTGGAGAAGAATAATTTAGGAATTAAGTTTCAAAGAAGATTTTCAATTAGCAGATTTTTGACATGTATAAAGTGTCTCTTTGAAGTTAAAAAATATTTTTTCCATAATGAATAACTTATAAGCAGGTTCATTAATAAGTACATGCATTAATATTTAGTCCAGTGAATCATTTTCAAAACATCTGAAAAGTAGCATGTAATGTGTGGTTTCACTGTTAATTGGGGTGAAAGCAAGTTATGAAGACTTTACCTAGTTAGATATTTAATACAACAGACAAAGTTCATGCTAAACATCCCAACATTAAGAAGATTCAAAAGACCAGTAGCATGTACCCTTGAAAACTTAGTTTCAAGCAGTGAGAATATTTTAAACAATGAATTTCAGTTCACAGAAACAGGCACATGTATATTTTTTAAATAAAAAAAGACTTTTGTAGTGGAAACAAACATGCAACATAGTTTTTTTAGAAATCAGAATTTATTTTAAAGCAACAACATATAGAGTAGAATTATTTTTCATGCAAGACATGCAAGACATTCAACATATTGTTTTTCCTAAAGAATTAAGGAGAATAGAACTGAAACAAAATTTAACAGTAAGATACTTCCCTAAATCAATGTTACATTTACACCTCCAACATAGTAATTCCACTCCTTAGATGACACCAGCAACAACAACTGAAAAAATCAAAAAGCAAGAAGATAGAGAAAGAAATTTCTAGTAGAGACATAACAAACATAAGTAAACAAAATGACACTTTATTCAACTGAAAATAGTAAAAAAATGATAACAAAGAAAGAGAATGGGTTGAATCCCATGAATCACTAAGTTTAAGGTCTTTAGTTAGAGATTATTTAATTACAACATTTATATTTATTAACAAAACAAAATCCATGGGTTTCCTCCCATGCAGTGCTAGATTTATAGTCCCCATTAAGACTCACATAGAAGTAACCAAAGTCACTAGGTGGATGTGGTTTCATTATTAAGAACCACCACATGATTTTGGACCATCTATTTTTAACTGAAATATGAAATTTGTGGGCACCAAAACTAAAGCATACTAAAACCAATTTCTGATTAGTGGCATAAATCCCTAAAAAACTCCCATTAGTAGTTATGGACATGGTTCTGTCAACATCCAAAATTGTTTCATATTTGAAAAAATCAACATTTTTAGGATCTGGAAGAAATATATTAGGTGCTTCAAAGGGTATTACAATGTCCTCACAACTATCTCTCACAACTTCAACATTAACAGATTTAAATTCAAGGGTGAAAATGGGTAAGTTCTGATTAGTAGGTTAAAAATGGGATTCATTAATGTGATGAACAGAATCATATACAATGGAACTAAAGTGTGATTCCCCCTCTGGACTACTACTAGTATAATGAGAAGACTCAGCGCCCATCACAGTCGAGGATGGAAGTGACAAACAAGGAAGATAATTTATTTTATCACAAACACGTTCAAGTCTAACAATGATACAAATTTCTTTCAAAACATCCTTATCTATTAACTCACACTGAATATCTATTACTTCTAACAAATCCATTTTGCAACCATCATGTAGTGTGCACTCAACCTCTCTTTCATACTCAAGTTAAAAAGGGTCATTTCCCCAAACAAGGTCTATAGTGTGTTCCAAAAAGTTTAAATCAAGAGGAGTAATGTTAAATTCAGAATTAATTAATAGAAATTCCAGATTGTTTCAATTCAAATTGTTTTCCCCATAAATGATGACAATACATTTAATTTCAGTACATAAGGTTTCAGAAAAGTGATTACTATGAGAATATGGAAATAAAAACTAACCAATTAGTCTTTCTTCAAATATCATTACCTCATACTCATCATCTAACAAAATTTCAGAAATTATTGGGTTTAGAAGTTCAAAACATGGAAGATAAGTGTTCATTTCATGTTCAAAAGTTTCAGATTCTATATTTTCCAGATTAAGGATATATTCCAAAGTGTTCCCAGTTTTTTTTTCAGACTCATTGTTCAAAAATTCAAAAAAGTTTGGTGAAGAGTTTTTAACATTAAAATTTTCATTTTAGAGCATATCTTCAACCCGAGTGACCTCCTTTTTAAAACTCCTAAAATAGTGATTTTTCCCAAATGTAGGAATTATAAAAAAACTAGGCATTTCTTTTCAATCTGTTTCAATTCATCTTTATAATTGTCCAACTCAGCATCATTAAAGTTATTTTTGGGGTCTTCATTAATGTGTTCTTCATTAGGTGAGTTGGTTATTTCCAGATATAGTTCAACAGAATTAGATTTTTTAATGAGAATGTTTTCTTGCCCAGTTTCACTATAACTTTATTCTTCCACTTGATTTTCAAATCTTTTATACACATTTTATTTTTCATTTTCTTCAAATTATTCTTGTTCTTTAACCATTTTTTGTAATTCCAAGACCATGTTTTCTAATCTTTTAATTTTTTATCTTGCTCTTGAGAATCTCTAAGTTGGATTCCTTGGGTTTTATTAAACCAATAATTCCAAGCTTCCTCCCTAGTATGCAATTTGGTTTCAATCAATTCAATGTTAGCTAGGTATTCAGGATTAGATTCAATGTTTTCATCTTCTTCAATGTAAATAACCGGTTGTGGCTGGTTATAAACACACTGCCAAGAAGTGTGCCCATAACAGCCACAACATGCACAGTGAGGCCGCAGTTGATCCCAGTTTTCATTAACTTCCATTTTTAAACTAAAACTAGGTGATATTAAATACACAATAGTTCACAGTGAAGCATATTTTTGATGTTCAACAAAAATAGAAATGAAGCTCACATTTTTTTTTAGTTTTTTCAAAAGTTTTTATATTGTGTTTTTTCCTGTTTTTATTGATTTTTTTACTTTTAATTATAACCCTAGACTCTCAACATGCGCCTTCCTCGGCAACAACACCAAATTTTGGTATGAACAGAGGTCATTACAAACCTCAAAATTACATTTAATAAACTACACTGGCACAGTGGTGCAGGGTCGATCCACAAAGAAGGCATGTGAGTGATCAAAGGTTTTATTCAAAAAATATTAACTCCACTTTTGTCAGTATTAGAGGGAGTGGACATTTTTACCTTTTATTTTTCTTTGAATTTTTTTAAATGATGAAGTGAAACAAGATGAGAAAACAAGATTTTTTACAAATAAACTAAAATTTACACTAAGTACTGATAAAATAAAGAAATATAGAAAAGTAATATTACGCAGTAAGAGTAAGGGAGTGCAGATTATGTTGTCACTTGGGAATTCTGAACTACTGATCAAAAGGTTTGACTTATTTTGTACTTCATATTGAATCAGTCTTCAAAGACAATATGAAAAATCCCCTTCGCCAGGGGACTCAACAAGAAGTATATTAACTTTTTGAGTTCACCACTCTCAAATCAATCAAACCGCTGAAAGAAGTAAATAAGAAAACATTTGGAAATAAACTCACCGTAAAATTTCCAAATTTAATGAATTAAAATTCCAAATAAATGATTTCAAAATCTACCTCTCCAGTAGGTACTGAATGAATGAATTTTAAAAATAATTTAAGAGTAAAATAATTAAATAGAAAATCATATATCAATCTCGCGGATTGATTATGATTCTCAGAAATATATAGCACATGAAGAAATCTAAGAGTAAAACTAGTTGAATTAGAATTTCCAAGCTAAGAAAGAATTATCCTATGAACATATTGATTCAAATAGTGAAAAAAATCAATTACAGAGTACTGTGAAATAATGTACAAGAGGGGAAAAGAGATCCCTAAATAATGCTCTATTCTTAGCCCCCTTTGTATACATGTCCACTCTTCTTTAAGTACCCACTATCTTCTGCTTCATGTCACCGAATGTTTTTTACCGACTTCAAAATTCCCCCACTTGTACACCGCACATGTGTGTTTTTTCGTGAAGAACACGTCGGTGTAGCTTTTCTTATGTAACTAAATCCAAGTGAGTTAGTTTTGTGAATCTTGACGATATTTCAATTCATGTATGAACCTACAAAATAGAGAACAAAACAAGCAATAAAGAACACAAACTCAAAATAAATAAAATATTATAGTTATTTTAAAAAAAATTAATGTTAAATTAAAAAGTTAATTATTCTTAATTAATAAATATTTAAGTTTATTATTATTATTTAATAGAATAACTATTAAAATTAGGGTTATTAATTAATTATTAAATATTTATTTAAATAAAATTGTCATGTTCTTAATTTATTATTATTCATTAAGTTATTTAATTAGTGTAAGTATTATTAATAATTGGTTAGTATAACTTTATTAAAATCTTAAATTAGATTAATATAAATTACTTAATTAAATTAATGTTTATTTTTTGTAATTAAATTATAATTAAAGTGTTAATAAATTTATTTTAGTTAATAAGTAATTTTATTTATAATTTATTATTGTTTATATTTTAATTTTATAAAATATTATTAGTTTGTTTAATATCCTATTTTATTACTTATCTATTTATTATTATAATAATTATTATGTATCGTATTATATTTATTTGATTAATTTATTATTATTATTATTATTATTTTATTTATCTTTTATTTTTAATTTTTTTATTTTTACTTCATCCCCCCCAAATTCCACGCTGCGCAGTAGGGAAAAGGTTTCTCGGAGCTTTCAGTGCCTCGCTTGTGCAGATCCAGTCTAATGGTCTCTTCCCTCACCATGATTCAGTCCCTCTAGAAACACATCTCAGACTCCCTGGTTGGTGATTCGACTCCTGTAGAGTAGTACAGTTCTTCCTCTTCACAACAGACCCTCGACGGTGGCATCACCCAGTAGCGGCGACTTCAGGTTCGACTCTTCCTCGTGGCAACTGGTACGACTTCCTCCTTTTGATGACTCAATTGACCCTTCTCGGTGATATATTTACTCCACGGGTTTACTAAATCCTCTAATGGCTTCGACAAAGATTTCCGGTCGTGCACCCCATTTTGACACAACACGAACCCGAATCCTCTAGTAGAAGCGGTTTTGGAAATGAAATTATCTTATATAGATTTTATAGTTATTGTGTTTTTGTTCGATCTGTGCACGGGGTCGGGAATGAGATTCTTCAAAATTTGGTGCTGGCTTCAATTTTTTTCTTATATTTTCTTCTTCACAACTTTTATCAGATTCAGGATCAGTCTCGGGTGTGGTGAAGCTTCAATCAGTCTTTATCTTTGCTGGCATGGTCATTGGTTTTGGAGGAGAATGATAAATGGTGAATAACGGTAAGGTTCATGAGATAAAACAGGGGAAAAATCAGTTGAAGATGCCTAATGGTGAGGTGTGTGAGATAAAACAGGGGAACATATCAGTTGAAGATGCCTAACGGTGAGGTGTAGGGGAGATCCCAGGGTCACCGATAGTTAAAAGGGCCACCGATAGTTAAAATATAAAGGTTACTGATAGCTTTAAATTAAAGGGTCACTATTTTTATAAAAAGAGGTCACCGAAGGAAAATAAAATAAAAAAGGTCACTAGTAGAGAGAAAATAAAAAGGGCACCGATGTAGTTATAAGTTACTGATAGAATAAAAGGCTATAAATACGTGTAAAAAAAATAAAGGCTACTGATACTTGAAATTAGAAAGGGTCATCGATGATAAAAGGTTACCGATGTAGTTAAATTAAAAGGTTACTGGTGGAGTAAAAATAAAGAACCGATGGTGATCTTAACAAAAATTGAACTTAAAAATAATACATAAGTTAAATATTTAAGAAGATTGAAAATAATAAATTAAACGAATTATAAACACCATAAGTTTAAAACATGATTATTATTAGACTTTAAACATTAAACTCTCAATTTAAATTATTAATTGATAACACTTAAATTAAGAACTGGATATTTGATAATCTAAAACGATAAAAGACTTAAATTAAAAAAATATTAAAGGCTCTATAATGAGTAGAAAATAATCGCATCAGTGACCTAAATATGTCACCGATGGCTCTTGTCTGTCTCACTGGTAGACTAAAAACATGAGTTAATGAATAAATAATCTAACTGTATACATATAATTAAATAATTAATATTTTAAAACTCTAAATTAATTAATTAGAAAAATAATTGAATACTTTATAAGTAAAAAGTGCACTATTTTATTTAATTTAAACTAAGTTCTTAACTTAATTAATAAGAAGGAAGGTTAAAACTATTATTTAACAAAGTTAACTTATTTTAATAAAACTAAATTAAAGTATAAAATATTAAAATAAAAACTATTCTAATTAATAAAAAAATAATATTATTGAGTGATTATTTATTATTATAGTCAAATTATTAAAAGGTGAGTAAATTAGAAATTACAAAAGTAATTATCATTTAATTAAACTAGAAAAGAAAAGTAAAATTAAATTAATTAATTTAAAGAATAAAAATACATAATTAATTATAAAAATTGATTAATTAATAAAATTAATTATATAAAAACAAAAGTAAAATTATTTATTATAAAGAACTTAAATAATTAATTAAATATTTAAAAATGAAGTAAAACGATGTGGCAAAACTATTTAGAAATAGAGCCACATCAATACTCAACCCACCTACACTACTGTATATTCAAGTATCATTGGGAAAAGATTTATTTTAACCATTGGTTGTCGGTAAAAAATTTAAACCTTTTTCACAACAGATAATGCTGTTATCACATCAAGACATAAAAAACCAGATGAAGATTGGGGTTGTGCATAGTGTAATTCTATTCATGTGGCCTCAACTGGAATGATTCTTATTCCAAAACTTGACCCCTTTGCATTAACATTACTCTAATTCCTATCCCAAAATCATTAAAAAATATCTTATACCTTTCACCTGGCATGAGTTTGATCAAGAATGGATTCATTTTCAACCACTTCATTAACTCCTTGAAGGTATTATATCATGCTCCAAAACTATTCAAACATAATCCCATTTTTGGTTATTCCTATTAGAAGTTATTCTAAATCTGATAAGTATTGGATGATCCTCTCATAATAGCCCATTAATCCTTGAAATATATAGATATCAAAAACATTCTTGGGATGCTCCCATGAAACATCTACTTGTATCATTTTTGGGTCTACTGTTACATCTTCCCCTGAAATGATGTGATCCAAGAAATGTACCTGATCAATCAAGAATTAAAAAATAGATAGATTTTCGTATATCAAATTATATCATAGCATACCTAATATGATTTTATGATGTATGGAATAATGGTCATGAGTCTTGTAGTACGCTAATATATCATCCACACATCTTACCACAAAATGATCCATGTATGGGTGGAATATTTTTTCATCATGGCTATAAACACTGTCAGATCCTTCATCAGCTCAAATGACATAATGAAGAAATAATAAAGGTCATACGTTTCTTTGAATGTAGTATGAGGTATGTCAGAAATTTGAACTCTCAACTGATGATACCATGATCAAAATTAGATCTTGTATAGAGCAAAAGCTCCTCTCAATAGGACAAAGAGATCATCGATACATGGAAGAGGATACCGGTTCATCACTATCGTTATGTTTAACATCCTATAATCAACACACAAAGGGAAGGTTCTGCTAACCTTATTAGAAAACACATATGGAGAAACCCAATGTGATGTAATCGTATGAATACATCTGTTATCAATTAACTCTTCTATTTGAGTCTTGAGTTCATGAAGCTCTATTAGTGCCATTATATATGGTGTAATGGAAATAATTTCAGCTACAGGTATAAGATCAATAGTAAACACTATATCCCTCTCAAATGGAAGGCCTGAGAAGTCCTCATGAAACACATCCTGGAACTGGTCTATTACAGGTGAACCAACATCCCGTTTCACACCACCATCTTCCAACAAAAGACCTGAAACTTGGGCGATGAGCTCCCCTAGTTATTGAATAATTGTTCATGAATGACCCACCATGATATCTCACTCTCTATAGTGAACATAATTTTCACCCTCATGGGAAGTAACAATAACTCTCTAGTGGTAATGATTTATATGGGCCCGGTATGCTACTGACAAATCCATACCTAAAATTAGGTCACACAATGATATATCAAGTATGTAGAGATCCTATAGAAAATGATACCCCCAACCTCAAGAGAACCCCACTTTCACAAATATATATCTCTAGAACATATCCCAAAAGGTGTATCAATCATCATAAACCCACTAAAAAATTACACTTCCAAACATAACCCATTCAATAGTTGTAATGATATAAAATAATGAGATGCACTGGTATTATATAACGAACTTGCTATTATAGAACTACCTGAATAGTTTTTCTAATTGTTGATGGTCTAGCCTCACTATCCACAAGTATATGATGAACTACATGAAACTGAACTTCCCCTATTCCCTATGATGAAGCCTATGTCCCCCAAGCTTCAATAATTTTCTTATACGAGAACTATTTCCTAGAAGTACCATGTCTACTCCCTTTACCACAACATCCTTTAGAAATGTGTCTTCGAGACTGGTATGATGTAGATGATACCCTTCCCACACTCTGGTTCTACCTAGATACTCAACCACTACCCATATGTCATGGGTTCCTATAGAACTGTAATAGATTCCCCATCCTAATGCAAGCTCATTACTCAACCAGTGGTCAGGGAAAATTTCTATGAAAGTGTCCCGACATACCGAACTAGTGGAAAATAACTCGATTAAGGTTCTGAGTAACTGAACCTTCCCACTAGACATTTTTCTTATTATCACAATGAATGAAATTTTCATAGTGATGATTCATACCTTACTAATTTATTCCTTTTTATCGTCCAAAAGACACCACCCTTCCACCACTATAATCCTCCATCATGATTCTCTTAGAAATGCAAGAATGATTCACCACTTCATTTTTTTTTCAAATTAAAGATATTCTCATAGGACTAGATCTCACATTTAATCCAATCCTAAAACATGTTTTCAACTATATAATCACATACTATTAAAACTATATAAAGGTGCTATAAACCTATAAATTATCCTTCATAGTCTATCACATATATACTCACATGGGTCAGCATCATTAAATTTTCTTCACTCTCATTCTGAAGAGTCTCAGGTTAAAAGTGATCCAAGAACATCTCCTTAAATTCCACCCACATAATATTATCCACATTTTCATCCCATGTCTTGATGTACCACCTATAATTCACTTGAAAATATAACATATAAACAAATATTTTGACTCACATCTCAGTAGGAGTCTCCAAGTGATCAAGAATCATATGGATATACACAATCTAGAACTCAACTACCTCAGGTTCACCCTCTCCAGTAAACATCATAGGGAACTAAAATTAAAATCCCTTTGTCAAATTTGATATACTCTTCAAAAAAATACCCATGTATCTTTTTATATACTTCACAAAGTGAGCAATGACCTCATGGAACTGCCCTCCATCTCCCACACCTGACACTATTGGTGCCTCAGTATCCACTACTGGAGGATCATCTCTACTAATTTCCTCCTTCTACCTTCTCAAGAAGTGTCATTATGGAGGCATAATTATACAATAAAAAACACACTTCTTTGGACACATTACACAATGTTATCATAATTTCACAAGAGGGACTCACATAATCCACAACAATTACTTCCCCAAAACCCCACCTTGTGGTCAAAATTGATGCACTATCATTACCTTTAAGTATCTTATATATTGGTCAAGGATCACAAAATCTAAAAAAATTACACTCATTGTTTCCATTAGAAACCCACAAATCACTTTCAAATTAACACATTTTTCATTAATTACAATTTTTTTTCAATTTCTTATTATGAACCATTTTTTTATTAAAAATACAGAAGAAATAAATGAATTTTATTCAAACAAATCACCCCAAAAATAATTTTACGTGAATTCATAAAATGATTCATATCACTATTATTACTTAATACCTAAAAAATCCATGTATTTTCAACTTCCATTCCACACCATAAATGAATAAAATTATCATAAAACAATAATAAAATCAAACAACATATGAATCACTGAATGTGAAATAACATCAAACTGTCATAGAATAAGTCAATAACAACAATCCCAACCTAGGTTATGTGGGTTTCCCAATACATTGGTAAGCTACTTCTATGAACGATCTCATGAACATGGAAAAAATCATCCCAATATCCTATCCACATTTCCCAAATAGTAAGATAAAAGAAAATATAAGAAAACAATGATCTGATACCACTTTCTAACATCTCGAACCAGGTGCAACATAGAGGTGCCTCAAACTGGTCAGTTGCATTATCTCAAACACACCTCCCCATACATTAGAGGATTTCGACTTGATGGTAGGGTATAATATAATACATCAAGAAATCACAACCTCTTTCTCAAAGTAATATAATAAAAGGAATTGAACAACAATAACCAAATAATAAAAAATAATAATTAGAATCATACTATAATCAATAGTACACTAGTATCACATCATGAAGCAAAACATGTAAAAATACACAAACTAAATCAGTAAATATTTCATTCCATAGTATGTGTCAGGTTTAAAATGATATACTCAATAATATAGACACCAGAAAATCTAATAGGGTACCGACATAATGTATGGTTCTGTCATGCATGATCCAACCCAAATCAACCATATCACATATGGTTATTTCCCTCATCCTATTTAGGAAACATGGAGTCTATTCAGGTATTGATTTGGAAGACCAAGTAGGGTGTGAATAAATTTCAATATACCACCACCAATGATTTCTAAAACAATATATATTGATTAATATTAATTGATGTTGTCTAAAAAATAATGTACAATAATGTAAAATGTTATCATATATAATTATCCTTTAATGAACCTAATAAATCACCAGGTTCATGATGACACATATACTATCAATACCTTATTTGGCCCATGCCAGAGTCTAAACTATCCTCAAGGGATATCAAAAATCACAATACCATTTTATCATTTATAATTTAATTTCAATTTATACTACATTTATTTGGAACAATAGTTTAATACAAATATCATGGGCATATAACATCGTGTCTATAACCCTGTGGGTATGTGAAGCATGATTCTACACCCCACACCTCATAGATATTTATGGAATCAATCCCTATCCATTACAATAATGATCACATGCAAGAATTTGGGTCTAGAATGTCGTGGATAATACCTATTGGGTATTTGAAGCATCAGCCCATGTCCCATACCCCATTCTTTAGTCATTTAATTTTATCAAATATAAAATATCCAATAAGGTTAAACAACAATAACCCTCTGATCAACATTTCACATCATGGTATACCATTTCAACTTTCAAATCAATCATAATTATTCAGTTAAATTAAATGGAATTATATGAACAATTCATCATTAAACAAATTATCAACATTTAATAAAACACATTAAACCATCATGGTTATTATAAACATCCCAAAACTTGATTTTATCAGCAAATTTATTATTCCATCAATTAACCAATTACACAATCTCATTAACCTATAAATTTTATGATCACAATTCATCCAATTTCAATTTCCCTATGTTTAACCCCAATCATTATCATATGGAAATTCAATTTAATTAATTCAATATCTGATGAAATTTCCTCATAGTGGAAATTGAAGTTTCTAAATTACCTATACATAATTAAGTGAAGACTGTGGGATTGTTAATTTAGACCACAGACATAAAAATCATTGATAGATTCTTGCCAACCAAAATCCCCAAATTGAAGGGGATCGATCAATTTCACAATGAATAATGAGTTCTAGATCCAAAAAATAAATAAATAATTTAATGGATAATTATCTATCAAAACCTATATTTAGATCCATTAACAATTTTTTAATTAAAACCTTTATATGATGGGTGAATGGAAAGAGTGGGGGGGACCAACTGGGATGATAATTTCTTATCAGGAGATGTGTATATTCTTCGACGCGGTATTATATTTGTCAAGAATGTAGTTCTAAAGGCCTTGAAATCTATATGAGAGACTCCAATATTAAAGGAAAAACCTTAGGGTCAAGTGGGGTCAAATTGGGGATAAAACCAGGGGGTTCTAGATTTTTAATATAATTTTTAATGGGTTAAATTTCCACGTGCATGGTTTCCTAGGATGGGGCAGATTATTTTTTCAAACTATGCATCTTACCTTGCGCCTCCTCTATGGGGTTCACATAGTATCAAATAAAATGGGGCATAATTTTACAAACTAAGCACCATCCTGCGATCACCATCTATTTGGGGTTGGACAATTTCCTAGGGTAGGGCCAATAGTTTGGGAAAACTGTGTGCCAAAAATTCACTTCCCAAAACTCTCAAGAACATAAAAATTTCACCCAAATTAATGTAACAAAAAAAAAGATATACTCCAAATAAGGAAAAAAGGGTACCTATAAATGAACTTGAGACATCTCTAGAAAAGGGTGGGATTATACAAACTTGGCCTAACCCAAATCATTATTTCTAAAAATTCCTCAAATATCTAATGATTTATTTAGTTCATGATTCAATATTACTTAACTTAAAATATCTATATTGAATAATGAATATTAATTATCATTATTTCCACAATCAAACAAATAAAATTCAAGGTAAAACACTATATGAAGAAATGATATATAGTTTATGAAATAAGAATGTCCATGATATGTAATATAGATATTTAGGGGGAATTTAATTTATAATGATATTATTAAAGATAATATTTCAAGGGAATATTAAGAAATACAAAAAAGAATCAATGGAGTGAATTTAGACACTATCATTGGTTAAAATAATCATAAACAATCCATATGAATAATAATGGTTGTATCAATGAAAAATATCCCTATTATATATTATGTAAAATAAAGGGTTGTTTCAATTGATGAATAAAAATACTATAAAATTATAACTAAAATAAATATTGAGGAAAATAAAATTTTATTTTTGAAAAAAAATTAAAACTTAAAGGTAAAAATCATATTGAAAATAATTTTATTTGATTTTTTTTGAAACATATAATAGAAGAATTAAAAAATTAAGTAGTATATATAGCTAGAAATTATGTACATACTGATTATATTAAAAAAATATTCCATTTACATTTTTAGTAATATTTTTTAGAAAAATTAATCATTATGGTTTATCTTAGTAAATTAAAATGTAGAAATTTTGTGCATTTCAAAAACATTTTCATAAAAGCCTCATTTTTAAACTAAAAAACAAACTTATAATAAAATAAAACATACATATGTTTCAAAATAAATTAGGTGGATTATATATAGAAAAAAAATTCTTAATTATTTTTAAATCATATTAAAAACATAATTTAAAATCAAATTAAATTATTTTTTTGATAGAAATGACACTTTTATAAAAATCAGTATTTTTTATTATTCACTGAAAGATAAATATTTTTTAAAAAATCTAAATATTTCATCCAAAGTAAATTTTAATATGATAATTCAAAATATGTTTTACATCTTATCAAATTTATTTCCTAAAATTTCAAAAAATTATTAATATTTTTTAACAAAAAGTAATAAAAATAATTTTGGAAGAAAACATATTTTGGAGTATAAAATCCCTTTAATAAAATTTGATTGATTATTTATTAAAAAAATTTCAATAATTTTTATTTAGTAAGAAATATATATAACTATTTATCGTAAATTATTTAATATTATTCATACCCTCTAATTTAATGTATTTGATATAGTGGTTACATATTTCATACGTCATTTAAGCTTAGAACATCGTGTTGAATAAGTCATCAAACATAATGATAATATTTTTACATCTTAGTGTGTTACAAAAAGTGTATCCAATATATAAATATTATAATTATATAATGATTATGATTATATAAATAATATTACAACAACCAATATTACAATGATAAATGACTTGTGTTATTTTGAGGTTATAAACCACACATACATAAAATATATGATGATAACTTAACCATTTTTTTATGTAAATAATGAATAGAAAATATTAAATAAATATAACAATAATTATTGAGTGAACATGAAAATATGATAATGATTTTTGATAATTGTTATATTTTTTTGATCAGGACGGTAAACGTATGAATTAAATTATCTGTGACTCGAGTCAAGGTATTTACCTTTGAAATGATATTTTAGAAGTTTTGAACACATTAAACTTCAATTTAGATTACTTTAAAATGATTTGAAAATGTTATATAACTAAATGGATTTTGAATTTCATTCATAAAATTAATTTATATTCCATAGAATGATTAATAATGAATATTTTCAATATTTTATGTATATATTATTTTTATCATTTCTAAAAAGTTAAAGTTAATGATTTTTAATGTACATAGATGGATCCAATTTTCTATACATTATATATTATATTTTTTTTCCAACATTACATTACATGGTTACATGGATATTAAAATTATATAATATTCCCACACATATTTTAATTCTTCATTTTTCAGATATATTAATGAAAAATCATATTTTTCCATATCATTTTGAAAAAATTGATAATGTTTTCTTAGGGGATCAAATTAGTTTTCCAAGGGTTTTATGTTTAATTAATGAAATTTTATTAATATTTTCTTTATAATAAATTAAATCCAAAAATAAAGATTATGATAGGAGATGGTGATATATCTCATGATGATCTTTGATCCCTATACATATCTATAATGAATTAGTTAATGATGTAATATTTGAAGGATAAAGATGAGGTATATAACCTGGTAAGTTAATAATTTTTAAATAAATAGAATTAAATAATCTAATAATGGTGTAACATGGGTAAACCAGGATTATTAATATGATGCCCCATTATAACCATGTTATGAACTTTAATAGTGTTTTTTTTCTAGTTTATTATATTTTTTGAAGTGATGAGTTTTCATAAAACTTTAATGGTGAAAGTTTTTTTAATAAAAGAAATGTTTTCATGAGATCACACCTGAATCAAGATGTCTTCATTGTTTTAAAAATGTTTTTTAGAGAATATGGTGATTTTCAGACACACACAGATATATATATATATATATTATTTATGTTCTTAATGTTTTGTAAAGGAAAATATAAACATCTATATTATTTTTCATGTTTTGGTATAGAATAAATTTATTACCGTTATAAAGATTATTTTTCTCATCAAACATTTTAAAATTATTTGGAATGTATAAAATGATATTTATAAATTTTATCAACGTGATTATTTCATCTCTAATAACTATACTTCTATAAAAAAAGTGTTCCAATAGAGACACGTGTGTTCACATAATTTCCATGTTTTGTTGAAAAAATGTATATGGTGTGAATGTTTTCTCATTATTATAGTAATTTTATATCAAATCCACTGAAACTGTAAACTAAAAAATCATAGAAATGTATGATATATAAACCATTGTTATAATACAAGTAATTAATTTTTGATTATTTCACATGGTGTTATCATTATTATCATTGGAAATGTTTTGATAAAATTGGAGGGTGGAAGAATGTTTAAATAACCAATAAACTGAGTCTAATTCTTTATTTTATTAGCATGAGATATATTTTTAAATATTTTCATATTAATTATTCTTATCAATATATATTTATATTTTTTTTCAATAGAGGAAAAATGGAAGATGAGTTACTGTGGTTTCATAGAGATAAAAATTTTCTACATGAAGATTAATGAATTATTGAATCATAAATGTTTTTAGGATTGTTAACTCAGTTGAGGTAAGAAATTAACAATAAATTACTTGAATGATAGTGACCAAATTTTCCCTAGTTTAAGTTGTATATATTATACCTTTTTATGAAAAAACACCATAAAAAGTTTAGTAGATCTCTTGACCTAATGAATAAAGAATTTAAAATACATTCTTTAGAGAATATATTTTATTTTTTGGGATGTATGGAACATAAGTTGGTAATTATTGTAATTAATAATTTTTATGTGGATGTTTTTATTATTTTTTCTATTAAAGAATGAAAATTAAAAGGATGAGATTTATTCAAGGGAGTGGATGATCATCAATTGTATTTTTACTGACAAGTAAAGTCAAAATGTTTATTGAGTGTGAATGTAGAGGTAAATTATATAGGTAAAACTGAATGATTAAGACTCCATGGATGCATACAATTTAAATTTCACCTAATTTTTCATGTAAAAACCAAATTTTATTTTAGACCATTAGAGTAGAATTATTATATTTTACAGAGGTCAAAAACTTATTTTTTGAATTGTGGTGTCCTCACATGAATTTTAATCTATTGATTATGGTTTTACTTATGGTATAAATGGTTATATATAGTTTTTTGATAGTTATTTTTATTGTGAAAACAATAGAACTCAATGTTATTGGTGAAAATAATGTAGAATAATTCCATAATGAGTTTTATGGTAAAGTGAAAAAAATGTTCCAAATGAGTTAAGTAGAGTTTTAAAGATCACTTTATTGGATTATGGATGTGATAATGATGTGGTGTGCTCTATCATTTGGCACAAAACTGTAAGAAAGGGAGTTCTAATGATAAAAATAATGTAAATAAAAATAATCATATAGTAGTAAAATGTCATTATTTTATTCATTATACACATTATGAAAATAAATTATTAATGGTAGTTACTAAAAGTGGAAAAAATAGTAAAGTAAATATAAATGTGTGACAAGGTCCTTTATTATTGTTTCGGTAGATGTGACACTGTAAAATGAAGTAGTGAATGGTATATTACATGTTATTTAATATTATTGGAATGTATTGTTTGATTTGGAATATAAAAATTTATTTATCCAATATTAAGTAAATATCTAGATGTGTTTCCCAATTATTTATAAAGTGTTATTCATGATTAGAAGGTTGATTTAACTATTTTCATAGGGCTTATTGCTATGGAAATTGAAAATCCAACTTATGAAATGAACCTAATATAACATTTTGAATTGTAATAGATGTTACATGATTTTACTAATATGGTTTTCATCTTCACTATTTAAACATTTTGGGTTGATTTTATATTTATTATAAAAATGAAGGGTTATTACAATTTTATTTTAATTAACTATGAAACAATCAATAACTTCATTATTAAGTAAAAGTGTATGATGACTCATTTTTATTAGCTCTCGGGTGAACAATATTTTTTGATGATTTATCTAAGGTCCATTTAACTCCAACTGAAGGTGATGGTGGAATACATTTTTTTGTTGATGATCCATATTAGTTATTATAATTATGAGTCATGGTTAATACTTTTGTGATGATGAATGTAGATGTACTATTACTGGATCTTATGATTTTATTTTTACATGATAATTTGAATATATTTATGGTATTTTTTGATTAATGACTTTAGGATTATTATAAATTTAAAAGGAAAATGAGAAACACCTATAATTTGTTTTAGATACATTAGAGAACTATATTATATGAATTTTTTTAAATGTAAATTTTCATTAAAATATATTTATTTCATTCAAATTGTATAATGTAAATATAGAATCCATATTAATCTAGAAAAAAATAATGTGGTGGAAGAGTGGAAATGACTTAAAAATGTCAATGAGAATCGATAGATTTCTATATTACTGGGTTACCACTAATGATTAGTTAAAAACATAGATCAATTATCTAGAATACCTTAAAATAAATTTCAATATATAGTAAAACACATCTAGATAAATGAATTTGATGATTGTTTCTAGTTATTTAAATCAAGATCTGTTAATACCCCGATGTGATAATTTCCACGAATAAATGGTTCATTTTTAATTTACAATTATTCATAATAAAAAATTACATCGTACATTCTTCTTGTAAGATGATTTATTAATTACATATGTTTCCCATCAATTAAATTATATAAGAATAACTACTATACACATAATCCTTAGGTTGAAATTGTGGGTTTAAAATTAAAAATGTTTAACTATCAATTAAAATATTGTACTATGTAAAATATTTCCTAAATATAAGAGTTTTATAGAAATATTATCTCAATAATTAATTTAACATGAGTTATAGATGATGTTAAGAAATGATAAATGATTATAATTACCCAATTCACAATTATCCACGTAAATAAAAAATTGATTATTTCATTGAGTTGAAGAGATAACATATCATTAAGTATCTTTCAATTAGAAAATGATCGTTTGGATAATGATTTTAAAAACATTGGCCTTGAAATTAGGTATGTATGAACTCATTCCATTTTATCCAAACTGTAATTGTATCCATCATTATTAGATATAAATAATAATTCTAAAAAGGATGATTGTGATTTAAAAAAAAGTGGTCTGATTGGTAAAGAAGAGTATGCTAGTTGAATTTCACAATGACAATGACTACGCTGTGAGATTTAGCAATAGTTAACATCTTCTATGTGTATTGAATTTAATTATCTTATTTTAATGTGAAGATCATTACTATCTTTTTTAATTCATTTAGAGAGAACTAATATGTATAGAGTACTTTTAGGAATGTTATTTGTGGGATGACCTAAAATTTAGATTTTTATTTGCTTTTCCAAAATCCGCTTTCATGGATTAGCGGTAACCTACAGACAGACCAAGCGAGAACCCAAAAAAAAAAAACTGCATCCAAGTTCAAAATTAAAAATTCAAAAATCACACCACCACCGAGAATCACGCTTGAAGATTGACCACATCACCTTGCCACCAGCCATCATCATTCACCATCGACATCCATCACTACATCAACATCATCTACCAACCACCACAAAAACCGGTCGCCGGAGATCATCGGAAACCAGATCCACCATGAAACAGCTCACCGCACCAAATCATCGTCATTACTAGAGAATCAGAAAAAAACCATACTGGGAATACAAAGATGAAGAGTATTGAAATCACCACTATACCGTCGAGAGCAACCTCACAGCTGGTACCATAACCAGACTTCAGAAAAAACAAACCAGATCCACAAATAGAAACACCACCAAACATTAGATAGTAGATCGACCACTGATAATTGGTAAACAAACCATCACCGAAAGCATAGGGAATAAAACCTAAAGAACAAAGCCCTTGGAGAGGGACACGCGCCTGGAACCCTGACGACCACTGAACCACACCTCCCAAAACTTCAATGCTACCACTGCTCCAGATCCGACAAGGAGAGGAGCAGCCGAATGTGATGTCAGAGTACTAGTAGAGTGGCCGGGGACACCAGACAACAACAATTATTGACGAGGAAGAAAACTGGGAACCTAGAAAGCTGGGGCAGACCATCCGGGGGAGCGCCATGAGCTCGTCGACCACCGAATCGTGAAACCCAAAACCTCTTTAAACCTCAGCACCAAATCTGACCTGGAAAGGACCTGTGGATCGTGAGGGCAGAGCTGTAGAAGGATCAACCAAGAGAACAAATAGAGAAACATCATCGAGAGACCATTAGTGTGAGAAGAAAGACGATGACCCGAAAAAACCAGAGGAGTCGAATGAATAAAGAAAGCGATATGAGGCATGAGGAGGGGAGGAAAAAGGAAGAGGAAGAAGGACGCCGCATAGACACTTCGTCAACTTTGAATCGGAGGATTTCTGGAAGAAACGCTAGGTGGAGCCATGGAAGAGAGGAGAACCAGGAGAGAAGGGAGACATCTCTCTAATGTGAGATGGAATAATGTAAGATATTATTGAATTATTCAAGAAATATATAAAATTTCAACAGGTAAATGATGAGTGAGAACAATTGAAGGTGAGTTTTATTCATTTTCAAAAGCCTAAATATAAATGAGTTGAAATACTTATGGATTTAATGGTGTTATTTAAAAAAAATATCTAGGGAATAATATGATTTTTCTGATCGATTGATTAAATTTATGTGTTTTATTCCACGTTATGATACAATGTATTTGGATGAAAATTATAGACATTATCATAATGATTTAGTTAGATTACATGAACCCCCCCTACTAAATTTTATAGTGATCTTAGATATACCTCTTATTTTTGGAAATTACATCAGACGTGGTTAGGTACTAAATTAAATATTAGAACAAAGTTTCATTAACTATTCAATGGGAAGTTATATAAATCAATTCAAACATTGGACAACAATATTTGTCCTTTCTCATTAGATTATGAGTAAAAGTTTTATTAATAAATTTTATATGGTGGATTTTAATATAATTTCATTTATCAATGAAATATTTATAATTAAAATTTAGAAAAATTGTATGAAAATTATTTTAGAAATCCATTATATTGATATGATGAAAGTGAAAAGAAATATTTGGGACTGGATATAGTTTAAAAAGTAAAAAGTATTTAGTAATATATAATTTAAAATTTAAGGAGGAATAAAATTAATGGGATAACCAATTGAAATATCTATTTTTTAATGTTGGATATAATGATTTTCTTAATTTATCTCCTAAGAAAAGCATAATTCATTTTTCAGGAAAAAATTGTCAAACAAAAAATTCTTCAAAAAATATAAAATTATATTAAAATTTGTCTCAGTAGACTATGATATAGAATTATCTATTTGTTTATATCAGGTATATTATTTGTTTCGTGTTTCATTGCATAAGATGTGCATATATACAAATCTTATGTTTTCAACCCGGAAGTGGTACTGTTAGGAGAGAATACCTTTTATGAATAAATTCTTGTTCATATTCTTGATCCTAAAGATAAAGAAGTATGACATTAGGGGATACAAAAGATTATAGTTCTATGTTTATATCATATTATGGAAGAATAACTATGGGATTCGAAAAAAACCTTGTGTTAAAATTACCCACACTTGTTTATATCATCAATAATACCATGAGAAAACAAATTATGAAAGGGTGAAATAATGTAATGACCCTGGTAGACCATGAAATAAGTCAATCTTACAATTTATCTATATTTATTTTTACACAATCACATTAATTATATTATTACAAATAAATATATAATTTTTCAATCGAAAAATTAAAGGTTTTATATAAATAAATTAATTTCCCATTAATGACATGGATTTAAGTTAAAGATATATTAATAAATTTTATGAATTTTTTTTTCATAAAAAGTAATTCAATTTTTGAATGAAATTTATCTCCCTTTAGTGAAAATTTGATTTTTCTGGAAAGATTTGTTTTTTCACCAATAGTGAAAAAATACATATATTTTATTAAAACATTCATCTATTTTAAGGTATAAATAAGTTACTTTATATTTTGTAATATTTTTGATGTGAATGTTTTTTAGTTTATTAATATATATTCAAATAAATTTAATACTAATCAGAATTATAGTTTATTTTTGTAGAAAAATATTTTAATTCAAAAAAAGTGAATTTTTATAAAAATTGTTTTCATTGCAATATGCGTATTTATATTAAAAGATATTTTAAAGAAATTTAGAAATTGAATATATGAAAATACAATACATATTTTTAATTAATTTTATTAAACTTTTTAAATTGTTTTATTCCATTTTTTATCATTGTGAATAGTAAATTTGGTAAATCATTGTCATAATGGAAATGTTTTAAATAGTTAACTAGATGATTAAAACTATGATATAATATTTTAAATATCATAATACTAAATTATTTTTTATTGGATGAATTAATTTTCATTAACAATTTTTTTATTTACATACATCATTTTTTATCTAATTTATAATTATAAGTACATATAATATACTTTTATGTGTAAGTAATTACATGTGTGGCCCTCCCCTAACCTATAAAAGGGAACCTCATCTCCTAACTTATAAAGACCCATTATTCCATTTTTATCAACCATTACCTACAAAAATACTAACTAAACATCCCTAAAAATATTATAGAGGTTCCATTTTCACCATAATACAAGTATATAAATGATTAATGTGTAAAAAAGGGAGGTTTTCTACAGAACCTGTATAATTATTAACTAAGTGTTTAGTTACTATATATTCTTCAACATCCTTAAAATGATATCGAATCATTATAAAATAATTATACTATTATAATTGATAAATTAAAACATTGTTATGATTATGGTGAAAACATTTGTTGTATGACTTATTTTCTATTGGATAATGATAATGTCGGTAATAGATATGTGTGGTGTACCACCTCAATGATGTGGTGTGTTTCATTTTTTACCATCAACTCATATGGATGAGTAAGGTATGAATAGAATAAATATATATTATATTTATGATATAATTATTATTATTATAAATATAATCTAATATTTATATTTTTACACTTCAATCCCTCAAAAAATTATAGCACCACTCCATGGTACATGTGGGCTACTAACTCCACTATGTGATGTGATTTTTTTATTTTCATAATACAGGGATGGTTATAAGGATAGAAATAATTAATAAATATGGAATGTATAACATATTTATGATTATGTAAAGGTAAAATATTATCTAATATATTTTTTTACAACCATTTGAAAAATGATAATGTCATTGATTCCTATGCATGGACTACTATCTCAACAAAATTTTGTGGTTCATTTTTCATGATTGAAATACATAGTTAGTTTAAAAAATATACGTATTTATTAAATTTGATAATCATATAGTTTTTTAGATTCTTGAGTTAATTGAACAATAATACAACTGACCACAATAAATATATTGATGTTGTTTTGAGGTTATAAATTGAACATCGTGAAACCATCAAACATGAGAATTAGTGATTTTGGTAACTATGGAAATCATGGTAACAAATGAAATAAAAGGATTAATGATAATGGATTGAACGGTTTTTTTCTTATGTATTTATATATCTTATATATTTTTATTATCTTGGTGTGTATACCTAAATAAAAATTTATTGTAGACTCACAGTAAAGGATTTTCCTTAAAGTTTTTTAAATATTTTAAATTCATTCTCATACCCATCCATATTACGTTAAATAAATCAATAATATTATTATTTATGACACAATGGATTCATATTTTAATTTTAAATAAAATTTGAATTTATATAAAAATATTTAAAAATTAATGTTTTCAATGCATTCCAAATGAGTAATTTTATATTTTTTTTAAAAAATAGAAAAAAGAATGTTTTAAACATATATGAAAATTTCATGAATTACCCCCATTTTATATATTATTTAATATCAAGATTACTCTATAGGATAACAAGGGTTTTCCAATTATATTCAACACAAACAATATTTAATGTTTTTTATTCTTTTAATTTTTAAAGAAAATGATTATTTTTCCTTATGATTATAGAAAAATTGAGAAAAAATTATGTGTTCGAATGAGTTTTTCAATGGTTTCATTATGAAAATGTGAAATATAATTTTTTTATCATGATATAGTAATTGGGAATTATATTTAATAAATGGTGATCATGATGTAGCTCATGGTAGAAGATGAACCCAATATCTCTCTCCAATGCATTGGTTAATGATTTAGTCTCCAAATAAAAAACATAATGGTGATAGTTGGGTTGGTTAAAACAAATTAATTAACTAGTATTAAAATATTTTAACAATATTGAAACATGAGTAATAATATTTTTTAATATATTTCTCCTAGATACACATATTATACAAAAAATGAGTTTTACTATAACAGATTGGTTTCACGAGGTATGAAATATTTATAAAACTTTAAGGTTGAAATGTTTTATTTATTTTTTTAATAATTTTTTTAAAAAGTTTCATTACCTGTCAATATTTCTTTCATGATTTTCCATAGATTAGTAATGGGTTTAATCATTTTTTATATGAGGAAAAGTCTATTTCCACATTTGAAAATGTTTTATTAACGTGTCAATATTTTTATATAGTTAATGCAAAAAATAATTTTGTGATTTCATTACTTTTTCATAGACTAACAAAAATCCGTTGATTTTATATACCTTAAATTGCATTATTCTCCCAATATATTGTTTTAAAATGATTTTCATAGGTTCTAATAATGAATATAAATATTACAGTGTTTATTATTTCTGCTGTAAAGACTCTTATAAAATGAAACCAAATTTTATTCAATGATACAATGGTATAATTTTAAAGCCCTTAGTGGGAAAAAAATTTACACTCTCTAAATGTGTGAAATTTAGTAATTAAAAATTTACTTAATTATATTAATATTTAAACAAAAATATCATAATAATGTAATACGGTGAAACCCTTATTATAAATCATGTAATGTTTGGTTGATTATACTATGTGTCATTATAGAATGATTAAAAATGAGTTATCTATATTAAGGAAACGTGCACCTATCACTCCCTATGATCATAACAAAAATATATTTCCTTATCCTAGCCTCCACTTAGGGTGACAAATCTCCCTAGATCCTAATTAGGGATCCATATTGTAGCTCCTCAATATTTTAAGAGAAGAACATCACATATGATAGCATGTATGACACAAAACATTAATAATTTTAGATAATATTACACCTCGATAATTTATGTTTCATTTAATTAAATCATATCTCTGTGATATATTATTATGGAGATAATTTTAGGATTAAATATAACATGATAATTATTAAAATATTATTATTTTAACATAACCATTTATATATATCCATTAAGATGTAAGTTATGAATAATATTAACTAAATTATGAAAATTTTATTATTTAAATATTTATAAAATAAATTCAATATTAATCAATTGATTAGGAAAAAATAAGAACCATTTTTAGGAGAAGGAAATATTTTCTGCAAAAATAGTATTTTTTTGAATTGAGGATTAGTCGTTATTCACAAAAATAAATTGAAATTACATTTTAACTATATTAGAAATGTTATTGGAAAAAAAATCTCCATTTATGAAATAAAAATTTTATTTTTTATTTTGGGATAACATATAATAATTTTATGAAATGATTATTTTTGTGATTCAAATTGAAAAGTAATATTTTTTATTGAACACATCCTTTCAGTTTAAATTATTTACAAATCTAAAAATTATTTCCAATTGCCTTAAATTTAAATTAGTTAAATTATATTAAAATTTAACTAATTTAGGTCTATGTAACCAATTTCATAATTACTATTTATATTATAATGTTTTATACTTATGATAATTATTTCTCTTTAGAAAACTGCTCTCTTGAAGAATCTACAGTTTAATTTTAAGTTAAATCATGCCAATTTTATGAATTGAATGTCAAAAAATGGATTCTATATTTGGAATTAGATTTTGAATATATAATAATGTAAAAATAATTTTTCTTCATGATTATTACTAAAAACTTTAAAAAATTAATACTTATAAGGACGAAATGGGTATATTGAGGGTATTAAATTAATAAGATTAGGGATTAAAATGAAATAAAACTAGTCCATCACCAAATTTCTGGACATATTTAGAATCTCTAATCTATATATGTCTATAGTGACCCATTTATTGGCTTTTAGAATGAAAATAACGTGGGTACCACATTATAAATTTTAAATTTCCATTTGTGTCCTCTCCCCCACCTATAAAAGGCTCCCACTCTACTCACATCTTCAAACAACTGAAACCCTATAGTTTTTCCCATCCCAAAAAAAATCTCTAAACTAATTGACTACCCATATCATATATTCCTTATTTGTATTAGGAATACCTACTATTAATTCATTGGTTATAATCCTTAAGAGGCACTTCGAAAAGTTATAAAACTCATAAACATGCATATTTGTTTTATTTTTTCTTCCACCACATATTTTTCTAAAGAATTGATAATATTATAAAAACATTACATAATATATAAATATTTGTTCTTATGATAATTTAAAAACCCATATCAATATCTATTTACATCAAATGGGTAATGGAACCATTAACCGTGAGTACAGAAGACTACCGCCTCATGAACTGATATAATATGATTTCCATAAAAACTATACAAGGCTATATATAATGAGATATTTAACAAAATTATATGATATTTATGAAATTATTATAAACATTTTGTTATTATATAATAAATAAATTCTTATTTACCATTCCTTGGGTGATACAATAATGTCAATCTTGTGTATATTGTACTACAGCCTCACGAAGCAATGCAATTAATTTTTCACATATGCATTACATAGAAGGTAGTAAGGTTAAAGTTAACGAATATATGTGATATTATCAACAAAAATATTATTCTATAAATGTAAAATAACATTCTCCTTCTTACCTTTCAATACATTGTAAAACAATAACATCACTCACACATACTCGTGGACTACCACCTCCACACAGTGATGTGAAATGCTTTTCAATTTAATTTTAAATTTATTGTAATAATGATTAATTTGATTAATAAAAATTATACATATGAAATTATAATGTTTTTATAAATTTTAATTCATATTTATCTTCCTATTTTTTCCAATAGATAAGAAAAATGTAAACAATGCTTATGCATATATATTACCTACCATCTCCATGAATGGTGTAAACCATTTTTCTATATATAACATCAATTGATTACTATTAATACATATATAATTAATACATAATATAATTAGATAATGGTTAAAATTATGAAGATTCTATAATAATGAAAAAACTAAAAGTACCAGAATTACTAAACATAAATATACATGAAAAATGAAGAAATTATCACCTGAGAAAATGTTTTTATCAAAGAATCATTAATAAACAAGTTGTAATGAAATATAAATTAATAATATATGGAAAGAGATATATGAGTATGGTTATATAATAGATTTATAATGAACATATATTTAGTATATATGAGTTTCAGAAACATAAAAAAGAATTTGGACATAAGGTAAGGGTTTCCCATCTCACTTTTACTTCCAAAAGCCATATTCCATATTCAACACTTATTCATTTGGGTTGTGTATAAACTTAATTTTTTTATATTTTATATCATGAAACATATTTCCTTAATGGTATTTAATGTTTTACTTTATGTTTTTTATTTCATGGGGTTTATGATTCATAATTTTGCATAGTGGTAATAGTTTATTTTAGAATATCATCATTACTCAGAATTGTTTTTGTGTATATCTCACTTGGAAGAATTAGTTGTATTTATAACATAAAATGAATATATTTTCTTATCCTATAGTAATTTATTATATTCTTCATGTAATAATTCTAATTAACCAATCTTTGGATCATAAAATTATTAAAAAAATTGTTTATAAATTATGAATTTATTTATCACTTCAGTCAAAAATCCTTTTTCATCGAAATCCATGTTTCATAGAAATGTCTTCAATAAATTATTTGACAATTTACATAATATATATTATTCTTTTTTAAAAATATATTATATTTTTATAAAAAATGGATATTAATACCATTTTCAATTCATATCCCCTATTTCATTTACTAAAAATGATAAATGAATCATTATTTTTACATGTAAGATAGGAAAGAAATTTTCCACCTTAAAAAACCTCAATATTTTAAATATTACTATACGAGGTTATTTTAAATGAAATTTATTTACATATTTTTTGGGGAATTATCTGTTTTAAGAAGACATTTTAAAATTTAAAATTTATCTTCATCAACAATGTTTTTAATGAAATTTTCATGGTATTTCTATTCCACAATTACATCCACTATTTATTCAACATGGGGAGAAATACATTATTTTGTATTGATTTCAACATGATTATTTCATTGTATAGATTATGATCATTTTGAATAAGGATGTACAATTATATTACCATTCACCATTTTTTTCTGGATGGTTTCTTATTATGTTTATTGAATTAGTGTGGGTATAAACATTTCATAATTTAGTTTTTCAATAAAATTACTATGTTTATTATGAATCACCCATTTCACATTAAGAATGAATTGGATATAATATGTGGTTATTGGGGAGTTCTTATAGATATTTCATCGATGAATTGAAAAGTATTATTTGAAAAACCATTTGACCATATTAGATGGATTTCAACACAACAATTTAAATTGTTTTCTGAATGGTATTAATGGAATCTCTTAAATGTTTTGAATTATGAATTCTCTCATTATGAGAGGATTTATTGATTCCACGGGTTTATTCAATTATTAATAATATGCATAGGTAAGATTCAATATTATGTTCTTATTTATATGGATAATTTTATCAACCTTAATTTAATCCATATTATAAAATATTTATTTATTATACAACATATTTCCTAATTATTTACCATTTCTTATCAGTTATGATTATTTATTTATGTTATATTCATCTTATTCTTACCCTATAAATCTTAGCACATCCATTTATTATGTTTTATATTCCTAAGGATATGAGGAATTGTATTGCAATAGATATGAAGGGATATACTAAGGGGGATAATAATGTTATCAAGGAAAAAATCTATGTACTTTATATTTAATACTCAATTTAAAATTCGCATATGAATCCAGTTTATCAAAACTAATAAACTATTTTTTCCTTTAGGATGAGATTTCTCGTATCTTATTTTAATGAAATAATGTAACCACCGACACTAGGTTATTAAGTTAAGGGTCTTTATAGATGATATTATAAGATTTTTTTAGAATCCATGGAAAGTAATTTTATAAAAACAAAGACAAAAGAATATAACCTTATGATAAAAATTAAGGATAAGTACGGAGAAACATCCTTCTATTTTGATAAGGTATATATTATTTGTATTTTCCCAATACAAAATCCCTGTTTGAATACAAAAAGTGAATGCGGTTTAGGAAAATACATACCAATGTGTAATTAATCTAAAAAAGGCATATCTCTCTTGACCTGATCATTACCTAGTATATAAAATAGCGTATAAAAATCAGATTATTTGACACTTTTGGTGGATATTCTTAGGATAATTCACATTTTCATTTCAAACCACTATGAACGATTTGAAAATATTTTTATAATTTATAATCATTCCTAATTAAACCATATTTATTATTATAATAATATCCATGAATAAAACTTTCATTTTAGGTTAAGTGTTTAACATGTATTTAGACTATAGATTATGATGTGTAATATTATGATACAATATACTGTATATTTTTGTTTTGAAATGGAACATTATGGAAGGAATGAGGACTAGATAAATAAATGTAATCCAAAGAGTGTGAATGATCTTTACTTTTACGTGATTATGTAATCATTCAATGGATTTTAATCCACTAAGAATTCCCAACAAATGAGGAAAAAGTGTAATGTTATATTAAAATAGTGAAATAATTGTCTATATATTATGGATTCATATAGAATAATGATTAGAATAGGATATCAGAGAAAAAAAATAGATAAAGAGAAGAATTGGAAATAAATATTTTCCAATATATGATAATTATGGAAATAAACATGCTGGTATATTCTTTAAGAGAATGATAATTTACATTAAGTGTGGATATGAATCCCACCCCCATATGAATAAAAGGACAATAAAGAAAACATATATATTCTACGTTTCAACTATTTGGTGGTGAGAAAGTACACAAAGGAATGTCCCAAGTGTCAATGGGAATATACCATAGATGAAGCCATTGAATCAATGTCATGCATATGCTATTACTATACAAAAGTGTATTGATTAATTTTTTTATTCAATAATTATTTTATATGAGTATTATTATCAATGATATTATGGTTATATGAATTATTAAATGTATAATGAATGTACTTATGTAATAAATCTTTAAGGATATGAGAGTGTATGTTGAATTGTACCAATAACCAAAAAATAATTTAGTGGAATGTTGATATTATTGGAAAATAGATTATAAGGACCAAAACCTAAACATTTCATAATCTTGTGTTAAGTCAAGAATTCAACATGTATGATCTTTTCAGGTTTAGAGTTTTAGAGAATTAGGCTATATCTATTACATGACATCTCAAACATTACAAAGTAAACACTTCTACTCTAACCAAATTTTGTTACAACAATAAAATTTCTTAAAAAAATAAGAATTGTTTTCTTGATAAAAATCTTCTTGAATTCTTATATTCTATTACCCTTACTTATACCCTATGAAAAGAATTTAAAAAACATGTGATGAGCATAAAAAGCCCAGTATGGGTTATAAAACAAGGAAAGAAAATATTAGTACATCAATACATACAAATCAACAAAATATTACTTTTTAATCTTAAAACATATGCTATTTAACACACCTCACAAAATCATAATCTTTATGAATAACACATATAAATCATAAATAATACAGGTAACTTGGGATTTCCATATCATACTTACATTGTAAATTTCACATATACATATGGAGTTATGTTTAAAATACCCATTATATTATATTCCCTATTTCTCTTAGGAGAAACATTAACGTTTACCACTGTCACTTTACCCAATGCATTGGAGATCTATCTTAGGTTCAAATTCCCTAGGTTTATCATGAAACCACCCATATATGTATACAATTCCTAAGAACCACAACATAATCATAACACATAATGGAACGATAACATTTCCACATTGTAATCACATGATATCAATTCAAGATATTGACATAATCAATCCATTATCAAAACCATTTTTAATACCAAAATACATAAAAGGGTATATGGTATCTATTCTCATTTTAAACAAACTATGTCTTGTAGAGGAATCCAAATATCAAATAATGCTCACAGTGGTAGAAAAGTCATTGTCACTGCATACGTTAAAAAGAAACATTAATTTTTTTGTTTAGTAAAACACTTTAGAGAAAAAATATTCCTATTGAATGAAATGAAAAGTCAAATGGGTTTATACATTATATAAAGTAATGTTGTGTATAAATCAAAATATGCCTCAATGAAAGTAGATTGAGATGAAGTCCCTTACAAAGATCATCTTGTAAATAAAATAGACTGATTACGTGTATTCACTATAGGTACACATATGTAACGTAAGAATACAAGATTGTACACAAAAATTTATCTCTTAAATAATTATATAATGACATAATTAAAAGTATAATTTTAACTGAAATAATGGAAATTGGGTTAAGAAGTTCCCTTATGAAAATTTAGCAGCCTAACGACATCATTTAAAAATTACGAAAATGAGTTGATGGGAGAAAAAGGGTCTCTTATCACATGGAAATAAAATTTATATCAGTAAGGATATAGAATAACATATTACAACATAATAAAATGGAAATTAAAATACATAACTTAAAATAAGTCTTTGACTAAAAAAGGTGGGTGAAAGGTTCCCTTACCTTGTATCCGACTTGACATGTTCATTCTTTATCACCCTGAATATTAAAATTAAGTTAATTTTACTTGAATTAGAACATTTATCCAGTTTATTATCTCTTTTATATCACTTATTACCCTTATATTATAATCATGTTGTTATTAAAGTTCATATCGGTCTTTTTGTCGTTGTTCGGTACTTGAGTCAAAAATGAACTTGTTATAATTACTAATTTTCCATGTGGTCAAAGTCTATTATCTATAGAATTATATTCATGATTTAAATAGAATATATATAAAGTATATATGTATTTAGATCCAGTATATATTTATTTTATAATATTCTATCAAATTTGGATATAAGAAAATGAAATGCACCAGACATGGAGACGGTAAGCCGTATGTACGCATAAACACTACTTTCATTTCTTTTTCATATTTAAGGGAATTAAAATTAAATGATAAATAGGTATATTATAATTCCAGTATAATATCATATATATTTTCATTAACTCCATACATTATACATTCTATGTATGGAATGAATGAGTCATATAACTTTGAGGGGGCGGTAGTCCGCACTTCCTCAAATGAAATTATCTTATTTACCCATTATGAAAACCATAAAGGTATGATATAAATGAAAAATAAATAAGAACAGAGACAATATAAATATAATATATATCACAAATAAATATAGTTCCATCATAATGGAGACCATGAGAGGCAGTAGGAGATAATTAAACAATCATCATTTCGTGATGTAGTAGTTCGGTATCCACAGAAACAGTATGTTCTAAATCCATTAGATATATGTGTGTGTAAGTTTAGTTATAATAATTCTCATACAAAAATCATAGTATATTTATGATACCTATGTTTTTATAAAATAATGGAATAAATAGAGTTTAGGGGGTTGGAGAATAAAAATAAATTGAAGAAGCTTGAGAGAAAACATTACCTTAAATAGGGTAACTCCTTTTGATTTAAGCTAAAAGGCCTTATTGAATTTTCTTCTTCATGAGGTTAATGATTATAAGAGGAATATAGTGATGTTGGGATCTTATTTGGGTAGAGGTTGGATGATCCAAGGGGGCTTGAGAGGTGTGAGTATTAGTCAGAGGTGGTGGCCTTTTATAAGAGGGAGGAGGGGCACTTAAAGAATATCTTGAAATATTATTTTATTATAAACTTAATTTAGATTTTTAAAAGGTAAAAAACTCATTTTATTCGAATATAAAATGAATATTAATTCAAAATAAATTCATAAAATAATAATTAGATAGATTATGGATATTTTTTAATCCTTATATTTTCTATTTAACCCTTTTTTACTCTTACTATTTTATTAAGCATTTAACACTTTAAGAATCCAAATAGTTACAAATACATTAAAAATATCCAATTAAAGAGTCAATAATAATATTTTATCTTTAGGATAACTATTTTTCTGGATCTTAGTTTTTTTTGTAATTTTATAATATTTAATAAAATATTTTATATTTCAAAAAATGAATTATGTCAATTTTGACACTATTTATATCATGACTTTTTTAGAAATCTATAACAACTTGATTACTTCTAAAAAACTACATTAATACAAATATAACATGTAAATATCATCCAAAAAATTCTTAGATTACATCAAAATAAATAAATTACATTTATTTTAACATTTATAATATCATTTATTTGAATCTTTTATTAATGAAGCAATCACTACATCACCATTATGTCATAATTAAATTAATTTATTTAATGTATAAAAATTATAAATAAAATATAATGATATAGAAAATATTTTTACCTTTGTAATTACTATTTATAGTCAATTATATAACTTATATAACCTCATATAAAAATTGTTTTACTAAAAGATATATGTTTAGGATATATTTTCTGTAACTTTAAATTAAAAGTAATTAAATGATTGTTTCACACACAAGTGGCTCCATGGGGTCCTAAAATCGACCCAGGGAAGCCCATGGTATGAAAAATCTCATAAAATAGGGTTAGTACATGTTTTAGGGTAATTTAATATTATTATAATATTATTTTTTACCCTTATTTACCAAATTTACCCTTTAACAATGATGAATAAAATATTTACTGAAGTTACTATTCATAATGTCTAAAAAAATGTTACCTATTTACACAATTTGTAACTGATTATTAAAAATATGTAATCCATTTTTAAAAATTCAAAACAAAAAATTGGTAGAAACAAATTTAATGTTAATTCCCATTGTCAAAACCAAAAAGCGTTTTTTAAGAAGTAAAAACTACAAAAAGATTGATATGTGTTTATGTCCAAATTAAGAGTTAAATTACTTCCAATGACCAAAATTGGATTAAATTGTAAAAATATAATACAATTAAACTTTAAAAAAAATTAAAAGTACAATCTAACTATATAAAAAAATTATATTAAAAGGCTCAATATTTTTTCACTATTCTGTAAAAAAATTAACTTTATTAGAAAAATACCAAAATATCATCCAATGTAAATTTTGATGTCCCAATTCTAAATAAGGGATTTATTTTGTCAAATAGAACCTAAAAAATTGAAAAAAAAACTATATTTAAGAAGGGTTTTCCCTCAAATGGTGGTAAAATGACATTTTAAAAAATTAGAGTTTTTCATGATTAAAATCAGATTCATTATTATTTTATGGCTCTAAAATTTATTGTATAAGTGTAAAGACATTTAATAATCATATTGTAGTTAGTTATTTTCATTCCCTCCAATACGACGACTATGCATTAACTATCATTTATAATAATAATAATAATATATTATTTTTTTGGTTTAACTCAATGTTGTGTGCAACATAATATTTCAAAGAAACTCGTTGTTGCTTGTTGAGTATGCTATCAGAAAAAGTGTCCTATTTAAAATAAAATTAATATATTATTCATAGATATTAATAGATATGAAAATGTGTTATTTTATAAATACCTGGGTCATTATAGAGATAATTAAGGTAAGATAATCATTAATGTATTCTCTATGATGAAATAATTATTATAAATATAAGTTTATTGGATTTTATTTTTGAAATTAAAATTGGCTTTTTATTTAATGGTTTATTTTATATTTTCTGGATCTTACTTCTCATTTTGATATATTTAATATATTCAATAACATATCATTTTAATTTTAAAGGCATGAATTAATTCATTAAGGATTTACGGTGGTCAGGGTATTGAAAAATTTATAATATGACATTAAGAGATACATTATATTTTTTTTGAGAATATAATTTTTATTTATTAACATCAATTAATTTTTTTGGACATTAATTTTAGTCACACATATTTTGGATGAATGATAATGTAAAAAATTTACAACATGGAATATGTAGAATTTTTGGAGTTACCTTATTATAAATATAGATTAACATATTATATTAGATAACACGAGAAAATGATTTTGGTTTTAGTGAGGATATTTGGAATAATATGTTTCAATTTTATGAATCTTATTACCTGTTAAAAGTTAATTTTATATCATCATGCATCAAAATATCCATTTTTCACATTCATTTCATGGAGTACTGGATGAATTGTAAATTTATTAATGTATAGAAAAAAGTTGAACTCACTCTTATGCAATATAAATAAATCTATAAATTATATTTCCTAATATTCTTAAATAGTTAATGAATTCATCAACATTTGGAAAATTATCTTGAGATAATGATTCTTTCTTATTATATTCATTTCTATTAAATCAGTAGTATTCAAACTCATTAGTGTTTTATGGTTTTGTGGTTGTTAACTTTTCCATGAACATTCTATATATTCCTCTCAATAAATCTATTAGTGATAGTACTTTCATCCATGTACAAGTTTACATTTCCTAATGATATTCACCTACTTGAAAACCTAGTAATGTTTTATTCTAGATGACCATTTTAATTATGTTTATCTCTTATCAAGAGGATGTTGTATTAGCCCTTTTATGATGTGGGTTACCAACAATGGCATTATCAAATTCCAAAATCATGATTATCAATATCATGATAAAATTGATAGGATAAAATTTATTTAATGGGGAAGAATGTAAAACCTAGATGTTTTAATAGATGAACATCATATTCAATAGCATGTATGAAACACACAAAAATATTTTTAGAGAATATAATAACCTAAATCATTATGTTTTATTTATAAAACTTTCATCTTCGTAATATGTTTTGATGCGTGAAATGATGGTTTTTAAAAAACATAATACCTCATTTAAATATTATTATTTAAAAATGACCATGATAAACTATCTAATAGGATGGTGCGTTTAAATACTAATAGATAAATTAATTAAAATTTATTTTTCACACTTGTAAATATAAATTCAATTGTTATTGATTGATTAAAAGTAAAAGAATTACCATTATAATGGAAATAAAATGTTTAATGAAAATAATATTTTTTATAAAGTTGGATTATTCAAAATTTACACACATAATATGAAATTTATTTTTAAAAATATTATAAAATTTACATTAAAAAATTTAAAATTCAATTTTGAAATAAAAATTTTCAAATTATATATTGGTGAATTTTTGAGAATTTTTTGAAAAGAATTTTTTTGATGAACTATAGAAAAATACCTTTTTTACAAAAAATAATTTTTATTTAATTATTTATAAATATATATAAGTTATTAAATTGGTTTTAGAGTAAAATATGCTCTATTGTATTAAAATTTTACTAATATAGGTCATTGGTATCAATTTCATATTTGATTTTTATATTAAAATGTTATATAATAATTATTATTTTATCATTGAAAACCAGTAATGTCATAATGTATATTGTTTAATATTATATTTAATTTTTCTAGTTTTATAAATAAACTTTGGAAAAATTGATTCAATACTTGGAAACAGAATAATTTATATTATGTAAGAATCTTAACATAAATTTTCACCTAAATGATTAATTAACATAGTAAAAAATTTAAACATAGTTAAGGTAAAAATGTTTTTATTTGGGGGTATATAATAATGATAAGGGTTAAAAATAACATAAAATATTACCATAACAAATTTCATTGAAATAATTAGAACCTATCTTAGTTAGAAATAAGATAAAGGGAATAAAAAATGTCTAAATCATTTTTTCATCCATTCATGTTTTGATATTTTGGTTTCATAGGATTTGGGGATCCAAAAAAATACATCCGGAAAAAGGTTCTTAAAATATAATATATTTTTCTTTAAAGACCCATTTTGGAGTCATGTGGCATGAGAAAATCATGGGTATCACTTTATCTTTTAAAAAATTCAATGTGTTTTCGATCCCCAACTTATAAAAGACTACTCACTCTCCTCACTTATTCATACTTAAAAATAGTATGTATTAGTCATGAACTACCCAAATTCTAGAAGGGTAATATTTATTAATAGTCAATCTAATGATTTTTTTATTCATAGACCTAAATATTCCCCTTGAAGAATAGGTTAAATTCAATGTGTGTCCTATCTCCTGTGAACATTGTGTAACCCTAATGCGGTGCGGCTCTGCTCCTTCCTCTCGATCGGAGGAGGGAGGCTTGCAATATCAGATGCAGAAAAAGTGAGTTTCCTACTTTCCATTCTCAAATCCAGATTATCATTCGCCCTTCCCTAGAGTATCGTTGTCCCCGAATGTCTTCAAGTTGTTTCAGGATGCGCCTCAGCTCCCTCTATCCTTGACAGAGCTCACTTGTGCCACAGATCTTTGTAAGTTCACCCTGGTTGCTAAGTTTTTCCATCATCGACCTTTAGTGGTTGAATTTGATCATTTTATTTTTGGTTCCTGGAAGCTACATGAGCATTCTATTGTTGGGTTACTTGATCGAAGTCACTTTATGATTCGTTTTTGATCGGAGGAGGACCTTGTCGTCGCCTCATCTAGGGCTTCCTGAAGATGCAACGAAGCTTCCTTCCTCCAGTTTTATTGGTGTTTTGATTTCCATATGCAGAATGACCCATCAATGATCACATCTTGGGTTAGTCTTCTTGGTATCCCTCTTTCCTTTGAAAATCCATCTATCTTGTGTATTATTGGGAATATGATTTGAAGATATCTTTTCTCTGATCAAATAACAGAGGTTCTATGTCATCCTATTTGTCCAAGAATTCGTGTGGAAGTGGATGTTGCAAGAGCACCCATGCATTGGGTTTGGATAATGGATGGGGAAGAATTCCGATGGAAGAAGGAGGCCATATTTGAGTCTTGGATGGATTACTATGTCATCTGTCATTGTTTTGGTCATCTAGCGATGGCCTGTTGAGGCAAGAATGTGACTGGAAATTTGAAAGCTGTGGATTTGGGACCTGGTGGCTCTGGAAACAGCGGTATGGGGAAGCTGCTGGTGGAGGTTCAGCCTGAGAATTCTTTGTGTGGGAATACTGATAACAACATATTTTAGGGGAAGGATCTATCGTCAGGGGTCATTAAGTGTGCTGGAAGGGTGATTTTCTATGAGCAGGGTGAGAAGGTTGATGAGAGGCCTCATCTAGTTGCGAAAGATGAGGCTGTACAGACTACCACATTGGATGCTATGATAAAGGTAGTGCCACCTGTGAATGGTACTTCAAAAGTAGTGGATTTATGACCTATTGGATCTGGAACTATTATTTCCTGGGAGTAGAGAATGAAGGTTGATGGGCAAGCTTATCCGGATGTGGAAGGTTAGGCTGCACAAATTACAGAAGTTACAGCTGTGATGAAGGCAATGCCACCTGCATTGAATCCCTCTGTGAAGAAAGTGCTTGAAACTCTGAAATCAGATCTTGGGGTATGGAAACGGCCCTTGCCTACTGTTAATGGAAATGGACGACTACAGGTGGCTTCTGTTGTCACTTATAATCAGTTTGAGTTATTGGAGACTGAGAGGACTCCTCTTACAGAGAAAGGTTTGCAAAGGTATGAGTCTGAAAATTTGAAGATTGTCCCCTATTCCCAGCCTGTAATGACTGAGGTCCCTCTTGGAAAGGGGTCATTTGATGATTGTGTCAGTTAGCTTCCCATTCAATGCCTTAAGCCGATTGATGTGCAATCGCAGTCGCCAGGAGGAGGATGTTTGTCTGATTCAGAGGGTATGCTGATTGGAGGAACTAATGGATGTCAAAATTTTGGTCCTGTGCACATCACTGAAAAATGGGGATTTGTCTCTAATAGTGACAAAGAGAACTCTAATTATGTTTCCAAAATATCCTATAGTGATATTGTTCAAAGTGAAAATACTAAACTGTCTGCATTTGAAGGTGGTATGAATGCTCCAGCAAAAAGGAGACTGGGAAAGGATTACTCCTACATACCAAAACCAGTTACCACCAGATCATCCTCCAAGAGGGGGAATTTTTCGTGGGATGTTAGTGGTATGAAGAAGGGAATGAAATCTCCTTCGGAGTTTCTCTTGCTGGAAAAACTGAATCTGAGAAGGAAGTATACTAAGGTTCTGAAGCAATATGAAAGCTCAGAGTGGGAATTAGCTACTACTGATGAAACTTTTCATCAAGAATATGGTGATGGGGATGATTTCTATGATTTGTAGTTGTTTTCCTTTTTGTGATTTTCTTGATTTCTATAATTTTTATTTTTATTAATAAATTGTCAGAGGTTTACCTCTGGCTAAGCTTTCTTGGTAATTACCACCTTACAAACAGATGAAATACATTTTCCATCACCAACATCCAAGGATAGATGTAATGAAGGATTGAAAATATGATTATTTTATTTATTAAATTACTGAACATATATAATTATTATATCACATATAATAATTCTTGCTACTATTATCTCTCAACTTCAACACTGTGTGATTTGGGATTCTTCCAAAAAAATAATGAATCTTTTTCTGGCTGCGGCGACAGAGCTTCTGCATGTGATATGGTATGATAGAAATAATTTTATTCATAATAATTACTCTTTCAAACTCAATGTAGGTAAAATGCGTATTCTCATTGCCATCAAGGATGCTCCCACTCTTCAGAAGGATCATTGTGACAACTCTGTTTGTGATTTTGAGATCCTCCACCGTCATTGGATTGTGGGCTCTTATAGGCATCCTTGACGTACCTTTTAAGCCTTCTAGTAAGCCCTGCTACCAGTATGGATCAAAGTGAATGTCGACAACGCCTCTAAAGGTAACCCAGGTCTGGCAGGTTTTGGTGCCATCTTCAGAGACTTTCTTGGAAGATGCCTTGGCTTCTTCTACAGTGGTTGTGGTATGACCTCAGCTTTGGAAGCAGAAATTTTGGGAGACATTCATGCGGTGGAATTTTCCAAGAAAAAGTGTTGGAACAAGCTATGCATTGAATGTGACTCAACTACTATTGTCCAAGCTATCTGGAAGGGGGTGGTACACCTTACATGGCCACTTACCACTCAATGGATGAAATGTATTTCTACGCTCTTGGATCTTAACTTCATTGCCACACACATGTTCCGCGAAGCGAACATGGTTGCTGATAGCCTGGCCAACAAGGGGGTCAATCAGGTTCTTACCTGATTGGATGATTTTCTTGATGATTCGCTCCCTCTTTTCAATAAATATTATAATAAGATTCCGTATTTCAGACTTTTGTAACACCCTTTCCTTTTAGTAATAAATTGTGCCTTGGTCTTTCACTGAGGCCCCACCTCTCTAAAAAAAATATCACATATATATTTTTACATTATATTTTGTGGGGGATATGATAATATCGATCATGTGTACTACATACTACCGTCTTACGAAGCAATGTGATTTGTTTTAAAATTACACTTTAAATGGAAGATAGAAATGTTTAAACTATTAAATATATGCGATAGTTATGACCTAGATAAAGTATATAAATATAAAATCACATATAATCTGTTACCTTTCAATCTGTTGTAAAATAATTACACCAGTCGTGCGTATGTATGAATTAATGCCACCACATAGTGATATAATTTTTTTTTTCATTTTTTAAATGGATGGTAATAATATTGTATTTTATTACTTTTCATTATATATGTGACAAAATATTAATTATATAAATAATAAGTTATATTTGTTTTTTTCTTTTATTCATTCCACTGTGAGAAATGGAATTATCATTCATACACACTTACAGTCAACTATCTACATGAAAGATGTAATCCATTTTCAATATCTTATATCAATAGATTAATATAAATAAATATATTCGAAATATATATGATATTTATAATATTTATAAAATTCATGTGATAATTTAATCACTCAAAAATTATAAGGACTCAAATTACCAAACTAAAACATGAATGAAAAATGAAGCAATTATCACCCAAAACAATAATTTTATTAAAAAATTATTAAAAAATCAGTGATAAAAGACTATAAGTAAATAATATATTGTATAATTTATATCATTATGGTTCTATAATAGATTTATAATAAAATTATATATATTATATAAGTGGTTCAAACAATTATGATTTTATTCAAACATGAGGTAATGGTTGATTGTGTAACTTTTACTTTCGTGGGACATACACCATATTCAACACTTATTCAAATATGTTGTTTATATTAATCCTCTTTTGATAAGTTATAACAATGAAGATATTTTAATGGTAACATCTTGTTACCATTAATATAGGCACTAATTAAACCTTCTCATGGTTTTTCTTTCCATTACTTGGGTACAGGTTGAGTTTGGATTGGGAGGATACCTATAATGTTAAACTCTGACACTTGTTGGATTTTTCAACTTTAAACAAGGTTTTTTTGTAAACTTATTGGATATTACATGTATTGTAACTAGGATACAGGTTTTGTAACTACTGATGTGTAAAATATGTGAATTGTGGTTCACAGTGTGATGGGTACAAGCCATTAATGCCTTTTACACGATGTGAATTATTTTCAGGTCATTTTTTTAATGCATAATGATGTGGGTTTTTTGGTTGTGAATATTAGGAATTACATGACGTGAACTTGGGTTACACATCCTATAATACCCATAATTTAAAGGGGCATTACAAATTCGATGCATCTTAACCATTACAAACATTAAAACTTTAACGACATGTAATAGATTACATGTTGTGTAATCCCCCAGAAACAGCCTATAAAAGGAGGTAGTGTTCTTAGTTATTTTTTTAATTAAATATTCTATAATTTATATTCATTTGACCCAAATCCTTATATTATTATTCATGGATCCTTCCAATGCATTAATATCCATTATTTTGGTGATCAATCGTTATTTCTTTAGCGGGTGATATTTGGGTAAGGATTCTTTATTGTTCTGCATCTATATCTCTTTATAATACCTTGGGGTTTCAATAGACCATCTTTGAATTGATGGATCTATACCATGTAGTGTTGTATATTTTTTCTAGGTTTGGTTTCGAGGTCTTCTCCACCTTTGTTCTTGATGACATGTGCAATTATATGTTTTGAGGTTTGTGAAGAGGTAGGTAGTTCTATCCTAAATTACCAAATATATTATTCCTAAATTTATTGATTTATTTCAATTACTGATTTTAATTCATTAAGTTAAAATTTATTTCAATTAAATTTATAAAAATTCCATTCTAGTGAATTGGGAGATTTGAAATGTTTTTGGAACTAAAATTTGGAAAACCCCCAATTCCATTAAATTTGGGTGTGTTTTATAGAAATTGGATACTTGAAATTATAGAGTTTATGGAAATGATTTCAATTAAAATTTTGAATTTAATTTTGGAAAGTAATTGTGAAAAATATGGAATTGGTTTTGAATGGATTTCAAAATTATGAAAATGGATTAAAAATGTTTTGATATAAACCAAGTGGTTTTATAGTGTAAAAATTTATTTTTTGATTAAAACCCATTTTAGTTTTAAATAGAAATAAATTGGAATTTGTGAAATGAAATAATGAGATATATTGTATTTTTAGTAGTGTTGAAATAAATTCCCCATCATGTAAGAGAACATACAAGCCATAGGTAGTTAGTGAGTTATTTGGATACACTCTATGCTATTAAAATATTCTAAAACTTATATACGACGAGTCACATCTCTGATGGGAGGGTGAAGAGTCACCTCTGGCCAGTGTTTAGGAGAATTGAGAATACTCATTTTACTGTGATCACTTAGAGAGTACAGAATCCTATATATGGTTAATACTATCGTAACTACTTGGAATATGATTACGCTACTCGCTTGTTTATTTATATTTGAGATATAAATGTATGATAATGTTATAAAATTTATTTACATGTATTTTCATGATTTTAATAAATAATTTTATGTAAATGATTTCTTTAAGACAATTTTTTAAATATTACATTTCTTTTAAAGTTAAATCCTGTGCTTTAAATGTATATTCCCTCATTTTGAAAATGTATAACATGTTTTGTTTGAATATTATTTTTGAATTTCCAAACCTATTTATTTTGAAAAATGAAATATTTTCTTTAGATAATATATATTTTGAATCTGTTATGGAATCATTGGTGGTATCTTCTTGGGCTTAGGCTCACACCCTAATTTTTCCTTTGGGTGTTTATAGACTTTCACTTTCCAAGTTCGATCAAAGGAAAGAGATCTATTGGAGGTGGATCCAGCTGGTGAGCTTTGGACATGGTGAGTTGAGTTTTTAGGGACCTTGGGGGTTTTCTACCTATTTTTAATAATTGTGTTGTAAAATTTTTGTATTTTTTCCTCCTTGTATTCTAGTACATTACTCCCAGTGGAGCTTCCATGTTATGCATACTGTCTTGTTTCTTTTTCATCCACTATGTTTTATGGAAAATTTGTTCCAACTTTCATGTTGTACGATGCCAGGTGCTAGTCGCTAACCCATGGGGATCTAGAACACCCTATGAGATATGTCTAGATCATTTCAGTTATTAGGTTACTAGGGTATCTGATCTGGTATGTGAAATAGTGGTATCAAATGAGGATATTGAGCTTTTATAATGAAATCAGTATGCATTTGTGAAATCTTTTCAGGACAAAAGATGTAGTTACAATTGAGGACCTGACCTTATCTCACCACAATGAACCTTAAGTCACTAGGGGTGGTTAGGAAACAATGTGTTATGGATTATTACTAGTATTGTATCTATTTTTATTTGGATAAAGTGAAATAAAAATCTTATTTATTCTTTCTTTTGGGATTAGTTTCCCATATTTTTTTTGTTTTAGAACTACCTAATGTATTCATTATTTTTTTTGGTGTTGTGTAACATCATGCCTTAAATAAGACATGTAAATTGGATCTAGGAGGAATCTTCAATTGAACCACAGAAAGCGAATCCTCCAGTGGACCCAAAACTAGTTGAGGTGATTTTGTGCACTATCCATGCTCTGGTGCAAGCACCACCTCTAGTCCCCATTCCGTCTCTAGGTATGGATACTCAGGGGGATGTTCATCAAAATCATTCTCAATATTTCCTTCACCAGAATCCACAAGTTTTTAAAGGATCCACTAATACACAACATGATGAGGAATTACTGGGAAAGATAGAATGTCGGTTTGAGTTCATGGAGACACCCAACCTGATCAAGGTGAAGTGTGCCACCTCCATACTAGAGGGACCAAGTAGGAGATGGTCGTACATGATGGTAATGAAAAATAAACATGAGTTATTAGAGTGGAAAGACATCAAGGTTGTTTTAACAAACTTTTTATATCCATATTCAATGGTATTGGATAGGGCTATAGAGTTTTTCAAGCTTGAGTTGGCCGACAAAACCCCATATGAGTATTCAAATCACTCTACTAATTTGGTACTATTTTCTCCTATGATTATATCTAATGATAGAATGAAGGAACAACATTTAGAGTTGCAAATTTGATCAGATATTCGTTCTTATGTTTTTGAGATGAAGCTACCCACTTATACTAATGATCTAGATAGGGTGATGATGGTTGATATGGACATGGCTATAATGTCAGGGTTATCTAGAGTTTCTTTTCCTACCAGTGGAAGAATTGTTTCCTTAAAATGAAAAGAAAATCATAATGAATCTCATGGTAGTGATTGATGGAAGGGTCAATCTAGACGTCCTACATCACTAGGAGTAAGTTCTTTGGTTTCCTACCCGTGTGGAAATTCAAGACATTCTAAGTGCGTTTGCACTGAGGCACCCAATAATTGTAGCTCACAAGGGTATTAATCTCACATATAGATATTCTTCCATCAATTATCCACTCCTCATAGTGGAAAAGGATCATCAGCTCCTCCTAAAACTATGGGGTAATCAAATGATTCACGTACAAAAGGGTTCCATCCACAAGAATCTAGGGAAAAACTTATTCACATAGTGGTAGAGTCTCTAGATGAAGTAGAAATGAGTAAAATGACTATGAGAGGTACCATTACTATAACATCATCATTTGTGACTACAATTTTTTATACCTTTTCATCTCATCCATTCAATTCAACATGTATTGTTAATATTCTTAATATTCTTATGGAGCATTTATCTTGTACAATGGATATTACTACACCCCTTGTTAAGAAGAGATAACATAGTCTCTATAGTCCTGTTTGTGTCTTCTATCTATTATACATTGATATTTCTTGTAGTTTTCTATTTTTTGACGTGAAATCTCTTGACGTCATTTTCAGGATGGATGGAGTCATTTTCAATAAAGCCTAGATTTAGTTTTATGTTCAGTGGGTATCCCTAACAACACCTAGTGGTGTGACTCTTGTCTTTCAAGGAGAATGGGACCTAAGGTCAAGTAGAGCCAGACCCACTTATCTAGATTTGGGGAAAGTTATATCAGTGTTTTCTTTTGATTTGATATGGGATTTAGTAAGTGGGGATCTTCCTCCAATAATAATTGAGTTTTCCAACGTGTTTACTTCTAATTTATCTGGTATTCCACTAGTGAGGGAGGTTGAGTTTTCCATTGATTTAATTCCTAGAACTCAACCAGTTTCAATTTTCTTGAAGCACATAGAACTAGATGAACTAAAAGAGATGAAGTCATGTTTTATGATCTTCTTGAGAAAGGCTTTATACACCAAAGTGTGTCAACTTGGGTGGAGATGGTTCTCTTTGGTAAGAATGATGATGTTTCTATTCTCTTATGTGTTATCAATTGATTTATGGTAAATAAAATATATCTGTTTCCATGGATTTATGATCTGTGTGATCGGTTTAAAGGTGAGAAGTGGTTTTTCAAAGATCAAACTTTGATCTGGTTACCATCCATAAAGGATAAAGAAATATTACATTAAGATCACTTCCTTTTAGAGTAGGTATAGCCATTACGAGTACCTTTTTATTCCCTTTTGTATAAAAAATGCTCCTAAAGTCTTCATGGATTTTATGAACATGGTTTTCCATGAGTATCTAGATAACTTTGTGGTGGTCTTTGTGAATGACATATTCATTTAATATAAATCATAAGAGGATCATGTGTATCATCTGAGAACAGTTTTGTGTGTATTGAGAGATTTCTGACTATATACCAAGCTTTTGATGTGTGATTTTTAGATTTGAGAAACTAAATTCTTGGGACTGGTGGTGTTTGAATAGGGTATATCAGTTGATATAGAGAAGGTAAAGCCTATTACGACTTTGGAGCAACCATGAAATGTATTTGAGATTTTTATGTTCTTGGGATTAGCTAGATACTAATGCATGTTCATGAAGGACTTGTCGAAGTTGGAATCTCTGATGACTACTCTTACTCGGAAGGTGGTGAAGTTTTCTTGATATAATAAATGTCAGAATTATTTTTTTGAGCTCAAACATCTTTCAACTAATACACCAGTGCTGACTCTTTCAAAGTTCAGGCAGGGCTATGTGGTCTTTTTGGATGCATTAGGTTTAGTCTTGGAATTCATTATTATACAGGGATTCCATGTTGTTACATATGGATCTCATCAGCTTAGGCCACATGTGAAAAATTATCCTACCCACAACCTTGAACTTGCTGATATGATGAACATGATTAAGATTTGGTGACATTACCCTTATGGAAAAAGGTTTAAAATATTCTCAGACCATAGAATCTTAAGTTATATCTTCTATAAAAAGTATTTGAACCTTTTCTAGAGGTGTTGGTTGGAGTACCTTAAGTCTTTCTAGATTGACATCGCTTATACATCAGGGAAAGGGATTGTAATTACAAATTCATTGAGTGGGAAACCTACAACCCAGAATATGAATGAATCTTTAGAAGAGTGGAATTTGATGGATCTCTTTGCACATTTTCATATTGAAGTTTAGGAGAAAGGATAAGAATTTTATTTAGGCAGCATCCAGTTGAAATGTTTTCTTTTCGAGATGATTATTCCGGACCAAGATCATGATGATAAATTTCATAGCATTGGAGACTTGCTTTATGGTGGGGAGACATTGTCCCAGTGGTCTTTCTCCAAGGAGGGTATTCTATGTTATTGAAACCATTAAATTGTTTCGTTATTGGAAAGAAAGGATGTAATGGGGGATTTCTTTATTTTCTAGTGGGTTGTACACCCAGGAACCACTAAGACATTATATGATAGGAGGTGAAAGTTCTGGAGTCTGGGCATGAGATGGGGCACTACTGTGTATGTTTACTTTTACTATATGTACCAAAAAGTGGATGAAAAGGACCAAAAACCTTTGGGTTTGCTTCAACATCTTCCTATCCCTACTTGGAAGTGGGATGAAATATTTATAGGCTTTGTGGTTAGGTTTCCTCATACCCAAAGGAAGAAGAATTAAATAAGGGTTTTGATTGATAGAATGGCCAAATTGGATCACATTATACCCATTTAGGATACAACCTATGTTGAAGAGTTATTAAATCTCTATGTGAAAAATATTGTCAATTTTCAGAAAATTCCATATGTTATAGACTCTGATAGGGATCCTTAGTTTACTTATCAATTTTGAAACGGCCTTCAGGAGGCACAGGGATCTCAAGTCTATTTGAGCATGGCCTTCCATATATAGTAAGATGTCTATACATAAAAATATATATAGATTCATGAGGATATGCTTCAATCTTGTGTTCTCTACTTTGACGGGGCTAGGAGTGATCACTTGGTACTGGTTGATTTCTTTTATAACAATAGTTACTAGTATGTGATCAAAATGGAACCTTTTGAGGCCTTGTATGGATGGAATTATAAATATCTATTGTGTTTGTAGGATATTGGTGAAAGTTCCTTGGTTCGAACAAGTTTTATGTAATATAAGACAATAAAGATTCAACTATTTCATCAGATAATTTTGACAACATAGGGCTGGTATAATTCTTATGTCGATCGTTGCCACATGCCTTTAGAATTTTTAGTTTGTGACTGAGTATTCTTGAAGGTTTCACCCCAGTTAGTTCATTGAGAACTTGTGAGGAAAGGGAATATTTCCTCTCATTTTTGGGACCTTTTGAGGTTTTTGATTAGGTGGGAATGTTTCTTAACATTTATCACTACCACCATAGATAACATCGATACGTAACATGTTCTATGTATCACTATTGAGAAAGTGTCTATCTGATCTATCCCACATTTTGAGCTGGAGTGATCTTGATATTGAGCCTGATTTAACATTGACTGAGCAACCAATTTGGATATTTGATTCAGAGACTGTGGTAATTTGTGGAAAGGAAATACTTTCGGTTCATGTGATATGGATTCATGGTTCTAATATTCATGAGATGTGGGAATATGAGGCACTAATAAGAGGGTAGTGGCCTTGTCTTTCTAGAATGGAAGCTTCATCATAGGCTTTATAGGGACATCATTTTATTTTTGTGGGGAGGTTGTAACACCCAATATCATTTTGACATGTATGTCTTAATCCTTGTCATGGTTTTCATTTTTGTTGTTTGGGTAAGGGTTAAGTTTGGATTGGGAGGACACATATAATGGTAAAGTTCAACACTTGTTTGTATTTTTTAACTTTAAATACGGTTTTTTTGTAAACTTCTAGGATACTACACAATATGCAACTCGGTTACTTGCCGTGTAACTACTGCCAGGTGTAAGCCGTGAAGCGTGGTTCACAGTGTGATGGGTATACTATGTGAATTCCCTTTACATGATGTAAAGTATTTTCAGGTTTACTTTTAATGTGTACTGATGGGGATTTCATTGGTTACGAATCTTAGTCATTATATGACTTGAATAGGGGTTACACATTGTGTAACACCCTGAATTTGATGGGGCTTTACAAAATCAGCGAGTCTTTGTATTTACGAACATTAAAACATTAATGACGTGTAGTGGATTATATGCCATATAATCCCCCGACCGTAGCCTGTAAAAAAGTGGCATTTCTCTTGGTTATTGTTTTTCATTCACTCCTCACCAAAACATCTTCCTTTGACCGAAGGCCTTCCAAAGTTATTCTTGGATATTTCCAAACATTCTGGATCCATTTCATTGAGGATCAATAGACATTGATTTGGTGGGTGATATCCAGGTAATCATTCTCCATCATTCTTCATCTATATATCTTTCTCCTCTCTTGGGTTTTCCATAGATCATCTTTTAATTGATGGTCTATTCCCTATGGTGTTGGATCCTACTTCTAGGTTGGGTTTAGAGGTCTTTTGAACCTTGGTTCTCATTGATGGGTGCCATTATGAGTGTTGAGTGTTTGGAAGAGGCAGTTGGTTCTATAAAAAATTTCCAAACCGATTAGTCCTAAATTGCTTGATTTATTTCAATTTTTGATTTAAATTAAATTAATCAAATTTTCATTCAATTAAATTGACAAAAACCTGATTCTAGTGAATCGGGATATTTGAAATGGTTTTTACATGTAAATTTGTAAAACCAATAATTCCTTTAAATTGAGGTCTGTTTTATAGAAATTCATTAATTTAATTTGTGGATTTCATGGAAATTATTTCAAATAAATTGTTGAATTTAATTGTGAAAATGATATAATTGGTTTTTAATGGATTTCAAACCTGTGAAAATGTATTAAAAATATTTTTATAGAAACCCAGTGGTTTTATCTTGTAAAAGAAACATGTTTTTAGTTTTAACCCATTTTTGGTATTAAATGGAATGAAATTGGAATTTGGAAATGAAATAATGGTATTTATTGTGTTTTAAGAAGTGGTAAAATAAATTTCCTATCATGTAAGAGAACATGAATTCCTTAGGGAGTTGGTGACTTATTTGGATACACTCTATGCTATTGCAAAATTCTAAAACATACATACGGTGGGTCACATCCCTCATTAGAGGATGACGAGTCACCTCTTGAAAGTGTAAGGTGGGGCATGAGTATACTCATTTTTTTATGATCACATAGAGAGTGTGGAATCCTATAGCTAGTTAATAATATCATACCTATTTTGGAGATGACCATGTTCATATGTTGTTTATTTATATTTGAGATATAAATGAATTCCAATGTCATAAAACTAATTTACATGACTTTCCTATATTTACAAAATTATTTTATCTAAATAATTTATTTAATTATTTTTTTTAAATATTTCATATATTTTAATTTAAAATTCGGTGCTTTAGAATTATTTTCTATTATTCTGAAAATGTATAGCATGTTTTGTTTAAATATGCTTTTTGAATTACCAAACCTATTTATTTTGAAAATTGAATGCTTTTATTTGGATAATATATATTTGGAATCAGTTATGGATACTTTGATGGTATTATACTGGGCTTAGGCTCACACCCTACTTTTGTCTTCAAGTATTTGTAGGTTTTCTCCTTCCAAGTTCAAGAAAAGGGAAGATATCTCTTGGTGGTGGATATAGCTATTGAGAATTGGAATTTGTGAGTTCTATCGTTAGGGACCTTGGGGTTATCTTCCATATTTTTAGTACTTGGGTTATAAAAAATTGGTATTTTTATTCCTCAATATATTATGGTATGTTGCTCCTAATAGATCCCCCATGTTATGCATACTGTCTTGTTTCTTTTTCCTCCGCTATGTCTTGTGGAAAATTATTTCCCACTTATATGTTGTACGATTCTAGGAGTGGGTTGCTTACCCATGGGAATATGGCATACCCTTTGAGATATGTCAGGGTTTGTTTGGTTATTGGGTTACCAGGGTACCCGAGTGGGTATATGAAATTAATTAAAGGTAATTAATTTTTTATTTGATATTACTTATTGAATCATTATTACAATTCATAAGTTATAAGGTGGAATGTATTTATTTCGCAATCTCATCAATATTTACGTTTTTTTGTTTATGTCTCCCATGGATGAATTATTTTATATTTATATCTTAAAATACATATTTGTTATTATCTTATGGTTATTCATTATCATTTTAATGTAATTGTTCTAATTTTACACTCATTGGTAATTAATATGAGTGAGAAAAAGTTTTTATGAAAATCAAACATTATTTCTCTATTTAGTAGAAAATATTTTCTCGTTGAAATAATAATTTTCTAAAAATTGCCTCAAAAATGTTTTCATAATTTTATAATTTTTTTATTAAATATTGTTTTTGAAAATTTAAATTCTTATAAAAAAATTTAAATGAATATTCATTCCTTTTTCAAATCAAATCTCATTTGGACTTTACTGAAAATGGGAAATGTATCATTATTTTAATATGAATGGAATGAAAATATTTTTCCACCAACATGATCATTCAATGTTTTAATGAATATATTACAAGGTTAATTTAAATAATTATTTTCAAAATATTTAGAAATATTTTTTTAAAGGTGACTTTCAAAGTGTAAAATATATTTTCCTCAAGACTATTTTTATTGACCTTTTTATGGAATTTTGATTCATTTAAGACAACAACCAAATGTCGTAAAAAGAATCCACTAGGGATATGTTGTATTGATTTCATATTTATTCTTTTTTTGGAAAGTTTTTTTATCATCTTTACAATAGATGTAAAATTTTATTACCATTCACCATATTATTAACGATGATTTATGATTATGTTTATTTGATTTGAGTACGTATTAAAATCTCATATTTTAATTTTTCTATATGATTGTTTATATTGGATGTGTTTTATACCATTAAAATGAAAATTAATTAGACTTAGTAAGTGATGTGTGGTTCTTAGTTATATATAGCCGCTCGATGCACTGACATGTCTCATGAGACAAATTACTTGCCCAGATTAAACATGTTTCAACCGACATATTTAAGCATTAAATAGATAGGTATTTAAAATTTGATTCCAATGTTCGAAATTATGAATTACCATATTTAAGGATTAGTTACTAATTTCCATGAGATTATTCATTTAGTTAGAATATCCATTGATATTTTTCTAGTTTACATGTTTATTTATATGACTTATTTGATCCTAATTTATTTATTCCATATTTTGAACATTTTATTTATTAAATGGAATGTGTTTCAATTATTGAAATTTCAGTATTTATTATTATTAATTATTTATGATATATTCTACTTTATGTTTACCCTTATTGAGTATCATATCCTACCCATTTCACATGTTTTATTTTACACATGATTTTAGGAAGTATTTTGTAAATTATTTAGAGGGATATGTTAAGGGGAATAATTTAATTCTCAGAAAAACACATTGTTTATTATATAATTAAAAATTTACTAGGAATTTCATCAATATATCTATATTAAAATTAACACTATGATGCTCGGTAATTTTTTTAATTCCATGTACATAATTCCAATGTAATAATGTAACCAACAAAAAAGGATACTATGGTAGGGATGTTTACACATATTCTCTCTGTAATTACAGTAGGGAGACACTTTACCCATGTTATTCTCAAGGGGAAAACATATTTCTAGCCTCAATTGCGAAACCAATTTCCCTAAAGCTTATAGGTTAGACACATATAAAAATATCCACAAGAGAAAATACTTTTCCCTAGATTCTGTAGATAAACCTATTCATCATACCCCTTATAAGTGGGGACACATCACCATAATGTATTCTAGGTAGCCAAATCACATTGGTATCCTTGATAAATCAATTAATTTTTATGACATAGTTTAAGACCCATGTGAAATCCCCTTGATCATAATATTTTATTTGGTTTCTAATAAAATATTATAAAATTTCCATAAATACTATAGAAACTCTCATTAGTCAATTTTAACTCACTATCATGTGTCACACCATTATATATCTTCTAAAACCTCATAGATTCAATAAACTATTTTTTCAAACTCATGTTCACCCATAACTGATGTATTCACATCATAAAAGGAATATCCATCATTCTGAACACACTAACATGTCCCTAAAGAGGTTTCAATGATGTATACCCTTGGAAATAATGGGCTTTATCATGAGTACTACTAGGGAGACCTCTCTTATATCATTATTATTATATTATTTGACACATTACTTTCACTATATCTACTTATTCAATTTTTGGATTACATTTTATTATAATAATATATTTTGACATAGAATGCAGAACCAATGTATAAGCACCATCATATTTCTCATCGAACCATATCCCCCATGTATACATTATTTTTTCATAGTCCTTTTCCTCGACTGAACTGATGTATACTGATATATGGGTGGTTAATGTGTAAATCCCAATGTTATCATTATTATTAATATTATAATCTAATAATATATTGTGTGTGATTACTAACACATAAAATTTCTTCCACATTCCATGTGGGACATAACATTCCTCCAGTAGTATAATAAAAATGAGACATATCATTCCTCAAATAGACATATTTACCCAAAAAATCATCCTTCCCAAATGGTTTACATTCCATGTGAGATATATTATTCCTTTAATAGAATATATTCACATAAAAACATACATTTGCACAATAGTCCATATTCCCTTTGAGACATATCCTCCCAATGGGTTCTCAAACCCAGTGAATGCCACAAGTAAGAATCTATGTGATATAAATCCATAAGGAATAAAAACATTAATAGTGGGACAAATCAACAATATATATATATATATATATATATATATATATATTAAAAATTCTTAATCCAATACCATGATTGTTAGGATTTAATGAAAATACAGTAATCAAATGCATAAACCAATTATGTATCATTCTATTTCCCATGTTAAAAAAATATCAAACTATGTGAAAATAAAATATCATCCTCTCATATCTTTATTCTAAGAAATAAATATCATGCCTCAGAAGAACATATACATTTTAAGACATATATTTACTCAAAGTTACATATTCTATATGATACATATCCTTTCTCACATGGTCATATTTACAACATGAAATATCTATGAAAATGTTATTTTTCTTTAATGCACATATTCTTTAAAAGGATATATTACTTATAAGACATATCCTTCATCAACTACCTGTATTCCTTTTTAAGACATATCCTTCTTCAAATGGTCTCTACCCTAGTGTATGTCCCAAAAAAGTTCCAATTTGTTCCCTATACATAATCCCTAATGAATTCACTATGATCATCCCTTTCACTAGGAAAAAACATTATCAAATGATTTAAAACTAGATGAAAATATCCAACCCCCATGATGGTAACCTTCATGTTAGGGACCTTTCACATGACTAGAAACTGTAAAACTAAAACCATGTGATCATTAACTCTTATTAATTAAGAAATATAAAATAAATATTTGAGGTTTAAACCCAATATGAAAAACATTTTTTTACTGGGAAATACTTAATGGAAACTCATATCCTATCTATGAAAAATTCATCCTCAAACATATCACCATAATATATTAGAACATATTCAATAATGTACAAGATAAAACATTCACAATAATGGAAAAATCTCATATGTTCTAATAGAACCTTCCCCTTTCTTATTGCTAATAGACATTATAATCTAGAAATGGTCCCTCATGAATAAGTCCCACACCATGAATTTTATGAAATAATTTTATTAATAGTGTACTATCCATGACTGTAAAATTCATAGAAGTGGTATTGGTTGAAAAATCCAAAAAAGAACCATAATGATTCTAATCAAATTAATATAAAATCAAAAAAATTTGTTTATTACATGTAATCAACCTACATTTCTTCATATTCCCTTCATAAGTAAATGTTGGAAGCAAAATTCTCGAGCCTTATACCAACTACTAAACATAAATTACCTCACTAGATAGTGATAAATTATTGAGTGTATAGTTGTGCAACATTGAACTATTTCATCACCAAAAAATAAAAGATATTTGGATATAATTAAATTTAAAATGATGTTTATATCAACACAATACATCATATATGTCACATGCATGATGTTAATGAAAACCGTATATAGATTTAATAAGTACTAATGAAAATATCATAAATTTTATGAATGAACTCTATGTAGTGAATAATTTTCCCCAAAACATGATATGAGATCAACCTTTAATTTACTTGACTACACCACATAATGCATCCCGAGTAATGTCACAATGACCTATTTCCACTGAAAATAACTCTTTCATTGAGTTAATGTTTTTTTGGTGGAATTCATATTGTAAAAGAATATATTAAAATTAAATCCACTGACCACATATGGCTGAGTAATACTGGGCTTATGAAATTTCATTTACATAACACTGATCAAGTATTTTGTCAAGTTAGTAATCAAAATGGTGGAAAAAGTATATCCATTACCCATGAATTATGTTGATAAAATGGATGTTTTTATATATGAATCTACACTGATGTGTTTCTTGACTACGGCTGATGATTCTCAAATGGCGTCATAGGGTTGTCAGAACAATTTTGGGTGATTATTTCACTATAAAGGAATAATATTACCAAAACTCATGTAATAACAATAGTAAATTAATTTCATGGGTTATTAATATTAATTAATTAATTTAATAATGTCATATCAATTTTTAGAATTTTAGGAAATTTTTTAGTAAAAGGAAAAAAGCCATAGTTTTTAACCAATTTGGGTGTTCATGCATTATTTGGTAATAAAAAAAATTATGTCCAAATTTAAATGTCATCTCTGATGTTTTATTTTAAATATTTGTTTTCTTAAAACAAATTTTTTAGGGGAATTTTTATATCATGTAGATTAATGATGTGTTTCTAGATGTTTATAATTTTTTTGTTGAGAAGATAATGAAAATGTGGATAAATAACGTTTTCTAAATGTTAGTGATCTGGAGATACATTAGAAATAGTTCATCAGACAATGATTTTCAAATAATATTATCATTTTATAAATATGATGAATGTTTAAATGTGTGAATTTTTCGAAATTTAAAAAGATAATAATATTCCCAAAAAATAAAGATAACTACATATTTTTCTTTCATGTTGATGAAACAACATGAAGAATTCATGATATAGGATCATATTAAAAGAAGTATGATTTTTCAAAATTGATGTTTTCTTTCTACAGTTCATCATAAAAAATAATTGGATGAATTTATTTTAAAATACTGAATGATTCAATAACCTATTGTTAGAATAAATTAATAGTTTCTTATTAGATGTAGATATTCAGTTGTAGGTCAAAAGACACACATGATCAGGTGCGAATCATCAGATGATTATTTTTTAGAATGCATAGAATTTCAATTCTTTAGTTATTTAAATGTGAATTAAATATGATGAGGATTAATATTTTATATTTTTATATAAGAGTAAGTATAAATATTCATCACCATATCAGTTTTTTGGATGAACAATTTTTTGAAAAACATAAAATAATGAGTTTCCTATCGAATAGATATAGTCAGATAGATGGAATTTTATGATTCTATAAAATAGATTTTTTGATTAAATCCATTAGATAGAGATAAATAGGAAATTAATTTTTCTAAAAGATGTATGATTTGTGGTTTCTAAGGTTATTTAGAGTTAATAGATTTGAAATAAGTAGAATGTATATATGATGTCGATTCATTAGACAAGTTGATGATTATAATTTATCATATGAGATTTTGACAATGATAATTCATTAGATGTAGAGATTCATTAGATAAATAATTATCCAACTAAAAACAATATTAATTGTATGATCAAACATATAATGTAGATGAAAATTTTATACATAAAAAAGTGCATACATGATATTCATGGATGGATTCTGATTTTTTTATATGTCAAAACAATTAGTCATTCATTTTATTTTGGGATAGAAAATCTGAGAAAAAACTATAGATTTTTTTCAGTGGTTCAAGTAAAAAATATGCTCGATATTTTGATTTATTGAAGAAAAAAATATTTTATCAAGTGAGGTTTATTGAAAATTTAATTTTATGAAGTCTCAGTAGATATGTTGTATTAAAGGCCAAGTCGAAGTTATAATGTTTTTAATTACCATTCCATCAGATTAGATTTTTCCCTCATAGGTACATTTTGTATGAGAAACTATCCTACATAATGTCTTATAAGACATTAAAATGTTTTATTGATAAGTAATGATAAATCTATGGAGAATTAAAGAAGATTCTATAAAACTTTAGAATATTTGAGAAGAATTAAAAAGATAAAATTTTGGGAGAGTTATTCAATGTTTTTTTATTTGAGTGTGTAGGATATAGAAATTTTTTTCCCACTCTTTTCATTCCTAGATCACTAATAAATAGAGGTGGAAATTATATCATACTTTTCTACTATTCACCACTGCATAATAACTGATACACTACTATATTTGGTGTCAAAATTGAGTTTCCATCAGAATTTGTTTTAGGTTACGGATGAGTTTTTAAAATAGGCATTCTGATGATAAGATCATAAATAAGAACATTCAGATTAATGGATATAGGGAATTTTAATAAGGTAATATGTCTATTTTTTTATGAATAAGTGAGAGAAGAATAGTTTATTAAAATAGCTAGATCAGAGAGTATGATTCAGGTGCAGGTTATAAAAGGCTAATCTGACATAGGCTATCAGAATGAGGTCCTCAGATATAGGCACATCGAAAAGATTTTATGGCTAGACCATTATAGAGGAAAATATTTTAGAGTTATTAATATTATTATGTCTCACAATGTTTAAATAAATATATATAAAAATAATAGAGTCAATATTATCATTTCTATTAGTAGATAGTAGGATCTTATGGGATTTGACAAAAAATATGTATTCAACTCTACATTATAGGGAATTTCTATAGAACCATATGAGTGACTATGGAATGGATGTAGGTTATCACACTATGGGGAGTCCATATAAATCGTGTGTTCCATATTTATATACCAATATTTTTATAAAATTGAGTTTACTAAATGTTGATAAGGAAGAAACACTTATATATTGATGGGGTTAATTTTCTAAAGTGTTGAAGATATCAAGATGGGTGATAAATAAACTATTAATGAATAGTTACCTAGAGTGAATGAAGTTGTTATTATAACATAGGTTTTAGAGATACCTAGTAAGATTATGAAATTGTAAGGAAAATCATGAGAAGCTAACCAGAGAGTTTCAATTAAAAAATCACTTCCCAAGAAGATAAATAATATTTATATAATGATTAATTTCATAACATTCTTATTTCCTATGAAAAAAGAAAATATATAACATTCAAAAAATATTCAATATAAAATTAATTTTCAAGATAAGTGATTGATTAAAATTTATGATGTTGATGTTACTAAACCTTTTGATTAGGAATATAAGGTTGATGCTTATTTCAAAAAGAATATTATGTCCCTTAATTCTAATAATTATTAAAGTGGAAGAGGATTTAATGGAGGAAAAATTAATCATAAATGACTCCAGTGTAATATAATTAATCACTTTGCAATGAATTTCCATAATAAGTAATTTTCTTGAATATCATTATGATTATAAATGAAATACTTGATGTAATTAGTTTAACAAAATCTTGAAAGATGATTTGTAATAAAAAAATATTAGAAGAAGTTAATATGAAATAAAAGGAGTATATTGAGCAAAAAAGATGAATCAATTTCAATAGAAAATAATTTATCAAAAGATGAAAGTTAAGTAAAGATCATAATATTAATTGTAAAATTTGAGAAAACAAAATAATCCCTAGATAGTGAAGAAGTAGGAGGATGTAAAAAATACAGAAAGAATATTAGTTCAGAATAAAAACCAGTATCTTGTATTAAGAAAAATACAAATAAAAAAATCAAAATAATAAATAATCATGGTTAAAGGATGATTAATGTAATTAAATGTTATCATAAAAGATAATATGTGTTTAATGAAGAAATTATGAATCCAAAGTTGATAGTTTCAGAATAAAAATAGAAGATAGTGGATATTTATATGAATGTTTCTGATAAGGAAGATATGTTCTAAAAATATCAATAAAAATATACTAAGGTTGAATATAATTTAATAAAGTTGAATATAAACTTAAAAAAATATTTTGATGTAAAAATAGAGACATATAAACATGCTGAAAAATATCAAATCAAGAATCAGATGATATCCACACCCACTGAATGGGACAATTCATCCAATTTCTCAAACAATAAATGTGTTAAAATATTATTATAAATGGAATGGTTGACAATGAATGTGAAAAATCCATCATATAAAATAAATAAGAAACCACTCCCAGAGGATATTTCTACAAATTCAAGGGTAAATAATGATAAAAAAGGTTATGAACATCAGTAATCCTATTATAGAAAAAAATATACTCATATAGATGACCAATAATTGATATATTCTATTAGTGTTTTTAAATATATGATAATATAGCTTTCAAATGTTGGAATAACATGTGTCAAATAGTAAATAGGTATGAATGGAGTTGAATAAATAATGGATCTAGAATGACTACCTTTCTTATCCAACATTATAAAAGAAAAGTAAAATATCACTATGTTAAAAACATTCTAACAAAAAATCAATGTGATTTCTTGGAGAAAGTGTGAGGAAGATGTGACCAATCTAGTAAATATTATAAAAATGCATGAATATACTTCTAGAAAAAGATTCATATAATAGAATTGAAAATAATGATGGATAAAAGGTAGTTTTGGAAATATTTTTTGTTTATAATATAGCCATAAAATATATAAAAAAGAAAAAAACATAAAATAATGATACTGGTTTCTCATCACACATTAAAATAGATAAAAAAACTAGAAACATATTTAAAATCATTATATTGGATCATTTACTTTTGAAAATGAAAGTTTCTTGAAAATATGGGTAATAGAGATTGCTGAGATACAATCTTAAAAATAAAATCAAAGGATGTTCTAATTTCTCATTCACTAAAACGTAGTTTACATAGTTTAAGTCAACTTTGGGATTATGAATTTTTTGTTATATTCAAAAAAGAGTCATGTATCATTAAAATTATAGAATATGGTGATGTTGTAAATTGGGGATAAAGAACTTGTGGGAATCACTTTAAGATAAAATAACATTACAATTCCTTTTACTAGAATGATGAATATTAAAACAAGTTGTGGAGTTTCATAATTGGGAATCTTTGAAACAAATATCAACATACTTTCTAAAGCTGATGTAGTATGCAATTTTCTGACATTTATTAGAAAAAAGATCATATTTTTATAATTTTTCATAAAGGAAAAATTTATTTTAAAATTCACAAAAAATTTTAGATTCATACTACATGACCAATTGAACTTATTCATTTAGATTTGTATAGTCTAATGTGAAATCATTCAATAAAATGAGATTTTAACTTTATCACCTTTATTGATGATTTCAACTAAATAAAAACATTATGTTTAAGAAACCCATTTCATAGGTAGTATAAGTGTTTAGAGTTTTTATAAGTTAATATGAGATAGAAATGGGTATTCAATTTTTTTTTGAGAACTAATAATGTTAAGGAATAAACATAAAATTACATCAAATAATATAGGAAGAAAAATGAAATTAAACATTAGTATAATACTACATTCACCCAATAAAAATTGAGTTTCAAAGGGAGAAACATTTAGTGAATCTATAAAGAATTGTCTTTGATGAATATAAATTATCTATGTTTTTCTAGATAAAACCCATTATCATAACTTTAAGATTGAAAATCTAATGTTTTTGAGAGTGTATTCAATCATTACTTTCTATAAAATGTGGTATATAAAAAAACCTTCCTTGAAATTTGTTGCACTCATCATGTTTTAATCATGTTTTAATCATGTTTTAATGATCAAAAATCTTATTTAATCATATATTAATGATTCTACATCTTATTCAATCTAGATCATGTGTATTTATATCTAAAGTTTTCCCATACTTTTAGTAGAGCCATAAAAGATCTAAATTTCTCTATATTCAGTTTACTTACTTTATAATATCTTTAATCTACTCTCAGAATACCTTCTTTAACAAATGCTTAAGTCTAATCCTTTCTATTTTTATCTTTATTTAAGTCTTCACAAAGTTACTTTAGAATGTATAAGACACCGTGAGTCTTCCACTGGCTATGTACTTCGACACCGTGAAGCCAAACACCGTGAACAAGACACCGTGACCCTGAGACACTGTGAACAAGACACCGTGAACAAGACACCGTGACCCCGAGACACCGTGACCCTGAGACATCATGAACAAGACACCATGACCCTGAGACACCGTGACCGCGAGACAGTGTGACACTCAGACACTGTGTAAAGGAGACACTGTTTCCATGACTTACCGTGACACTATTTCCTAAACTAATTTGTTTTTTTCAATTTAATTTTTAACGGTCATATTTTATGACCTTAATACACTAACATAATTAATGTTTCATTGTAGACATATCATCAGATAGTACAAGGTATGAGGTGCAGAACACATGCAACCTGTCGGCTCCAACACGTGCATCCCAAGTTAAAATTGAAGTGTGACCAAGAATAAAATAGTGCGCTAAAGAAACAAAAAGTAAGGAAGTGAGGACGAGAACGAAGAACATACTTGGAGGGAGTTTCAGAAGAAAGGCACACTGCAAGAAACTCGATACAACTGAGCACATACGAAGCATATTTGAAGCCCGAAGAACATCTTAACTTGACTGAACTTCATAGTGAACACAAGCATAATCGTGACACTCTATTTTCCACACGACTTCCAGAAAAGGACCAAAATATTCATCTGTTTCAATCCAATGGAGTCCAGAACTGCATTGACATCACACAAGAACATTCTAAACTCATCTCTATATTATTTCTCGACTGTGACCATCCTTTTCTTTACATTACGAGTAGTGTGTGATTCTATCTATTTAAACACTCACTTACTCCTATGCTAAACTGGAGGATTTCTAAATCGTCACTCAATATTTCCCTTACACTCTTGTATCCCACTGTGGATAGTGGTAGAATTCGGAGGACCTAGAAAGCCTGTGAGTTATTGTTATTATTGATTTCCCACATAGAACTGTGGTAGAGGTCTGGGGACGTGGACAGTCTGAGTACTATTGTAAACCCCAATCCAGGGTTTGGATCAATGTTTTATATAAACTGTTTGAGAGGACTAAGTCACATCTTGAGACTGAACCTCTTGGTTAAATCTGTTGTGCATGCTTATTTTAGTTAAAACTAGTTTGAATATTCGGCTACAAAGTACTTTAAATATAAATATATTTCAAAGTTACTCTTCTAGTTAAACTATAAAGTGTTTTTATTTATTATAAACTAGTAGGTTAGTTTCAAAATCTAATCTAATATTCAGATTTTATTAACTGAGAACTAATCAATCTCTTGAGAACCTAACTGAACCTTTACTGTATTAAAAATTCACTACAGTCTAGCTTGTTATTTAAATTGGGGGATTTCAATATAGATCATTTAAAATAGAAATTTTTAATTTGAACTCAATTCACCCCCTCTTGAGTATCCACTCCGATCAATATTTGGTATCAAAGGATTGTTAAACAGTTTTCAAAACTCCCTATTTGTGAAATTTTTCAACTGTGATTTTAGTTGTATCTTAAAGATATTAAATTTCTATTATTTCTAAATTTTATCTCTTTTAATATATTTGCTAAAATATTATTATGGATAATAGATTAAAAGGTTTAACTACCAACATTACATCCTTCTTTAATGGTATAAATTATTCCCAATGGAAAATGAAAATAAAAATTCATTTAGAAAGTATATGATTTTACATTTGGACTACTATAAAGACTCAGTATAAGATTCCAGAAACTATTAGAACTACTTGGGATGAAGCTACTAAAGCTTCTGACAATAATAATTGTAAAGAAATGAATTCCATGTATTGTGCTTTAGGAGATGAAGAATTTAACCAAATATCTTCTTGTAAAACTACTTTTGAAATTTGGGATACTTTAGCTATTTCCCATGAGGGAATGACCGATGTTAAAGAAATGAGACTAAATACATAAACTATTAAGTATGATAACTTTAAAATACAATCTGATGAATCTATTTCAGATATGTATCTTAGGTTTAATGAGATATTCAATACAATGAGATCACTGGGAAAAGCTATTCCAGCAAAGGGGTAAATCATGAGAATACTCAGATTCCTTCCAGAAAGATGGAGAGGCACATCAGTTTCAATTAGTGAATCTTGTGACATTGGTGATCTTCCTATCAAGGAAATCATTTCTAAGTTAATGATGTATGAGGATGAATTGAAAGTAAACAAAGAAGAAGATGATGAACCATGAAAGAAATCAGTATCCTTCAAGAACTCTACTTCAAAAATCAAAAACAAAGGGAAAATTCAAGCTATAAGTGATAGTTCAAGTAGTGAAGATAGTTCATCTGACAGTGATGCTGAAATTGCTCAGATACCCAGACAATTTAAGATGTTCTATAGGAAAAATAAATTTGTCAAAAAATCAAATTACAAGGTAAAGTTTGAAAATAAAGGTCATTGGAAGAAGGATTAGAAGAGAAATGATAAAAGTGATGATATAGTCTGCTACAAATGCAAGAGTAAAGGAAATGTGAAATCTGACTGTCCAAAGTTAAATTACAAGAAGAAATATGAGTACAATGACAAAAAAAAATCTATGAAAGAAACTAGGAGTGCTTCATAAGATAGTTCAAGTGATTCTTATTCCACTCAAAATGAAAAATCTCAAAAATCTAATATGTGTTTCATGAAAAACACATTTGAGGCAACATTGGATACTCATGCTTTAAACTCTTATTATTCTGGGGATAATTCTGATTATGATGCTGAAAACATGTATAGTAAAGAATTATTTGAATAATGTAACATTCTAGAAGATACCTGCAATGAGTTGGAAGACAAGTATAAATCCTTAAAGAAACAACATGCTTTAACTAGCACTGTAAAATATGTACTAGACATAGAAAAGGAAAAGAATGCTCAACTACTCTAAGAGAATACTGAACTAAAATTGTTTAATGAGAAACTTAGGAAATATTTATAAAAATTTACTAATGTAAAGGACATGCGTACACAAATGCTTGGAAAACAAGTAGCACCAAAATATACTACTGGTTTAGGCTATGAGCTGGGACAATGACAGATTGAAAAGAATATATTTATTCCTAAATCTGGATAGTATGCTGCTAGTTCTAGTTCTAAAAATTCTTATGTCTCAACTAGCTACTCACATAGTTATAGATCAAACAAAGTTTATATTCCAAAATATTTTAAAACTAATGAATATATGAAACCCATTAGACAAATCTGGGTACCAAAAGTTCTACTTGCTAACCTGTCTAGACCCAAGAAAATCTTGGTACCAAAATCATTTTCTCTCTAAAATTGTGTTGTAGGAAACCTTCATAAAAAGTTCCTATAAGAAGACATGGTATTTGGATAGTGGATGTTCAAGACACATGACAGGAGGATTTTCATGCTTCAAAAGCTTACTCAAGGTTGATGGAGGATATGTCACCTTTGATGATAACTCAAAAGGAAAGATCATCGGCTTAGGCCAGATTGGTAACACTGATTCAATTTTAATTTCCAATGTTTTATTTGTTGATGGACTAAAGTACAATCTGTTAAGCATTTATCAATTTTGTGATGATGGTTTCAATGTTAAATTTTAAAATAATTATTGGAATGTATTTGATTCTAAAAATGCTCTGGCATTTACTGCACTAAGAAATGAAAATGTTTATGATGTGAATTTGAATTCTTTATCTAAAAAAATATTACCTCATTAAATTCATTTTATAAAGAATCTTGCCTTTGGAATAGAATATTAAGACACTACAATATACACTCACTTAGAAAACTAACTAGGAAGAACTTAGTTAGATACCTACCTAAACTTGAATTCCCAGCTGACAAAGTTTGTAATCCCTGTCAAAAGGGAAAGAAACATAAAGTTTGTTATAAATCAAAGAAATAAGTTTCAACCTCTAAACCTCTCGAGTTGGTTCACATGGATTTATTTGGAACTTCTAGAGTTTCTAGTTTAAATGGGAAGCACTATGTCTATGTTCTTGTAGATGACTTTTCTATATATACTTGGGTTTATTTTATAGCTCAAAATATTGAATCCAGTTCTTAATTTATTAAATATTCCATGTTTGTAGAAAACCTTAGTGGACTTAGGATCAAGACCTTGAGAAGTGATCATGGTCGTGAATTTAAAAATCAAGAGTTTGAATCTTATTGCTCACATAATGGATATAGTAACAACTTCTCTGCTCCTAGAACACCTCAACATAATGGTGTAGTAGAAAGAAGAATTAGGACTCTTCAAGAGATTTCTAGGACAATGCTCAATGAAAATGATTTACCAATTTACATTTAGGCTGAAGATATTAATACATCTTGTTACATTATCAATAGAGTCCTGATTAGACCAAATCTTAAAGGGACCCCGTATGAACTTTTGAACAATAGGAATCCTAAGGATAACTACTTTAGAGTTTTTGGTTGCAAAGTCTTTATCCTTAATACTAAAGATAATCTTGACAAATTTTCTTCCAAAAGTGATGAAGGAATTTTCCTCGGTTACTCAATATCAAGTAAAGCCTATAGAGTATTAAAAAAGAGAACCAAATGTGTGGAAGAATCTATACACATCAAATTTGATGAAACTGATCCACATGAACCTAAGACTCCTCTTGAAAATCTTGAAGAATATATGTCCATTCTAGACCATAATGACAAGAACATTGAACCTGTTGTTAAGACAACCAACTCTGGAAATGTTCTAAAATTTGCTTCTGTTGAACCCGAAACTATAAATAAACCTGAAATCTTTTTCCATATATTTTCTAGACTAACTAGGACCCTCAAAAACCATCCTTTAGATGCTCTAGTAGGAGATTAAGATAGAGGGACACAGACTAGAGCTTCAATAAGAAATCCGGTTGAACATCAAGCTTCTGTTTCACATCTTGAACCTAAAAATATCAATGATGCAATAAATGATGAATTTTGAGTGATGGATATGTAGGAAGAGTTAAATAAATTTGAAAGAAATAAAGTCTGGGAATTAGTTGACAGACCTAAGGATACTTTAACCATAGGCACTAAATGGGTCTTTAGGAACAAAGTTGATGAAGCTGTTAATATAGTTAGAAACAAGGCTAGAATTTTTGCACAAGGCTATATTCAAGGAGAAGGAATTGACTATGAAGAGACATTTGAACTAGTACCTAGACACGAAGCTATCAGGATCCTACTTGCCTATGCTGCACATCTGAATTTCAAACTATATCAAATGGATGATAAGAGTGCGTTTTAAATGGGTATATAGTTGAGGATGTTTTTGTTGAAAAATCCCCTAGATTTACAAACCCTCATTTTCCAAATCATATTTCTAAACTATCAAAAGATTTATATGGTCTAAAGAAAGCTCCAAGAGCTTGGAATGGTAGATTAAGTGCTTTCCTTATTTCTAAAGTATTTACAAAAGGGATAGATGATCCTACTATTTTTATAAAATAAATTTCTAATGATGTTTTAGTTGTTCAAATTTATGCAGAGGATATTATTTTTGGATCCTCGAAAAAGTATTTATGTGTTGAGTTTTCTAAAATGATGCAAAAAGAATTTGAAATGAGTTTAATAGGAGAACTCAAATATTTTCATGGATTTAAAGTTTTTCAAAATGAAAATGGTATTATTTTAAATCAATGTAAACATACAAAGGATATTCTAAAACATTTTGGATTGGATAATACTAAAAGTAGTGACACTCCCATGAGCACCACTTATAAGTTGGATATTGATGAAGATGGAAAATCTGTTGATCAAAACACTTATAGAGGGATGATTGGAAGTTTACTTACTTAACTTCTAGTCATCCTGACATTATGTTTAGTGTGTGTATGTGTGATCAATTTCAAGCAAATCCTAAGGAATCTCATTTAAATGTTGTAAAGAGAATTTTCAAATACCTTAGGCATACACCCAATCTATGGATGTTTTATCCTAAAGGACAAAAATTTGAGTTAGTTATTTATTTTGATGCTGAATTCAGTGGTTGTAAGTAAGATATAAAAGGAACCTCTGGAACATTTCACCTTTTAGGAAAGTCACTAGTATCATGGTGTAGTAAGAAACAAAATTCTATTGCATTATCTACTGTAGAAGCTTAATACATTGCTGCTGGCAGTTGTTGTGCGAAATTTTTTTGGATAAAACACACATTACTAGATTATGAATATCAATTCAGATATGTACCTATAAATTTTGACAACACAAGTGCTATTAACATCTCAAAGAATCCTGTTTCACATTCTAGGACAAATCATATTGATGTAAGACATCACTTTTTGAGAGATCATTATCAAAAAGGTGATATCACTTTGGAATTCATTGGTACTGAACATCAACTTATTGATATATTCACTAAAACATTAAATTATGAGAGAATAGACTACATCATACATGAACTAGGCATGATAAATCTCAAATATGGACCTTTCTTGTTACTATTTTAGGTCTTACTATGCGATAGCTTACTGTGTTATACATTAATGTTTCATGATTAAGGTTTCTCAGTTACTGTTTCTCATGTTTACTGTCTCACCATAAAGTTTTATGTTTACAGTCTCACCATTAGCATTTTGTACATACGCTCTGAAATTTACTATCTCACTGTAATGCGCACTGAAAAGCTCACTCACAGTCTCACCGTGAAACTCACTCACTGTCTCACTGTAATGACCACTCATTGTCTCGCTGTAAAAAAACTCATTATGTTTTTCTTTAAACCCGTATCGCGGTAATTATTATTTCACCTCTTTTATTTTCCTTCATTTTTATTTTAACGACGTTTGGTATTCCTAAATGATAAAACAAAGCAAGTATCACTCGATTCTTTACTCAAGATTTCTTCTACCTACTATTTTTGAACCCTTCTTCATCCTTTTATCCTTTATCTCACTCGAGATATTAGTGAATACCAAGGATGAAGCATCTATCATCATCAATGCCTGAGAAGCACAACTTGAAGAAGAAGAAGATTGCACCTATGCTCACACCTGAAGGGCCTTTAAATCTGAATCTGGTAAATCGCAGTGTTGTACCTGAGAAAGAAATTTTCCCCAAGTGGATTTTTTCTAGTAAGTTGCTGGAACTGAAAGTGTTAGAACAATAGGGTTGGTTTGAATGGTTCTTGAAGGAGGATAGACCCATCTATCCTAGGTTAGTGGCTCAATTTTACCAGTACGTATAGTTCGCATTTGATTCTGGTGAAAGCTTTGTTGTAAGGAGTCGGTTCAATGGCCAGAGATGTTCTTTCTCTTTGAGGTTATGGGCTGCATGACTTAGGATACCTCATGAGGGTATTTATCTTTATTATCAAAGAGGACCTCCACCATCAACCGATTTTGTTAATTTGGATGATGCTCTGAAAATCCTAACTTGAAATGGAACCTAGAGAAGAGCCATTGATGCTAAATTAGATAGAAAAACAAGTCTTATGTTTAAGTTTGTATAGAATTTGGTAAGTCCAAGAAAAGGTGATTTTGCGGTGTTAATGTATCAAGACATGTTTTTGATTCACCTCGTGAAAAATGGAAATAATATCAACTTGTGCAAGTATATCATACACCGCATGTGTGAGTTGATAAAAGTCACATCCAAGTCCACCTCTCTGTTATACTCTCGGATTATATTATCCATGCTTCTTGTAAAAGGTGTGGTTGGACCTAATGAGGAAGTAATTATGGAATATGAGTACTATCTCTCAAAAGATACCATCAAGAGAATGAAGATAAACTGGAATCCTTGGAAAAGGGAATTGGTGGAAGACAATGATAAGATTTATGAAAAATTCAATCCCGTGAATTATACCTCAAGGTCGAAGGACTTTTCTGATCTTGGGTTGGAACCATATGAGCTTGATGAGTATTCTAAAGAATAGTAAGACGAGGCTGTAGTGCCACTTAAGGAGGCTGTTGTTGTTGAGAAATATAGAACCACTGTTTCTCATGAAGTTCTTGAAGAAGAAGTTCATGCTCCTGATGAAGCTGTTAGTTTGGAAACTCAACCTGAGGTTGTAACAGAATTAGTTTCCAAAGACTCAGAAAAGCATAACTTGGAAGAGCCTACAATGAAAGAGCCTATAATAGAAGAGCCTATAGTGTAAGAGTTACCTATTCTGCAATATGCCAATCTTGACGAACTCCATGTAGAATAATCTATTCCTGAAATCATACCCTCTGCTGAAGAACGGATGGGGATAGCTTTTCAGCTAGCTAGAAATGAATTGAGTGAGGAAGTTAGGTATGAGTCTGTGGATTTAGACCAAGCTCCTAAATCTCTCAGTCCTGAGAAGAGATATCTGCTGAGGGGGAGAAAACCCAAAATCTTTAATCTGATGAAGCCTCACATCCAACTAAGTCATGTCCTATAGACTTTTAGTTTAAAATTTATAGTTTCTATGATGTGAGTGATTCTCAGCTAGTTACTGCAACCATGCTTAATATTTCCTCCCTATTTCAGTTGAAACCAATCACAAACTTTTCACTTGAGAAGGAACCTGAACCTGAACCTATACCCATTCCTACTCCTGAACCCTTATCTAAACAGCCAACCTTTGTGAGTAAGAATGATCTGAAGGAATTTGGAGATACTCTCTTATCTAGAGTTGAGAAAATCATTAATACCCAACCTCTTCCTATGGAAAATTTAAGTGAGAGAGATGCCTCACTATTATTGGAAAAGATTATTTGGAAAATACAACCTAAGATGCTTCATGAGATTAAATAGGTACGATTTGAAAATTGACTACCCAGTAATGAAGTTAAGTCCCTAAGAAGTATGGTTGAAGACATGTAGAGAGAGCTACATTCGAGATCTGGATCTGTTGCTACTTCTGTAGAATCTGCTGATCCTCAAATCCCACAAGTTGGTTTGTCTCAGATTCAACCTTATATTTCATCCTTAGATGAAAAGATTTCTAAAACGAACAAATTTTTTTTGAAGGAAATGAAAGAGCTTGTTGACAACCTTAATAAACTCACTGATGAGTACACCAGATGTCTTCAAAAGGTGCTGAATCAACTAAAATACTTGACCATAACTGTCAAAGCATCTAGTCAATCCTCTAAACTTTCCTTGGATAGTGATCTTCTCAGATCGGTAGTTAAAGAAGAGCTTCAAAATGTATTCAATGGATTTAATGTAGTTTTTTTATCTGAAGTAGTCAAAAACAATGATAGAGTTCTTGACTTAGTAAAAATCCACTCTAAAATTACTAATGATGCTCAGAAAGAGATTTCCATGAATGTGGATTTCTACATCAATAGAATTTTCTCCAAGATTGATATGAAAAACCATTTCAAGTACCTTGTAGAAAATATGTGGATTCCTCCTATGAATCATGCTTTCAAGAACCAAGTCCAGAAACTCACAGAGTTTAGTCATTTGTTGGACATGTTTATGGAGAACAAGGAAGCTTTTGAGAAGGCCATGAAGTATGGTGGAGAGATCATTACAAATTTCATCAAACTCCATCGTCCCTATCTTCATGTTAAGAGTACAACCATTGTTGCTCCAGCCGCTGCACCTCTCGAACAAGGGCTGCCTACCTTCACCTCTGCCCTAGCCTCAACCACCATATTTATCGGCCAAGCACTCAGTCAGATCAGGCCTGTGATTCTTGATCATCAACTGCCTAGATCTTCTACTGCTCCTGTCACACCTAGACCTCACCTCAAGGTATGTTTTTAATTTTTATTCTTTTCTCGTAAGTTTAGTTGCCTTTTTATAATTGTTTCTTTTTAAAGCGAGCTGAGAAAGAAATTAGTGTGCACTTTTCGCACTGATAAATGAACGTTGCCTTGATAATACCCGATGAGCGGGCAGGGAACGTGTGAAGCCATGCGGCCTTCCCAGTGTGTGGGTGGACCTTTTTTCATTAACATTTTAAACATGTAATTTTATTCATTAACACTATTATTATTATTATTATTATTATTATTATTATTGTGATTAGTTTAGGTTAGATTTTCTTTCTTAGGTCTCAGTTTAATTTTTATTTTATTTTTCCTCATCTCCTTATTCCTATTTTATATTACCCCTTATTTACTTTTATTTTTATTCCCTTATTTTCTTTTATTATTATTTATTTCCTTCCCTTTTTATCCTTTCTTTTTTATTTTCTTTTATTCTTTTTTCCTCCCTCTTTTGCTCTCTCTCTATCACGAGCTACTGTTCATCCACCCCTCCTTTTTTGTTTTCTCGCACAAACCCTCCCTCAAACCCTATGTCGCCGCCATGCCATCTCTCCTCCCGCCGGACTGGCCTTGCACCAGTTGCACTTCTTCCTTCTCCCGCTTACCCAGGCCACACCTCCTTTTTTCCTAGCTGGCCTCCTCCGCGACAGCCCCCTGGTGCTCCTCCTGTTCGGCCACCCTCCCTGCTTTCCTCCTTTTTGCCAAGCCAAAACCCTGCCACCCAGCCTCCTCACCGAACCCGCTGGCTCTTCCTCGACCAAGCTCACCCCCCATCTGCCTGCTGCCTCCTGGCCTCCCCTACTGCCTCCCTTTTGACCCGGCCAAATTTCTAGTGGCCTCCCCCTTTCTTTTTTTCCAGCACTGCGTAACCGATAATACCCTCCGAATTGCCCAGCTGACATCGCACACCTCCTCCCTCCATCGAAAAACCTTATGGATACCCCAATTTCATCTACCCAGACTTTCAAAACCATTACCGAAGGTGCATAACACTTCGTTTGGTTTTTCTTCTGCTTTGGCGTTGTTTCAAATAGATTTTAGTTTTTGTTTGATTCGTTTTTGATGCGTTTATTCTATGATTTGTTTTTAGGGTGTGTTTTGATCCTTTTTCAGGTGCATTAGGTGCTATGGTATTACGCACCAATTTTGAGAGGCTTGCAACACATTGGTAGGTGGTTCCGCACATGAGTATTAATTTAAAATAATTTTATTGCTTATTTAATTAATTTAGTGCTTTTGTCTATTTGTTTATATACTACGGAATTGTCTTTAACTGAGTTTGTTGTGCATTCATTTAGTTAAAGATATGTTCAAGTGATTATGGTGAATTTTATTGTGAAAACTCACTTTGGACTGTTTATTATTGTTTGTAAACTATTCAATGTGTGAGTTAGGAAGTGCAGATGACGCAGTTTATATTTTGGTGAGTGTCAGAATATTTTTTATTTTAAAAATGGGTTTTGAGTGACTTTTTGACCTTCAAAAACTTTTGTGACATGTTTGAAATTGTTTAATAAATTTTCAAAGTGATTTCATTGAGTTATGTATCTAGTTTAATTTAATACATAAGCAATGTAGTTTTAGTTTAAAGAAGTTTTGGTGTGAGTGTGGTTTTCAAAAAGGATATCAGTGTGCGGGTGACATGTTATGTGAACTTTGAATTTAGTCGAGCACAAGGAGGGAAGTCGGGGTATTAGGTGGGTGGACTAGGACTAGTGAGCTAGTGTTCCGAAGATGACTCAGCCCGATTTCACAGGCAGGATTGACGATTGCAACACTAACTAAACATATGATGACTGAGGGTCATTGCCTTCTAAGAAACATTTTTTTCGGGTCGTGGCCTTCTAAGCCACATTTTTTGAGGGTCGTGGCCTTCTAAGCCACATTTCACTGAGACACGACATTCTAGGGTCCCACCTATCTCCAGTACCCATAGGTTCTCTCCCATCCTATGGTGCTACCAGTTACTTTCCACACACAATGATACAAGATATGTCATTTGAGTTACTGCCCAAAAATGTGTTTACCTTAAACTGCTTTTCTTTAAATTCGTTTTATGAAAAACTTTTTAACTAACATTTTCAAACATTTCATGTCTTATTTTATTTATCATTACAAATGTATTGTCTTTTAATATTTGTGTGTGGAATCATTTCTTGGTGACATCTTGCTGGGTGATTTCCCACACCCTACTTACACCCTTGGGTGTAAGTAGATTTGTTTAGGTCTGATACAGGTAAGGGTCCAGCTTTTAAAGGCGGTGGTTCAGGTTCTTAGCAGGCCTCTTTACATGGAGTTATGGTGGTTGCTTGAGGGTGGTGTCCTCACATCGGGCAACAATTATTAGGTTGGTTTTTGGTCACCTTACTTTTTGTAATGCTTGGGTTTTGGTTTTACATGTGACTTAAAAATATGTTTTTTGTTACAGACTTGTTTGGCTGTAACTTTTACATTTGTTTGGTTTATTTTTTTGGATTCGTTATATTTTTTTACTCAGGTAAATCATTCCCAAAGTTTATTTTGATACCCGGGCACTTGTGCCAGCCCGTGGGGATTGGGAACGCCCTTCAGGCCTTGCTGCGGGCCGGGTCAGGCGTCAGTTTGGATGGCGACCCGACTTGGTTCATGACAAAATGGTATCAGAGCGAGGTTTCTTTTGTTGTCTGAGTTATTTTATTTGGGACGAGTCTAGTTAGAAATGAGTTAGGATTGTTGGGGATCAGAATTCTGGTTGCGAGTAGGGTGCCTGGCCAGCACACCTCGTGACAGACCCTGAGTCTCCATGGGATGTTGGGATACTTTTATGACTTCTCTTCTAGGTGGGATGTGCAGGCTACAGACTGTGCGTAGACATCGGGCGGGGAATAAGAGTTTGGTCATGATGCTATTTTTGATTATTTGGTTTACTAAGGATTAATTATTTTGCTGAAAATTTGTCTTTTCTTTGGATATGATGTATTGATAATGTTATTTTATGATTGTTGATCTTTACAGCAAGATGCCTCCCCAGAGAGCTTATACGCACCCACAGGAGGAAGCTGGGGAGAGTTATACCTTGCCTCTTGATCAGAGATTGGTAGAATTCGTGGTCCGAGCTATTCAGACTTTAGGATAGGGGGTGACTCCTACCGCGCCCTTTTTCTATCTAGAGGAGATGAGTTTGGCTCCAAGAGGGGTAAATATCAGGAATTTATGAAGAATAAACATCCTTTATTCTGAGGTAGTTCAGAACCTTAAGAGGTAGAGGAATTGCTTGTAAAGATAGAGAGTATGTTCGAGTTCATTAACACTCTAGAAGAAGTCAGGGTAAAGTGTGCCCCTTTCCAAATAGATGGATCCAGTCGCAAGTGGTGGGAATCAGTGATCCAGGATGGGAAGCGTGAGCAGATGAGTTGAAAGGATTTCAAAGCTATCTTCAACAAGCAGTACTGTCCTGAGTTCCTAGCCTATGCCAGATCCCGGGAGTTCATGGATCTTTCCCAAGGAGATCGGATCATGATGGAGTATGCAAACCGCGTTGCTGATCTAGTGCGATATGCACCTGAAATTGTTTCAAGTGAATATTTGAAAGCTTGGAAGTTCGAGAAGGGCCTTCGACCAGAAATCCACTCTCAAGTCTTTTTGTTCAAGATGGGAAGATATGCCGAGGTGGTGGATTGTGATTTCATGGTCGAGATTGACCAGAGAGTAAGGTCATTATTTTCCGGATCAGTATCAGGGTCTGGCAATGGCAGTTCGTCAGAGAAGAATAGGAAGCGTGATGAGAAATGGAAGAAGAGTGGTGGAAGCTCAGGTCATCCTCCCTGGAAGACTCCATCTGGGGCTTCTGGTGCAGGGTCCGTGGTGAGCAATCAGTGCGAAAGGGTAGGATACATCCGACCTACTTTTCCATACCCTCCTAGACCTTTCCTTGGGTGTGGAGTTGCGGGACATCTACAACGCTTCTATGGGTATGCACACCCTTACCAGAGTGGGGCTGGATCTGTGGCTTCCAGAGGGATATCAGTTCAATCGGAGCCGACCAGGATGAAAGGATCTTGGTTTTGTGGCTGTGATGGTAGGACTGGATCGTATTCAGGGCAGAGCCAGATTAGGTTAGAGCCTCAGGCAAGTGGTCATTCTCAAGAAGGGACCAGACATTTTCATGTTGTGGATCAGGTGCCAACGGGATCTGATGTAGGACCTTTGACTGTTTGAGGTACCATTATGATTGCATCTTCTATTGCTGCAGTTTTATTCGATACTAGTTCTTTAGTTTCCTTTATATCATCCCATCTTGTGAACTTTCTGAGACTTCCAACTGAGATTTTATCTATTTCAATTGAGTTAGTAACACCGCTGGGTAAGAAAACGGAACAAGGTATTAGGTGCTTGTTGTGCGTACTCTCTACATCGGGATTTGAGATGGAGTGGGATTTAATGGTCCTTGATATGGAACTATTTGATATGATCCTCAGCATGGACTGACATGTGAGATTCCAAGACCATAATGACTACTTTCAGTGTCGAGTCAGCTTTATGGCACCAGATGGGAGTCCTCAGATATTTCATGGAGTATGGGACCCTCGGTCGGGTCACGTGGGACCTCCACTCCCTGATTTGGGAATTCTTTCTTATCAGTTGTCATCAATCACACTGGAGGATGATGGTGTTGTTTCTCAGGGGGGGGGGGGGTACCTCATGTAGTGGAAGAGTTCCCATAGGTCATCCCAGATGACTTTTCAGGCTTACCCCTGGAGCAGGATGTGGAGTTATCGATTGAGTTGGTGCCGGGAACACAACCTATATCTCTTCCCTCATATCGCATGCCCCCCCCAAATTAAGGGAATTAAAGATATAGATGGACGATTTATAATCCAAAGGATTCATTCACCCAAGCATCTCTCCTTGGGCCACCCCTGTTCTGTTCACGAAGAAGGTCAATGGAACCCTCTGGTTATGCATCGATTACCAGAAATTGAAAAAGGTGACCATCAAGAAAAAATAACCTCCGCCCCGGATTGATGATTTGTTTGACCAACTGAAGGGGGGAAAAGTGGTTGTCCAAAATTGACTTGCATTCAGGATACCACCAGCTCAGGGTGAGAGAAGCAGACATTCTGAAGACGACTTTCCGAAGCAGGTATAGCCACTTTGAGTATCTAGTTATGCCATTAGGATTGACGAATGCTCTGGCATTTTTTATGGAACTCATGAATAGGGTGTTCCACCAATATATCGACTCATTTGTCGTGGTATTTGTGGATGACATCCTGGTTTATTCTGAATATGAGGAGGAATATGAGCATCACCTGAGCATTGTTTTGGGCACTTTTCGGGATCACCGCCTGTATGCCAAACTCTCAAAGTGCACTTTCTAGATCAGAGAAGTGATGTTTCTGGGGCATGTTGTCTTAGAACAAGGGGTTTTAGTGGATCCTGAGAAGATCAGTGTGGTGATGTTGTAGTAATAGCTGAGGAATGTGTTTGAGATCAGGAGTTTTCTTGTCCTGGAAGGTTATTACATGCGATTTGTTCAGGATTTCTCACGTCTTGCCTCCTTCATGACCGCACTCACCCGAAAATGGGTGAAGTTTGAATGGAGCCCATAGTGCCAGGAATCTTTTGAGGAGTTTAAGTGGCGGCTGACCACCACACCTGTGTTGATCTTACTAGAGTTTGGGAAGGGCTATGTGGTTTATTATGATGCGTCAGGTACGGGCCTTGGGTGTGTACTCATGTAGGATAATCATGTAGTGGATTATGGTTTGCACCAGCTCTGACCGCACGAGAAGAATTATCCGAATCACGACTTAGAGTTGGCAGTAGTGATGCACGCCCTGAATACGTGGCATCACTACCTATTTGGGGAGAAATTTGTGGTCTACTCTGACCATAAGAGCCTAGCCTACATCTTCTTTCAGAAGGATCTCAATCTGAGGTAGCACCGCTGGATCGAGTACCTGCATGGATTCAACTTTGACATTGTCTGTACCCCAGGCAAGGGAAATGTGGTGGCGGACGCTTTGATCAAGAAGGTACCAGTACAGGTGTTGAGGAAGTCCAGTGATGAGTGGACTTTGATGGGACTCTTCAAACAGATGCACTTGGAGAACAAGGAGCACAACAAAGGTACTTTCTTGGATAGCATTCAGTTGAATCCTGCTCTTCTGGAGTTGATTCAGCAGGAGAAACCTGGTGATGAGCTGTGTCAGCGATCCATGCAGTTTATTCATGGTTGGGAGACCCCTTCAGATTGGTTTTTGTCTCCCGAGAGAATCTTGTGCTTTAAGGGCAGTGTAGTGGTTCCGTTGTCTCTATGGAAGGTGGTGATGCAGGATAGCCACCAATATCAGTGGGCTGTCCATCCTGGTGAAACCAAGATGCATTACAATGTTCTTTGCCAGTTCTGGTGGCTAGGGATGAGGCGGGACATATCCAACCTTGTATCGAGATTCTTCAATTGTCATCAGGTGAAAGCAGAGCATCAGAGACCATCTGGCCTACTTCAAAGATTACCCATTTTTACCTGGAAGTGGGACGAGGTCGCCATGGACTTCATTATTGGCTTGCATCGTACACCTAAGGGGAGGAATTCTATTTGGGTAGTGATTGAACGTTTGACTGAGTCAGATCACTTTATTCCGATTAGAGATACGGTGATGGTGTAGGAGCTGTGCCGTTTATATGTTCAGGAAGTGGTCAGACTTCATGGTTTTCCATTAGCAGTTATTTCTGATAGGGACCCCCAGTTTAAATCTCAGTTTTGGGGATTCCTCTAGAAGGCTTTGGGGTCACATAATAAAATGTGCACGGCATACCATCCTCAGATGGATGGCTAGATGGAGTGGGCGAATCAGATTCTGGAAGACATGCTCAGAGCCTGTGTGTTAGATTTTTGAGGTTCTTGGGATATTCATTTGGGATTGGTAGAGTTTGCTTATAATAACAGTTACCAATCTTCCATCAGAATGGCACCCTTTGAGGTGTTCTATGGCCGGCCATTTATGTCTCATTTGTGTTGGGATGAGGTAGGCGAGACCTCACTCTTGGGACCAAACCTTGTTCAGGAGACATCTGAGAAGGTCAGGCTGATTAGGCAGTGGTTGTTGACAGCTCAGAGTCGTCACAAATCTTATGCAGATCAGAGGTGTCGAGATCTTGATTTTTCATTGGGGAAAAAGTGTTATTGAAGGTGGCCCCTCTCTTGGGTCATTTTAGAGACCCAAATCTTGTCATACATGGACATTACATTACTTTTGCAGAATACATAATACATAACAAAAACAGACACCAAAGGACCATGATAGTTTAGTGTCTTTGAAAACTTGGAACAAAATCTTCTAATCTTGGTGAAAGATCTTCAACATCTCCTGTAAAGATCTTCCATTTTTTTCCTAAAACCTTTGTTTATATCCTAGGGGAAATAAAACATATAAAGGGTGATTTCAAATTCTCAATAAGGGTAAACATAGAGAACATAAAACAATCCATAAACATTTGAATGCAAAAACTTGAACATAAAATCTAAACATCAAAATCTTGAGCAAAGACATAAATCATAGAGTTACGTAAATCATATATCATAAAGGAACATAAATCATGAAAAAATATCATGGGAATAAAACATGTAATTGTGGAGAACCATTAAGAACATGATATGATTTCCATATTAGCCAAGACATTTCTACCAAGACCATGTTAGTGGACAAAGTCTCTTTCTGAATCGAGTTCACTCCTCGTTCCAGTCCTGTATCACTGAACCAGATTAAATTACTATTCCAGCCATGTTTATCTCATGAGATATAAATCTTTAATCAATGTATTGGAGGGTGATATAGGTCCCACCCATCTCATAATTAAATCATTCTTACTTGTTCCACAACAAAAACATGAATCATTCATCATAACCCAAAGAATAAAATGGGTTTCATAAACATCATCTCATCATGACATAATCCATATAAAACAAATGGATATCATTTAATCTTAATAAAAATCAAAACATGTAAATAATAGAGGCATTATACTTGAATCATAAACATTCTAAATAATTTTATCTTAGAGGAACATTAGTTTTGATAAAACACTTGAAATGAATTCTTGAGGAAAATATCCTTTCTTCTTAAAAATCATTTTCTTTTCACAAAATGCCACACAATTTTAAAAGAAAATGATTTTACTAAAAATAACCATGAAAAATTATAGAGGAAGCTTCATGAAAATTAGGCATTGTGAAACCATAGAAATCTGTTCATACCATATAAGTTAAAAAAACATTCTCCTTGTACTTTTAACGGAAAAGTCAAAAAGTACCACGTAGGGTAAACAAAAGAAAGATTCCTTCCATAACACAAAATAAGAGTCAAAGAGGGGTAAACATGACTTTAAACGTATATGGATGAATATTAAACACTTTATGAAAAACATTTTATGGACATGGATGAAAAATATAACCCCAGTAAATACTTATGTATAAACAATCTCGGATAAAAACGAGATTGGAAAAGTTATCCCTTACCTTAGGTCCGATATGCTTCGTACGTATCCGAAACACATGTATAATAATTTAAATAATGTCATTTAATTATTAAAGAATCATATTAATTGTTATGATATCATATATGGTTTACTTATGACTTTATATTACCCACTCTTGAAAATTCCATGTTAAAACAGTGTTTTGGGTAAAATCGTTTTATTTATCGTACGTGTTTGGACATGTTGTTCTTGATATTATTATTAATTATATCATGATTTAATTAATTATAGAATGTAAATAATTATTTATATATCATATATATTCAGTATATATATATATATAATAGATAGATAAATGAAATGAAATACACCGTTCATGGAGATGGTAGGCCGTACGTACGCATGAACGCTGTTTTCGTTTCTTTATTGACTTGAATGGAAGTAAGTAGATGACATATATATGAATGTATATAAGTACCTTTATAATTTAATATATTTCATTATTATTCATTATATATACTTTATAATCATTCTTGAATGGTTAACATGGAGAATGAATATCATCACGTCGTGGACATGGTAATCCGTACGTACGCACGAGCGATGATATCGTTCCCATAATTATTGAATTGAATTTGAGTGGATAATATAATCTATCAAAATCAGTATGATGTTATAATAACTATATATAGTTATTATTTACACCATTATACCCATCCAAATAAGGTGGTGGTGGAAAAACATATTACACCACGGCGTGGAGACAGTATTCCGTACGTACGCACGTGTGGTGATTTCATTTTCCGTAGGATGGATAGAAGGTTAAATAGTGTTGTTTCATATTTATAATAACATATCAGTATATGAGTGATATTTATGTTATTAATTTATGATGAAAAAAATAAATAAGAAGAAGTTGAAGAAGAAAGAAACTTGAAAGAATCAGTAGAAAAGATTGCCTCTTCTTCGACACACCCCTTTTAAGCTTCCTCTTAAGGCACTAGAGTTGATCTTTTGAGGAGACTGGAACCTCTATAATATTTTTATGGAAGTTGATAAGGGAAATGGGAATGGTTTGGCCGATATTGAAGGCTCAAAATTGTGTTAAGAGAAGAGGGAGGAGGTGCCCTTTTATAAGGGAGGAGAGAGGCGCTTTAAGAAAAACTTAAAATATTATTTTATAACAAAGTTATATTCGGTTTATAATGGCTAAAACGTGACTTATTTAGAATATAAAGTGGGGAGGAGTCTAAATCCTCTCAACCAATAGGTTTTAGACAAGTTTAGGTTACTATTTTAACCTTATCATTTAGATTTAACTCTATGTTAAATAATTTAACTTTTACCATTTCTTCTTGTTTTCTTACACTATATGGTTAATAAACTTACTATAACAAGACAAAATAACTCCAAGTGTCTCGTTATTAAAATATATAACCTTATCTAATTCATTTGTATGAACATTATATTTTTAGAAAGATAATAACAATTAATAATATAATATTTGTTTTAAAAACTATTTTATTTCAATTTTGAAACTATTTAGTAATTGATTTTTGTGAGACTCATAACAGCAAAATTAGTTCAAGAAAAGTTAATTAAATCAATATTAACATGTCATATTAACCTATAGAATTAGTGTAATTCATAAAAAGTCTCAAATTACATTTATTTTGGTATTTATAAAATCAATTATGTTAATATTTCATTAATAAGGTAATTACAACATCATCATTGTATCATAAATAAATTAATTTATTTAATGTCTAAAAATTATAAATAAAATAATATTATGTATGAAATATTTTTATAATTCTAATTAATATTTATAGTCTAATTTATCTTATGTATAACCCTATATTAAAAATGTTATGGTTATTAATCATTGATTTTAACTATTTTAACTCTTCTTTAAATAAAATAATAATAAATGTCTAATCTAATCCAAGTGGACCTAAAGGGTAATATTTACTTACTAATATGGTTTTTGGTAGAATTACACTTATCCAATAGAATTAGTACATGTGTTAGGGTAATAATAATATCATTTTTACCCTTAATTACCCTATTTATTTGTAACCATGATAAATAAAAGTAAAAAGTTACTATTCACCAAAAATTATTTTTATCTTATTGAACCAAATTTTACTCCTTGATATTAACAGTGTCTCTGAGATTTTCGAAATTCCACTCACAGAAGCGGTAAAATTATGTTTTATGTAAATTTACAAATTCTCATAGGAGGTGGGTAAAAGACGGTGTAAAGTCCAATAAATTTTTTATATATCTAAAATTATTATAAAATTACTCCAATTAATTACATTGAACTTATATAAGTATTAGGTATCAATTTTGGCCTAAAATAAATTTAAATAAAATAAATAATTATTTAAATAAAAAGTCGGTTTTTAAATAGTAACCCATTGTTTTCACTATTCATCAAAAATTGAAAGTTTTCAGAAAAATACCAAAAATTCACACTTAGATAATTTTGATATTCCGAATCAAAAAATGAATTCCATTTTGAAAGATAAAATTTATAAAATTTCAAAAATTTGGTATTAATATTCATAACTGTTAGTTTATATAACATATCATTTTTTAGTGAAACTCGGTATTGCGTACAACACACACTGTCGAGGAAGGTCGCGATTGTGGGTAATGCAAGCCAAGTCAGGGTTGCCTGTAGTGCATGATTCCATTGTTTTTGCGTATAATAGAATCCAACCATATTTCACTTATACATTGAATATATATATATATACACTCAAGCGACGGTGACTGTAACACCCCGAGATGCCTCCCGCTCAACCAGGCGGAATTTCCGCCTGCTGCCTACCGACCTCCCCTGCTGCGCACCCGCTCCCCAGATGCCTCCCGCTCAACCAGGCGGAATTTCCAGAAGCCTCCCCCTTTATTTTTTTCAGCACTGATCAAACCATAATACCCTTTAGATTGCCCAACCGACATCGTACACCTCCTCCCTCCGTCGAGCAGCCTTCTGTCAACCCCAATTTCATCTTCCCAGCCTTCCGAAACCATTTTCGTAGGTTTGGAACACGTAAGTTGATTTTTCTTCTGCTTTGGTGTTGTTGCGAATAGGTTTTCGTTTGTGTTTGATTTGCTTTTGATGTGTTTATGATGTGCATTGTTTTTAGGGGGTGTTTTGATCTTGTTTGAGGTGCATTTGGTGCAGTGGTTTTGCACACCAATTTTGCGAGGGGTGCAACACGTTGGTAGGTGGTTCCACACACGAGTATTAATTTACAATCATTTTCTTGCTTATTTAATTAATTTAGTGCTTTTATCTATTTGTTTACATACTGAGGAATTGTCTTTGACTGAGTTTATTGTGCATTTATTTAGTTAGAGTTATGTTCAAGTGATTCTGGTGAATTTTATTGTGAAAACTCACATTGGACTATTTATTATTGTATGTAAATTGTGCAGTGTGTGAGTTAAAAAGTACAGATGACGCGGTTTATATTTTGGTGAGTTTCAGAATATGTTTTATTTTAAAAATGGGTTTTGAGTGACTTTTTTCCCTTCAAAAACATTTGTGAAATGTTAGAAACTATTTAATAAATTTTCAAAGTGATTTTGTTGAGTTATGTATCTAGTTTAATTTATTACATAAGTAGTTTAGTTTTAGTTTAAAGAAGTTTTGGTGTGCGTGTGGTTTTGAAAAAGGATATCAGTGTGCAGGTGACGTGTTATGTGAACTTTTAATTTAGGTGAGCACAAGGAGGGAAGTCAGTGTATTAGGTGGGGGGACTAGGACTACTGAGCTAGTGTTTCGGAGATGACTCGTCCTAGTTTCACAGGCATGATTGATGATTGTAACACTAAATAAACAAATGATGACTGAGGGTTGTGGTCTTCTAAACCACGTTTTCTAAGGGTCATGGCCTTCTAATCCATGTTTTCTGAGGGTCCATTTTTCACCGAGACACGATGTTCTAGGGTCCCACCTGTCTCTAGTAACCATAGGGCCTCTCCCATCCTTTGGTGCTACCGGTTACTTTGTGCACACAATGATACATGTTATGTCATTTGAGTTACTGCCCAAACATGTGTTTGCCTTAAACTACTTTTCATTAAAGTCATTTTATGAAAACCGTTTTCACTAACATTATCAGGAATTTCTTGTTTTCTTTTATTTATCATTAAAAATGAGTTGTATTTTAATATTTTTGTGCAGAATCTTTTGTTGGTCACATCCTGCAGGGAGATTTTTCACACCCTACTTACACCCTTAGGTGTAAGTGTATTTGTTTATGTCTGATATAGGTAAGGGTCTAGCTTTTGGAGGTGGTGGTTCAGGTTGTTAGCAGGCCTCTTTACGTGGTGTTGTGGTGGTGGCTTGAGGGTGGTGTCCTCATGCTGGGAGATAGTTCTTAGGTTGGTTTTTGGTCAACTTACTTTTAGTAATGTTTGGGTTTTGGTTTTACATGTGACTTAAAAATCTATTTTTGGTTAAAGACTTGTTTGCCTGCAACTTTTACTTTTTTGGTTTATTTTGTTGGCTGGTTTATATTTGTTTACTTGGGTAAATCATTCCCAAAGTTTATTTTGATAACCGGGTACTTGTGCCAGCCCGTGGGGATCAGGAACGCCCTTCAGGCCTTGCCGCTGGCCGGGTTGGGTGTCGGTTTGGATGGTGACCCGACTTGGTTCGTGACAACTCCTACCTTGGCTCCCCCAGTATTTGAAGGCCTTCCTTTACCCTCTTTATCAACCACATATTTTTCTTCTTCTATCTCAACCACTGCACCTATGGATTCCTCTTCTGCTACTACAAAAGTCAAAGATAAGGCCATCCCTTGAAGAAGAACAATGTTTACTCTTTTTGATAGGGATGCCACTGTTTTTGTATTAATCTTGTTGTGTACTATTCCTTATTTTCTCTCAATGGACTGTGAATCTTTTTTCCCTTTCTTAGTTCATCTTTTTGATAATCCCAAAAGGGTGATAAGTTTCTATATATTATGTTTGAAATTTATTTTTATGGTTGAATCTAATATGCAAAATAAAAGTATATGATTTGTGATCATTAAAAAGGGGGAGATTGTTGGACTCCTTATGTTTTAATCATGTTTTAATCATGTTTTAATGATCAAAAATCTTATTTAATCATATATTAATTATTCTACATCTTATTAAATCTAGATAATGTGTATTTATATCTAATGTTTTTTCATACTTTAAGTAGAGCCATGCAAGATCTAAATTGATCTATATTTAGTTTACTTACTTTATACTATCTTTAATCTACTCTCAGAATACCTTATCTAACAAATGGTTAAGTCTAATAATTTCTATTATTATCTTTATTTAAGTCTACACATAGTTACTTTGTAAAGTATAAGACACTATGAGTCTGCCACTGGCTATGTACTTCTAACACCATGAAGCCAGACACCATGAACAAGAAACCGTGACCCTGAGACACCATGAACAAGACACCGTGACCCCGAGACACTGTGACCACGAGACACCGTGACACTCAGACACCGTGATCAACCTAGAAACCGTGTGAAGGAGAAACCATTTCCATGACTTACTACGACCCTGTTTCCTAAACTACTTTGTCATTTTTAATTTAATTTCTAACAGTCATATTTGATGACTTTAATGCATTGATATAATTAATGTTTCATTGTAGTCATATCATCATATAGTACGAGGTATGAGGTGCAGAACACATGCAACATGTCGGCTCCAACACATGAATCCCAAGTTAAAAGCGAAGTGTGACCAAGAATCAAATAGCACGAGATAGAAACAAAAAGTAAGGAAGTGAGGACAAGAACAAAGAACATACTTGGAGGAAGTTTTATAAGAAAGGCACACTGCATGCAACTCGATATGACTGAGCACATACGAAGCATATTTGAAGCCTAAAGAACATCTTCACATGACTGAACCTAACGGAGAGTACAATTAGAATCACGACACTCTGTTTTCAACATGAATTCTAGAAAAGGACTCAAAGCTTCATATGCTTCAATCCAAAGGAGTCCAAATCTGCATTTACATCACACAAGAACATTCTAAACTCATATCTATATTCTTGCTCGATTGAGACCATCCTTTTCTTTACATTACGAGCAGTGTGTTATTCTCTCTGTTTGAACACTCACTAACTCCTAAGATGAACTGGAGGATTTTTAAATCCTCAATCAATCTTTACCTTACACTCTTGTATCCCACTGTGGATAGTGGTAGAGGTCCGAGGACCTGGACTGCATGTGAGCTGTTGTTATTATTTCTTTCCCATGTAGAACTGTGGTAGAGGTATGAGGACCTAGATAGTCTTAGTACTGTTGTAAACCCCAATACATGGTGTTGATCAAAGTTTTATATAAACTATTTTATAGCACTAAGTCCCAGCTTGAGACTGAACCTATTGGTTAAATCTATTGTTCATGCTTATTTTAGTTAAATCTATTTTGAATATTCCGCTTCTAAGTACTTTAAATATAAATCTATTTCAAAGTTACTCTAATAGTTAAACTAGAAAGAGTTTTTATTTATTTTAAACCATAAGGTTAGTTTTAAAAGATAATCTAATCATCAGATTAGATTAACTGAGAACTAATCAATCTCTTGAGAACCTAACTGAACCTTTACTGTATTGAAAATTCACTATAGTTTAGATTGTTATTTAAATTGGGGGATTTCAATATAAATCGTTTAAAACATAAATTTTTAATTGTAACTCAATTCACCCCCCTCTTGAGTATCCACTCCGACCAACAAAATTCATTATTGTTTTTGGATGTCCCTATTTACTAAATATCGAAAATTTAGATCATGGGAAATTTGAAGAAAAAACTATGAATGAACATTCACAGGGTATTCATAAAATTTAGGAAGTTATAAATATTGGAATAAATGTTCAAAAAATATGGTAGATTAAAATGATATAATAAATATTGAAAATAAATAATTTAAAACAAAAGACGATGAAAGGTCATGGATGATAAAATGAAGTATTCTAATGATGATAATAAATGTAAATATGAATATGGGTCAAAAATGTTCCATGATGAATATGATGAATATTTTGATGAAAAAAAGATATGATGAAGATATCTTAAATTTCATACTCTAAATAAACTAATAGAATCAGATAATATCATTGGAAATTAGAAAGCTCTACTTTAAATGAGAAAAGTTTAAATTAGATGATCAGACATCACATATCTCAAAGGTTAAACTTGAATCAGTTTCAAATATAGAGAAACACAACGGATGGGTGAATTTAATGAATGTATAGTTGGATGATATTGAGAAAAATGAAACTTGGTAAATTGTTCCATGACCAGTTGGTAATAATGTTATGGAAAAAATGGGTGTAGAGAAACAATATGAATGAACATGGATAAGCTCTACGAAACAAAGAAAGATGTGACTGCAAAGTCTATTCGTAGGTGGATGATGAGGATATTAAAGAAAAAACATCCCTAGTTGAAATATTATAAACTGTTAGAATGTTTCTATTAGTGGATTGACATCAGAATTAAAAAATTTACCAAATGGATGTATTTCTAGACTTTGTTAATAGTGATAATGAGAAATATGTTTACATTGAGAAACATTTTGGATTTATACTAAAAATTTATTGAATAAAAGTTTGTATATTTATAAAATACTTGTATGGGATAAAATAATCTCTATGATCCTGGTATTCCAAAGATGATATTTTCCTATTATAGTTTATCTTCTCTAATGGAATGGTAGAAAAATGTTTTTTGATGAATGAAGTGAATTCTAACACCCAAATTTGAATTCCATATATAGATGATATAATTTTTTATACTGATTATGAAAAGGTTTGTACAGGTTTTTATGAATATATGATGAATTATTTTGATATGTCAATATTGGGAAATTAATCTTTCATAATGGGATTATAGGTTCAGAAAAAGGAAAAATATATTTTCGCATCTTAAGATAAATATCCTATTTAATTGTTTGAAAAGTATTTCATAGAAAAATCTAAATAATATCCTACACCTATTTCAGTTGGGATAAATATGAGAAAATATGGTACTGGAAAAAGTGTGTATAAGAATGAATTTAGAAAAGTAATAGGATGTTTTTATTATATAACAGCTTCAAGACCTGATATATTTTGTGTTGTAACAGATATCTGACTGTTTTAAAAGACTATCACATGTTTCATGACATGTGAAATATGAGATATATTAAATTAACAATGTCAAAATGGTTATTATAAAAAATAGTATGTGAGATAAACATTCATTGTTATATTGAAGCTGATTAGGTCAAAGATTACAATAAGATAAAATCAACATCAGAAGGAAAATTACAGTTGGGAAAGTGTTTTGTGAGTTGTCTAGTGTGAAACATAGTTTCATAAAATAAATCACAGTAGAATGAGAATATGTTTTAGATTCATAGGATTCTACTCAAATGTTATGGATGAAAGTTTTGTTAGATTATTTTAAAGTTATAATTTAAAACCACAGAATATAAATTTTGATAATCAATGTGAAGATTAAAATTTTAAATATCTTGTCTTACACTCAAGATCAATGAATATTGATATTAAGTTTCTCTTCATAAAAGAGAAAGGTTATGGGGTAATTTTTTACTTTAATAAATTGAAATAAAAAATAAACTTTCTATTATTTAAATAAAATATATGATAAATGAGAAATTTTAATAATTGAGGTAGAAACATCATGTTCATAATCTAACAAATGTTACATAATCCTCTTATTTAAATCCCTGATCATGATTTGGATTAAGATGAAAAAGGGGATAATGTTTAAAATGTTTCCCTATAAAGGGATATATGAACATTTCATACATAAATTAATATGAATATGTGGTTAACATAAAATTATGGAGAGAATGAAAATTAAGAGGGAGATTACAACATGAGGGATAGTTTATCATTAAATGTAAAAATATTTTATTATCTTTGAAGGATAGAATTTCTTTAAAACGTTAATTTTTTTTAATTAGTGTCCTATCAGAAAACACTTATTTTTGAAAGGTTGTGTTTTCAAATATTTTAAAAAATTATGTTGTGAAACATTCTGTGTATTTAAAAATGATGAGTTGAGAAAGTTGTTAATTATAGTAGTCAATAAATACAAAGGGGGAGATTGATGATCTTTTTTAATGTTTTGTTTTTAATTTTTTATTTTGTTGAGAACTAGCAGTTTTATAAGATTTCTTTTTAATTAGTTGAGGTATGTGTTTCTAGATGTTTATAATTTATCATTTGAGATGTTTTTGAAAATTCAGATAAAGAATATATTTTCAAATTTCAGGATCAGGTTATCCGTTAGAGATATTTCATAATAAAATTATTTTTTGAAAATTTAATAAGTTTCTAAAGATGAATATAGTTGAAATTTGAGAATGTATGGAATGTTGGAAAGATATAAATTTCCAAAATAAATTCATATAATGATTTTATGCTCTTTTATGTTCATGAAACATCCTAAAGAAGTAATGATAAAAGATCATGCTTGTGGTAGTTGGGCTCTCCAAAAATTGATGTTTTATAGATTCCATTCATTAGACCAATAAGAATTGGATGAATATTTTTTTAAAAATCCTCAATGTTTGAATAATTTGATGTTTGAAGAAATGAAAATTATCTGATCAGACACATTACACCAGTTTTAGTTAATAAAAATCAACTTATTTGATGGAAATAATTTGAAATATATATTTTAGAATGTCTATCATTAGAGTTAATGTGTTCTATGTTAATGTGGTGTTGCAAATATAAAAGTATTATAAACAATCTCATGATGTCATATTTGAATATATAATGAAGTTAAAAGTAGGTTCACCATAAAATATGTTCACAGGAAGAAGTTTTTGAATGATAGAAATTTTTTGATTTTTCAATTGGAAATTTATAATAAAACAAGACACATCTTCTTAGTCTATACAACAAGAAGTTTTAATAAGATTAATTTTATGTAGATTTATAGACACTAAAACATTTATAAAGCTATAAGTGTTGTGAAATTTGTTATCATGCAATTATGTTAAAGGAAAAGATATAGAATTCCTATCTATTCTAGATTCATCAGATGAGATGATAATGCCATTTAATTGGATGATATTTTGACACTAATAACTCATTAGATACAAAGTTACTTTAGACATATAATCATTGGATAGAAGAAATGATGAATAATATAAGCAGCCTAAGAATGTATATGAAAATGTAAGACATATAGAATATTATATTAGGTAGTCATTGTAGGTTTTTATTGAATATATAATTTGAACAAATGTAGTCAGTTATTTTCAATTGTCTTATAGTATCAGAGAAAGAAAAATTATATTTGTTTTTTTTTTAGTTGGAAAATAGAAAAATTTGTGATATATTTTGATTAAGTTAGGAATATTGGACTTTATAAATTGAGTATTATAGGGTTTAAACTTTTATAAACTTTTAAGAGATACGATTTATTAATGGACATGGCTGATGATATAAAATTTTAAAGTACCCTTCCATTAAACGAGTATTTTTCATCGGATGCATGTTTTTATGAAAATTCAGTAGGTTTATTTTTCTAAAAGACATTAAAATGTTTAGAATAGAATAAATGATAAATATATATAGAATTAATAGATATTTAAGAATATTAAATAAGACTTTATATGAGTTTATAAGCATCCCAATGGTATTTAATTAAGAGTGAAATTCAGTGATTGGTAATTTTTGTGAGCATGAATGAAAAAATGATTTACCAATCATTAATTTCTGGAAGAAATTATAAATAATAGGGGAAATTACATTGTAAATTTTTAATTTTCACTTGTGCATAAAAGATAATACTCTATTATTTTTTCTGTTAAATTGAGTTTCCAAGCAATGTTTTTTACTATCGAAGAAGTTTTTCTGGATAGAGGATTTTGATCCTAAGATCAGACATAGGCATGTTCTAATTTTTACATAGAGACATTTGGAATAAGGGAATTTGTCTTCGTATTAAATAAGAATATTGAGAAATTTCGTTTTGATACACATGACAATAATAGTGTTTGATTTTGGAACAAATTAAAAAATGGAAATTGGGCTGAGACTACCAGACTAAGGCCATTATATGTAGGCACATCAAATATATTTTCTATATAAAGCAATGTAGAGAATAATATTTCAACTTTATTTTCATTATTATTGATTAAAATTGTGTTTGCAATTTTTTTAAACTAATGGCAGTCAGCAGAATATTTCTTATCTAGATATAAAATGTTTCTAATAGGACTTGACATAAATTTTATATTCAAATATACATAATAGTGAATCTCCATAGAACCATGAGAGTTGATATGAAAAGGATTTAGGATCTCACACCAAGGTCGTACCTTATAAATATTATGTTCCTTGTTTATAGTTCTATATTTTCAGGAAAATTGTGTTTACTAGAAGTTGATATGGAATAATGTCTATCAATATTCATGGGTTATGTTTCCTAATAAAGTAAATTTGTTAAAAGGAAACCATTGATTCCATACCACCCCTTCCAAGTTGTTCTATTGTCCCTTGGTAGTTAAACACTAATGAAAATTAATAAAAAAATTGAAATTAATATATTTATTTATCATTTCAAAACCGTATTACAATGAATGTTTGAGAATATTCTAAGAAATTTTACTTTTTGATGAATATGGAAAGACGTTGATTTTATTTTGAAATTTTATTTTCTACTAAATAAATTACAAAGTAAATTTATATTTCATATTATTTTAAAAAAATTAATATTTTATTGTTTAGTAATAAATATTCAATTATGGTCATTTTATTGAATTTTATACATGAATTTGGTAGGAAAAAGTTTCATACCAAAGAAGGAATTTTTCTCAGAAACTATTTTTCATTATTGTACCACCACCAGATTTCCTAAAAATGTTTTTTAAATAAATTTAACCATTACAACATTTTTAGTTACATTAATCACTAATTGTGATGAACCGACCCGGTTACCCTCAAACCAGACACCCGACCTAACCCCTTACATACTTGAAGGGCGTTTTTGATCCCCACGGGCTGGAAATAAGCTCTTAGGCAATGAAAAAGAAAACATAAAGAAATATTTCACCCAACCTAAACAACCAAATGACATACATATATAAAGAAACAAATATATAGTATAAGACTAATAAATATATATTCAATAGTTGTAAGAAAACAATGGTAACATACAACAACAAAAGTAAAAACAAACTTCAAAGGACTAGTCCAACTACAATGGAACCTAGTGAAATAGATACTCCAAATGATGGAATGAAAAAATCCCACCATCTCACCACAAGGTACCCAAATAGCTGACATGAACCTCCCCACCTCACTACGGAACTTTTCCTTTCCCTTCCGTGGAAGAAAAATCGGGGTCTACATACCACAAAAGAGGTGCATAGGGTGTGAGATAACATGCTTAGTGGGATCCCACCCAGGTGTTCCATAACCAGTCTCTCTATAAAAATCCATGTATACTAATTTTGAATAAACGATGGCATGATAATAAGTAAAGAAGTTTTATAGAAAATTGGTAAATATTTCCCCTTTTCATGGTTTTAAAACAGAAACATGTATATCGATTTCAAGAACATTTTCTATATCATTTTCCAGAATCATAAACCTTCAAATCAAGGTTTACATAGAAATACAAGAAATAAAAAAAAGAAACACAAGTATCACAACACCAAAGAATACTACATGTTCAGGCTGCAGATTAGTCATTCCACAATAATCTAGTTCACAAATCTGATTAATGAACACATGCCTAGGAATAAGAGGAATACCCCATGAGTAAACCCCCCAAAATGTCAATAATTCTCCCCTTGAATAACAACACTAGGAAAAAAAGTAATACTACAAGAAAATCCTTTTTGATAATCACAAAATAATGGAAAATTTCCCCAAACTAAACCTTCCACCTAAGTACCGAAGGTAACTCATTTTATATTTTTCAAAATTTATTTCATTACTTTGAAAACCATTTAAAAACAATTTCAAAAATACCATTTCAATGCTTGAAAATACCCATTTTCTCTCCATTTATTTATAAACAAGGAAAACCATTTTTCACTAAAAACCCTTTTCAACACACAGAAGACAACCATGAAAATTTCAATATAAAAAATAGTTTATAAAGTAAAAGAATTAGGTTCATCAATGTAGGCAAGAGACAGAACCACCAACATCAAAACATGGGTCACACATTCCTGTGAAAAAATCCAAAATCAATGAGACCCCAAAACCTCAACAAAGGCCCTAGAATAAAATAAACATCAATATTGATTCAATTTATAACAAAAGGGGTCAACGAAATAGAGGAAACCCACATACCTCAAAGATTAATGCCCACCACACCACGAACATTGGAAGAAAAGGCCTCAAGAACAAGATTTCACAATGGATCTAGAAGAAACCAAGAAGAATTATCTAAATTAAACCAAAGGATTTGACAATGAAACCCTAAGGCACTACTATGATAAAAAATAATGATGAAACAGATGTAAGACTTACTCAGAGAGAATCACCATGATCATAACAGAGATCATATGTAAAATAGATCAATCTAGAAGAGGATGAGTCTCTCAAAAACATTCCAAAACTACATTAGGTCAAGAACCATGAAGAGCCATTTAATGAATTTAAACAAAATAGATGCACACTGTCTATAAACACTAGACATGGGTCATTACATGATGTGTAACTCAAGTAAATGTTGTGTAACTACCACGTCATATATATGCTAAAAAAGCCTTCTATTTAGATTAAAAATCCACCATTTAAACCATACATGACATGTAATTACAATCCATGATGTGTACCAATTAACAACATGATCTTTACTTTCACGACATACATCCAACACTCATTACATGTTGTGTAACTATTTTTCAGCCTATAAAAAATCCAAAAACAAAATTTTGACAAGTTTGAATCAAAATGGGACTTGGATAGAGTGACAAACTTACCCGATAAATGTAACGGGTTGTTACAAATTCCCCACCATAAATACTTTCCATCCCTAGGAATTCTTGTGGAATATATAATCCCCGTGAAGAGATGAGGCCAATACTCCCTTATCAATAATTCACATTCCCAAGTATCATGAGAATATTCTCCTTGTTGCTATAGAAATATGATCAATGGAATCAACTTCCCATGAAGGACTTTCATCTGAGAGTCAACGATCTCAATTAGTTCTTCCAAAACAGAAGCATCTCTCTCTAACTCAATTTCATCCAAAATGAGAACTTGAGATGGATCAAGATGATACTTCATGACATCAGTTATGTAGAAAAAATCCGGAATTTCTGTCAAACGAATTGGATATGATAACTGATAATAAATATATCTGATCCGTTCCATGATCTCAAATGGTCGAACATATATTAGATCCAAATTTACCTATTTTCTAAGCTGATCGTGACCCAAATGATGAAAAAATTTCATGAAAACCTATTCACCTACAGAAAAATCCAAAGGAAAACATCTCCGATCTTCATACAATTTTTGTTGACTCTGGACTGTAACCATACATCAGTTTATATCTCAAATCTTCATAGAATTTCCTTAAACCAAAAATGTTCCAATTAATGACACTTCCCCAAACTCATCCCAACAAATAGGTGATCGAAACGGTAACCCATACAATGCCTCAAAGGGATCCATTTTGATTAATGACTAATAACTATTAAAGATACACAAAACATTTATCTTCCTAGACGTGTCTTCCTCAGCCAACCCTACATTATCAAATACCTCCACAATTATTGGAAGGTACATGAGAATAAATATAAACATAATATTGTGACTCATTCCTAAATCAATACTCGATCCCTTAGGAGATCATTAATAATAAGATCTGGTTTTAGATGCACCAAATCTAAAAAACAGATAGAATACTCTAGAAAGGTATGTTCCCTCATCTCCAATGTCAAAAAAAAGGTTCTATGATTCATATAATGTCTCAATATAAAAATTATGGTTAAAAATTTTCATGGAATAATTCTAGGTAATGTACTCATGCAACATAGCTTGCACACTAGAGTCTCATCGTATATTTATCATCCCCACAAGCACATATGTAAAAAAACCTACCTTAGAGTCTTCACAATTCTTCTCAAAATTAGATATCCTAGCCACTCCTCAGATTCATTCAGTCCCTTGTTACCCCAGAAAATGGGTGGATTTTTCTTGGTAAACTCAACTCCATGATCCACCAAATGTACTATCTTATCAAAACTATAACACTTATGTATTTTTATGAAATATTTCTCTTTAAATAATTTATATTCTTCAATGTCTTGTGTTTCATGAAACTATGAATTTAAAATAACTGAAAGACACTATTAGTTTCAGAATCACATTATTATTCAGGATTTTATATATGTAAGTATCTATTGAGGAATATTTTTATTCCTTGTCTATGTTACATAATTATATCTATCAAAAATATTTTCACTATTATTCAACAATATTTTAATGTTTTTTACCCATGTTTGATTTTATACTAAATGTTTTGAAAGCAATATTTTTGTCATTGTCCAAATAGGTTAATTTGTGACATTTTTTAGAAAAAGTTAGAATACAATGTGTTTTTAACTTACACAGCGTTAATGTATTTTTCAAATTTCATGAATCCATAATTCCTTGAAGCTTAAACAAAGGTATTATAATGTTATTATCAAGTAAAAAATTTTCTTTGAAAATTGTGTGGAATTTTAAGAAAAGAAAATGTTTTCAAAGTAGGAAGTATTTTTACTCAATAATTATTTTCAAGTAATCTCTAAAAATTACTTTTCATTTATGAGAAAATTAGTTATTTTTCTTATATTATATTTGAGATATTATTCAAGTATAATATATTTATTCTTTCTATGATTTAATTATGTTTTATATATAATGATTTTAATATATCCTATTTCTTTTCCATGGGTTATGTTATGATGGAATGATATTAAGGAAACAAATTTTTTATGTTGGATCCAAATTGATTAATGAATTATCTTATTGTAAAAAAAATATTATTGGTTTTCATTATTGGATGGTTGGTACCTATATCACCCTCCAAGGAATTGGGTAAATATTTATATCTCAAGAGATAAATAGGACTGGAAGGAGGAGTGAACTCAGTTCAGTAACACATGGATTGAATTGAGAGTGAACATAGTTTATTAAATGATTTTTTCCACTAGGAAGGTATTTTCAATGAGGCTTTACTAGAATAGAAACAATTTCCTATTATTATATTTATGACATAATTTCATGTTTTATGTTATGCACTCATATAATATTTTCTTTTACTTTTTATGAACATCTAGGATTTATCCCACAACATGATATCATGATCTTTAATATGTAGGATATAATTATCAAATGTTTTTTTTATGTTTAGATGTATTATGATTATAATATGATTTATATCTCCCTTATTTACCTTTACTGATAAAATGAGCTCACCCTTAATTATATTTAGTATCCTCAGAATATGAAGAAATTAATTACGTAAGATGTGTAAAAAAGAGTTCTAGTGATAAAAGAAAAAGGGGATATGACGTAAGTATTTTTATAAATCATTTGTTTATGATTATGAGTCTCTAAAGAAACTAAACCTATATGGTTATTGCATGAATTATTAATTTTATATAATTATTATTCATCTATTTATATTTAATATCTATGTATGAAAATAATGGACTATTATAGTTTGTATAATATCTATGTTTAGTTAACCATTAGAAGCTAGTATGAGAAAACCACATTACAAACCCTAAGCATATGTCTTTGTATATGATACAATACTAGAGTTTGGTAATGATCATGAATTACATTGGATTAAACGTAAGGATTAATATATTAAAATTTTATATGTAATTTCCCATGATTGTGGGGTTTTCAAACAATGATTTGTGTTTCTCATAATATTCTTTTTTGTTTTTAGTCAATGGATGGAACCTAAAGGAACTGTGTTAATGCTGAATGTGATGGGAAATGTAATGATTATACTCTAGAGAAACCGAATGTTATGGGAACTAGAATAAAAAATCATGTTATTTTTCTTACATAAGTTTCTTAAGATACAATCTATAATGGGCATCCAAATGAAAAAAGAGGGAACAAAATTTTGTTGAGTACTTTATGAGGTAGTGTGCACCTTCAATCAGTGGGTCTTTTGATCCTATATTGGCTGACTAATGGATCAGTACCACTAAAAAGTTATTTTTAGTTCTCCAATTTTCATAACATAATATATATATTTTGGATGTTCATTTTTTGGAAGCTGAATCAGATAAATTATTTAATCTTATCAAGAATACAATGAAACAAGATGAAATTGACTCTATGGATTGGGATGAGTTCATGAACATATTTTCAAAAAAGGAATTTCCTTTTATTCTTCTTATGAAGATATAAAAGGTGTTTTTCAAGATTTATCAATATTAGGATGAATCTATTTGTACTTACAAAGAAAGTTTTATAGGACTTACAAGGTACGCTTTTAGAATTTTCATTCAACATGGGAGTAAGGTTGGTTTATTCTTCAATTGAATAAAACTAATTCTATGAATTTTTTTCCATAATGGGATTCAATAGCTATGAGTAAACCATTTTATGTACTATTTAATGTTGAGATCGAAATTGTAGTTACCCATCAATATTATGGTTTCAATAATAAGAGAAAAATTTAACTCAAGAGAAAATCAAAAAACCAATGTGAAAACAATATGTTCTTTAATTTATACTCATAATGTAGAATGAAACATGGAGGAAATAACCTCAAGGAGACTAGAAAATGTTTTATGTGTGGGAAATAAGGATACCATGAAATTGAATGGTGAAGTGACTGTAGAAGAATAAATAATGATTCAAATAGAGAAAAAGATTGACCTAATGCACCTCCCATGCTTAAATAATTAAAGTGTAAAAAATTTTCCATTATGTTGATCAATACCCAAATTTGAGGTTTATCTATGATGATAAATTTAAGCAACCTATTAAGGATAAAGGCAAAAAAAATTACATGTGATTGCTAGTGGTGATGTGGAATATGATAGTGATGTTGGGAGAGGTACAATTACCATCAACTATAAAGCATTTACTGTTTTATTTTGTTATGTATGAACCCAATTTTTTATTTCTAAATACTATTATATGGGTATAACTATAGTACCTCAACTATTAGATGTTTATTTTTCTGTGAATACTCCCAATGGAACAATTGTCACGCCAAATTTTATAATTCTTCACCAGTTGAAGGTTATAGGAATGTTATTCAAACAAATCATGTGATCCATCCTTCAGTGGAATGTTATATGATTCATAGAATGGATTATATTTCACATGATAGAGGCCATATGAATTTCTGATTAAGGGAAGTTACAATTCATATTCTGAATGAATCAGTTATCATTTGTAGAGACATGGATGAATATGAACATCAAATAGAAATTACCTCCATCTTGAGGGTATTAATTTCTATAAATGAAGGTTATATATCTCAAATGGTTGTACAGAAACTCATAATTAAAGATAAACCTATTTTATTTTAATTTTACATATATTTATAGAATATTTTCTAAGTATTACACTAAATAATGAAGTTGAGTTCTCCATAAAACTTATACGAGGTGATATGCCTATTTCAAAGAATCCTTATAGAATGGAACCAATTGAGTTGTAGTAATTGAATAAGAAACTCTTAGAGAATTGTGAAAATATAATCATATTCCCTAGTGTGTCACCTTAGGATGAAACTATTCTTTTTGTTAAGAAGAAAGACGGATCAATGAGACTTTTCATTTTTTATCTCGAACGTAACATGGTAAATATCAAGAAACAATATCCTCTCACTATTAAAGATGACTTATTTGATCAACTATGAAGAGACCAATAATTTTATAATATTGATCTTCAATCTAGATATCATCAATTTATGGTAAAAAGTAGGATATAACCAAGATTCCATTTCGTACAATGTATGAACACTATAAATTTATAGATATGCATTTTGTGCTAACTAATTCTCCAACTATCATCATGGATTTAATGAAAAGAGTATTTAGATAATGTCTTGATTAGTTTTTGGTTGTCTCTATATATGATATTTTAATATATTCCAATATAATGTAATAACATGTATATTAATTGAGGTTATTAGTAAAAACCCTTAGAAAGGTGATACTTTATAAAAAATTTACCAAGTGTTACTTTTAGATCTATAAAGTTTCATTTTTTGGTAACTAATATCAGAAGAGGGGATATCTTTGGATCAAAAAAATAAAAATGTTATTGAAAATTTTCGAATATGAAAAATAATAACTAAGATCCATAGTTTTGTTGTTTTGGTAGGATTATATCATTGTTTTTGGAATTATTTCTCCCAATTATCTAATCCAGTCAACATGTTTACTTTGAAATGAGTTATATTTATATGAACAGAGGAATGTGAATATAATTTAATAGACCCAAAAAGATTTTTCCATTGCACCTCTACTCACAATACAATGTAGGGGATAAATATTTACGATTTAATGTGATGATATAAAAAAGCAGTTGTTATGTGTTCTCCAGAAAACTAATATGGTGATACCTTATTCCTTTTTAAAAATGAAATCCCATGAGAAAAATTATCGAACTCATGATTTTATTTTAACTGTGGTAATTTGTTCATTTAAGATATGGAGGCATCAACCTTTTGAAAAAATGTGTGACACATATACTGATCTTAGATAATTTATGTATATTATCAATCAAATAAATATGAATATGTTACAAAGAATATGGTTTAATTTGATTAATTATTTCTAATACTCAATACATTAATACCTTTGGAAAGTAAACAATGTGGTGGGAGATTTGAGTTGAAAAGACCATGATATTCTATCTATGATAAGGATAAAAAAGATCCAATATTTGTTGAATTGCAACATGTGAATATAAAATTTTAAAGTGGAGATTTTTTATCTATCTAAAATGAATGTTCAATCATCTCTATAAGGTAAGATTAATGGGGAGAAGGAGGATGATTTTGATCTATAAAAGAAGGTGAGAAATGTTCTTGAGTTCAACATTGATTTTAATGGAATAATAAGGTTCTAGAAAAATGTTATAATCCCTGTCATCCTAGAATTAAGGATAGAGATATTGGATGAGGTTTATAGTTCATCATTATTTATTCATCCTAGAAGAACAATGTTGTGTATGGACCTAGAAGAGTATTTTTTCATATGTCATGAAAATATATATATATTAAAGAATATTTCATGGTGATTGGATTGGAAGTATATTAAGGATGATAGATATAAATCTATGGTGATGTCAAAACCATTACCCATACAAGAATGGAAAATGGAAAACATCATCATGGATTTTTTCATCAAACAACCCAAAACATATAAAACTAATGTTATATGGGTTAAAGTTTATCTTCTTACGAAGTCAGTACACTTAATTTCCATCGAGGATGTTTTCTCTCTTGATCATATTGAAATAATATATATAATGTTTGTGGTGAGATTTAATGTAGTACTACATTCCATTATATCTTATTGGGATCTTATGTTTAACATGAAGTTAGTGATAAGTCTTCAACGAGCTCTATATACACAACTAATTTTCATCACTACTTATCATCTATAAATATATGGTCAGTATGAGAGGATAATTCAAACTCTAGAAGACATGTTGAGAGATTTCTCTATTTATTTCAATGGTGGTTGTGATCAACAACCACCATTAGTTGAAGTTTATTACAACAATATTCCTCACTCTAGTATTTAGATGACACCTTATGAATCCCTCTAGGATAAAAATTGAAGAACTTAAATATGATGGAATGAAGTGGTGAAAGAAAGTTATTGGGACCTGATCTAGTTGAGTAAATAAAATATAATATTTGTTCTATTTAATAGTACATAAGAGCATATCAATGTTGAAAAAAATATGCTGATAATCGAATAAAATATCTAGTATTTACTTTTGGTGAAAATGTATTTATATAAATATCTCCATAGAATAGAGTGATTATATTTGGAACAAAGGTAAATATATTCACTGAGTATATCATATATTTTGAAATTCTTGATCATGTTGGGAAATGTAGCTTATTAATTGGCGTTTCCATCAAATATCTCTCATGTTCATGATGGGTTTCATGAATCTCTCCTGAAAATGTACATACATGATTCTTAATAAATACTAAACATATAATTCATACTGTTTTAGAAATATATTTCTTATTAAGAACAATCGATAAATATTCAGGATCATAGATAAAAAGTTTTACAAAAACAAGACCACTATATTGGTTAATATTTTATAGCAGGATGACCATTTTCAAAAAGCTCTGTGGGAACCAGTAGATTTGATGAGTTAGTTGTATCCTAAAACCTATGTATCTAAGTGATGAATTACAAGGGTCAAATTAATTTTTAGTGTGGTATAATGTAACACTCAGATATTTTTATAAAACATTTCTCATTAAATAATTTTATTTCCTCAATAGCTTGTGCTGCATACAACCAGGAGTTCAAAAATACTATGAGATACTATTAGGATAACCTGGACATTAAATTAGTAGGAATAAATATGAATATCTAATTTAAGGAAAAAATATAAATCTCTAACTCAATATGATTGTATTGGTAAGTGAATATAAAATAATCATGTAATTTTATTAAAATCACTTTATTCTTTATTAATATGTTTTGTTTAAAAATGAGTTTTTTCATCTATTTTGGAAAACAATTTAATGTTTATAAGATCAATAAAATGGATATGAAAAAATTAATATTATATTTGAAATAATCATGTCAAAATTATCCTAATTTTTTATAATTTTCTCAAAAAAGTTATTTTTATAAGGAATAGTGAAAATACTAATTTTTATTAAAAACATTATTTTCTTATAAATATTTAACAAGTTAATATTATGTTTTAGAATAGTTTAAAATTTTAATTAGTTAATATTAATTTTAAAAATATTCAATTATGTTTTATGAAAAGGATTTTATACAAGAATTTCATATTTTAGGTTTGAAAATGACATTTTAAAAAACTAATTTCCATGGAATTTCATAGTTTTTATTTTAAATTAAATTAAAAAAATTCTATATTTTTATTTTAAAAATTAATTCCATATTTTGATTCAAATGGTCCAAATTTAGTTAATATGTTCCTCTTATTTTTTCCCAATATAAATAGCAACCTAGGTACATTTTCTTACCATGGTAAAGGGTTAATTGGTTAATTTAGGATAAATATTAATTAATAAGAACTATAAAATGACCCTAAAACATTCCCTAATTTTATTGGATGAATATAATTATACCCTTAATAAATACAAATTGAAATTAATTTTTTTATCGACAATTGACCATGAAAATGAATTATATAATATTTATATTATTGAAAGTCATAAAATGTCACTTTAGTTGTCTTAAATATCCCTTATTTTTCCACATTAAAAAAACCCTATGTTATTAACAAATATAAATTAAAAATTATAATTTAATAAACATATTTTCATGACAATATTTTTTGGGTTCTTGGACTATATAGATGAGAATATGATATTTATAATAAGTTATTTAATAAAAATTTAATGATTTCACATTCATGTTTTAAATAATATGTCATGTTTAATATAGGATTACCAAAAATATGAATTTGATTGTAATTATTATTTAAAAATATAGAATATTTTTCTTCATCATGTTATTTTATTTTAAATTTTTAGTGAACAAATTGGAATATTAAGTACAAACACAACACCAATATAGTAATTATTTTATTAGTTTAAAAACCAAATAAATGATGATATAAATATTAAAATAAATATATTTTTAGATAATTAATTTGATAAACTAACTTTACAGATTCCATTAACCTTTTAAGGATATAATAAAATATTTTTTCCAATGTTATCTTATTAAATTCATATTCTGAAAATTCTAGTAATGAATATTGTCAAAATTGGCACTAATAATATTTTATAAAATAATTTAAAAATTATAAAACATAATTAAACGTAATAAAATTTACAATATGTTTGAAAATTTTATAAATTATTCATTTATTATTTAATTTTTATAACATAACTAAACATTAAAACCATTTACTATTAAAAAATAATTACCTTACATAAAATTAAAATATGTAACCTATGAGTTAATCAAAATATAAGGAATAAAATAATACCAGAACATATCTAAAATATATATTTTGATGATATTACAACCACAAATCATATTATATTATAATAAATGTCCTTTTAGAGGTATTTCTGATGTGATTCAATTTATTATAAATTAATATTTGGAGAAATCCAAAAATTTACCCTCTCCTCATTAAAAAAGGGAAAGACCACACATACTTATTCACATCAAAATGAGTATTCATTCTCAAACATACCATACCAATTAATCTTATAAACTTCCTTATCCACATTCAATATGTTTTTCCTATCAATAGACCAACTATTGTATCCTTATGAGGTAATCTAAAAGAACTTCACCAAAGAAGAGGTAATAGTCTTTACAAACTCTTTAAAAATTATTTCTTATTCAACTTACTCTTAAAGTGTTTTTACCATAATAAAGTAATAAATATAGTATTAACTATATACTAAGATGTTATTTTGATTATGTAGAAACCATATTCTAGATTTTATCCATCCGACAAAAAAGCATCGTGTATGCATACGTATGACCTATCGTCTCTACATCATGATGCAATTCATTTTACATGTTCACCATTCAAAAAAATTTATAAAAATTTATATAATGAATAAATATGTTGTATATTACCTTAAAATAATTATTTAAATAATAGAACTATATCCTACAGATAATAACTAGGACTTATATGGAAAAAAGTCATTGGAAAATGAAGTAGTTAACACCCAAGGGAAGCGTAATAATGGGATATTATTACAAAAAGGTGATAATATGATATAAGTGCATTATATATAATATCATAAATATGAATATGGTTTTGATATAAATTAATAAAATTCTTTAAAATGTTATAGATGAGGGTTGGACACATATGAAGGGAATCATACGTAATGTAAGGGTTAATTTTACTATCTCATTATTATTCTGGATTTTTTATACGCATGTATCTTCTTTGTCAATTTTTCTTAAAAAAATTCCAAAATAATTTAAATTTTGTTCTTAAATTTTTTAAAGTAATTTTTAGTGAAGTTTTAATTTTCTTTCAAAACTATTTGAAAGAAATATTTCTGTTCTATTTGAAAAAAGGTACTGTGTGAATTTTCTAGAAAAAGTTTAAAAGGAATGTTTTTTCACATATATGGCATGAAAAGATTTTTCCAATTTAATATTCCTTAATTAAATAAATATTCCATTAAAATAATAGATTTTTATTTTCAAAGAAAATATTTTATTTTAACATTTTTCATTATTTTAAGATAATAATACATTTTCAAAGTAGGATGAATATTTTCTTTAGGAATAATTTTCAAGTGATCTCTCAAAATTATTTTTCATTTATAAAATAATTATTTGATGTTACTTATGATTTATTTGGGATATTTTTCAATTATATTATCCATATCCTTTTTATGGTTTTTTATGTTTATGATGGAATGATATTTATGAATCCTATTACATTCCATGGGTTATGTTATGATGGGTTGATGTTTATGAAACCCATTAATTTTTAAGGTTTTTGATATGATGAATGAATTATGTTGTTGTGGAATACATATAAATGGTTTTCTTTATGTGAAGAGTGGGACCTATATCACTCTATAATTCATTAGGTAATTATTTATATCTCATGTGATAGACACGACTGGAATGAGGAGTGATAATGGTATTGGAAATGATCCTTCACTAATATGGAAATTATATTCTATGATTATGCATATTCAGTAATATTATTTCTTATTCTATGCTCTCATAGAATATGTTCTTTTCTTTTTTATGAACTTCCACGATTTATTCAATAACATGATATCATGTTCCTTGATACACATGATATAATTTTTAAATGTTAAGTTTATGATTTTATGTATTGTGATTATGATATGATGGATATAACCCTTGTTTACACATTATGATAATCCGATCTCACACTTTCATATGTTTTTTCCATAGGAAATTAAGAAAGGTACTAAGTAAGATGGGTTAAAAAGGGTTCTAGTTATGAAAGAATAAGTATGAGATGATGTTGATGTTTTATGAAGTAGTATCTTATGAACGATGATCTACAAAAAATAAACATATACGATTATAGTGTGGTTTTATTATACTATGTAATGAATATTTTCAATTTAGATATAATATCTATATATGAAAATTACGGTCCATTATAGATAACTACTTGAACCAGAGTCTGAATAGTGAAGATAACAACTTCTACCAAAGAGGGTTCCACTAGAGGATTCACATATGGAGTCTATCTCAAAGCTTCCTCTCTCCTATTTTAAAGATCTATCCTCATAGAAATTATCTATTAAACACAATAAAATAATGAATTTGATGATGAGAACATACAAAAAATCACAAGATAACCTTCAAGAATTCAAATGATTACTTATAATGAATAAGAATTTAATAAAATAAAGTATTAGTATTAATGAAATACATTAACAAATAAAATAGGTCAATTTAAAGAAACTGAAAATACATTTAATTAAAATATAAATAAACCAAACATCTCAAACCAGGTAAATATGTCCCTATAAACTTATGGAAACATGATTTTAGACATATAAGTGAGAAGAAAATTCCCCTTTTCAGAACCTACAATATTAATTCTAATGGTCATTGCTCTTGTCTACCCAAGACACATAACAAAACTTAGGTACTATTAATACACTTCACGATGATCCTCTCTTTTGATGCCAAATTTTAATAGAACAACCTAGCTAAACTAGACCCTACATATGAGATGGCCATCACATGTGAGGTGAAGAAAGAAACAGAAGATGTCTCAAATATAAAATCATTGATTCACACTCAAATTTACCTAATATATGAAGGTAGAATGGTCCTTGTAGTCTAGCTTGGGTTGTTGAATCCACTGAGTCCTAATAATATATCTAAGATACACAACCTATGAGATGGATTTTTGGCTATGAAGTGGCCAACTTGGTTTTAATTTTAGATGGTTTTAAAGAACTCTAAGAAACCTATGTGAATTAAACTAAATGAAAATGGGTTGATCTTAGGATTATTCTTGGGGTTTATTGAATGAATTTTACTTCTTTAGACAATTTTGGTTTTATTAATTCTTGATGAATCCATTATTCAAACTAACACTACCTTCATTATTTTATGAATTGATGATAAATAGACTCAATTACTAATCCCCTAGACACATATAGAAACAAATTCATGATATCTATAAGGTATATGGTGATTTTAGTACTTGGATTTAGCTTCCTCAAACACAGTTAAGATAAATAGTGGAAATAACTGAAGAATGGAAGTCTTACATTAGTTAACCAATTAACTAAAATTCATTCATAAAATAACATTAAATACATCCTTTTAATCTTCCTAAGATCATCCAATTAAAGGGTTAGCCCTCCATTGATGGTATACTCTCAATGGTAGGCAGAATATGGCTTACAATAATTGGATTGAAGAATTTAAAACCACGGAAATAACAATCACTCCTCCATGTATTGAATAGAATTTACACCTATGTGTGAACTAATTCACCAAAACATAGAGATATCATTGTGCTATGTTATTATATATTTTTAGTGAAGGAAATTGTAATAATAGAAGAGAAAGATATTTATTAAGAATATAAGAATACAAAAAGAAACTTACATAGCAATTGAAAACATCACAAATGAACTTTTTCATAATAACATTACATAAAAAACAAGAGATGTCTCTTCCCCCTCACCACCAATACCTTAAATAAGAAATTGGTAAAACATAGGCCGATCCTCAATCAATGTATGCCCAATTATTAAATTAATTTAGGAATTAAGGTGGTGGAAAGTAGTGGATAAAAATTGATTCACTCCTTTGACCAGAAGTGGAATCCATCTTGCATCCACCAAAAAGACACATCGAAATGGATTTCTAGATTTTCGAATTAGAGTGGGACATTGAAGTAGAAAATGGAGCAACATCTGTCTCCTAACATCTTGTAAAGGTTTGGACCATTTGGAGTTGTGAATTGGGAGTTATGGCCGATTTGGTGGGATAACATTCTGGGCCGCAGATTCTGGCCTAGATTTTGATATTCTATTTGGGCCACTTTAGATTCCATCATGGAGGTCGAATTAGAAATGGATACTAAAGAATTATTTTCTTCTCTATATTTGTTATCCCACAAAATTTGGGCTTCATTGGGCAGGTATTGGGAGCCCCACATTCTCATTAGTGGGCTGATGTCCAATCTACCTTCTCTAGAATTGCTTCTATTCATCTCCAAATATCCCCATCATCCTTTATGAATCCTCCATTTATCCCTAAATTAAAAATGTTCATATTAAAGTGTAGATACATTTTACAAAATATAAATTTAAAATATGGAAAATTAAATTCCTTAAAATCATATGAATCATTGGGCCTAAATTGGTGTACATTAGGCATGAAGTGCATAAATTATGAGAATGGATGTTCAAAATTATAATACACTAACACATTCCCATAAGATAGAAAATGAACATTTAATACCATTAAAATGTAATTAAAAATATGTGTTTTTATTGTCTAATCACACCCCCAACTTGAGATTTTCAAGTCCCGAGCAAAATGTATCTCAACAATATGAAATTCGAATTCCCTTTTCCAAAAACATTTTAATACAAAATGATCAAAAAATACCCTTATACCGAAAAATAATGAATCCCATCAAAATATTTTTAATAAAAGATAGTTTCATAAATAGATCCCAATCCCAAGCCCATTCCTTGTTCAAATTCATTTCCATATTTAATCCAATATCAATTAAGTATGACGATGTGTTGTGAATCACAATAGACATGAGGGGTTCATCTTTATTCAAGGGGGAAATGATGGAAGCGCTAGGTGGAATCACATTTCAATATCAAGATGAGTAATATTTTTTTTCAATATTTCCATGGTAATTTAGATTGCACTCAAAAGAGTCAACCCATGTAGTGAGACTTTGCTGATGACTCCCAGGCTCAAAGACCTTAGGGCGCCAAGTGAAGCCCACATACTTGGGCATCATCTTGAGTTAACTCAATAAAAATGACAAATTAACAAAAATAGAGATATAATTACTAACTATGGGCCAGAAAACTATGGATTCTTGATCCCCAAGTGCTGAAAGCCACACATTAGGTCATTTCTTTGCTCTATGTGCAAATTTATTGTTTTTTATTATGATTTTATTATGATTTTTTTAATACTCTTATTAAAACTAAAATGATTACCAAACCTTTTATATTTATTTCGGGGACTCCATTAACTCAAAATAATACCCCACTATCCAAAATATGTGCATAGTGATCTTTTTTTTATTTGGATGAAAATATAAATGATGAAATATCACATTGGAAAACCACACTTTCCAAAATCTATGTTCATGAATTTATACATGGATTAAAATCAGAATTGAAGAATGCAAAATTATTTGATATTCAGTTTCAATTTTTTTAAATTTTATTATCTTCTTCAAAGTTAAAGGAATTTTTCCTTCCATTAACACACATTTTTTTTCAAATCATTTTTTTTCACACAAAAAAAAATATTTCATCTCCCCCCCAACATAAAATAACATTATACCCAGTGTTTGAAGAAAAGAAATTATAGAAAGAGTAGAGGTAGCTAAGGTAAGTTCCAAAAATAAATTGAAATATAAGGATCATGAAATTAAGTCACCAGGTGGTTGAAGTTGAAGTTCTTGCTGCTCCAATTTAGTTCTTTGATAACCATGTAACTTTTAGAGTTCCCCAGTGGAAAAAGGGGAAAAACAATATATATTTATATATATAATAAAATATAAGTATATATATAAAAATTATAGAATAAGGAAGCACAATAAGTTGTATGTCTGTGGTAAGTGCACGCCCCTGTCTCCCTTTGGTCCCGGGTTCGATTCCCCACGGCTTCGCCGGTTGTGACGCGGTTTGACCCACGACCTACGACATGTACCTTATTATTATTATTATATTATTATTTATTATTATTTATTTTTATTTTAACCTACAAACACATAAAAATAAAATTAAATAAAGTAATGATACATTGTCTTCTTTTTAAATTTATGGGTAATATATTACATAAAGATCACACCATTTGGCACTGATGAATATGGCGCTCCCCTTTCATACCCATCCACACTCATAACAGAAGAAGGGGTCAACAATCTATTTTTTTTTAAATATTAAAATGATTCATTAATCCTATTTAAAATAAAATGATTCGCAAAGATGAAAACCACTGGTTGCCTCCCGTGAAGTGCTTTGGTTTATTGTTTCCAGCTCAACTTAGACCCATAATTATTTATGTATTTTCCCCATCTAAGGATGGTTCACACAAGTTTTAATCAACTTAATTTTTTTAATGGTTCAATGAATTATTTGACTCTATGTCCATTAACTTTAAAGGTTTGACCATTGATGGGATCTTGAATTTCTACATCCCCATGGGGGTACACCTTATGCACTATGTATGGACCTGACCATCGAGACCTCAACTTTCCTGAGTGTAAATGAATTTTAGAACTATACAAAACAATAGGTTTACCCAGTACAATGTGTTTGGGTTTATGATTTCTAGATTGTTGATCCTTAAATTTTCATAAGCCTCCATCCTAAGTTCCTCAAGTTTATTGAGATCTAATTTCCTTTTTGTTTCAGCCAATTAGAGGTCATATTTCATTTTCTTAATTGCACAAAAGGCCTTATGTTCAATCTCCACTGGAAAATGTCATGCTTAACCATAAACCCACCTATATGGGGACATTACTAAAATGGTTTTATATACGGTTCGATAGGCCCAAAGTGAATCGTAGAGTTTGTTTGACCAATATTTCTTGGATGGATTAACAGATTTCTCAAGAATTTGTTTAATTTTTCAATTGGCTAACTCAGCTTCACCATTAGTTTGTGGATGGTAAGTGAACAGGACGAAGGTCTTCACGGCCCTCAAAATTAAATTTAACACTCCTACACTAGTATAATAGTGCAGGGTCGATCCATAGAGAAGGCAGATGATAATTCTAGGTTTTATTCAAAAGTAACTCAACTGTTTTCAATAGTGGAGGAAGTGGAAATTTTTTACTTTTTATTTTTTAAAAGATGAAGTGGAAAAAGGATGATTAAACAAGTATTTTTAAAAAGAAACTAAAATTTACACTATGTATGATAAACTAGAGAAATAAAGTATACTAGTATTAAGCAGCAAGACAAAGAAGAGAGATCAACAAAGTACTCGGGAATTCTAAACTACTGGTTCAAATGGATGTTCACTCCACAATTTAAAATCAAATCACACTTCAAGGAAGACTGAATAATTTCCATTTCCAGGAAACTCAACAGGTAGATGATTAATTCATGGAGTTTTCCACTCCAAAACATAATTTAATCACAAGAAGTTTAAAGATAACATTTGGAAAAGAACTCACCATAAACTTCCAAAGTTAAGTTGTAAAAGATTTGAAAAAATGCATTCAATATCAACCTCTCCAGTCGATATTGAAGTTTGAAATTGAAAACCTTGAAGTGTTAATGATCAAAAGATTAGAAATAGAATCAGTCTCACCAAATGATTCTAATTTTGTAAAAAGATAAACAAATAAATATTTAAAGATCATAACATGAAGGTTTTAAAATTCCTAAGTTGATAAAGGCCAACCTATGATCATATTGATTAAATAAATGAATAACATCCAAGAACAGGGTAAAAAATTAAGGACCGAGGGAAGAATAACTCCCCAAATACAGCTCTGCTCTCAGGCTCCTTGGTCTCATGCTCATCTCTAGTGCTGCTATTGGGAGTCCGAAAAAGAGTCATGATCTGCTCTCAGATGGATGTGTTCGTTGAATGAATGAGCATCCTATAAAATCTGATTATTTCTCTACCTTAATATCCACCATCATCTACTACATGTCACCACACATCTTCCACCTACTTTTAAATCTCTTCACAAATGCACAAAAAATGTGTGTTTTTTGTAACTGGCACGTCACGTGAGTTTTCCTCACGTAACTAACTCTGGATGAGTTAGTTGGAAGCACTTGGACGTGTTTTTGACTTTGGTATGAACCTGCACATATAAAATAGAATATAAAAGTAAATAAATGAGAACACAAGAAAGAAAAATAGTTATTTTTTAAGTTAAGTATTAAATTACTCGTTACAAGTTAACTAAAGTTAATTAATACATATCTTAATTGATAATTATCATTTACTTTATTATTATTTATAAAATTATTCACTCAATATTACTATGGAAAACAATATGTTTATTAAAAAGTTATTAATTAAATTAAGTTAATAAATATAATTACTAAGTTATTAATTTTAACATTTATAACTATGTTATCAAAATTTAACATCAAAATCAAACAATGTAATTAAAAAAAAATTTAGATAGTATTAATTAATAATTTTATTATCATTACTATTAATTTTAAATAAATTAAATTGTTTAATTAATTTATTAATTATTTAATTTTTATTTAGTAATTACAATTAATACATTAGTTTTAAATATTTCTATAAATTAATACGTATATTTTATATTTTATTTATAACTATTATTAATTATATAATTATACTACTAAAAGTATGTTAATTAATTATTAACATTTATTAGTAATTTAGTTTTGTATTTTAATTTATAATATATCTATTTATAAATATTTTATTTGTTTTAATTAATACATTTTTTTTCCAAATTCTATTATATTCAATTAATTAATTAAAGTTAGCTTTAACTTAAACTTTACTTTTTCTTTTTGTTTTATATTACTTATATTATTGTTATTATTATTTTTTATTTTTCTTCCTCCCCCTTCAATTATCGGCGCACAGGGGGAGAGTTGTTTCATCTTCTTCCTAGAGAACCGGCGGTATCAGCTCCTTGGCACCAGATCGGCAGACAAGGTCGTATTCTTCGGCTTCCAGCATGGTGTGGTAGGTGGGGATGGCTTAAAATCTCTCTAAAAGTAGTGATGCGGTCTTCATCAGGGGGTGCTGCACACCTGAGTCGGCTCAACAGCAGGTTAAGCACCAGCTTCCCTCGGCTCAGTAGTAGCGCGATGGTCTCATTACTTCTACACATCCAACAGCCGCGGACAACAGTGAACATGCAGCGACGGTCCTCCTCTGCAAATCGGATGACCCTTCTTCACCACGGTGCATCAACTTCCTCGACTATAGGCGGCGCCTTAGGCTCCTAGCAGCAGAAGACTCCCTTGGTCGTCTCTGGCGCGGATCATTTCCAACAGTGGTGGATGTAGGGGAGCTCATGCTTCAACGGCTCATGGTGAATGTACCAAGAAGAATGGTGAGCAGAGGCGGAAGCTATCGGTGGAAAGGAAGGAAGCATAGGCATAAGGCTAACAGTGAGGTTTGGGGAATGGTGAGGAAGTGGGGAGAAGGAAAAACAAATAAGGTCTATCAGTGAGGAGGTTACTGATAGACATAAATAAATGAGGAGCAACATGAGATGCACCGGGTCACCGTTACTGCAAAAAACAAAAATGGTCACTGATAGATAAAATAGTCACCGTTACAAGATAAATAGAATAGGTTACTGTTATAAATTAAAATAATAGCAGTGGAAAAGGGAGTCACTATTAGTATAAAAACAAGGGTCACCAACATACGATATTAATAGTGAAGTGCGGGGGTCATCAGTATAAAATATAATAAAGGGGAGAACCAGCGTGGAGATTAAATAAAACATGTTACCATGAAAATAATAATAATATCACCATTACATAATAAAATAATGTCACAAATACAAAGGAAAATCACGGGTGATGGGTCACCGTTACATTAATAAAAACTAATGGTGACCTTTACAAATTAAATTTAACTTAAATTAAAACTTAAATAAACTAAAAATAAAAATTAGCAACAAATAATTACAAGAAATCTAAACACCATAATTTTAAACCATATTTTAATTAACCTTTAAAACATTAAAATTATTAATTGACAACCCTAAAGTTATAAACTAAATAATTTTTAAACTAAATTAATAAAAGACTAAAATTAAAATAACTAAATAAATTAATTACAAGGTAGCAGCAAATAGAAATGAAGAGCATCGGTGGCCCATTAGGTTACCAATAGTTATAGTCTACCTCACTGGTAGACTAAAACTAATAGAAAATGAATTAATAATCAAACTTCATATATAAAATAATATAATTAATGTTTAAAAACTCTTAATAAATTAATAAAACAACTATTTGAACACATAAAATTAAAATCTAACTACATAATTTAATTTAAAACATAAAATATTTACTTAAATGATTAGAAGGATGAATAAACATTTTAATTAACAATGTTAACCTATTCTAGTGTAACTAAATTAAAAGATAAAATATTAAAATAAATACTAACATAATTAAATATAATTAAATTGATTAAATAATTGTTTAAAATTAATATTAACTTATTAAAAAGTCAAGAAGATTTAAATTAACCAAAATAAATAAGAAATAATTAAAGTGAATTAGTTTGGTAATATTAAAATTGTTATTTTCAAGACTAAAAATACATAATTAATTCTACAAATTTATTAATTAACAAAATTAATTATAAAAATAAAAAAGTACAATTATTTAGTAAAAAGTGATTAAATAATTAACTAAATCAATAAAAATTAAGTAAAAAGATGTGGAAAAACAATGTAAAAATAGAGCCACATCAGTAAGCAGTGGGAACTTTGTGAGAAATTCCATATGTTTCCATGAGTGATGAGAATGGATGATTGAAAAAATGAGTTCCACGATCACTAATGAAAACCCTAGGAATTCCAATTCTAGAGAAGATGTTTTCCTTGAGAAATGTAATCCTAGTTTGATGATCATTGGATTTTGTAGGAATGGACTCAACACATTTGGAGACATAATCGACAGGTAAAATAATGTAAAGATATCCCCTAGAGTTTGGAAAGGGAACTATGAAATCAATTCCACAACTATCAAATATTTCAACCACTAAGATGGGAGTGAGTGGAATTTGATTCCTTTTTTGTGATGGAACTACTTGTTGAAACCTAGGACAACTTTGAAAAAAAATGGGTAGGAGTACCTTGTGAGGGTGGTATAGAATAGACCACACTGAAGAACCTTAGAAGAAGTTTTCTTAGAGGAAAAGTGACCTTCACATGCCTCACTATGGTAGAATTTAAGGATGGAATTCTATTTATATTCTGGGACACACCTCCTAATGACTTGGTTAGGGAAGAACTTATAGAGGTATGGATCATCAAACACATAGTTCTTAACATTAGAAAGGAATTTCCTTAGAGCTTGAGTCCCTAAAAATTTTGTAATGACTCCTGTTACTAAGAAGTTGGCTATGTCTACATACCAAGGGAAGTCACTCACAGAGTATATTTGTTCATCAGTGAATGAATCAAATACAGAATGGTGATTTGAGTTGCCTTTTAATTCCATCCTATAGAGGTGGTCAACTAACACATTTTCAACACCATTTTTTCCTTGATTGTGAGGTCAAATTATTGTAATATAAGGACCCACCTAATCAGTCTAGACCTAGCATCTTGTTTTTAGAAGAGGTATTTTAGTGCAGAATGGTCAGTGAACATAGTGATGGGGGATCCTAAGAGGTAGGACTTAAACTTCTATAAGGAAAACACAACATCAAGTAACTCCTTCTCAGTGGTGGTGTAGTTTATTTGTTCATCATTTAAATATTTTCTTTAATAAGCTATGACATAAGGATTTTTCTCACATCCTTGTCCTAAGACTGCTCCTACAACGAAGTCACTCGCATCACACATGAGCTCAAAAGGTTGTTTCCAATTTGGAGACTGCATGGAGATATAAGAGATGACTTGAGTATAGAGAATGATTCCTCAGATATTTCTGTCAATCATAATGGATAATTTTTCACTAATAGAACACAAAGTGGTTGAGAAATAGAGCTAAAATTCCTAATGAACCTTCTATAGAAACCAGCATGTCCTAAGAAGGACCTCACTTCCTTAATAGTTTTGGGTGATGGAAGGTAATGAATGATGTCATCCTTGGATTTATCAACTTTAATCCCCCTAAGTGAGACCAGATTGCCTCGAATTAGTCCCTCTTTAACCATGAAATGTCATTTTTCCTAGTTTTTGGACTAGATGCTTTTATTCACATATTGACAAGACTCTCTCCATATTCCTCATACATCCCTCAAATGTTTCCCCAAACACAGAGAAGTCATCAATGAAGACCTCTAGAAAATCCCCTACCATGTCTGATAATATTCCCATCATGCACCACTGGAAGGTTCTAGGGGCATTGCATAACCCTTAGGGCATACGTTTGAAGGAGAAGGTGCTGAATGGATAGGTGAAATTAGTCTTCCCTTGATCCTCTAGGGATACCTCAATCTGATTGTACCATGAGTACCCATCTATGAAACAGTAGAAGGAATGACCTGCCACTCTCTGATGGACTTGGTCAATGAATGGTAAGGGGAAATGGTCCTTCTTGAAAATTGAGTTTAGATTCCTATAGTCGATGTAGACTCTCTATCCACTACTCACCCTAGTTGGAATAATCTCTCCATCCTTATTGGTTATCACTGTGATTCCTACCTTCTTGGGAACCACTTGGATTGGGCACACCCACTCACTCTCAGCTATGAGATAGATAATACCATCTTTTAACAATTTTATAAGTTCCTTCCTTACTACCTCCATGTGATTAGGATTGATTCTCTATTGAGGTTGATGAAACAGATTTAAATCAGATTCTAGAATAATCGTATGAGTCCCGATTAGTGGGCTAATCCCAGGAATATCAGACGGGGTCCAACCAATGGCTTTCTTATGTTTCCTAAGGACATCTAGAATCATCTTATCCTGATTGGATTCAAGAGAAGAATAAATGACAATTGAATGTGTTTGATTGTCCCCTAAGAAGTCATACTTTAGTGCAGCGGGAAGTTCCCTCAATTCAAGATCTGGTTGGTTTAGAATTTCAGCAGAGGATTGGGACATTGGATCAAGATCGATTTTGTTTCCTAGTATTTTAGATAGAATCGAATCCCCATGTGTAGAATTTTCATCTACAAGATTGGTTTGATGATATTTAGGGAAGAAAGTTTGATTGGTCTCCATGAAAGTGGTTTTCTGAAAGGTTTCACTGATTTTTGGACCTAAGACTTAATCATAAAAGTAATTTTAAAATGATTCAATCTAAGGAGATAAACTTAGTTCATGTGAACAAAAGAAATCAATCTTTTTCTGACTTAAACATCCATCAAATATTACCTGATGTTCTGTGGATTCATTATCAATGCTTCCTATCATCTTTACTTCATGAATTTCCTCATCATCCCCTATTTGTGATATTTAATTATAGATGTTCAAGTCTATACACATGTTTCCAAGGGTTATGGTAATGTTCCCATTTCAGACTCAGATAATAGATTTGATTGTTACGAGGAAAGGATGACCATGGATGATTGGTGTTTTTTCCTTATTTACTAAGATTGGATGTTTGTCAAGGACAATGATGTCATCAGGGTAGATGAAGTTTTCAACCTTTACCAGAACGTCCTTCAAAATCCTCTTTGAAAACCTAATGATACGATCGGGAAGTTGAAGTGTGGCAGATGTGGGCTACAGCTCTTCTAGGCATAACTGGCAGTACACATCATATGGGAAGAGATTGACACTAACACCCAGGTCAGACAAGACCTTGACAACTTTTCTATCTCTTAGTTTAACATTGATGTAAGGGAAACCCGAGTCTTTAAACTTAAGAGGAATGGTCCCATGAATGGTGGTACTCACATTTATATCCAAAAGGACTTGGTTTTTATGTGAAAATTTTCTTTTAAAAGTGCACAAGTCATTAAGGTAATTTGAGTAGGCAGTTACGGTTTGGATTTCATCGAGAAGGGGAATGTTCGACTTGAATTGTGAGAATATTTCTCTTAATGTTTCACTCAATTCAGGCTTGTTTTCTCCAATCATGAATTGAGGAAATGGTGCTGGTTGTGGGTTTGTTTTTTGAAGAGTTGTTTCATTGACAATGTTACCATGTTTTTCCATTTGATAATTTGGTTCATTTGAATTTTCATCGATGTTTGAATATTCAGATGGGTTCTGAATTATTTGTTCAGGTTTCTCAGTAGATTTCCCACATATTAAAATAGTCATATCCTTTAGTTGTTCATGATTTATTTGAGTGAAACTTAACTCTCCCCTTAAATTTGAGGATGGTACCACCTGAGTAGGCATGGGTGACTTTCCAGTTTTGATGGTTTTAAGTTTCTGTTTAAGGGAAGAAAATTTGGAATTCATTTTGACCATTTTATTCACATTTTTTCTAGTAGTCTTTGTGGAACAATTTGATTTAGTTCTTGAGAATATTGGTTTATCCCAAAGGGATATTTTGGAGGTGGGATGGTTTGTTGAAAATGGACTGGTGGCTGTGGGTATTGGATAGGTTGGGTTTGGAACTGGTTATGGGTGTGGTGGTTTGTATGGGGGTAAGTATTTTGTCCATATGGTTGGGTAGGTTGTTGGTTATCTTTCTAGAAAAAGCCTGGGTGGTCATTATACCTTGGGTTGAAGGTGTTTTGGTATTGAGGCTTTTGAAAGTTCAAGGAATTTACTTCCACTGGGGGTAATCTAAAACTAAAATCTTTGATGGATGGAATGGTTGGGCAGTTTTCTGTCTTATGGTCATGTTTGACACAAATTGTGCAAACATGGTCTAAAGTTTGGATTTCATGGACTTTCCTCAGGTCTATCTCTTCATCCTTCCTAGAGAGTGCTGCGAGTTTAGCCCTAAGGCTTTCCTTTTATCTATGTGTATGAATTACAGTAGTTCCTTGTGGATTTTCAGAATAAGTTGAAGTTTCCCATGATTGGTTTTGTTCATCAAGGCTTTCTAGGTACTTGTATGCATCATTTGGGGATTTGTTTTTAAATGTTCCATTACACATCATGTCAATGAATTGTTTGTTCCCTGGGCCCAACCCTTCATAAAAAATTCTCACATGTTAAAGTATAAAAAAACCATGATGTGGAACCATGTTTATGGTGTCTTTGAAACTCTCCCATGTTTCATTTAATGACACTACCTCTTTTTCAATAATGTTTTGGATGCGATTTTTAAGTGCAATTGTTTTGTGGTGGGGAAATAATTTTTTGTAGAATTATCTTTGTAATTGTTCTTAAGAGTTGATGGATGATTGTATTAAATTTTTTAGCCAATTTTTAGCTCGATCCTTTGAATAAAAAGGAAATAATCTCATCTTATCTGATTCCCGTTGATGTGGGGGCACATGGTTTCTATAATTTCATTGAACTACTTTACTTGAAGGCAGGGCATCTCGGACTCCATACCATGGAATGTGGGAAGGTGGTTTAGGACATGGGGTTTAAATATGCAAAGGGAATATCCTAATGAATTGTTTCTAATGCATGATGGGGAATTGGTCCAGGAAGGAATGAGGTAGTAATTCATGGTTTGATCGACTGCATTCCCCAAGTTTGGGGCTGCCTCATTTGGATTTTCATTTTGGTTCCCACCCGGGTTTATGAGTTGTTTTATTTGAAGGTATTCCATTGAAATTGTATCAATTTTTTACTATAGAGTATCAAGATGATTAGGATCTAATGGAAATAATCCTCTAGGTTCACTTGACTCCCCTATCCTAGGAATTTCCACCCAAACTAGTCTGTTTGAATTATCGTGGGTGTAGGCAGACATGCACTAAAATAAAAAAAACGAGAAAGGGGCAAGATAAGATATTTTGGGTGAGAATAGAAAAATGAGGATGATGAAAGAAGGTTTTGGTCTAAGGTACATACTTGGTCCCCAAAAATGGCGCCAAAATTTCATCTCACCCAAATTTACCCAAGAGATGAAGGTAGTACATTTCTTGTAGTCTAGCTTGGGTTGTGGAATCCACTGAGACCTTATAAGATACCTAAAATGCAAAACCTATGAGTTGAATTTTTTCCTATGAAATGGACAACATGGTTTTGATTTTATATGGTTTTAAAAAACACTAAAAAACCTAAGTGAATTTAATTTAATGAAAATGGGTTGATCTTAGGATTATGCTCAGGGTGGATTGAATGAATTTTACTTCTTTAGACAATTTTGGTTTTATTAATTCTTGATGAATCCATTCTTCAAAATAACACTACCTTCATAATTTTATGGTTTGATTCTAAATAAACTCAATTAATAATTCCATAAACTATTATAGAACTAAATTCAAGATCTCTTCAAGTTATATGGTTATTTTAGTACTTGGATTTAGCTTCCCTAAACACAGTGAAGATGAAGAGTGGAAATAACTGAAGAATGGAAGTCTTAAATTAGTTAACTAATTAACAATAACTAGTTCATAAAATAAAATTTAATCCAGCCTTTTAATATTCCTAAGATCATCCCATTAAAGGGTTATCCCTCCATTTATGGTATACTCTCAATGGTTGGAAGAAGATGACTTACAATAATTGGATTGAAAAAATAAAACTGCGGAAATAACGAGCACTCCTCCGTGTACGTGAATGAAATTCACACCTATGTGTGAACTAATTCACCACAACACAGAGATATCACTGTGATTTGTGATTATATAGTTTTAAAGAAATAAATGGGATTAATAGAAGGGAAAGATATTTATTAATAATATAAGAATACAAAAAGAAACTTACATGGCAATTGAAAACATCACAAATGAACTTTGGAATAATAACATTACATCAAAAACAAGAGATGTTTCATCCCCCTCACCACCACTACATTAAATTAGAATTTTGGAAGCCTTAGGCTAAGCCTAAATCAATTTATGCCCAATTATTAAATTAATTTAGGAATTAGGGTGGTGGAAAGTAGTTGATAAAAATTGATTCCCTCCTTTGACCGGAAGTGGAAGCCTGCTTGCATCCAACGAACAGATGCGTCACAATTACGTTCTAGATGGCAGAATTAGAGTGGGCCATAGAATACGAAAATGGAACTTCAGATGTCTTATAACCTCCTGTAAAATATGGGCCCATATGGAGTTATGAATCAGGTGTTATGAATTATTTAGTGGGATAACATTTTTGGCCGTAGATTCTGGCCCAGATTTTAATATTCTATTTGGGAGGCCTAAATTGTCATCATGGAGGCCGAATTAGAACTAACTCCTGCATAATTATTTGTTCCTATATCTGTATTCAAGATTATAAAGAAATTTGGGTTTCATTAGGCATGAATTGTGGGACTCAAATTCTTATTAGTGGGCTGGTGTCCAATCTACCTTCTCTAGAATTGCTTCCATTCGTCTCCAAATATCCCCATCATCTTTTATGAATCCTACATTGACCCCTAAATGAAAAATGTTAATATTAAATTTTAGATACATTTCAAAAAATATAAAATTAAAATATGGAAAATTAAATTCCTTAAAATCATACGAATCATTGGGCCTAAATTGGTGTACATTAGGCATGAAGTGCACAAATGATGAGAATAGATGTTCAAAATTAAAATCTAGTAACTCAAACCCATAAGATAAAAAATGAACATTTAATACAATTAAAATGTAATTAAAATATGTGTTTTTATTTGATAATCACTCATCAAAACATTAGATCATAGTAAAATGAGAAAATAATATTAGATACCACCATCCATAGAACCGATTAATCATGTTTAATTAGAATTGTATGAATCAGACAAGAACAAAAGTCTCTATGTGACCCATAGTGACATAAAAACTACCCTCTATAAATTTGAAGACCAAAAAAGAGGCTTATATTATACAAGATTTCCTACCCTTTACCTATATATGGAAACAAAACATCTACAGTTACCTCATTGGTAAATTTTGGTTATGAGCACAAAGCCCTGTAGGATACAACCGTAGTGTCTGTACATGGTCTAATATAAAAAATTAAAATATTCTAGATTTTAAAACAAAACTATTTTATAATGAATATTTATGAATCCAAATATATTTATAAATAATTCTCATTTTTTGTTTTTATAACGCTATTCATGTTCTCAATCTAGAAATATGTCATGTAGATTTGATTGAAATAGGAATCATATACATAAATAGAGAGGTATATTAGAAAACAAAATCCATGAAATTAATTATAATGTAAAGCTTTTTGATACAACCTAATATAAAAATATGTTACCAACAATCGATGATAAAAACAACCTTTCACTAAATTACTGTAAAGGACAAAGAACATCATATTGGTCCCTAGTTTATAGGAAAATAGATAATAAAAACTAAAAATACATAATATTCATAACATTGGATTAAACAAATATCTACTCCTTCTACACTATATCAATATATAAAAGGATACCACCTAGTGGTTACACACACACTAAGTCATCCCACTTATCCTTCAAGATTCACATAAGGTCCCCAATGTTCCAATTGTCAAAAACCAATTAGAAAACAAGTCTCAAAATTCTATAATACATTTTCCTATATATTCTAATATAAATTGATTTTTTAAATTATATTTTGAAAATAAGAAAATATAGTTTCAATGAATAACCATTTATGAAAAATTTCCCTTTACCAACAATCCTTTAAAAACACAGATCTCTTATAATTAATAAAAAAACCTGAAAATTTTACCAAGGAAAAAATGAAATTATTTACATCAACCCATTTAACAGATATATCTACCTTAAAATTGTATAATTAAAACCTTATTATACAATGGTTATTGGATACCACAATAATAGCTTATAAATACAAGGCATTCCATGAAACAAAAAGGTCTCTGTAGAAAAAACTATCTGATCACAATACTAAACACACCAAAATACAAGACCACAACCATAACCAATTCTAAATAAGATACAGAATGAACACTTACAAAAATAAACACACCACAACCTAAATTATAATAAATCATAGTACTAAATTATCCATAAGAGACATAGGACTCAAAAATTACACTGGATAGATTCTATATTGAGAGGGAGAATGAATAAAAATGAGTTAAAAGAAAAATCATTCGAGAAGCACCCTAACAGTCCATCTCGCAATGATTACATGGAGTGTAATGAAATTATACATCATTTATTACAAAAATATAAAGTATTATGAAAAACCAATTTTCATTAAATTAGAAACTCTAATTTTTATGTCACACACCAAGAAACTATTATAGATCATGTAAAACCCTCATGATGTACATCAATTTCATGGAATATACCTGGTGAGCATTACATTTCCAATAACCCATTTACATTGTGTGTAATCGACCAGTAGACTACATATACTACAGGATTTAAGTATAAAAAACCCAAAGAACACACTTTAAGAATTCATTGAACTATGGAAGAACCGTACTTAGTCATTTAAATATTTATACCTAGAATCCATTAATTAAAATAAAAACATAAACATAAAATATAGATCATTTTCCTAATAAAAATATCTCTATACTTGGGAATACCACAAATGAAAACAAAAAAATGACGATAACCAAAGAATAAACAATGGAGTTCTTGAAAAGCGTAAAGGTTTGTTACACATCATGAGTAAGGATAAAGTTTTGAAAATTTCTAACACTTTTTTATTCTCTACATCGTCCTTCTATGAGTCATTAATATTTTTATAGATAAATGGATGAACATTCAATTAAGCGGAATAATATTTATACTATTCCTATAAGATTTTGATATCTATCCTTTTCATATACAAAAATATTGGATAAATATTTAACCTCTTCATGGATAATTTAGCATGATCCCTTTGACTCATGACATCATCCACTTTGTTTTCTTTCCCAGGCTGTTACTATGTTTAGTATTAATAATTAATAATCACTCTAATAATCTTCTCTGTAAAAAATTCATCCCCTTATGTGTTAATATATTCTTTAATCATTTTTTGTTGTCACATATATCACATTTTCCACTAGAAATATGTTTTCTCAATATAATTAATGAAAAAATTATCACAGGTAACTCAAAATAATTAGTTAGGTACTTTTTCTCATGAACCTTATATTATAATTATTGATAATAAATATCCATGATATTATACAAAAGAACACATCCCAATCCCTACATGGATATATAAATATATATTACTAACCATTATCTACTATATGGAAGTATATTAATAGGTCAACTAACTAATCTTTTTTTCAGTTTCTTGAAATTTTCCTCACATTTATCTTTGAAGATGAACATGGATCTCCTTCTAGTTAACATGGTGAGTGGATATGATAGTCATGATAAGTTATCCACAAAACGTGATAATATCCTTCAAATACAAGAAACAATTGGATATAAATCACCATAGATGGTCTAGGCCAAAATTCAATAGCATCTATCTTTGATAAATCAATTTATATACCCTCTCTTGAGATTATATGACATAAAAAGGAATCCTTTTGCAACCAAAATTTACAATTTTTAAATTTTTTGTATAGTTACTCTTACCTTAGGGTATTTTGTAAAATTTTCAAGTGGTTTTAATGATTTTCCATGCACTATTAATAGATAAAAGTATCAGCTATAAAGACTACCATAAAATGATTAAGGTAAAATCAAAATAACCTATTTATTAAATCCAATAAGATAGTGGGAGAACTAGTTAAACTAAATGAAATCCCTATATATTTATAATTTCCATACCTTATATGAAATTTTTTCTTGGGTATATATCTTTTCTTGACCCTCAATTGATGAAATCCAGAATGAAGGTTGATCATGGAAAAGTGTTGATCGATAAAAAGTTGATAAAATAAGATATCAATATAGTGTAGTGTATAATTTTCCTTGATCATGATCTAGTTCTTATCTTGATAACCAATTATGTGTCGTTTCAATCCATTATTATTAAAAAAAGATCTGTTAGACTAATATGTGACATGTTTAGCTAATGGAATCCCATTCCATGTTTCTCATATAGATGAATTTTGACTTTATACTAATCAACCAGGGATAATATATATGTAGTATTGGAAACTGATATGGCATAAGATATAAGATATATTGAGAAAAAGACATGAAAGTTTCATGGAAATATGGGAAACTATTTTAGAAATACATCGTAAAAAGTCATTCACAATAGAATAATCATCGATTTTGAGTTTGTACCCGACAATATGATATAAAATACCTTCTTGAAAAGGAATGAAAACCCATTCAATGGAATTTATTTCCATTAGATGCTAATATTTTCAACACCCTAATATAACATCATCAGAGTTTTTGGAATATTAATTGTTAAATAATTTTCTCATTAACTGATGAGGCATTTATGAAGTGAAATCATATCCATACATAAGGTAACATCATATTCAACTATAGAAAGAATGAAAGGATTTAAAGTAAGAATATTGACACAAACATTAATAGGAGTGGAATCATGGAATTTATATGAAATCTTCTTAGAATTATGGGTTTTCACTTCTAAATACATATCTAATAATTTAGATAGAATCTTGATACCTATAGAAAATTATATAGATATAACAGAATTGATAGATGTATAGTCAAATAATTCAATAACATATCTATAGTATATGGTATGTGAACCTATCATCTTGTAGTTATCACACCCCTCATCAGAAATAATCATCTCTAAAATTTACATTTTCCTCTTGGATTAAGATGTTTTTGACATTGATCATTGATACAAATTTTTGGATTTGGAAACCAGTTACAATAATTCCAATAATATTTAAATTTAAAACACTGGATTGTGGGTGGTTTATTCTGTAGAGATTCCTCTATATTTTCATCATTAGATAACTTTTTCCCATTACATCATCAATAGATTGAACTATTACCTTCCCTTCCACACATAAAATATTTACTAATCCCCTGATGAAAATTTCCTTAATGTTTCCCCTCACACTTTGATCATAAAGAAAACATCATCTTATTATCTCTATGGGTTTTATATTTCCATTAACATCCATTTTTTCCTTTTTACCAAAACCATGAGATTGATAAATAAATCCAATGACCATTTTTAACTAGATGGTACATCAAAAAATTAAATAATAACTAATTATTTCTGTTATGTCCAACACCATTTGAGGACTTGGTTTTATAACATTGAATAATTGATCAACCTTAGATTCAGGTTTGATGATCATACCAGAATCATGCCTTACAAATATTTTAAAACATTCCTCTTTGGTACCAAAATATTCATCACCATTATTTTTTATCATGAAGAACTCCTTTTACTACTTAGTAAGAATAAAACCAATAATGATCTTATTTAAAAATAATTTCATGATTTCATCCCAATCCATGGAGTAAATTTCATCAGGTTCCCTTATATTCTTAATGAGATTCCACCATTGATCAACTTTTCCTTCCAAGTTATAGACAACCAAAAAAAAATTTTTATCTTCCGAATATTGGAGAATGAAAAATATATTTTTAGTTTTACTGATCAATTTCACGGTAGTTATCGGATCATAGGATCCAATAAAGGAATATGGACAATATATTATGAAGGACTCAACAAAACGGTGTTCCCCCAATTGTTCATTTGGGTCTTCAGCATGATTCATTGAATGAGAAAGCTATGTGTGCATAGATACAAGATTTTTAATTCCAACTCCAATTATATTTGGATAATAAGTAGGAAAATCATTTGATTTTTTAGTAAACACATCATTAATAAGGATAAATTTGACTTTAGAAATTTAAAAAAATTGAAAAGCACAGTTAAGAAAGAATAATTATAGTGGGGAACTACATGATCATGAAAAATCACATATAGGATGTTTAAATCATGAAAACTTATTTTTAATCTATAAAACCACACTGTTAACCTTTTTCATTCATAGTCATCATATATTTAAATCATAAATGATAGTTCAAAATGTGTTTTTGAAACTCCAAAGCATATCCCTCATGATTGTAAAACTAGGTGTGTAGTAATGATCATTGTTCGACACTAGGTGATTATCGACTCCATATAAAAGTGACAATTTCATAGTTATTACCCCTAGGTACCTTTATGCTAGATGAAAATCCACATGTAGTATCCCAATAAGTATTTAATTTCATATAAACCATTCAATCTATCCTTTACCTAAATTCTTGGACATTTTCCTATAATTTGAATCATCTATAGACTTATCCTAAGGCATTTACTTAGGGTCTCATCAAATGTTTCTCATCCTAGTTTCCAAAGGATAAATATTCATATCATATAATACCAACTATATTAACCCATAATTTTCCAAAATAGATATTACATCTTTTTAGAAGAACAATAAATACATTATTAAAAAAACACCTGAGTATCATAGAGGAATAGTTCACTTGAAAAAAAGGATACATAATCAAATATTTTACATGTGAACTATACCATCTCCAATTATATTCTTCATAACTATAAAAAATAATATATATATATATATATCATACACAATAAATTCCATCATTACTTAGGAAAAGGAAATACAAGAATGGGTGAGATCATCTTCTCATCATGGGTAGACAAGGGAGATATGATTGCATTACATGAGAATACGGGTCTAAAAAATGAACATAACATTTGAAAACCACACCCCTCTAATAAAATTTCATAATATTGATTCATCAAATAAATATCTAAGTTCATAAGGAATTAATAAAAAGTAAATCAATGAATATGATTCAAGAGAGCATAAAATTTTCATAAGACATGGAATTGTAGCATATACATAAACATAGAAAATCATTTCCATTGTAGTCAAGGCTCATTGACAAGGCTATCATAGTAGAATGGGATCACTCCATGAACAATCATAGTAGTCAAGGTTCAATACCAATACCATCATAGTGGAAGAAGTCCCTTACTAAACTAGGTTCACACCCATTCCAAACATATTTATATCATGAGATAAAAGTATTTACTAAATAAATTGGAGGGAGATATATTTCCCACCCAACACATAAAGTAGATCATATATATGTGTGACAGAAGTTCATAAAACATTCATCATATAACAACCCATTAATTGAAATGGGTTTCCTAAATATTTCATCATATCATAATTTTTGTAAAAGAGACAAGTTTCATAATCACTTCATCCTTTAATCATAGAATAACCCATTAATAGAAGGGGGTTTCATAATCATTTTATCATGGTGTAACCTACAGAAGATAAATGAGTATCATAAATACCATTCCAAAATTAAAATATTCTCTTATTTTAATGAAAAATAATTCTATCCTTAGATCATAGTTCTTGTAAAGTATATGTATCATCAATGGTTTTCATCATAGATAGAAAATAAATTTGAATGATAATTTAAAAAATTTCATTTACATTGCAATTTGAAAAATAGTTTTTAAAACATAGAACGTATTTTGGAAATAATATTCATTGAAAATATTATTGGAATATTATAATGGAATCTTTAAAGAAATGATTGGTCATGATGACATATAATTTTGTACTCTACATACATGTTAAACTAATATTTCTTTCACATTTTTAGAAAAAGGAAAATGATAAATGTTTGTAATATGATGTAAATATTACATTAAAATCCTATGGTGAAAATTATAACATGGGATAAAATTCCATTATCAATTCATTTTTACGATGTAAAAATATTTTTTGAAAACACTTTTAGAAAACATGGTTTTTAAAAAAAATATTTTCGAACTAATAGAGGAATAAAGATGATTTTTATTAAAAAATTCATTAGATATATTGAGTAAATAAAGTGATAAAAATTAATAGAAAACATATATTCTCAAAAAATAATCATATTATATGAAAATACATCAGTTTCATGAGTTATGTATCATAACATATTATCATCATAAACATAATGATAAAAAATATAAATAAACTATGGGATTGTAACATTAAATCATTATCACTTTGGGAATGTTTAATATTAATCCCAGTGAAGGGAAACCTAAAATATCCTGATGATAATTATTTTCACGATTTTAGAAGTTAAAAGGGATTTATAAACACACCATAAAAGATGATTGGTGCAAAAAATAACATATATATCAGGGAAGGAAAATTTGGAACACAATCCATTACCTTATGTCTGGAAATCTATCCCACACATTGAAACGACACATATAATATATATATGTTTATTATACATCTATTAAAAGAATATGAATATATATCATAACATATGATATTTAATGAAACTTTTAAAATATTTTTTCATGACCTGTCCTCTGGGCCCGTACCGTGAATACCCCAAGCCCGCCTTCCATAGGCCAGGGGCTGGCGACTAGCACCAAAGGCGTTATTCCCTATGCTGCGATGACATTGCCTTTATGAAAGTAAACAAACCCAACAAAGTATGAAACATAAAGTAAACACTAAGTGAAAACTGTACACAAAAAGTATTTCTGAAAGTAAAGAGGCCGGAAATACAAGCCCAACAGTAAGGTACAGGTACAACGGAAAGCAAGTTCAACTGAAAAAAGGGACAACAACTAAAAAGTGCAGCTCCTGGAACGCCCGTCGAGTATCCTACCTGAAGGGTAGGTACAAATATCCCCCTCATCACTCCATGTCTATCAGTCCACTCCATGTACCGTCTCGTGGTGTGGTCCACCTCCGGGTATCGTCCGGTCCTGGCTCACTCTCAGCCTCCGTCAACACTATCCGTCATCTGCATCCAACACAACGAAGTGTAGGGATAGCCCGTGAAGGGGTGAGTATAACAATACTTAGTAGGGACCCCAAGACCCATGAGGTCTCACAGTATCCACTAAGGATACACAAATGAACAAAGATACAACACAAAGTAACAACCAACCCTACTTAGGTATATTCCCATACATATACCTAAGTTATCAATCTCATTTTGGCTCCAAATCTCGAGCCCAAGCACAATCCAGTCCACACAGGAAGTAAAGTCAATCACATCGATGATAATGATTTAAAGTCAAGACTCATCTCACACATGTATACATACTTTGTATAGCGATAGAGATGATCAGATGTAGTCATTGATTCATCTAAGTTGTGGGACCCACAAAGGATACAAGACCAGCTAAGCTGTCAGACCCACACATGATACAAGACCAGCTACTCTGTCAGACCCACACAGGATACAAGTACAGGGGTCAAACTGCCGGACCCACATAGGAAACAATAACGGTAGTCATCACTGTAAACTGCCAGACCCACATAGGATACAAGAATAATAGTTATCATTGTCGAACCCACGGAGGATCCCAGTATAGTAGTCTTCGCTGTCGAACCCACGAAGGATTCCAGTACAGTAGTCGTCGCAGTAGCAGCCAGCTCTAGGGTTCTCGCACACAGCACGCTCGATTCTGGGAGGGTCCGCTCCTCTAGCAAAGGGGTAGTTACATCAACTATCATGAGTCCAGATTTGATGTACGCCAAAGTTCCGTCTCATCAAAAGGAACCCATCGCGACAGACGATGCTTCAATCGGATGTCCAGTCTAAGAGTTATTGGCATTTCCGTTCCAAGGGCTCAGTTGGATTTCGGGTACAATCTAACCCATCCATACTCAAACTTCATCCGAATCCTATGCGGAGTATTCCAAAAGGACCATATCATCAAAAGGAAATCAACGTATTTGACGACACGTCTATCAGACTCCCAGTCCTTAATTTATAATTGTTTCTGCTACGAGGGCCCGGTTGGTTTTGGGATCAAACCAACCCGTCCATACATAAACTTCACCATAAACTTGATTATGAAATACCTAAACAACTGTCTCAATCCAAGGAATCCAATGCAATTGACGATGCATCTATCGGAGTTCCGTAGCTCAAGTTATGGGCGAAAAACCGAATATTGTCCAAAGAGGGGGGTCTGGGTCCGGTCCGACACAGCCCAACCCGCCCTGGGTCAGCCCAAACAGGGTCGACCCGTCTCGGGTTTGGGTCTAGCCCAGTAGGATGTGGCCCGGCCCGGCAGCTGTGGCCTGGCCTAGCATGGCGGTCCGGCCCAGGGCATCGGCCCGGCCCGCGTAGAGCGGTGGCCCGGCTCGCGTGGCGCGGTGGCCCGACCTGTGTGGCGTGGTGGCCCGGCCTTTGTGTCACGGTGGCCGGGCCCACATGGCGCGGTGGCCCATCCCGCGTGGCTGGGGACGGTGAAGCCCGCCTGGTCAGGTTGACCAGGAGGCGACGGCGCCCTACTGGGCCTGCCCTGGTCAATAAAGGGTGGGCTTGGGGCCCTCCTCGTATCCATGTAATGGAACCGGTAGTTGCCAATTCATCTACACCAAACCCATCTGAGTTCCTCCCTAGCACACACCGGTGGCCGGCTCAGCTGGCCGCCCTCCCCTGTCCACCGCGACCATAGGCCGCATGTTCTCTTCGGAGCGGAGCGACTGCGCCGCGTGCCTCTGCCGCGGCCCGACGCGACCATGCCACTTCTCCATGTAGCGAGATGATGTTGCGCCTTCCTGGAAACCTAGTAGCCTTTGTGCCGTTGACCCCTCTTCTTCGTGGCCGGCTCATTGCTGGTCGCCTTTGTCTGCTCCTGTCGTCAACCAAAAATAAAATGGGGAAGATTCGACCGTGTTGGTGTGGTCCGAATTTCCTCCATGTTATGGTGATACCATTTGGTTGTCAAACTAAAATTTCAATGATGTAAAATGGGTACAGAAGGAATTTAAACACCTACCTCGTATTAGATGTTTCTCGCTGACAAGCCATGGAAGACGGGCATCGTGAAAGTTGGGCATTACGGAAGACGAACGTCATTCCATCAACGTCGGAGGAAATAAAATTGTCATTGGCGGAATCCTTTGTGGGCAGCGTCTTCTCCCTCGTCGCGGAGGAAGAGGAAGGAAGCCACATCATCTTTCTTCGGTGGAATCTTCGTTCTTCGTCGAAGAGGATGTCGTTATTCACTGTCGTCACTCTTCTTCGTCGAGAGAGGAACACTAATCTCCTGATTCTCCAGAGCCTCACCAACACAACAAAAGCCAACCCAAAAATAATAGCCTAATCTATTATTTTATTCTCAACATGAATTTTTAAAATAATTCAAATGGTTGAGCCAAATAATTAATTTCATGCTAGAAAATTAATTGTTGAGGGTGTTGGCATAATTAATTGAGAGAAGGGAGGTGGAGAGTTAAAATTAATGTGGGGAGGTAGAGAGTTAAGAGAGGGGGATAAAGGGAGTTAAAGGGGAGTTGAAGGGTTAGGTTTCATGTGGGCCACACCACCATTATCCTCTCATGGGAGGTTATGTGGGGTGTGGGCCCCACCCCCAACTTCCTTTTGGAGGACATAACTGCCACATAAAATAAAATTGTGTATCACCATAATTTTATATAATTTAAGATAAATTTCCAAATTATAACATTCAACCCGCATAAAATGAAACTGCGGTAAAGGCCCCCTTAAGAAAAAACTGGCACTGCGAGTTCATCGGTGCCTTTAGGATTCAATTCCAAGCACCGGTTTAAAAGATATAAAAACTTGCATGTACGTTTACTGAACGTACTCGAACAAAACTTCAGAAATTGATTTCGGGCACACCGATCCTCGGAATCAGGCACCGTCAGAAACTGCGGTTTTGTAAAATTCCAAAGAATTTAAGAAAAACATCTCCTTGAAATTTCTGGGTATTTACATTACCCCCACCTCAGGGATTTACATCCCCATAAAGCTACAACACACACTAGGGATACAAAAGTGGGTACTTACCATGCATCTGAGCCTCCCGCTCCCATGTGCTCTCTTGGAGGTTCTCCTACTGCCAGAGAATACGCACCAGAGGAATCGACCATCCACAGAGGAGCCACTTATGTAGATCCTTGATCTCCACTGGGACCTCTGTGAATGTCACCCCATCATCGATGTCTAGCTCCCCATGGTCGATGATGTGGGACGGGTCGTGCACGTATCTCCTCAGTTGAGATATGTGGAAGACATCGTGCACCCGATGTAACTGAGGTAGAAGGGCCAGGTGGTAATCCACCTCGCCTACTTTGCTGAGGACCCAGAACATCCCGATGAAGTGCGGAGATAACTTGATTCCTCGACCAAATCTCCATAGACATCGTCGATGTGAGACCCGTAGGAAGACGTGATCGCCATCCTCAAAATCCAGTGGTCTCCGTCTCCTATCAGCATAGGACTTCTATATGCTCTGTGTAGTATTCATCCACTCTTGGATGATCTGCACCTTTTCTGTCATAACCTTAACCATCTCTGGTCCTACAAGTACTGACTCTCCTAGGTCAGTTCCGCACAGAGGTGACCTGTATGGTCTGCCGTACAGTGTCTCGTAAGGTGCCATCTCGATGGTGGGGTGATAACTGTTGTTGTACACAAACTCCAACAAGGGTAAGTGATCCTCTCAGCTGTGACCAAAGTTGAGGACACATGCATGGAGCATGTCCTCAAGAGTATGAATGATCCTCTCAGTCTAACCATCTGTATGAGGATGGAAGGCGGTGCTTAATCGAAGTTGTGTCCCAAAAGCCTCCTGTAATCCCTTCTATAGCCGGGAAGTGAAATGAGCATCTCGATCTGAGACGATAGTCGATGGAACACCATTAAGCCATATGATCTCCCGAATGTAAAGGCGTCCCAAGCTCTCTACTGAGCTCTGCTCTCTATTTGGTAGGAAGTGGGTTGACTTGGTGAGTTGGTCGACATTCACCCAGATAGAGTCGTGTCCTCTGGGTGTACGTGGAAGCCCTGTCACGAAATCCATGGATATCCTGTCCCACTTCCACTCTGGGACCCCTAAGGGCTACACCAAGCCTATTGGTACCTGGTGATCTGCCTTAACTTACTGACAAGTGAGGAATCGAGAGACAAATTTTGTTGGAATCTCTCTGACTATACGAAGCGTTTCCCATTCTTTGTCCAAGCTTATTGTGGTGCTACAACTCTGGAGATGTATGGAACAAAAGTAAGTCTGGTCAACTCTTGAGTGATTGACTTCACCCTCTTATGCATGATTCCATCCTGTGCTACCTGGGTTTTCCTTTTCGCCAACCAAGGAAAACCCCATCCCAATGTTGTAGTTACACCATAAACGTTTTTCCCTAATATAGTCAATTTGTGTATGAACTGTGGTTTCCCAGTCCATACCCAAACTAACATCCTAAGGCCTCGACATTGCCACTAAGACGTTCAAACCGAGACTCTCACCTCAAGGGTCATATCACACCATTAGCGTATGTGTGATTATCGAGTCCCCTCCCAAAGGTATCTCTAGACATTAGGGTCAAGTTAATGGTTTAATAGGAAACTCTAGGTCTGGGAAAAGATTAATGGACAGAAGGAATGATTGGTACCTAAGTCTATTGATACGATAGCTATTAGTAGACACATACTATATTTCAAATCATTCATAGAGCCCTTGGGACACACTCCTGACCCCATGCAGCTACTCTCTTCCCCTACCCTCCAGCTCCATGAGCCTTGCGGGGACTACAAAGGCAGGTGGTTGTAACATGTTGAAATGTTCACCACCTCAGGCTCCTCTCCTACCTCTGCTTCCACGTCTGCTGCAACCTTCAGATTCATCTATCCCTAACACTTCCTCTTCCTGAAACATTTCACATGCCCAAGTCTTTGAGACTGAATCTAGTTTCATTCTTTCCAATTGCTAACATTCACTAGTTGTATCCACTCAGCCAATGAACATTAAACCACAAAGGTTCTCTCTAGAACCCTAACATAAGTTGGAATGCATAGAGGAAAAAGTGTTGGCTCGTATATCCTTAAACACACCTCGCTCAGAGGTCCGAGATCTAAAGCACTAATCAAATCATATTCATCGAGTACCAGGAAAGATCAGTATGTATCAATGAATACTCATCTACCAACACGTTGTCCCTTCGAAGCTGTATAAGCTTTAGAAAACTCTCAGCCACCTCCTCAAGCCAGTCCTCAGCCGCCTGTGGGTCGGGCTCACCTTGGAACATGAGGGATATCGGGTGCTGGAACACATGCAAGGAACTAAGCCTACAAGTTTCCTGTACTGGTACTGCCGGTAGTGCCTGCTGTCCGATGAGCAGTGATATAGTTGGCACACTTCCTAAAGGTACTATCTTGGAAAACAATCCAAGTACTAAAACCTCATCACTATGAGGACCATCCTCATGGTCACTCATTGAAAAATATTAGTAGCTAAGACCAACATCTGCTCTACTAGTGTCTCAAACAGGTGGAAAACTCTTGTAATCGCTTCCATCCAGTCCTCTGCTGCATGAACTCGTGCAACACGCTCTATCGGTGTTCACCGTTTTCTAATACGACTTGTTACATCTGCTGCCCGGTGGGTGGTGGTGCTGCGGGTACACCACCTGAAGGTGCCAATAGTAAGACGACCCTACACCAGAGCCTCGTCACTCGGTGGGCCGTCATCATGTACTATCTCTCAGGAACCCTAGCAGGTTGTCTTTGTAGTGGAATCCTGATAAGGAACAGATGTTCCACGGTCAAAAAGTTATACCTGGTGAGCTGACTCAAAGAGACCACAAAGGAAGATCTTGAAACACACATGCAATTAGTGTTTCTGTTCACTGAGTCAGAAATCAGAAGTCAGGGTCCTGGTGTATGGATATGTTGGTTTCCGCACCAACATTGGACTCCCTGGACTGAAAATCACACTCAATAAACTTAACACTATTGCTTCACAGTAAGACAGATTAGAGTCCTATGTTTTGTGGTAGAACCGACTCCTATGATACAAATTTTTAACGACCCATCCCCAGGGCCCGTTTCGTGACTACCCTAAGCCCGCCTTCCATAGGTCAGGGGCTGGTGACTAGCACCAAAGATGTTATTACCTAAGTTGTGAAGGCATTTCCTTTATGAAAGTAAACAAACAAAATAGAGTACGCAACAGGAAGTAAACACTAACTGAAAACTGTACACAAAAAGTAGTTCTGAAAGTAAAGGGGTCGGAAATACATGCCCAACAGTAAGGTACAGGTACAATGAAAAGTAAGTACAACTGAAAAAACTAGACAATAGCTAAAAAGTGTAGCTCCTGGAATGTCTACTGTGTATCCTACCTGAAGGGTAGGTACATATATCCACCTCAGCACTCCACGTCTATCGGTCAACTCCGTGCACCGTCTCGCGGTGTGGTCCACCTCTGGGTATCATCCGGTTCTAGCTCACTCTTAGCCGCCGTCAACACTGTCCGTCATCTATATCCAACACAACGAAGTGCAGGCATAGCCCGTGCAGGGGTGAGTATAACAACACTCAGTTGGGACCCCGGGACCCACGATGTCTCACGGTATCCACTAAGTATAAGAAAAAGAAGAAAGATACAGCACAAAGTAACAACCAACCCTACTTAGGTATATGACCGTAAACATACCTAAGTTATCAATCTCAGTTCGGCTCCAACTCTCGATCCCAAGAACAATCCATTCCACACAGGAATTAAATTCAATCACATCGATGATAATGATTGAAAGCCAAGACTCAACTCATACAGGTATACATCTTTCGTATAGCATTAGAGATGATCAGATGTAGTCACTAATTTATCTAAGCTGTCAGACCCACATAGGATACAAGACCAGCTAAGCTGTCGGACCCCCACAGGATACAAGACCAGCTACTCTGTCGGACCCACACATGATACAAGTACAGAGGTCAAAATTTTGGACCCACACAGGATACAAGAACAGTAGTCATCGCTGTAAACTGCCAGACCCACACATGATACAAGAATAGTAGTAATCGCTGTCAAACCCACGGAAGATCCCAGTACAGTAGTCGTCGCTGTCGAACCCACGAAGGATTCTAGTACAGTAGTCGTCATAGTCACAGCCAGCTCTAGGGTTCCCGCACACAACACTCTCGATTCCGGGAGGGTTTGCTCCTCGAGAAAAGGTGTTGTTACATCAACTATCACAATGTTCAGATTTGATGTACCCTGAAGTTATGTCTCATCAAAAGGAACCCAACGCGACCGACAACATGTCAATCGGATGCCCGGTCTGAGAGTTATTGGCATTTCCGTTCCAAGGGCCCGGTTGGATTTAGGGTACAATCTAACATGTCCATACTCCAACCTCATCCAAATCCTATGAAAAGTATCCCAAAAGTTTCGTCTCATCAAAAGGAAATCAACGTAGTTGACAGCACATCTATCGGACGCCCATTCCTTAAGTAATAAGCGTTTCCACTCCGAGGGTCCGATTGATTTCGGGATCAAACCAACCTAGAAACACACAAAATACACCAAAAACTTGAGTGTGATATACAGATTCGATTACCTTGATCCAAGGAATCCAACGCAACTGACGGTGCATCGATCAGAGGTCCATATCTCATGTTATGGGTGAAGAACTGAATGTAGTCTGAAGAGGGGGGTCTGGGTCCGGTCCGACCCGACCCAAGCCGCCCTGGGTCAGCCCAAACTGGGTCGACCCGACCCGGGTACGGGTCCGGCCTGGCCCGACGGCTATGGCCCGACCAAGCATGGCGGCCCGACCCAGGGCACCGTCCCAATCCGTGTGGCGGCTCGGCTCGCGTGGCGTGGTGGCCCGCATCGCGTGGCGCAGTGGCCCGACCCGCGTGGCGAGGTGGCCTAGCCCGCGTGGCGGGTGGAAAGGTCTGCATAGTGCGGTGGCCCAACCCGCGTGGCTGGGGATGGTGAATCCTGCTTGGTCAGGGTGACCAGGCGGCGGTGCCGCCCTGCAGGGCCCACCAAGTTAATCAGGGGGGGGGGGGGGGGGGGTTGCCCCCCATCTCCCTGTAATGGAACCGGAAGTTGTCGGTTCCTCTCCACAGAACCCAGCTGGGTTCTGCCCTAGCGCGTACTGGTGGATAGCTCAGCCAGCCGACCTCCCCTGTCCACCACGACCGTAGGCTGCGGGTTCTCTCCGGCGCGGCGCGACGGTGCTGTGCCCCTCCACCACGTCCCGCCATAGTTGCGGCCTCATGTTGCCCTCCGTGCGGCGCGACTGCGTCACGTTCCTCCACCGCAGCCCGACACGGCCGCAGATCTTCTCTGCGTAGCGAGAGGATGTCGCGCCCTCCTAATGATCTGGTGGCCTTTGCGCCGCTGACCCCCCTTCTTCGCGGCCGTCTCGTTGCTGGTCGTCGTTGCCCACTCCCGTCGTCAACCACAAATAAAATGGGGAAGATTCGAGCGTGTTGGTGCGGTCCGAATTTCCCCCATTTTATGGTGATACCATTTGGTTGTCCAAATATAATTTCAATGATGTGAAATGGGTTCAAAAGGAATTTAAACCCCTTCCTCGTATTAGACGTTGCATGCCGACGAGCCATAGAAGACGGGCGTCGTAGAAGTCGGGCGTTGCGGAAGATGAACGTCGTTCCGTCGACGTCGGAGGAAATAACTTTTTCGTTGGTGGTGTCCTCTGCGGGAAGCGTCTTCTCACTTGTCGCGGAGGAAGAGGAAGGAAGACACATCGTTGTTTTTTGGTGGAATCGATGTTCTTCGTCGAAGCAGACATCGTTCTTCATGGTCATCACCATTCTTCTTCGAGAGAGGAACACTACTCTCCTAATTCTCCAGAGCCTCCCCAACACAATAAAAGCCAACCCAAAAATAATAGCCTAAGCTATTATTTTATTCTCAACATGAATTTTTAAAATAATTCAAAAGGTTGAGCCAAATAATTAATTGCATTCTAGACAATTAATTCTTGAGGGTGTTGGCATAATTAATTGAGATGAGGGAGGTGGAGAGTTAGAATTAAAATAGGGAGGTGGAGTGTTAAGAGATGGGGTTAAAGGGAGTTAAAGGGGAGTTGAAGGGTTAGGGTTCGTGTGGGCCCCACCACCATTATCCTCTCATGGGAGGTCATGTGTGGTGTGGGCCCCACCGCCAACTTCCTTTTAGAGGAAATAACCACCACATAAAATAAAATTGTGTATCACCACAATTTTATTTAATTTAAGATAAATCCCCAAATTATAACTTTAAACTCGCATAAAACGCAACTACGATATAGGTCACCTTAAGAGAAAATTGGTGTTGTGAGTTCATCGTTGCCCTTAGATTTCAATTCCATGCACCGATTTAAAAGTTAGAAAAACCCGCACGTACGAATACTGAACGTACCCGAAAAAAACTTCAGAAATTGATTCTGGGCACACTGGGCCTCAAAATCAGGCGTCTTCAGAAACTGCAGACTCGTAAAATTCAAAATAATTTAAGAAAAAACTTTCCTTGAAATTTCCAGGTCTTCACATATTGTAACACCCCCGAATGATAAAGGGTTAAATGGATAAATGATAGGACTCATGTCAACAAGGTGCACTTTCTTTTTCGGGGGCCTGTCTGATTAGAAATCCACAATTAAGTATGCTTTTCCTGAAGTAGTGATCAGGATGGGTGACCTTTTGGGATGTCTCCCAAGGTGTGTGTGAGTGAGGATAAAGCACACTAAAAAGGACAAGTGTTGTCCTGTGGGGACTGTCATTAGTCAGATGACCTATTCAGGCATGTGGGTGAACCCTTGGGTAGGGACCACGTGTCTACAGGGAAACTGGTGGTACCTGGTGGTCCCAGGACCCAACAACCATGTTAAGGCGTGGTGGTTGTGCTATCACCGGGACCCGATTGTTATATATTTATTAAAAATTCCATGTTATAATCAAATTTTGTGGAATAACAACATTGTTTTTAATATATGTTTTCGATTTTTTATTTTTGGTCCTCTTAAATTTATCTTGGTTACATCATATCTAGAATTTTAATATTGATATAAATATAATATAAATTTATTTTTTATTATTTTATTTTAATCCAAATGATTTACAGATAAAAAATGAATAAAGTCATTCATGTAGATAGAAGGCCATATATACCCTTCAATGTTGTTTCCATTTTTTCAATGGATTGAATGAAATTATGTTAAATAATATATTACCATTAAAAAATATTATTTATTTCATTTATAAAAAATATTTTCATTAAATCCTTCCAAATTGAGTTTCTTGTAAATCGTAAATAAATGACATCTCTTATCAATGTGATAGTTTATCGTACACACAAGAAATTTTATTTAATTCCTAAAAAATGGAACATATGAATGTATATGTGATTTTATTAATTCAGTAATAGGAAAGGTGGACATGGACTCGATGGAGGATGACACCCTACCCCAGGTGGCACTGATGAATAAGGATGAATCCCCCCCTTCTCGAAGGTGGGAGGACAGATTGGTTCTACCACCTCCAGATCTACAAAAACCTTTTATCCCTTTTTATAACACAAGTTTATACATGATTTTATGGAAATTTATCTTTGTTTAAAAGTTCTTGATCTTTGATTAGGTGATCCATATCTCTCTATTTTGATATTGGAGTTCTCTGAAGCCTCATGACTCCTAGATCTGACCCTTGTGGCACATATAAACCATCAAAGACCCTCGGTGTATGACTTTGATTGATTCATTTTTAGTAATTGGGGATTGAATTATTGGGTATTTTTTGGTCTTCTCGATAAACACCATTTTTTATTCACTTTATTTAGAAGAAGATTTGATATGTGCATGGTCCAAGGCACCTCGCAGATGCAATATATGCAAGTTATTCCTCCTTAGATGGTTGTATGATGTCTACATTAATCGGGATACATCTGTCACCGTGACATGGTTATGCTTCCCTCATCTTCCATTGCCTTTTCAAAAACAATAAATTATTTGTATAATGGGAAATCTGGTGAGTAGATTTCATTGTTCTAATAGTCGAATATATTCAGTGAGTCGTCTGATTAATCCTCAAATTTGTGTTGAGTATGATGTCTCAAAGACACCGGTTGAGTGGGTATGGATCATGGTTGGAGGGGAGTTTAGGTGTAAGAAAGATATTTTATTTTAATTATGGGTTGATTCTTTTTCTATTTGTGTCATTTGGCATATAACTATCATGGAAGAATCAATAAATGGAGGCCCTATAGTAAGGGGAAGAGGATTATAAAGGTCTTGGGTTAGGGGAACATTCATTTTGTGGATAATCTTCTTGGAAACATCTCTAGTCAAGTGGGATTGGGTGATCCAGTGTTGCATAAACCTGTACGAGTGTCATCTTCGGATAAAAAAGTAAGTGCAATGTTTGATAGGATAAAACAAGATATTCACTCAACTAGCTTGTTAGGGGATTGTATGAATCATGTTAATGTAATGGATATATCTAGAAGTCTTGGTGGTGCTGATGGTTCTGGAGGTCCTTCAGGTGTCAATGAGGTTGTAGGGTATGCATCTCCTAACCAACATGTCGCTGAAAATATGGATAGACAATCTATTTTTGATCAGTGAGATACTAGCTGGGAGTATGATGGCCTAATTCAAGATATTGATGTTGGGAATAAATAGAGTGAGATGCAATTGAATCCAATCAGTGCAACTGAAGTAATCGAGACAACCTATGATGGGAATACTAATGCTGAAGAACCTCTTTTTCTAGTTTTTACAGATATTAATACATATCCTCAATTAATGGGAAGTGTATTTTTGTAGCCAGTAGGTTTGAATATGAATGTGTTGGATCCAAGTGGTTCTTTGAGTACTAACTCATGAAATATTAGTTTCCCAAATGAGATTCAAAAATTTTATATCTCTTCAAAGATCTCTGATAAAAGGGAAAAATTTACTGATGATGGCAAGGAGATGGGTAAAAACCCTCAAAAACCTCTAAGATGTGGTAAAGTCTCATTTAAAGATGTTGGTTAACACGAGAAGAAAATGATGGTTTACACTACTACCATTATGAAATGGCCAGGGAATGATTTCTACAATGTTCCAATTACATTGTCTACCATGTCCTCTTCAATGATAAATAATGATACTGATCCCAAACAAGGGTGGTCAAATTATTATTATTCATATGATCAGCACACTTTAGAACAACAAAGGCTCCGAGAGATCTATTCTATGCTCTTCAAGAAACCAAAAAAATCACAATATGAATGGGAATAAGTGGATGTTAGTGAAACTTATGAGTATGGTTATGGTGATGATGTTGACCTTTATGACATGTAGTTTTATTTGGGTGTGATATTTCTTGACTCTTCCTCTCTCCTGTTATGATTCTCTATTACTTTTTTAATAAAATTTGGGGGGGGGGATAGGCTTGCTTGGTTTCGATCCTCTTGGATATAATAATTAAATAATAATAATAAATTCATAAATATCATATTTAAACATTTAATCCAACATTATATCCAGCGGTGAGATATGGTGATGGAAAAATAATAACATCGGTTAAATGGTCATAGTATGCCGTACACACAAATGATGATTTCATATCCCATTTGATTGTACAGGATGTGGTTATAGGGAATGCCCCTTTCATAAAAAACATCTCAGAATAAGAAGTATTATGAGGTTATTATATATTAAATTTTTTTAATAATAATTGAAGGTTTTGGAGTAAGAAATAAAATAACATGCTTGGTTAGGGGTGTTACCTTTTCCTTGAAAAATATTTTTTTTATTTTCACCAAATGGATTCCTAGGTTGTTTTTCTAACCAAAATAAGGCTTATATAATGGGATTATGAAATTAAAGTCTTTATTTGGGTAGATAATTGAATAAATAAAATGGATTTGGGATTCTTAATAGAAGATGATAGGTGAGTTTTGTAAGTAAGGTGGGTGAGAAAATTTAAATTTTTAAAAGAAAAAGAATTACCAAAATTTATATCATTAAAAAGAATCATAAATTGACCATTATTGTGCCAATGTGTTATAATTTAAAAATATGGCCATCCAATGGGTGTTTCAAAAGGTTTGGGTCTTTTTGAAACCTTATCCTTTTACTCTTTAGTAAACCCAATTATTTAACAACACCACCCGAGAAAACGCAAATCCAGAAAGGGTCTTCTTAAGCAATTACCGGCGTTGTGGTTTCAATGTTGTCCTCAGATTTCGATTCTGAGCACTGGTTCAAAAGTTAGAAAAAACATGCTCGTTCGTTCACTGAATGTACCCAATCTAAACTTCGAAAATTGATTCCGGGCACACCGGGTCTCAAAATCATGTGCCGTCAGAAACTGTGTACTCGCAGAATACCAATGAAAATTTTAAAAAAAATCCCTTGAAATTTACGGGCCTTTACATTACTCCCACCTTAGGTATTTACGTCCCCGTAAAGCTACATTAAAAACTAGGGAAACAAAAGGGGGTACTGTGCACGCATCTGAGCCTCCCCCTCCCATGTGCTCTCTTGGATGTTCTTGTGCTTACATCTGATGAGAACTAGAGGAATCGACCATCCACATAGGACACGCTCCTGCCGATCCTCGATCTCCACCGGGACCTCCGCAAAAGTCTCCCCGTCATCGATATTCATCTCTTAATGGTCGATGATATGCGTCGGGTCGTGCACGTATATCTTCAGCTGAGAAACGTGGAAAACGTCGTGCACCTGGTGCAACTGAGGTGGATGGGTCAAGCGGTAAACCACCTCGCCTACCCTGTTGAGGACCTAGAAGGGTCCAATGAAGCGTGAAGATAAATTTCCGCCCCGACCAAATCTCTATAATCCACGTCGAGGTGGGACCCGTAGGAAAACGTGGTCGCCATCCTCGAACTCTAGTGGTCTCCGCCTCTTGTCGGCATAAGACTTTTGTCGGATCTGAGCTGTCGTCATCCAATCTTGGATGACCTGGACCTTCTCGGGTCCTACAAGAGTTGCTAATATTTCTTCTTTGATTGTAAGATAAATTCGGTGTCATCCCCAGGATGAACCACGTTCTTTGCCTAATACAATCAATCCCGACATGGAAGATATTAGTGCATACCAAGGATGACGTCGTAAGGCCTCGATGCTACTACCAAGAGGCCCAACCATTACTCTCGCCTTCAAGGGTTGAGTCACACTGTCGGCATCAGTGTGTGGTCACTGGGTCTCCTCCAGTAGTTATTTCAAAAGTGAGGGTCAAGTTAACAGTTTTAACCGGAACCTCTTAGTACACAAAAAGAGAGGAAGAAAACGTCACAAGGAAAAGTGTCTTTTATTATTTCAGATCAAGTACAAAGACACACAACAAGGACAATAAGGAAACTAGAAGCACCAAGATCAAAGGTCCCATGACTGGAACTAGTCCCGCTCTTGTCCACCGGCTTCCAGAGATCCATAGTCATATGCTTTAGCTACATGAAGCTGAGCTCTCCCATGTCCTCCTGTTCCCTGTGGTCAGGGTGGACCTCCTGGTGGTGGTGGTTGCAACACCTTGAAGCATCATCCAACTCCAGCTACATGGCCAGCTCCCCTGCCTCGGTCTCCTTCTCCTTGTGATCCGCCCTGATCGAACCTCTGCCTCTGCCTGGGAGGTACTTTGTTTATCTGCTGGTTATCTGTATGGCGGGTCGGACAATCACGTGCCATGTGTCCAACCCCGCCGCAGGAGTAACACTATCCGCTCCTGGTAAGTAGTTCTCCACCCTGGGTGCCTCGCACACACGATCCCGTGTCATGCGGTCGATCACCTGTAGGTCTGGTCCTCTTGGACCTCTGCGTCATATGTCTACTACCCACTGCAGAAGACTCTACCGCATGACGGCTATTGGTGGGTCCTACTGCTGGAGACAACTCAACAAGGAAACTATCCACTAAGATTGCTCGCTCCAACACCCCTGTCTGCGTCAGGATGCTGTGAGAAACAACTGAAGCTCGAATCTCTCTCCTGAGCCCCTACTCAATGGTTCGGGCCCGAAAAAATGGGTCTCGTACCATATTTGTGGAGTAGCGTGAGAGATCGGTGAGCCTCGCTGAATATTGAGCCACCGTCATGCTACCCTACTGAAGATGAAGTAGCTCCTGTATGCGCACCTCTTGAAGGGTGTCTGGTACAAAATCTACCCAGAACAGGCTCTCGAAGTCTTCCCACAGAAGTGATGCCTCGTCGTGCACCTGGAGAATCAGGCTCCACCATCTGCCTGTTGCTGCCTGAAGGAGGCTGGTAGTAAGGATCACCATGAAGTCTGCTGGAATCCCTACGAATCTAAAAACTTGAACAAGAGCCTCCAGCCAATCCTCGGCTGCCTGAGTGTCCGTCTCCCCATTGAACCCTAGCTGGCTGCCGTCGTGGGGCCATCCTAAAAAGAGACAGGTGTGCCACGGTCAAAACAGTATACCTGGTGAGATGACACAATTAATCACTAAAAAAACATTGAAACACACACGCAATCAATGTTTTCATGCACTTAGTCGGAAATCAGAAGTCAGGGTCCTGGTGTATAGATACATTGGCCGCCGCACCAACACTGGACTCCCTGGACTGATGACCACACTCAATACCCTTAACATTATTGCTTCACAAAGAAGAATGTTCAGAGTCCTGAGTTCTGCGGTAGAACTGAACTCCTCTGATACCAATTTGTCATGACCCATCCTCGGGGCCCGTGCCATGACTACCACAATCCCACCTTCCTTAGGCCAGGGGCTGGCGACTATCACCAAAGGCATAAATACTGATAAAAAGGGAAGGCACTGCCTTTATAAAAGTATAAAACACCACAGAGTATAAGCGGAAGAAGCACTAAGTGAAAAAGAAATTGCTGAAAGGTAAATGGGCCAGAATACAAACCCAACTGAAAAGTATAGCTACAACTGAAAGTAAAGTACAACTCAAAGAACAACAGCTGAAAGTTGACAAGCCTCTCCTGGATCATCCTCTCGTTTCCTACCTGAAGGGTAGGTACAGATCTCCTCCTCAGCACTCCACGCCCGTCCGTCTCCTCCGGGTACTGACTTGTCATGAATCCACCTCCGGGCACCGACTAGTCGTGAGATCCTCCTCCGGGTATTGTCCGTCTCTACAATCCTCAACCACAATCAGTGATGTCCGTCATCTGCAACCAACAAAACGTAGTGCAGGTAAAGCCCGTGCAGGGGTGAGAATATGATACTCAGTAGGGACCCCGAGACCCCCGAAGGTCTCCCTGAATCCACAAAGGACAAACCAAAAAGAAAAGATACAATCACGAATTATCATCCAACACTACTTAGGTATATTCCCATACATATACCTAAGTCATCAAATCCAGTTCAGATCCAACTCACGAGCTCAAGTACAATCCAGTCCACTCATGAAAGTATAACTTAATCCACACAAGAAAGTACGATCCAATCCACACAAGAAAACATAACTTAATCCACACAGGAAAACATGATCTAATCCACACAAGATTTCAAATCAATCACATCGAAGATAATGATTGAAAGTCAAGACTTAGATCAAACCAGGATTTTAATCATGATGTCGAAACCATCACTGCTGGGGAACTCTTCCTCTATCGAGTACAGTGGGTCTGCTACTACAACCAAGTGCTTCCCACTAACCTTGGACGGTTGTAGTACTCCACCTGTCGAGTACTGTGGGCCTGCTGCTATAATCAAGCGCTTCCCACCATGGGTCTGCCGCTACAACCAAGCACTCCCCCTCAAAACCAATAGAGGTACTCCTTCTGTTGAGTTCTGTGGGTCTGCCGCTACCACCAAGCGCTCCTCCGCCGTGGGTCTACCGCTACATCCAAGCGCTCCCCACTGGGCTATTCGAAACACTCAGAGTTGATCGATCAGCAGTCGTCAAGTCTCAGCCAGCTCTTGGGTTCCCGCACACAACACTCTAGTTCCGGGAGGGTCTGCTCCACAAGCCAAGAGGTCGATACATCAACTATCACGTAGTCTAGATTTTATGTATCTCAAGGTTCCTTCACTTCTATAGGAACACAACGTAACAGACAACGCATCAATCGGACACACGGTATGAGAGTTATTGGCTTTTTCGTCAAAGGGGCGCGGTTGGTTTTTAAGTCAAAAACAACCCGCACGTACTCCAACTGCGTCCAAACCTCGAGCGGAGTAAGCCAAAAGGACCGTCTCACTAAGAGGAAACCAACAAAGTCGGCGACACATTAATCGGTCGTCTGGAGCCCAAGTTATAAGCGTTTCTGCTCTGAGGGCCCAGTTGGATTCGTGTTCGAACCATCCTGATCATACCCAAAGTTCTCCGAAATCCTGAGTGTAATATACCAAAATGACTGTCTCGATCCAAGGATCGCATCGCAACTTATGGTTCATTGATCGGAGGTCCTTAGCCTATGTTATGGGACTTTGAACAAAGTTGTCCATTTTTAGGGGGTTTTGGGCCCGGACCGACCCGACCCAAGACCCCCTAGGTCAGCCCGAAACAGGTCGACCCGACCCGGGTCCGGGTCCGGCCCAATAGGGTGTGGCCCGGCCCTGCGCGGGTGGCCCGACACTGCTGGTTCGTGTGGTACAGCCACCCGCGGGCTGAGCGAACGGGAAAGGGGGTGCAACCCCCTTGATTGGGAAACGGTGAACCACTATCGGGTCCTCCCTAGGTGACCTGGTCGGGGGTTACGACCCCCGGATTTTACCAAACGGCTAGCTATGTTGGCCAGCCAGTGTGCCGCCACAGGACCCCCTCAGGTCCTACCTTCCATGCGCCGACGGTCGGTGGTTCCGGCCGACCCTCCCTGCACCGACGCGGCCTTGTCCGACCGGCATGGCGCGACGGCGCCATGCCCCTCTGCCGCGGCCCGCCCCGGACGCGGACCTCTTTGGCGCTCGGGCGCAGCGCGACGACACCGTGCTTCTCTGCGGGTTCCTCGACCTCTCGTGGTACATCGACATCACCTCCGTTTCAAGCCACGAAGCTAATCAATGACAAATAGGGGAGGAGGTTTGGCCATGTTCGTGTGGTCCAACCTCCTCCCGTTATTTTGGATAACAGGCGGCCGACAAAAAAAATAACGAAGAATCTTAAAATATTCATGAATTGTAAAATCAACCCCTACCTCGAAGAAGTTGTCGAACGAGGATCGTCACAGGAAATTAACGTCGCGGAAGACGACATCGTGGAACGAGGCTCCGTAAACGTCATCGGTGCTCGCCCGATGAAGGATACAACACCCCCTTTATTTGACGCGGGAAGAGGATTGAAGGTGGGCACGTCGTTGTTCTCCGGAAAAAGACGTCACTCACCGGATGCGGAGAGAAGAGGATACGACATGACAATCTCCCCATGCGGTGACAGAGTTCTTCGTCGTAGACTCAGCTTTCTTCACGAAGGAGATGAAGTTCTTCAACCTTAGATTAATTTCTTCCCAAAATCTCAACACACAGCCTCTCACCCGAATAAAATAAGGAATGCTTATTTTATTAACACATGCCATGCATTTTCAAAACTTCAAAATTAAAACTCAAAATTAAATTGATTGAATGGCATTAAAAAATCAATTTAATTGTGAGAGTTGACATGTCATAAATAAGGGGAGGTGGGTGTGTTACAAATTTATGGGGGGTTCCCAAAATAAAGAGGGAGTTTAGGGAATTTGAAGGGGTGGGGCTCGTGTGGGACCCACCTCACAAATATCCTACCAAGTGGTTTGGATGTAGTGGGTCCCACTAAACTCCCATGCATAGGTTATAACTATTTAGTTTAGAAATAAAATTGTGGTGCAAATTTATTTCACTCTTTAGTTAACCCAATTATTTAACAACAACACCCGAGAAAATGCAACTCCAGAAAGGGTCTTCTTAAGAAATTACCAGCGTTTCTGTTTTAATGGTGCCCTCGGATTTCGATTCCGAGAACCAGTTCAAAAGTTTAAAAAAAACCCGCTCATTCGTTCACTGAACGTAGCCGAGCTAAACTTCGGAAATTGATTCCGGGCACACCGGGCCTCGGAATCAGGTGCCATCGAAAACTGCGTACTCGTAGAATCCCAAGTAAAATTAAAAAAAAATTCCCTTGAAATTTACGAGTCTTTACAAATATATTAAAATATGAAATTATTTTTTCTAGTTTATTAAATAATCTAAAAACAATCTGCATAACATATAATAAAAATATTTATGTTGAAAAAAAATTATGAAGTTAAAATGTAGAATAAAATTTACTTTAAAATTAATTTATGTCTATGTAAATAAGCCCAATTTTTTTTTATATGTACATGGAATAAAAATATTTGGGAAATAAATCATTAAAACATTAAAAATGATGTGTCAAGTTATCGTGTCCCTTACCTTGAGTCTGACTCAACACATACATTATTTTTCTTCATAAATAATGATCATATGTTAATTATTTATGGTATTATGTACCTTTTTTATTTTCATTTAATTTTCATTCTCCCTTTTATAACATTTGGGACGATATTTGTTTAGCTACAACGTCGTCTAAGTTTATATATGACATTTTGATGATGTTCGGTTAATAATCCAAAGATATATCTGGTGGGATGATATTTATTAGAGAGTTATTTATTCCACCATATCTATAATATTAATACTAAATTTTTCATTATTTTTTACACTATCAATAATTTAATAACTTTCCTTGAATGTCATAGATAATAAATGAATCACATCACTTGACGGGGATGGGAATGCACATAAACACACAAATGAGTTTTTTATTTTCCTAAATATGGAAGGGTTGGAAAATAAATTATATATTGTTAATCAAAAAGTATAATAATTTCATAAACATCATAGGTTTTAAGAAAATAATTCATTATAGACTACCAAAATATTCAATTATGGAAACCAAATTACATTTGTTCACGAGAGGGTAGTATGTAGTATAAATGAATGTTAGTTTCATTTCCCCTCTGATAAAACAATGTTATGTATAAAGTTTAATATAATATTATTAGAAACTCTCCATATATGATATATATTTATTTAATAATAACAATAGTGATATAGGTTTTCATGTAGTTACGAGAAGAAATAAAAAAATCAGTTATAGAAAATATCACTTCTCCAGGTGACCTCCATTGATTTAAAAATTGATCCTAATATAATAGGTATTATACCAAAAATAATACCATTAAAATAGGGGAATAATTTTAATCCAGTATTTATTTAGGGAATCACTGACCTATAGTGATCAAAAAGTGTGAGTAATAGAGTAGACAAGGTGCCCTTTTATATGTGAGGTGTGGGGAATTCTTGGAATTAAATAAATTATTAAATTAATATAAAATAATTATCATGTAACTGTATATAAATTTTTTTTACATGAATAAGATTATAGAATTGTGAATTTAAATGCTCTAATACAACAAAATGTTTATTTTTTATGTTATTTTTTCACCCTTATCTATTTTTTTCAAAACCACTATCAACCATATTGACAATTACCACGATATAGAATATTTATACTATATATTGGATAAGTGAGTGAATCTAATGGAAAAGTGAAAAAATAATATATTGTTGGTATTTTCAATGATATCCAATTTGTATGGGAAATTAGGGAATTTTTATGAGATTAATTTTCTAGAAAAAATATTTTTTATTATAGAATATTTTTAATATCATATGAAACTATTAATTTACATTTATTTTAATGTTATCAAGATAAAAATTGAATTTCACTATTTACTTTTATGAAAACCCAAATATTTTATACCTATCATTAATATTTTTTTCACACAAAAGATCACATGAAAATATTTTTAATAGTTTTTCAAAAATCATTTATTTATTTATCAAATTCTTACACAAGGACTATGTAGGGGTTGTGTAATATATTAAGGTTAATAATTTTTAAAAAACAATAGAAATGAGTTACCATAAAGGAAAATTAATTAATAACATGATAACCATTATGATTCATTTGATTCTTCATTTTACCCTTATGTGAACATATAATATATGCTTCAAAACTAGGGAGTGATATTTTGTATTTTTGTTTTATTAAATTTTTATATAGGACATTTTCAAATAAATATTTATTTTTTTCGAACATTAAGTATTAGATGAATTTGGTCAAAACACACTCACTAAATATATTAATGGAATGCGTTAGGGTTATTTTTGTTCATTGTGACATTATTTTTAATCTTAATAACCTGATATACCCTTTACACTGGTTTTAACTAATTACTATAGTTACAATTCATAATGAACAATAATGAAAAAAGACATATTTAATAACATTAAACCACTTGAGTATAAATATATATATAATAATCCATATTGAATATATTATTGTGGTCAAAATTATTTAAAAATAAAAACACAAAAAGGTAATGAAAAATAGTTTTTGACAAAGTATGTTTGCAATACAAAAAATGTACATATATCAAAATAAATTATAATGTTTATTAAAATTTATTTAATTATATTAAAAGTAAATAAATAATACTTTTGTTACTTTGAGATAAAATTATAATCATAATGGGAATCATTAATTACATGAAAGGATATTTTTAAAAATGTCGTAATTTTTCACTATTCACTAAAAAGTACATCATTTCAAAAAACAATCCCAAAAATAAACATAATGATAATTATCATTTGATAATTTAAAAAATTAAATAAATTTTATAAAATAAATTTTCAAAATTTTCAAAAAAAATTATAATCCTCTCTCTTTGTATGAAATAAAAACAATTTATGAAGATAAAGAATTTATTAAGAATAAAACGATATTACTAAAAGTTGAGTCCATATCTTCTAATAACTAACACATAATTTTTTATTTAATATATATATATATATATATATATATTTTAGTGATTTTATTCATACTCATACCCTCTAATTAAATTTCATGGTTATTTATTAAATTTAAAAAATATGGATTTTTTGTGGTTTTTAAATCTCTGTGTTGCATTATCTATGTTCTAAAGAACATACTAGTATTTTAAAATAATGGATTGCTACAAAATTTTGTAATCAATCTATGGGACTCACATGTGATCTATTCATCTATTTAGTTAGACTATAAATTTATAATAATTAATCTATGAGTTTTCTATAGAGATCAATACACTCCAGGTATTATGGTCTCTCAAGGTCTCGAATAAATTTTATATATTATAAATGTATATATATATTGTGAAATATTTAGTGGAAAATAGAATAAAGGTATCTTTTTTGGGGGATATCACACCATATACCTTTATATCTTGATTATTAATGATGTTTTATTATAGACTACAGATTGAGTATAATTATAGATAAAAGAATTGATTATTGTATTCAGTGATACAAAGGACCATTGGGGAGAAATTTATGGTTTTGTGAAGGGTAATTAATTATTTTCAAACATTAAGTGGAAAAAACATCAGGGGATTATTCAGAACTAAATTAGGGTAAATAAAAAACGTTATTTTACATTGTGTTTAATATGTGGATATATATGATGAAATATATTGTGATATTTAATTATAACATATCCAAGAGGTGTTTCAGAAACGATTTGACATGTTATTGTATATTATTCTACATGAGGTGAATGATAAAAATTCAAAAAGTATTTTCAGAAAGTGGGATATTAATATAAATTTTAACTAATTATAATGTCACAATGTTGAAGTATTAACCATTTAATGATTTGTACTTGAGTAAACTAGGTCATAATAATTCCCACAATGCGGTGAATATGTTCATGGTTATGAAAGTGTAATATCATAAGGTTTGACTATGGATTATTCAAACAAAATAATAAATTCATTACTATTTGTAGTGACATTTGAGGATATTCAAAGTAGTTAACATAAAAATTTATGATAAATGTTTTGGTATATTTTTAGTTAAATTTTATAAAAAAATTCAAATGTGTTTCATAGTTTTAGTTTTTCATAAATGTTTAGAATGATGATATTGATCATAAATTGAGAATTTATTAAATGTTTGGGATTATGTAACTCTTAAAATAATTTAATTAATCCTATATATTGGGGTTATGAATAAGATATTAAATGAAAGATTCATGATTGAAAATTAATTTTTTTATTATAAAGAGTGACCCCCTTTTAAGCGACGAGGGAGAACCCAAACGACTTCACAGAACTACAAAGACATTCAAGACCTCCAGTCCAATGTCCAAAGATAAAAAAAATCCGATTAAAATATGCAAAGTTGGTTCCTCCCCAACATCACAATCTTTAAGATGAGCTTTCACATTCACATCGATGTTTTCCTAGAAGTCCCGTGCATGAATGCATGAGCACGGTACTGATGGCAAATGACATACCCTCTCAAGCATTCAATTCTGGATAGTCTTGATAGGTGAAATCTCCCGGCACTTATCCTCCTCTAGAGACATCCCTTGATGAGAAGCAGATGAATTGACCCATATATCATGAAATAAAGTGCCACAAACCCAATGGACCAACCATTCCACAGATTAAAAAATTCAACAGAAAAACCATTCAATGTTTTCCAAAAACTATCCCACATGCTGCAGAACCACCACATCAAAACCCTCGCTATAATCAATTTGGTCCACCACCGTGAAGCCATCAAAACACTCTAGACATCACCCTGAAATAGGATCATGTTCAGCAAAAATCCATCATCGGTTGTTGGAATAGAATCCAAGACAACATCGCACAACACCTCCATCAATCTGAGAATCCCCCACCGAACATCAAGATCAAAACCCAAAGCACAGAAGCCGGAATCTCACAAGATTCCCGAAGATGGAAACCAAAGCATCAAAAAAACCAAATTCAGAAAACAAAATCGAAAAAAACCACAACATCATCGTCGATGGACTGCACCCGAAGAAGATCACACCGCAATCCACTCCCGTCGCCGCCTTCAGATCTGCACGCACACGGAGACTACAACAAACCTCCAACTTCACCCAATACCGACGCTGAAATGAGGCACCACCACTTAGATGACAGAAGAAGAGGCCCCGGCTTGGATTGTGATGCCGCCTAGAGAAAATATAGCTAGATATATGGCTAGGGCGAAAGAACAGGCTGACAATGAATCACCAAGGAACAAATCCACAAGATGCCTCCATGATCGGGGATCAATATGCCATGAAGGAGCCCGCAGAGGCGCTAAGAAAGAAGCCCGATGCCATCCCCAGATGGAAAGAGAGATGACAACATGGGGAGAACCGAGCGATGGATGATCCCCTTATGGGCGCATCCCCTAAGGGCATGTCATGGGCATTCAATGCAAGATTCATACTTAAGTTTTTCTTAAACAACTACCTCATATATTATTACACTTTAATTAATGTTATTGAACCCCAATAGTAAGATAAAATTATCCCCATGAAAAGGATTTTCGTACAACCCGTAGATCACTCTAGAAGGAGTGATCACATTTTATCCCATTGATCATCATTAAACACAGATTATAACAGGGGAAAGGAATTAATAATAAAAAATATCATAAATTTATTATATCTTATTCAATTCAAATTAATGGTTTGATAATTTGGTAAAATAGTGTTTACTAATTAGTTTCCATTATGATTGAAATAGATTTTTCCCTATGCTCCAATAGTCCCCATGTTTATTAATAAATGAAACACACATATAGATAACATAATTAAACATAGGTTAAGTGAAGGAGAATCGTCACTTTTGATATGATACCATTTATTGATTTATTAAATATTTATTTAGGTTAAAGTCAATTTGGTTGGTTTGAATACGTTAATAAATTTTAGATTATCTAATGAAATTAAGTGTAATAATAATGACTTTTTGACTTTTGATATTTGATTATAGGAATTTCATATAAAAATAAATCAATAATATATCAAATGAATGAAAATTATAGGAAATCCCATTTCATTAACATCTATTAAATATTTCATTCTGATGATAATTTTTTAGTACAAGGAATAACAACATGAGGGGATATATATTAATTTGAAAGAAATAATTTTTTTTATATTCAAATAATAAATATTTTTTTATATATTATTAATATTTAATGGTAATTATATATTAATAAATTTTATAATTTTATTTTACTAAATTATTTTTTTTTAAATTTTTTTAATTATTCATTGTTTTAAAATAATTTTTGTATTTTTTAAATAAAAACTGGGAATTGGTCATTTTTATTTTCATGTAATAAAATTGATTTTTGGAATATAATAAGAATTGTGTTCTAACTAGAATTATTACTTTATTATATTTATTTATATATAATGATATTTATAAAATATTTTAATATTAATACTTATAAGTTTTTCTAATATTGTCATTAATTGTTTTTAATAAACTTGTTAAATAAATAATTATATGATATTTGGAAGAAAAAACTATAATGTGATATAATTTTATGTGTTTAGAGTGGAATATTTATTATTAACTATATAATGATAGATTATTTTTAAATATTATCAAAATACTGGATGAATATAAATGTAATATAAATATATATATTTATTTATATATTCATTTTTATGGGAAAATGAATTGTTACATAATATTTGAAATTATCTGAATATTTTATGTAGAATTGTTATTAAATAAATGTATATTTTATTTATTTATAGAATATAGTGAATTGTAAAGTGTAATAATTTGTTTTCATGGAATTTAACGATGGATTAAACCTATATTGACTTGTCTGTTATAAAAATATTATCATTAGGTTGGTGTATATTATTCTTCAATTTGAAAATGGTTATAATTATTCTATTATGAAAATGAGTATTTTGATTTTATAAATAGAGGATGATGGGTATATTTATTCCTCAAAATTTATAATTTCTCATTTCATATTTCATTCACAAATGATTCACCATTATCAAATCCCTCCATTCACATTTTTTTATCCTTTGGAATTCATTAATAATTGAGAAGTGATGATTATTGGTGATGTGTTAACGTTATCTTTACTCGTTATTTTTTCAGAAGTCTTCTGAATTAAATATTAAGGATTATTTCATGATTAATTATATGTGATGCATATTTATATTTATAAAAATATATTATTCTTGTTTTTTTCATGGTTTTAAAAAATAAAAAGTGTAATTATTGTAGTTTTCTTAATGTTTATCATTCATTTATTTGGTTTTATGAAAGTCTTTAAGAATTATTGAAATTTAGAATAATGATTGACCAACATTGAAAAAATATTCACTAATATAATTGTCATTAATTTGGTTATAAATATTTAGTTTTTTATATCAAAATAGTGGAATACCAATGTGAGACTGGTACCCTAGAACTTATTCATTGTAGTGTTTTTTTGTAACATTGATTGAAATTTGTTTTGTTCCAATATCGCATGGAATCCGTACCACATTTTATATGAGTTCACTAATTAACTCCATTATGGTATTTGTTTCATTGCAGACATGCATTGGTGAAATTCCACATAATTTTTCTTCTTCAGTATATTCGTCTTTTTTTGTCATGGGTACTTGCTTTGGTAGAATGAAGTTCATGTGACATTCAGTTTAATATAAATTTTCACTAATAGTTTCTCTAGGTAATATCTTATGAAATGTTATAAGTTTATTTTGAAAAATTATCAACGTTCTATCAATATTAATTATTGAATTTTTATATAAAATATTAACTGTGAAATGCTTCTAATTTTGGTTTTATAAAAATAATCTTAACCGGAGAGATTTTATATCAGTAACAATGTTATAGTGGGATTTTATTTCATTCATTATTTTAATTTATATTATATATATTTATATTAATTTTATATGTTATTTTCCTTGAATTATTATTAATTTAAAATTATAGTATCCATAAAAACATAGTGATAGTGTTTTATGTAGAAGTATAGTGATGTCATTTAAATAATGGTGTATAGGTGCTTCTTAAAAAAATATATCTATCATGTTAAATATTAGAAATTGAGTTTTTTTTATTGAATTAACATTTCTATATTCCACATGTCTAGTTTCTATAGAGATTTATTCTCATCATTTCTCTCACAGATGAGATGAAGTACTTATAGGTGAAAAGTGTGAGTTTTATTTTATTTAGAGTTCATTGTCATTGATTTTGATATTTTTTAAATATTTCATTTTGTATTATGTAATTTTTTTTGATGTTTTAGGTGCGTAATTTGATTAGTATTTCTGAAATATGTAATTAAGTTTTGTGTTTTTTCGTTTATCTTGAGATCCCAAGCACCCTATGGGGATGTGAATATATTGGTATCCATTTTCATATAGAATGGATAATTAAATCATGTTAATAAGAACTGAAAAATGTATCATTTATATAAACTATGAACATCATCCATATAATAAAAATAAAGTGAAACAAACATATGAATTATACTTGGCCAACCCAAATATGAAACATCAAGGGATGATACATTCAATAATTTTTTGTTTTAAAATTAACAATTGCATTCATTAAATGATTAGAGTATATATTATTAATGATCCCCATAATAGTTTTTGGATCACCATGTATTCTAATATTTTCATGAACTTCATTGGGACAAGGGATAAAAAAAGGTTGAACTATATGACATTACAACATGAAAATCATTTTTTTATCAATATATAAAATAAATGTATATGTTTTCCTTCAAGTCTATGTACCCTATGCTCATATAATGATGTTCTTATGAATATTGTTATTAGCATAATATTTATATAATACTTTCATAACAAGAACATGATTTTACTATTTAATTTTCAAATATTTATCTATGTATTGTGAATGTAACATGTATATATATATATATAACATGTTGAAATTTCATTGATATATCCTAGATTATTATCTACTACGTTTACTCAATGATAAACCCTCTAAAGAGTTAAAATTACCTATATTGGATGAGTTTGATATCCAAATGTATTCATCAAAGGACTGAAATATGAATGATTTGTGGAATGAAAATATTTTAAATATCTAATTAACTATGGTATTGTAGCACCCCAAACTTCAATGATACGTTTCCCTTTGAATAATACAATAGCTTGTGTTGTACGGAACTTCAAGTTCAAACACACCACAACCAATCAAACTAGCCGTTTGGAATTTTAATACCCAATTTTTGAAATTTTATAAATTTTATCTTTAAAAATGGACTTTATTTTTGTATTCGGAATATAGAAATTATCTTAGGGTGAATTTTTGGTATTTTTCTGAAAACATTCAATTTTTGATAAATAGTGAAAAACACTGCATTATTGTTTAAAACCGACAATTTAATTAAATAAATAATTATTTTATTTAAATTTATTTTTAGCCAAAATAGATACATAATACTTATATAAGTTCAATATAATTCATTGGAGTCATTTTTTAATAATATTAGATATATAAAATTTTATTGAACTTTTTACTGCCTTTTACTCACATCCTAGGAGAATTTAAAAATTCGCATAAGACATAATTTTACCGCTTTTGTGAGATAAATTTAAAAAATCCGAGAGACACGGTTGATATCAGTAAGAAAAATGTCGTTCAATAAGATGAAAATAATTTTCGGTGAATAGTAACTTTTTAATTTTATTAACCACAGTTAAAAGTAAATAGGGTAATTAAGGGTAAAAATGATATTATTATTACCTTAACACATGCACTAATTATATTGTATTAGTGTAACTCGACTAAAAACAACCTTAGGAATAAAATATGATCCTTTAGGTATACTTGGATTAGATTAAGACATTTATTATTATTTTATTTAAAAAAGAGTTAAAAGAGTTAAATTCAATGTTTAATAACTAAAACATTTTTAATATAGGGTTATAAATAATATAAATTTGACTATAAATATTCATTAGAAAGCTAAAAATATTTCCTACATAATCGTATTTTATTTATAATTTTTGGACATTAAATAATTAAATTTATTTATGACACAATGATGATGTAGTAATTACCTTATTAATGAATGATTAAAATAAGTGATATTATAAATATTCACATAAATCTAATTTGAGACTTTTAATGAATTACTCTAATTTTATAGGTTAATATAACATGATAGGGTTGATTAAATGAATTTTCATTGAAGTAATAATGTTGTTATGAATTTGAAAAAAACAAAATACCAAATAGTGTCAAAATTGACATAAAAGAGTTTTAAAAAAATATTATATTATTAATTGATATTCTATTAATAAAAATATAAGGTTTGGAAAAAGGGTTTAAATAATATTATATATGTAATTATTGAACAACTTGAGGTTCTGTTTGAAGTTTATAGTAACTTTATTAACCATATAATATCAAAATACAAAGAGACATGGTAAAATTCAAACTATTTAACTAAGAGTTAAATCTAAATTAAAATGGTTTAAATAATATTATATATGTCATTATTAAACAACTTGAGGTTATCTTTGATGTTTATAGTAACTTTATTAACCATATAATATCAAAATACAAAGAGACATGGTAAAAGTCATACTATTTATCTAAGAGTTAAATCTAAATGAAATTGTTAATATGATGACATAAAACTGTCTAAAACCTATTGGTTGAGAGGTTTGCGACCCATACCCACATTAGCATTTAAATAATTCATTTTGGAGCCCTTAGAAACCGAAAAGGATTTTATTATAAAATAATATTTCAAGATTTTCCTAAAGTGACCCTCACCTCTCTTATAAAAGAGCACTTCCCATTCTCCCAAATTCACACCTTCAAAGCCATTTTGATTAGCCAAAACCTACCCAAATATCTTCTAAACTATCCTACCTTCATTCTATAGGCCTTCCTTTAGTCAGAAATCCAACATACGGATCTCTTCTGATCAAATGAAAACAAAGAACCCGAAGAAGAGGTAAATATTTCATCACCTCTTTCAAGTTCTTTTCTTCTTCTTACACTTCCTCTTTCTTTGTTGTTACCATTATAAAATAATAAATCTAGTATATTATATATTCTGTGATGTTATTATAAAAATTGTACACCAATATTCATTATTTTATCTATACTTTAAATGACAAAGTCACTATACGTGCGTACGTACAGATTACCGTCTCCACGTCGTGGTGTAGTTTGTTATTAAAACACTCCATCATTTGGATGGGTATAATAATGAGCATAAATGATGTAAATAATAAATATAACATGATAATTATTCCTTATATATGATATTACATCAAATTATATATGATTATAATATCAAAATAATGATATTGTCTCTTGTGCGTACACACAGATTACCATCTCCACGAACGTGATGAGATTCATTCCCCATCATATCCATTCAAGACTAATTTTCATTTCATGATTATAAAAAAAATCTTTAAAATCTTAATATAATTCATAATATGAATAAGATAGTTCCTATACAAAATAAACATTACTTACATAACAAAGCATATATAGGAAAACGAATCAGTTAACACATGAAATGATGATACTACTAAAATATCATTAACAAAGCAATATTAGAAGATTATATATGAAATCATATTAATGCATATGGTTATTGTATAATTTAATAACAATTATTTCAACATTATACAAGAGTTTAACCTACCATTGACCAAGGAAAAGTACAAGGTAAGGGTTAATTTTACAATCTCTTAATTATCTCAGGTTGTTTTATACGTGAGTATCTACTAGGACCTCTTTATCATCTACATATGTGTTTTCTTAAAAATGTATTTCAATTTATTTTCTATTTACTAGAAAATGTGTTAAAGTAATTTTTACCCTTATTTGGCCTTACATATTTTGAAAGGAATCTTTCTGTCATTTTCCAAACAAGGTACCTTATAACATTTTCGACAAAATTAAGGTAAGAAAGTTTTTATAACTTATACGGTGGGTGCAGCTATTTTCCACCGTTATAACATCGTCGAAGCTTCCCTTACAAGATTATAATAATATTTTCAAAATAAATGTTTTCTTTTATAATTATATGACTTTTAAATGATTTTAAAATAGAAAGAGACATTTCTCTAATTTTTATTTATTTCATCTATGTCAACATCCTTTGATAGATTTTAAGCTTATTTGAAGTTTATTTATTATGATACAAATCTTCCATATTGTATTGAAGGTTTTGTGATATGTTTGACTGTGGATGTGTTATATCTACACTATTCATGGTTTATGGATAAAGTATTGAAATTTTGTATTCTTTTTTTAATACGAATGTTTATGTTATGTTTGAAACTTTTAATATGAGGAATGCATTGGACTTAGTAAGTAACAGGTGGAGCTTGCTATAGCTCCTCGATGCATCGGTGGGTCTCATGAGACAAACCAATGTCTTGGCACAAGGCCTTGAGAAAATCTTATTTGTAGTCTTGGAACAAAGCCTTGACTATGTGGTTATGAAGTCTAGAATTATGTATTCCATCATTATGAAAGTGGTTATTGATATTGCATGTGATTATTCGACTAGTAGAATATCCATTTGAAACATAAATGGAATTATTTGATTTTATCTTTGCCATATTATGATGAAGTTCAAGTTTAAAAGGCTTTTGTTTTAGTCTTACATTGCCTTAAATGTTTATGCTAATTTATGAATGTTTTCCCTATATTGTTATCCTTACTGAGCATCTGAGATAACCCCTTTATATGTTTTATTTTTTCTAGGATGCATAGAAGTATATTTTGACCGACCTATAGGGATAGTCTAAGGGATATTAGTGTGGCCTATGGAGACTATGTTGTTCTAGTTTTTCATTTTATAATGTAATGTAAAACTTAATAATGTATCTATTACTTCCAAGGATACTAAACTGGTTAGTCATTTGGGACATGATTCTTTATATCATTCCAATGCTATATAATAATGCACCGACTCTGGGTAACCGGGGTCGGGGAATTACCGGTATGATCATCCTCTAATATGACATGGTTTTCATGTTCAAATCATTTTATCTTAAATTCATATGGAGTTTTCCTTGTGTAAATATCATTTTTACTCTATAATTTTAAACCATACCATCACCATAGAATATTCCTTCAATAAATAATTCTATGTTTTTCAGAATATATTTTTGACTCTTATACTCTATGTAATATTGATTTTATTCTCCCAAAAAACATATTTTATATTTGTAATATTATTCTCCAAACACTTATCATAAAAAAATAGTTTATCATGAGTATATTTCGAGAAAAATCATTAAATTACTTTCAAATACCATGACATACACCACTACACATTATAATTTTTATAGTGACTCTAAAATTATTCATTAGTCAATAGGAGATGAAACCTAATGTTATTTTATTAATAGAAATTTAGAAAGAAATTGTGTTATTATTGTTTTTTTAATGGGAATTAAAAAATTTTGTAACTATTTCCCAACACCTAAAATATATTGACTGAGACATGGTTTTTTAAACATTTTAATATTTTCCTACTAGATAATTGATATATAATACCAATTAAACAATTAAAACTATCACAATTTTTACAACACAATGATTTAGACATCTTTAACAAATCATTTTAATTTTACATCAAAACCTCAATAATATTACCTCTTCCACTAGTAATCAATAATAAAAACAGGAGGATTTCTAATATACAATGAATTAAAAAACACCTATTGAAAACAAATTTCAAAAAACATGTAAATCCATCATTATTTGTAATAATTTTATGTGTTATAAAATTCATACCTTTATAATATATGCATTCCTTTATTATACCACATTGGTTTTGATAGAAATTACTATTTATATAGAAAATATTTTTTAGTTCTAAAATTTGTCAAAAAAATCATAGAAATCATTCAACATATGGATACAATTTTATATTTTAAAAAATATTCATTCAATTATCTCTTAGAAAACATAATTCATCATCATAAAATGAAATACATGTGATAAAAAGACTCTATTATATACCATATTTTGAAATAATATTCATTAACTAGTTTCTATTATCATTATATGGATCATAATGTTGGTAAATTATTACTCATGGATTATATCAACTAAATCAAAATCCTCATTTTTATATAATACAATAGTTTTTTCTTGTGGTCTATAATTTTACCTCATTACACTTAATTACATTTTTCCATCCTTATAAGTAATGTAAATTATAAAATTTTCTTTATAACATTTAATCAACATAAAATTTTAAAATTAATAATAATAATTAATGTATATGGGGATAGATTATTATAAAAACAAATTTATTTACGAGAGGTGAAAAAACATCAATATTCAATAATTAATATTCAAAGTCTAGATTGAAAAATATTATATTTAATATATCTTCCTATTTTTCATTCTCTCCAATATTCCTCCATCAAAATTTTATTGATCCACCTTTTATATGATGACATGATACTATATATCTAAAATTTTAATATATGAATGAAATACAAGGTTATTTATAAGATCAATCACACTATCATATACCAAGATATCACCATGACCATTTTAACTTATATATAGATATATTCATGAAATTCCTACATCAAAATCAGTTGAGATATTAATTTTATTTATAAAATATATTTTACATCAGTTATACTAAGGTAATGTTATTTTATTTCTCAATGAGTAATCTAAAAATTCCTTCCAATATAAAGTGAGCCTCTTCTAATAGATTTCTTATTTATAATATCTTTATACCATCCCATATCATTAGAAACCACTACCTCTAGCTTCATACTCCGTATACACATCAATCTATTTTCAATAGTACCATTTATGTACCTCATCACCCTATCGACAACCATAATATGCTCATCCATCATTTTTTTAAATTGCTCTTCTAATAATATCGTATAAAATCATTCAGATCATGGAGATTCCATGTATATAAAATATCAAATCATTCTCAAAAAATATATGGGTAAAAAACATTAATTCCTCTATATGATATGGGTAGATACATCCATTATTGGATTTTAAAATAGATTAAAATAATTCATTCTAAATATATAGAAAAGATGAAAAACTTATTTCTTATGTGAGATAAATTTATAGACAATATTTGTCTTTGTATTTTGTGAAGGAAAACACTGACTTTTTGATCACTCACATTTCAAACTATGATATAATAAAATTTGGAAGCTACTCCCAAAGTCATTATTTCTAAAAAAATAAGATATATCTAGGATTGATATTTAATATAAGTATCTTCCTTTTATAACTTCACATACATTTAATTGTTAAACCTAGCTCTATTGAAATTAATATTTTTCAAGTAAGTATCCAATAATCAATACCAAGATCATGATGAATAATTTTTTCAATATCATTTATTATCTAAAATATAGAACATATTTTCATAATTATAATGTTATAATACCCTCATGTAAGATCTCTAATATGCGTGGATAGTCCCTTTTCATGTTTTTGAAGATTAAACTGCTCGGAGGGGGATTGAAAGAAGTTTGGTTAAGTAAAAGCTATCAAGAGGTTATTACACATTGTGTAATAGTATTACACAATGTAACACCCTATTTCACATGTTATCATGGAAATATTCCTGAAATGTAGACTTTTACACTATGTAAAGGAGGGATACACATCATGAAGTGCTTCATCGTTTTAAAAGAAAAATAAAGTGTTGAGGCGATGTGTTTTTTAGCACAACTCAAACCTCAAGTATTACACGTTGTTAAAGGTGATTAAAGGTAATGTAATTCCCTAACATTGTATGTTTTAAGTGTTTTTTCAGCTGATCAGGTTTTGTAAAACCTACTGCTATAGCAGCTCTCCCTCGGACCTAGGTGAACCAATAACCCTATATTTAGCGTTTTTAAGATTTTGTTATCATGTAATGATCCCTCGCTCCCTCCTTTAATCCATAACGATCCATCTTCCATCTAAAATATGAACTACCTCCGTTTTTATGGTTTCTTCAATCTATTTTCTATAATTTATATTTACCATGTGATGGATCATGTTATCCATGTTTCTCATGGAATTTCCTTAGTGGTTGTTTGATGTGGTTGTGTCGTGGTGTCCTTTTGTGGATGTAGTTGTTTCCAGAGAGGTGATTGTGATATGTTTCTTTGATCTGTTTTCGTATGAAGAACGCCAATGATATTTTGAGGTAGGGCATTCAACGCTTCTCTATTTATATTTGTGAAATCATAGAGATGGGATTATGTATCAATATGTATCATAATGAAATGACCTAATAATTATATGAATTGGATTAAATAATTGACATGGATCGTATGTTGTTGCATTATACCATGATAATTATTTTCCTCTCCCTTAGTTAAATAGTGTGTTATCTATTATTTTCTTGATTTATATTGTTTTTCTTGTTGTAAGTTGGTAGAAAATGTAAAGCTAGAATTAATTGGCTAAAAGATAAAGAGGCGTGTTTAATGAATCTAGTTGTTATTGCAATTTGATGATAACTGAATAAATGCAAGTGAGCATGTCTAATTAAATTGGTTGATAAAATAGAATCATGTAGATTATTTTTTATAAAAGAGTTATTGGAATGATAAATTAATTTTTTAATTAGTTTGGTGATAGATTTTTATATCTTGTTTCATATGTTTCCCGTAGTTGGAACCTATGAATAATGAATCAGTTAGTTCAATATGGAATAAGAAATAGTTGTGTGATAAATTTAATTTATATATCAGGCTTGAGTTTCCCACTTTCTTAAAATGGGTGAGTGCCTTGTGATTTTTAGTGATGAGAGATCATTGTGTGTGAAGGATGGATGCCTTTTTTTAGGGATGAGTGCACGTTTAATTTATTCCTGATACTTCTGATGTGCTTTTGATAAGAGACTTATAGTTGTGGGGGAAGGAAGGCCTATAGGTAATGTGGGCCTAGGATGGATGATATTGGAGGGTGGTTGTGGTATGTGGGGGTAGGGAGGCCCACTGTTTATGGTATTTGTTTACAACAAGAGTGGGAAGATGCATCGATTTATGCATATGGGTTTCGGGGAGGACACCAGAGATAATAGAACGGGTTAAATCTGGGCTTACCTATTTATGTGAAAGTGGTTGTTGTTGAATCTATTTTATTATCTACATTACATTCTACATTTCTTGAGGTAGGTGGTATTTCTTACCCTCCTTTCAAAAGTTCTAATTCATGAAGGGTATTCCATGTTCTTTCCCTATTTATCTTTTCGAGGATGGATGGGTCTACACTCTTACTATACGTGGAAAAGACTTGACGGGTAGCTCATGTACTCACCATGTTGACCCCTTGAATTTGGTATCATAGAATGTTTTCCTAGAATACCTAGAAATATGTAAATGAGAATGTTTATAAATAAATGAATAAATGATATTTAACCAATGGTATTGGAGCTTGTTAGGATGTAATGCTAAGGTATTGATTCTGAGAAGCCATTGACTTGGTTTTGGTTATTCTTAGAGGGAACAGATCATGGTTTGAATGTTAATGTAATGCAGTGTGGTAAAATTATAATGGTTAATTAATGGTTAAATAATTTATTAACATTAAGTGAAACTGATTAAAAGGGCATAATGTAAATTAATGTAGCTATTTAAATGGTTTTATGCTTATAGGATATTTATTATTAGTCATTGATGTTGGGAGTATAAGATATGCTAGTTGCATTTGAGTCTAAGACTAGGTTATGAACATAGTGTGGTTGTGAGCTATATTATATTATGTATTTCTTGGGTTCTATATGGTACTCCACCCTATTAGTTTGTGAAACTAACACCCCATGGATTCTGATCCCAGGGGGGTGTGTTTTCCCCAACATTCATGTGAGAGGATGGATGGCTAACTGCCCCATTCATCCCTTCTCTCTTCTCTTAGTAGTTACATGTGAATGTTTTAATATTAGTTAGTTTTCCCCATAGATGTGTTTAGAGGGTTGTAATGGTTCTTGTTATTACACACCAATGTATTCTAGATTTAGTTTTCTATGGAATACTATAGGTATGATGTGTATAGGTTGTGGTGACATGAAGATCCTTACTCAGTGTATGAGATAAAATGGATTGAGGTATAATACTCAATGAATGATACATTCTATGCATGTTTTGGTGGCTCCTGGAAGCTACCCAATTACTTTTGGTTACATGGTTGTGGTATGAGTAACATGAGCTGCATATTTTGGTGCATCACCCAGTGTTTGCAGGCAAGCCTTTTGGAGAGAGATGCATAGGATGTGCAACTTTAGGGAAAAGTGGAAAACAAGTGGGGAAGTGGAAACATGGTACCCTTTATATTATTTATTATATTATATACTATTTTATGTGATACTTTGTGATAGTATCCATGGTGAGGATGGGAAAATTATATACATGTATAGGTGATTAGTTTGTTTCACCTGTTGTTCACTCTAATTTAGTATGATTTATTTATTTTTTCATGAAAGAATACATGGAGAATCCTACTAGGTATACTATTATACTCACCCTATGTTACATAAACTATTTTCAGGTCACTTGGAGAAATTTGGATATCATAATGGTTGTTATTAGCTCGATCATTTAGAGGAGATGTTTGGGCTTCATGGTCAATGCTGTTTCACTTTCCTTTAGTAATTTCAGTTTTCCCTATTCAGTTGCAGTATTATTTTCACGACATTACATATATGTACTTGGGATTATTTTATATTGTAGTCTGGCTATGATTTTTTTGTTTCTGTCTTATCACTCTATTTTTCATGTGTTATCTTATAAGTAAATACCTCCCATCAATGTGTTTACTATACCCTCGGTGCTAATAACCAACCTGGGGCCTACTGGAGGCGGGACTCAGGGGAGGGGGGGGGGGTCATTATAACTCTTTTCACATTTTTGTCCTATGAGACATATACTTTGTGGATAGGGAGTCCTGACAGAGAGGTATCAAAGGATTGGATGAGGGATAGGTTGTATTTTGGAGTTAGGCACAGGTGAGGGTCAATGGGTTGGTATGGAAATAGTGTCTATCATGTTCAACAAGCACTGTAAACAATGTAGACCAATGTAGATATAGTTATTTAAGGCCCAATATGATTTGATGCATGAAAAATTATGTTTATAGTGGATACTATATGATATTATACATGTTACAGGGTAGAGACCTAGGAAAAGATAATTCATCATTCTTCATTGCGTCTGTGTTTGAATGGGTTGACCGTGAGATAGGTTAACATTAAATGAATTAAGGGAAAAATTAATTAATTTTAATGTTTTACTTATTCTATGTTTAGAAGCTATAAATGTTTTCTATTTTGTAGGCATGGATCTAGGACAAATTCCTCATTAGGATCACGTAGAATATTTTTAGTAGGCTGCTCCAGAAAAACATCACAGAGTAGAGGTTATTGACTATGACACTTGGAGGAGGACACTTCGAGAGTGTTAGTGCTAGAGTCTATAGAATTATGAGTGATCTGTTTCAGATGAATTCTTGGAAGACTAGTTGGAGGATGTTGAAATAGATTTTAGTTTGATCCATTCTCAAAAGGAGGATTGGGTATCGTTGGATGTGACAATGCATTGTGGGGAAGCGAGGAAGTGGTGGTTTTTACTTCTAGGGGATCACGAGGAGTCATCAATATCATGAGAGAAGTTTTGAGAACAGTTTAGAGTAGAGTTTCTTTCTTTGATCATAAAGGAATCCAGTCACCAAGAGCTTCTTACCCTTCAATAGAGATGCTTCAGTGGGGGAGAGTTGGGAATCCATTTCTGGAATCTTTTCTAATATGATTTAGACTTATTGTCAGATGAGGGCAGATCTAGGTATTTTGTGGAGTCTTTGCATCTAGAGATCTAATTATAGGTAACCTCATTTATGTTAAAGACATATCTTGAGGTGGTGACATTATAAGAGGTTAACAAGTGGATGTTATCCAAAACCAAATCTTCACGAGAGTGGAGTCATCATGATTCCTCTTGAAGCAGAGTTGTGGTTTGGGGTTCCCGATTTTCTGGGAAGAAGAGTTTTCTATCAGTTTGGGGTAGGTCCTAGCCCTCATTATCACTTATCTATGGGGTCATCATATCTTAGGACTATTATAAGGGATACGTTTATTTTTTTCATTGTGGAGGTTAACACCATTAGTAATGGGAGTGACCGTTCTTTCTTAGCAGTCAGTGTGTATCAGATGTCCGACTTTAGGTTCCTCCATTGTGGAAGTTTCAACTGAGGCCGCCACAATAGGTTGCACAAGTTTTGGATCAGCAGGGTGTATATTGGGAAAGAATTGGAAATCCTTGAGATTCTACCCATCCTCCAAGAGTAGATCTCGGATGTGGAGGTGGTTTCCAATAGGTTTAGAGAGGTCATGGATTAGGTCTTGGTCAGCTTAATGCTTTAGCATATCTAGTTCCAAGCAATCCAGATGTAATTCGAGGTACCATTTTCTTATTTTGTACTTGGGTTCGTGCCTTGCTTGATTCAGGAGAGATGCACTCTGTCATATCACCTACCCTTAACCATGCTTTGGGAATTGAGGTATATAGGATTCTAGTTCCCTTATCATTGACTAAGCCAGTTAGAGAAAGAGATGATTTGTTTAAAGTATGTTGAGATAGTGAGCTAGTGTTGGTATATCACTGCTCTTGGGGAGATTTCATATATTGATGGATATATCCATATGATGTTATCCTTGGCATGGATTGGTTTTATTCATTTAAGGATATCATTTATTGATTTAGTTAGTACTTGGTGTTCTTCAACGTTGATTGAGATCCAACCATTTTTTGGTGAAAAAACCCTCAAAGGGGCCACAGGCGTGTTCATTCCTTTTCATCCTTGATGGATTAGATGATGTTGGATTCTTCATAGGTTCAGTCTCTATGCTACCTAGGGTCATGGAGGAGTACCCTGATGTCTTTCCAGAAGAGTTTGTTGCATTACCCCCTCAATGGGAGATCGAGTTCAGGATCGAGCTACAACCATGCATGTCTCTTATATCGATTTCTTCATATAGGATGGTTCCTTCAGTGTTGCGGTAGATGTGAATATATCTCAATTGTGTGTTATAGTGTGGTTTCATTTGGACAAGAGTGTCATCATGGTGTGAATTAGTTTCATTCAAGAAGAAGGCTGAAAACAGTGTGCGGTTGTGTATCGATTATCATCGCTTGAACTGAGTGAAAGCGAAGAGCCGCTAACCCCTTCCACAGATTGATGACTTATTTGATCAAATGAAGGGGTCAATTTGGTTCTATAATATTGATTTTCATTTAAGATATCATCAAATGCATTCTAAGGATGAAGATATCCTGAAGACTTCTTTCTGTGGTCAACATGGGAATTACTAGTTTTTTGTGACAAATGCTTCAGTTGTGTTTATGGGGGTGGTAAATGATATTTTTTGTGAGTTACTAGATAATTTTGTGGGGGTTTTCATCGAATAAATCCATGTGTACTCTGTGTCCGAGTATGAGCATGTTGAGCAACTTTATTCCATTTTAGGAGTTCTTCATCAATAATAGCTAGTTTGGATGTTGTCAAAGTGAGAGTTTTGGGATCGAAAAGTCCGTTTAATAGGGCATGTTATATTCTAGAAGAGAGTAGGAATGGGTCTATAAAATATATAATCATTTGTGTCTTGGGTGTAGGATCCAAATAACGATGTAGATGCTCAATATACAAGAGGGGGTGAATTGTATACTTTAAAAATTCCTTTTGAACCTTTAAAGTTGGTTACAGATAACTATGTTTTCCTTAGACAAAAAATGATCTATGTTTAACAAAGTTAAACTAAACAAATTCACAACACCTCTAATCACCAATTGGAGAATTGGAAACTAAATTTTACAAAATGAGATTCTAATTTAAAGCATATAGAATCTAAACTAATCAGAGTACAAGTGTAAAGAAATATAAGAAGATTATACTTTCATTACAATACAAAAGTGCAGCGGAAAAACAAGTTGTAAAACTACAAGTAACAAGATATAAGTCTTTTAACCCAAAGATAAGGGTATCCAACAACCTTGGATAAAGGCCCCTTGATTTATACTTTAAAGCAAGTCTGTCTTACCCACACCAGGGTAAGCCCTCAATACGAAGATCAGAATCTATGTCTTGCTATCCATGCAAGCCCTCAACTTCAAGGTAGTTGGAACCTCTGTCTTCCTCATCAAGGAAGCCCTCGAACTTCAAGGTAGTCGGCACCTCTGTCTTCCTATCCCCGGAAGTCCTCGAATGTAATCACCAACATTCGGAGTCGCATGAAGTAATCTGAATGATCAGTTCAGTACGCACAAGGCATGAAAAGCATCTCTCTCTAGAAATCACCTTAACAGCATGTGGTCTCTAGATCGATCAACTTGTTCACTATATTATTGAGTTCTTTCCATTGAGATCCTATATATAGGAAAATTTCCAATGGTCATCTCCCTCCTCCAATGGTAATATTTTCCATGAAATTTAGAGGGACCTATACATGGGTAACTCAACCAACGGTTAATTTGAAATAGAATGGACGACATCATTTTATAACAAACCATGTATAACTGAATACATGACATATTTTTGAAATGGCGCAAATGTAAGTAAAATCCATAAAAAAATTTGGAGTGTAAGAAAATTAAAATTTTGGAGTCTAACCAAAAAGAAATTTAGAGTCTATGTTAAGAAAAGTTCGGATTCCGTTTTATAGGAATTCGGAGTCCGGTTTCACCAGAGATCGGAATCTGAACTTGCAGAGTTCGAAGTTGAACTAGTAAAAGTTTGGAGTTGAACTTCATAGGATTTCGGAGTCGATCTCATGAAATTTCAGAGTCGAACTTCATAAGAGTTCGGAGTCGAACTCAAGAAAGTTCGGAGTTGGACTTCATAAGAGTTCACAGTCAAACTACTTAAGAGTTTGGAGTCAAACTACTTAAGAGTTCAGAGTCGAACTACTTAAGAGTTCGGAGTCGAACTACTTAAGAGTTCGGAGTCGAACTTCATAAGAGTTAGGAGTCTAACTACTTAAGAGTTCGAAGTCGAACTACATATGAGTTCAGAGTCGAACTACTTAAGAGTTCAGAGTGTAACTACTTAAGAGTTTGGAGTCGAAGTACTTAAGAGTTCTGAGTCGAACTACTTAAGAGTTCGGAGTCGAAATACTTAAGAGTTCGGAGTCGAACTCATGAAAGTTCGTATCCATAATTCGGAGTGGAACTTCATTATAGTTCATATCCAGAATTCAGATCCTAGAAATAGAATACTCCAATACTTGTCATTATATGATTTCGGGATTTTGGTTAAGAATATGGTTTTTGTACATAAGAAAATTATTGCTATGTATAAGAAATTATAGGTTAGGGTAAATTTCTTTATGGAAGAAAATCTTCCTTATGGAGGTAAAATTTATATTTCCTTATGTATAAGGTGTTTGTGATTTTCAAAACAATAAGGAATGGAAAAGTCATAAGGTGAAACTTATTGACTCAACATTGGGAATCCCCCAAGATAGTGGTATAGGTGCAAAATATCCTTCGTCTTGTAGGCTATTATAGGATGTTGGTAGCTGATTTCTGTCGAGTTGCAACTCCTCTAATAGTTTTTACCATAAAGGAACAATCATTCATGAAGAATGATCAGTTTCATGAATATTTTGGTTATCTGAATGAGATTTTTGTCAGTTGTCCAGTTCTTTTTCTACCAGGATAAGGAGTTCAGTTTGAGGATTTCTGTGATGCTTTGCATAAGGGGTTTTGATGTATTTAGATGTAGTAGAGATCAGTTGGGTTTTATAGGTATCAATAGTTATGTAACCATGAGAATAACTATTCCCCCCACAATATCAAGTTGGTGGTAGTGGTTTTCTCCTAATGTTGTGGAGAAATTACCTCATCGGCCAACACTTTGTGGTCTTCACTATTCATAAAAGCCCGAGGCAAGTTTTCTCATTTCGTGACATGAACATTAGACAACATCAATGGATGGATTTATTACATGATTATGAGTTTGAAATTTTATATACAATAGAAATGGGGAATATTGTAGCTGATTCGCTGAGCAGAAAGTCGTGTAGTGATGCAGTGCATGAATTGGGTGATTCCTTGAGAGTGATAGAAGAGATTTCGACATTACATCTAGATGTGGGAGAATTTGGGGGTACATGTTTTATTTTTAAAATGAAATTGCAGTCATATTTTGTACAGTAAGTAGAAGAGTCCCAGATGGGGGATTTTGATGTGGATTTATGGAGAGACCGAGTTTTTTTATGGGGAATCCTCTAATGGTTAGTCTAAGGATGAACAACACATGGTGTTGTTTTAGGGGAGGCTTCTCGTTCCTTTGAAAATGTTTGATATGGTTCTATACGAGTTCCATAGTTTTCCATTAGTGGTAAATACTGTTGTGAAAAAGGTGTACTGAGATTTGGGTAGTCGGTTTTTGTGTCCTGGGTTGTAGAATGTAGTTGCAGAGTTTGTGTCTTGATGTTTGGTCTTCCAGAGGGTGAAACCTGTGCAACATACTCCTGGTGGATTTCTACAACCATTAGATGTTCCTTAGTGGAAGTGGGAGGACATCATGATGTACTTTTTTACCAACTTAGATCATGATTAGGGAGTCTATGATGCTATATGGTTAGTAGTGGATCAGTTGAAAAGATCAACCCACATTATAACGATCAAGGAGTCGAACTCAATGGACAGTTTGTCAAGGAAGTATCTAGATGTGGTGGTGAGACTCCAGTGAGTCTTGAGGATGATCATTTCTAATCGAGATACTCATTTTACCTCTAGGGTGTGGAGAGGAATCCAACATGATTTTTTTCTAAGCTATGTCTTAGTGCATTGTTTCATCCAATGATGAACGGTTAGACAGAATGAACCATCCAGACTCTTGAAGTTATGTTGCGCTCTTTGTCCTGGATTTTAGATGTTCATCAGTGAGGCACCAAACATTGGAAGTGTTCTATTAAAAAAATATTTTTCACTCCACCATAAGTATAGAGCCATTTTCATCATTTTAGGGATGACATTTTAGTTCTCTATTGTGCTGGACTGGGGTCAGAGAGTCAGAACTTCATGGGACGGAACTGGCAATGAATATGACAGAGATGGTTCAAGTGATTCATGAAAAGATCAAGGAAGCCCATGATAATCATAAGTCCTATGCTAATCATAATAGGAGACCTATGGTGTTTGATGTTGGGGATCACATGTTTTTGAAGGTTATGCCCCATCAGGGGTAGTAAAGGTCTGGTCATGGGAGTAAACTTTCTCCCCGGTTTGTTGGGCATTTCAAGTTGATGGATCATGTTAAATCTATGACATTTTGGGTATAACTTATTCTGCAGATGATCTAGATACATGATGTGGTTCTTGTTTTGCATCTATTTCATTATCTTCGTGATGACTCTCACATCACCAATTGGGGGAAGATCGATGTTGATGATTATGTGGCCTTCAAGGAGCATCATTTAGAGATCGAGGAATTCCAGGAGAAGGTGTTTCATAGGCATTATATCTCCTAGGTTTTTTATTTGTGGGGTCACAGTGGCATGGAGGAGAGTACTTGGGAAAGTGAGTCACAAAACTTTTCTCAGTACCCCAAGCTAGTTTTTGTTTATCTCTTCTCATGTAACATTATTCTTTCAGTTGTTATAGACCCTTTTTATTATGAGAGAGATTTCTCTTGATTATTTTTATGGATTACCCTATTTTGATAGGTATCTACCCTTGGTGAGTTATTAAAGGTAGTTTGTGGTTGTTTTGTGGTTTTCTCTTGTTCCTATAGTGATTTAGTGAGCCCCTATGGTGGTCAAATCTATGAGAGGTATCTCACGGGGTGTCAGTTTGGATGACCCCTTTCTTTTCTGTTTCCTCTTGATGTTTGTTTTGGATTATTTAGGATGAGAATTTTTTGAGAGGTATCTGATGTAAGGTCTCTAATCCACATGGATCGACCCTTTCTGTGTTTTCAAAGATCAAAGTGATCATTGGTGGTTAAAAATAAGTTTGGAGATATTCGGTTAAGAAAAAGATGGAAAGAGGGGATTACATGTCGTGTAACCGCATTGCACAATGTGATAGATTGTTTCAGAGGTTGTTCTAGAAAGATTCAGGGTGTAAATTTTTTTATAAGATGCGAAATATGTATTCATGATGTGAAATTATTTGGGGTTTTAAAAATAAAATAAAGCATCGAGGTGAAACATTTTTTAGTGAAACTTGACCTTGATAAATTAAATGACTTGAAAGGGGATAACATGTTGTGTAATGCCCCGGCACTATATGTTTTATGTTTCTTTCCATCCACATGGGTTTTTGTCAAAACAATGGCTGAAGAACCTCTCCCTCATCCTCAGGCAACCCGATGACCCTCTCTTCATCATTTTGTGGATTCTTACATCAAGGAATGATCCTCTACATCCTTCTTCGATCCATAGAGATCCATCTTCCATACAAGGTATGATAAACCTATATACATGTGGGTTCTTCTATCTGTTTCCTCCTATTTGTCCTTTCTATATTGTGGCATGTGATATCCATCTTTCTAATTGAGTTTTTTGGTGTTTGGTTTATGCGATTGTGCTACGATGTCCTTGGGTGGATGTAGTTGTTGCGGGAGAGGTGATAATGATCGGTTTCTTGGATCCATTCTCATGCAAAGAACACCAATGAACTTTTAAGGTATGGGATTCAATTATTCCCTATTTAATTACATACAATCATATATTTAGTATGATATATCCCTTTATACTACAATTAAATTAATCTAATAATTATATGAACTGAATTAAGGAACTAGAATCGAATGTATGTTTTTTATTTATAATGCGATAATAGTTTTTGTATCAATTTTCTAGATAGTGTGATATCTATGATTTTCGTGATTCTGTAATTCATTATTGATGGATATTAATAAAGAACAAGAATCTAAAATTACTTGATAATTAATTTTCAAAAAAATAATGATGCATGTTTAATGTATACATTTTTGTTGTTTTAATTTGGTGATAATCGAATTGATGGAAGCGATCATATTTAATTTAATTAGTAGATAAAATTGAAACATATTGATGATTGTTGATAAAAGGGTTAAATAAATGATAAATTAATTGTTTAATTAATTTGGTGATATCTTAGGATAAATTGTTGCTTTGGATTCCCATAGAGGGAACCTATGAATAAGGAATCATTTAATTCAAGATAGAATCAGAATCGGTTTTGTGATAAAGTTAATTCCTTTATCCAGACTGAATTTTCCTCTTTATTATAAAGGATGAGTGCCATGTTCTTTGGATCCATGAGAGATCGTTTTTGTGAAGGACTTATTCCTTATTTTATGTTTGAGATATCATTGCTACTTTTTCTCACTTCTTAGGATGTTATTTGGATACAAGACTTGTGGATGTGGGGGAAAGGTCTCCCAGTCGTGACATGAGCTTGGTATGGATCATCCATGAAGTCTATTGTTGTATGTTGGGGTAAAAATTCCTAATGGTTGCGGTAGGAGTTGATTTCTAGAGTGACGAGATGCATTAGTTAATGTATATGGGTGTCGGGGAGGACACCAAAGATGATGGAATAGGTTGAAGATGAGCTTACCTGTTGATGTGAAAGTGGTTGCTTCTGAATCTGTTATTTTTTTATCTGCATTAAATTCCACACAACATGAGGTAGATGGTCTTACTTACCCTCATTTAAAAATAGGATAATATGTGTGTGGTATGCCACATTATATTTGTGTTTATGTTCTTGAATATGAATGGGTATACACACCTGCTATAGGTGGAAAAGACTCAATAAATAGATCATCTACTCACCATGTTGACCCCCTTATATTTGGTACCAAATAATTTTTCCTAGAATACCATGAAATATGGAAATGGGAATGTTGTTAATTAAATTAATAAATGATGTTTAATCCCTGTTATTAGAGTTTGATGCAATACAATACTGAGGTTGTGGTTATGAGAAGCTGTGGCCTCAGTTTTGGTTATGCCTGAAGGTAGTGTATTTTGGATGGAATGTTAATGGAATATTATGTGGAAAAACGATAATCGTTAATTAATGGTTAAATAATTAAATAACATTATTTGAAATTGATAAAGTGTGATAAATTAATTTAATGTAGCTCTGTAAATGGTTGTGTGCTTATATGACATCTAGTCTTAGCAGTGGAAGATGGGAGTCTAAGAGATGTTAGATGCAGTTAAGTCTAAGGCTTGGTTATGCCCATAGTGTGTTAGTGACCAATAATATATTCTAATTTTTTTATATGAAACTCCACCCTATCAGTTTGGGAAACTGACACCTTGGTGATTCAGAGCCCTGGGTGGTGTTTCTCCCAACATTCTAGTGGGAGGACAGATGGCTGACTACCACCTTTGGCCTCGATCTATTTTCTTGGTAGTTATTTTTTATAGTATGAGAAATTGTTATTTTCCCCATATATGTGTATACAGGGATGCAATGGATTGTGTTTCTTTCACACATATGTATTCTAGATATATTTTCGTACAAACTACTGTTGGTATGAAGTGTATAGGCTATGACGTCTTGAGGATCCTTACTTGGTGTATAGATGTAATGGCTTGTAGTATAATACCTGATGCATGATACACACCATGTAGCTATGGTGGCTCCAATAAACTATCTGGTTAATTGTGAATATGTTTTTATTATGGTGAGTTGCATAAGGTGAATGTTGTGGTTCTTTGCCTAGGTGTTTGCGGGAAGTCATTTTTGTAGAGAGATTCTTAAGACGTGCGATGTTAGAAAAAAATGGAAAACCAATGGGGAGGTGGTAGTTGGATTCCCCTAATATTGTTTTTTATACTATAAACTATTTTATGTGATATTTGGTTAGAGAATTAATAGTGTTGATGGGAACATAATATACCTGTTTAGGTGATTAGTAAGTTTCACTTGTCGGTAACTGTGATTTAGCACGATTTCTTTACTTTTGAATGAGAGGCTCTGGGTATGATCCTACCGAGTGTAGTGTTATAATGAACCAACATTATATAAAATAATTTTTATTTAACATGGATAAAGTTAGAGATCAAGTTGGTTACTACTAGAACATGGCATTGTATGAGCTGTATCAACATCTGGGTTTCTATTATTTTACTTTCCTTTTGTACTTGTAGTTTTACAATTTCAGTTATAATAAGATTTGCATAAAATTACATATATGTACCTGGATTTTTTTTATATTGTATTCTAAGATGTATATGTTTGGTGACTGTATTATCTCTTTCTCTGACATGTGTTCTCTTAGAGGGTAATGCCTCCCATCATTGTGTTTACTATACCCTCAGTGATAGTCGCCAACCAAGGGCCTACTAGAGGTGGGACTCAGGGGGTCATTATCTATATTCTCACATTGTCGGCCTAATAGAGAGGTACATGTTCTGGGGAGGGGTCATGACACATCATATATTTTAATGTAATTTTTAGCACTTCATTTTAAAATATCTTCATAACATAAATTTGATAACTCATAAATTTTCTTTGGATCAACACTTCTATGAATTATTGGATTTATTCATGCCTCTCCATAATTGTGAATCTCTCTTCAAAATCAATACCTATTATTTAATAATATCCCTTGAAAAAAATTCATTCATTCTTCTAATTTACAGTATAATTGTTATAATGTTATTTAGAAAACCCAATTTGTTCCAATGAAATTACGAACCTTTAGCTTTTTCACACACTCCCATGTGTTGTAATTTTTAAAACAATTTATGATATTAAGTTATGATTATATATTATTATTCATATTTCATTTCTTCTTTGATTCATTCAGACTCTACCAATGATGAAAAAATATTTTCCCATTAACTTTGTTCGAGTTCTATTTGGGGATGCTTTTTCCCCGAGATTTTTTAACTCAATCATTGAATATTATTTTATAATTATTTAAATTGTAATAGTTTATTTTCTCAAATAATATCATTATCAAACATTAAATTCAACATTAGTATCCATTTTTTATGATATACATTAATAATTTCTAAGGATTAAATCATTATTATCTTATTCATCATGGATCTATTCTATATATGAGATATAACATTTATTAATAACATTACCTATAAATGTATTAATATTTTTACTATCAAATATTTTTTCAGAATTTTTTTTGTATTATTATTAGTGGAACATTCAGGGGATTAACCCAAGAATATATGTTCATCCATTTCATACCTATGTTTCCATAATCCTTATTCTTTATTCTTTATGAAATATTTTATTTTAAGAATTATAATGATATTTAGATTTAGTTCATTTCAGGAAAATTATGAGTTGGTTTTATTTTATATAACATGTAATCGAAATATTTATTTTTTATTTGAACAAAAACTATTGACATGTAATATATATAAAACTAAATACAGTATTGACTTTGAATAACTCAATGTCTCTGATCTCTTTATCTACAAGTAACACTGAACTGAAATGAAACATTGATATATTTAGTTAAAAATATAGATGTTACATATGGGTTTTAAAACATACAAATTTAATTATAAAAAATTAATATATAACCACATTATGAAATATTTAATAAATTAAAGTGAAGGCCTCTTTAAATGAATGAAACACAATTAGTATAAAATAAGGAAGAAAATCATGTTACGAAAAAATATATATTTTTCTAAAAGCTAGTGTATTATTTGAAGAAATTAAGTATATTAATATTTTACATTAAACCAATATATTGATCATATGAATAATAAATTACCTATAAATTAATTAATAATTCATAAGATATATGATATACGAATATTTAATATATTAACAAGATATTTTCCATTATAAGCTATTTTCAACTATATTTTCAATATATTATTTAAATATTTAAATCTAATTTTTTGAAATATATTTTTAAAAAAGGGCATAATTATTTGATTAATCCTAATAATATTTTTTTCCGATTTAATTTTTTTTCAAATTAATAATTTGAGTAAAAACATTCATTTTTTTCAAAAAAAAAATTATTATGACTGTATCATTATGTAAGTGTATTATTAATATTTAAAAACCTATTAAATAAAATAGATATTTAATTCATCAATAAAATTATATAACATAAAATATTCTTCGAACTTATAAATATATTTTCCAGCATACATAGAACTAATTAAAATGAGACTTTAATAAAAAAACTATTTTCCATCTTTTTGATAAATCATGTATTTTAAAAGGACATTCAGTTATGAATTTACATGAAGGAATAATACACAATATTTTCTAATATACATATATTTATTCCCTTAAAACTTGTTTATAAAATAATTTCATCTTAGATATATAATCCTTAAACACATTATTTTTATAAAAACAATTTTTATGTGATTAAGTGGGTTTATTTAAAAAAACTATTCACAGCATTGAAAATATAGTTTAATAAAATTATTTTTAAATTGTAAATTAAAAGATCTATATTAGATAAAATTTTCATCCTCAATAAATATAATTAAAAGTAATAAGTAACATTAAAAATTAATTCCTAGTGTAATGTTGAATTTGGGTAAAAGTAGAAAAGTAAAATAGAATTCCCAAAAGCACTTATAGTTCTCAAAAAATGAAATTATTTCAGATATTCCTAAAATAAAATTATTATTTCACTCTACATTTTTTTTACTTTTTAAAGTTAAATATTTAATAATAATATTACATTATTGAAAATTAAACTGTTACTCCCAAAACATAACTTCTCATCACATATAATTGGGTAACATATTAACCACACAAATAATCACCTATAGATAGAATTTTCTCCAAAAACTAAAAAACGCTTCTCCTCATATAAAAATATCCCACTTTAAAAGACTTATTATATGCATTATTTATCATAAGGCACTCATTTCCAAGTAGACTTCTAAATATAAATCAACTCCATAATGTGAGTATTATCAACTATGTTTTATTTATCCATAATTAATTTTTGTCAAATTTCTTATATCCAAACTAATATAGTCACATTAGAATCATTAACATACATTAATTTTACTATATTATGGGCATTATAATTATTATATCATAAACCACATCCAATAATAAAAACAAATTTTTTGTTCATGCGTTGTGCAAACTACTGACACAGTGAAAGAATGTTTATTATTTTCTATAACAACCATAAAAGGCTAGATATAATGAATATATAAATGGATAAATGTGATTTATATAGTATAATTATGGTCTAGGTGGTTTAAATTAGATAAATTATCAATTACAGGATCATGAAATTGTCAATTTAAATATAATATTTTAAAAATATATTATTAATATGAAAAATATAATTCAAATTGTGTAATATTTTCAAATAAATTAATTATTATAATAATTACTTATAATTATTATATTTCATAGTAATAAATAACAATTAGGAACAATATTTTTTAATTTTATTGATTATTATATCTAAACTATCTCATAATCATCCACTGATCAAGGTATCTTCATGTTTTGGTTAGTTTAGCCTCCAACTTGGAAAATACTATATATTAATGGAATTGATGAATATAAAAACATAATTAATCATATAATATGATATAAATATGTTCATAATGGATTCTCTTCTATGTTTTTATAATCATTTAACTCATTTATTAAGAAACCAAATTTTTTCCATAAAACTAACTAAAATATGATCATCATCAATTTAATCATCATTGTTTTTAAGGAAAAATATCATCAAATGAAATTATATTTTTTTAAAATATATTAAAACATTTTTTATATTACCAAATATTATCTAATATGTTATATAATTTTTAAATTTAATATACAACAATGTTACTTTTATGAAACAAGTTCAAATCGTTAAAATATTACTTACACCCAGTGTTGAAAATAGGTAATAACTATATAATATATATATATATAATGATTATAAATGTTTATTATAAATATTTTTATTTATGAATTGGGATATTGGGTAAGTATTTATAGAATTTAATTTAATTATTTATGATTTTTGGTGAAAGTGTGGAACCGATTAGGATAGGGTAACGATATTCGTCTAAAATTCCTTTCATTGAGACATGTTTTAAATTATGCATATATTTTCATATTTACAGTTAATATACTAAAAATTATTTATATAATATATTTAATTTTCTTCTAATAATTTTATTATATGTTCAATTATAATTTATCTCTCTCACAGTTTTTCATTCAAAAAGATTCTAATATCGTAAAAGATCTCATCTAAAATTCTTTTCTTTGAGAAATGTTTTGTATTATAAACCTAATATAATTTATGTGGGGGTATAAATGACATATTTTAGAGACATTATCAAGAAATATATTTGAAGAAAATATATTTTAGGTTCGATTACATTCTAGTAAAGGGTTTTCATTTGAATTATTCTAGATTCTTAATGGATTTCATGGTTTAATTCTAATTTTACGATACATAATACATTTTGTTTTCCATTTTTTCTTTTTATGATGAATTAACAAAATATAATTTATTAATTTTTATCATTTTCCTTATATTTCATGTTATTTTCTATCCAAATCACATTTCCTTATTCATGTTTCCATTGATTCAGTTGTTTTCTAAGTATTGTGCATTTTGGGGCACTCAATTTTCATTATTATGTTAGTTCATTCTTGAAATTATTTCTTCTATGTTTTCTGCCTTATTCCATTTAATTATGTTGTGAAGTACTCTCTAATTTTTTTGTAGGAAAAAACATTCCAATAACATAATCACTTTGATGAATATATCTCACTTCTCGGGTTATGTTCTTTTGAAAATATTTACTTTCATTCATTGGATTATGTATGATAAATTTATTCCACTGTTGACATAGTCATATAATGATTACTCTATATGGTGTGAATGAAAAATTTTGTATAATTTAGATTATATTATGTTTACCATGAAATTATTATAATATATGCATATGGAGATGAGTATTGGCATTCTTTATATTTTCACTCAAATGCGTATAATTATTTTGTAGGAGACTATGTACTGTTTGACCATCCACATTATTTCTTTGGATAGTTAATGATCATGCAATACATTAAATTATCATGGGAATATTATATAAATTATTTATTATTATTGATATCTAACATAATTGAAAATTTATTTATATTAAATATTTTACATTAAATTATTATCCATGTTTTTATTACGTAAAAGGTACCTTATGGAATGGTATGAAAAGTATTGTTAATTCAGATTCTTAATGCATTGGAGTTAATCATGTGATGGGTGGGGATAGGAATTTTATATCCCCTCGATGAATCAACAATTCTCATAAAGTAATTGTTTGTGTTTTTGGTGTATGCCTTCCCAATTCAGCAAGAGGTCTTGACTACAGTCCAGATTACATCTAAATGTCATATAAAATGGATTTGAAAAAACGTTTTTGATGTACAAAATTATTAATTACATCGTTATGTGATTAATATTATATATATCCATGTTTTTATTATTCATAACATATATAATGTTCCCAGTCTCAATATGATTATAGCTTCAAGTTGTTTACCTATTACTTCTATTCTATTTATTCAACATTCATTCCATGATTACTTGAGTCTTATGTTATCAATTACTATGATTTTGAGCTCATCCAATCATATAATCTAATTTCCCCATGTGATGAACAAAATTAACACATGTGGAATTATTAGAATGATATCAAGTGTGAAAGAATTTATGGGTGAAACTAGTTAATCATTATTGAGGAAGTAGTTCCATATATAATGAAGGAATCATCATTATTTGATAAAATCAACATGATCATTAATAGTTATTTTTCTCTATATTATCGAATTCTCTAAATCTAAAAAAATAATTCAGGTATATAAATTTTAAAAATGCATACTATTTTTTAAACTAATGACTGTTAAATATAGGATTTTACAACTTATATAAAATCATGTTTTTAAAGTGTTTGTCTATGTGCACTGTATCTAGGAGTGTTGGTCTGGTACATCATAGTTGGTATTAAAATAATGTTTTAGATTACATTTAAAATCTGGTTTTTAGTTGATGATATTTATTTTTATATAATATATTTTTGATCGTTATCAATAACACATCCCAACAATGTATAAAATAATTCTAATGAAATAATTAACATTTTATTTCAGAATATGGATTATATAACTATATTGTAAACCATAAAATAATCCTATGTATTAGATAAATACCAAATGTTTTAGTTATGTGGACATTTGGTCAGACAATCCAAGAAAAATTACTTTTCAATATTCTAGTTAGTGGATCTGACTGTGGAACACATGCATCTTTGGAAAATCACATTGAAAGAGATAATTTAGAATTTACATGATCATTATTTTTGTGCATAATGAATTGGCGTAAGACTGCACATGCAACTAGGCACTCTCAGGGATATTTTTTTGGTCAATCACATTTTTAGTGAGAACAATTATAAATTATTTATGAATGATATAATATTTTTTGGTTAGAGAACTAAATAGATAAATAATCACGGATAAACATGGATTGAACAAGGGATTCATCAATTAATCCTAAAGTATCATATATTAAAACAATGTTTTCATAAGGGAATACTTATTAGTATTGATTTTGTTTATTTATAATTTTGATATTTTTATAACCGTTTTGGTTTTTGTACTAGGATAAAAAAGGTTCATGAATACAAATATGGGAATGTATGTATCTTGAAATTTTTATGTCTTATAACCAAATAAATAAAAATACATAATTGGTTAAAAATATGAGTATATTTCTAAAATGATGGAAAATTTTATTATCTCTTATTACTTGTACTAGTGACATTTATAACATAATAGAAGTTAATTATTGATACTCATAGATATATTAAATAGTTAAGATATATTTAAATATTAAATAATGTTAAATTATAAATATTATTTATGAATATGTGAATCATTTTTGGATTTTATTCATTAGTTTTTCATTAATGGTTTTATGTCACATATAATATGGTATGAAAAAAAATAAAATTTTAATATATTGAATGATTATAGCTTTATGGATAAATATTTTAGAAAACCTTATTGAGTGGTGGATAACTCTTATAAATAAAATATACATGATTTTGAGGCAATAAAGGGGTTATTAATTTTGAAAATGGTGAGTTAGATAGTATTAATAGCCTTGGAATTCATTATTGATTTAATGAAAATACAATCCATGATATTTTTGAAAAATTTTAATTCATTGTTTTCATTATGGAAAAAATTATCTATTGTGTGACAATAAAAACTATTAGTTAATAAAATTTTATGTCTAAGGATGTAGTTGATTTAAAGATAAATATATAATAACATTTTATTTAATGTCCTTGAGATTAAAATAATTTTGTAGAGTTATGTTATTAAATGTTTATAATTAATCTATAAAAATAATTTTTTTATAATTGGAATTATCAGTGTTTCTTGAGGAAGGATTAATTGAATTTTGACAGCATGTATTTCAATGATTATTAGGCCTATAATTGTACTTAAAGAATGTTCCTAGTAATCTAGGATATTTAATTTATTGATTAGGTTAGTAATTATCAGAAAATATAGCATAAGGTAACAATAATTGGACTAAGAATGATATTTGTTAAACTGAGAGTGATATAGTGTGAACTGATTTTGATACAATTTGGGTTGTAAGAACTATAGTCTATCATGATAGTTTTATAATGTGAGATATATAGAGGTCAAATATTTGTGTGGATAATTATTATAATAATATTATAATGTTCCTGAATCATGTTAACTTGATTAGTTTTAGTAATATATTAGGCTTGAAGGAACCAAGTTAATAAAAGATTCTATAAAAAATGGGTTAAATTTACCAATGAACATCCAAATAGGATAATGGCCAGAGAAGAAAATCCTATAATTATACTAAAACTACTACAATGAATTTTGACTAACAACATGAACATTGTTGAAATACCAAGATCATCATCAAAGATAAGTATGCAATCATTTATAAATTTGGGTGAAGTTGATGAAAAATAATTTAATATGAAATTTCCCACATGATAAAAATGATGGAAGAAAATTTAGAGAAAATTTTGTAAGTCTAGAGATAAATATCATCAGACTTAAAAGTGCAAGTAAAAGAGTGATAATAAAAACAAATTTAATGAAATTATAAGAGATTTTGACCATATTTGACTCAATGTCCCTGTACCAAAACAAACAATAGATATAGTCACCAAAAACCATGTGAATAGGGAAAATAATACGAAACTACTACTATTCAATCATATAGTAATTTTTCATACCATATTATCAAGTTTCCAATATCATTAATGTTTTCCCCGACCACTTTATGTTATGTTATAAATAAAAAACCCATAGTTTTATGATTATCATATAAATCATTTTCAGAGTTATTTGGATGATTTTATTTATGGATTCATATATATATATATATATATCCCAAATTAAAATACTATTTTAAATTATGATTTGGTTATCTATCATTATAAAGAGAATATAATGATTTATTCTAATGTTTATTCTCTTTCCACATCCAAAATAATAGTGTATGGTTAATTAAGCGTTCTATATCAAAATTACTGTCATATTACAAGAAAAATTTTGAGAACACAATTTATATAAAGGGAAATAATGTGAAAAAATGATATTATAATATATTATTACCTTTAAATAATTCAATGTGTCTGATATCTTCCTCCTCACAAAAAAACAAATTGAAATGAAACCATGAAATTTCTAATTAACATTATTAATATTAAGTTTCCCATTAAAAAATTCATTGATTTATTGGGAATGATTTTAAGTTACCACTTTGGGAAACATTTATAGAAATAAAATATATGCTACTTTCAATCATTGAAATTCATTTAGTAAGGCTAAAATAACTAGGAAATACAATTTGTGCTTAAAATATATTTTCCTAAAATTGGTGTTTTATTTAATGAAACTATGTATATTAAGATTAGATAATTATAATAAATATTGAAAATATGAATAAAATTTTAAAAATAAATTAACTATAAAATTTCAGAAAGAAGAATAATGAATAATTATTGTTTTAAAATTCAAATTTTCAATAATAAAATTTTTCAGTTGTATTTTCTTATTTTATTTATATATTAAATTTTGATTTTTTTAAAATAAAATTATCATAATGAATTTATTTTTGTATAATGCCTAATAATGTTATATTTGGATTCTATTTTTCATTTTTTAAAAGATATTTATTTGTAAATGAAAATTTTGGAGTTTTTTGAAAAATAATAATTTTTTGATTTTATCATTTTTTTAGCGTATCTAAGATGTTTAGAAAACTAATTCAACAATAAAATATTCTTTTATACAAGGTATTTACTAATTTTAAAATATTCTTTTAAATGATAAATTCAATTTCCAATATTTTTGAACAAACTAAAATTTAACTTCATTAAAAATAAGTTTTCTATCCTTTCTATAAATCATGATTTTCAAGGTATATTCATTTTTGGATTTCATTTGAAGACTCTTAATATATATTTTATTATAATATATTAATTTATTTTATTAAAATGAGTTTCCAATATAATTTGTCTTATATATATTTATACGTGTAGTTTTAAAAAAAAGTTTTTTGACTAAGTGTGTCTAATTGAAAAATAATTACTCACAAATTTGGAAATTTTATTTGATAAAATGGTTTCAAATTTGGTAATTATAAGTATCTATTTATATAAAGATATATATATTATGCTTGTTATTACGATAAATTAATAATGATAAAAATTATTTATCATCGTAAAAGTAAATTAGAATATAAGATTATAAGATAAAATAAGAAACCCTCAAAAATAAATGATTTCTTAAAAATATTTGGTTGATGTGAGTTTTGATGAACAAAAATTTTGCACGCCAATTTTTTTTTCTTCAATTTTGGCCTTTGAAATGTAAAAAATAACATTTCATTATTGAAAATAAATGTTATACTCCAAAAAACTACCCTTGTCCCCCACATATAAATGAGTAACATCTCTACCACTTCAAGAATAAACTCACACTAAAATATACTCATTAAATACTACCATATCCCTCATCCATGAACCAATTCCCACACTCCAAAGATTCTAGTCACCATTAGTTAGCAGAAGGACTTCATATCCTAAGAGATATCCAAGGACAATTGATGTCTCTGATGTGAGTATTATAAATTTGTTAGATTATATCTTCAATTATCCTCATTAAAATATTTTGTAGAGACTCTTAGATAATTATATAAATATTATTTATATACTATAACATTACAATTTTAAGTGTATTTTTTATATACCCCATCCATCAAAAAAATAATTATATGTGTGGATTTTTCACTACCACACTACATGAGAATTATAATTTTACAATAAGATTTTAGCAATATATTTCTACCTCATATGGCCATTATTTATTGGAATCTACCACTTATAGTTCATCATAGTAAATAGTATTACAATTATCATTTTTTGTGATGGAACATCACAAATAAATCTTATTTGCAATAGAGTAATATTCCACCCCAAATAAGCTCATTATGTTTTTTAAATAAATATGTGTGTTGGATATAGTAATGTTTCATAATTTCTTATTTAAAAAAGAATAACTTTCAAAAACAAAATGAATAAAGAATATTTTAAAAAAATTAAATATAGTAATAACAAGTTTAATTTTATTACATCATTTCATAAAAATTATTTTTTCAATAAAAAACACATAATATTCATAAATACAACTAAGAAGAAAATGGGATTGGGTGGAGGATGATCTTTTCATATTTTAGGGTGAGTAAATACCTTAATATCACCACGCACATGCTTTCACATATAATCCAACATCAAATCATCTCAATAATGCAACTACTCATGATCGTCCTCCCTCTCTCCTTTCATCCACTATATCATCATATATTGATCTCTAAACCACTACTCATACAATGTATTGGAAAAAATGACTCTAAAGATACCATCAAGATGACCAATTATGATTAAATATACCATAATAACTAGTAGGTGTCAGATGGGAACTAATTCCAACCACCCGACCTTTCGTGACATTATGCATAATCAGTTATATCCAAGCCCCCTCTTAAAAACATGACTCACTAGTGGCATCTTATACACTCATATTGAATATAAAAAGAATAATAAGTAAAAATATCATACATTTCCTTTAAAAATAATTAGAAATTTGAATAATAATAAAATTAATATCAGTAATTTTTTTATAAAAAAATACTAACCATTATCGGGTGTTGTCTATCGCCGACAAGATGTCCTATATAGAGATTTGGTTACATATTCTTGTATAGATAAAACATCATAATATAGGGGTCAGTATATGATAGTTTAATATAAACAATATTTTTCAATTAATGAATATATACATTAATAAATAATTTTAATTACTCTATATTGAAGATGTGTACTAAATATATGACTCTTGGACCTGTGTGTGACCTTCTACCTCCCACAGTTCTGATGCCCAGATGATGAACTAATCCTAATAGTCTATCATATATTTAAGTATTAAAATCCTTCTAATACCCAATATGAGATAACATTAGGTGGATTTAAGAAGCAATACTAGTCAATAATAATTACTATATATTTAACCATGGCTTGGTTTCTCAGGCAGTGTAAAAAATGACAAAAGGATTCCCATATTTAAAACTGTAATGCCTCTTGGATAGAGTATCTTTGGCTATAATCAATTAGATGACTCACATTATGTGTGAAAAATAGATTTTTTTACTAATTTAATAATAATAAAATTTACTGTGTTATTTAATGATACAGAATCTATTGGTTGAACATCTTTTGAAGAAAATCAAAGGGAATCTGATCCTAGGAAAATCATGGTGCTTGAAAATAATTTAAGAGAATAGCATTGTCCTAACAAATAGGTAAATAAAAAAACATTGATATTAAAAAAAATTGTTATATTATGAATAAAAATTTAATAAAATAAACTAATATAAAATAAATACCACAAACAACTAAAAACACCACCGTAAAAGAGGATCAAAAAGAAGAGGCCAACAACTCTCTAAAACTAAGACTGGAATAATAAATCTAGTAGGGTCATTCCCCCTCCTGATTAGAAAATATCACTACAAATCATATAAATCTGGAGCATCATCAGCATTTCTGACATCATCAATATGATGAAATTGAATATTGGAGGCATGTCCATCCATTCGAAACAAACAGTCCTACTTAAATCGTGTTTTAAAAAAAATTATAAACTGTTCCAAACCAGGTACTTATAAAATAATTTTTTTTTCCATTTTAGAATTAAAGAGTAAACTTCACTAAATATTTATCATAAAAAAATTGGTATTTATAGAATTTAATTAATTTTTATTGATAGAATAGTAATTTGACCTTAGGGATAGTAACATGACCATTAAGAATAGTCATCTGAACAGTAGAATTGTAACATCTCCTATGAGAGAAGAAATAAAATTTATGTATCTTATAATTGAAATCATGATATATTTATAACATGAAATATGTAAATAAATGTTTTTAAAATGATAATAAGTAAATAAATGTAATTTATTTTCTCGTGGAATGGAAGAAAACTCTAAAAATAGGGTGAAACAGTGTTAATATGTTTTTATAATTTTAAATGATACTATATATAATTTTTTCTAATGTAAGATCCATAACCTATAACCCTTATTAGTTATTTTAATATATTTAAAAATATTGCTAAAACTATTCATATTCTTGATCCTAAATAATAAACTAATATATATAATAATGAGAAAACATCCCACTCCTCCACTATAAATACCACATGTCACCACCACTTCTCCTCACACCTCAAAGACAGGTAGCTTGTGTAATATCTAAAAACTTCCCCTACACAGCCTCTTCCCCACGTCCAATACCTTCTTGTCTCACCAAAATTCCAAAACCAAGGGCCTTAAGGAGGTTCTCAAGGAAGATAATTCAAGAGGTAAAATCCTCTTTCATTTTCATTTATATTGTTTACAATTTTTTCATTTTTTTATACTCTCTCCACCTCCACTTATCCATGGGGATTTAATACTATATTATCTTATGTATTATTTAATTTTATCATGTTTATGGGAAAATGTGTCATCAAACTTCTTCTCCACTCCATTTTTATTTTAAAATTGTGAATATCTTCTGTGATGTCTCAATTTACTGCCATCGTAGATGATACACATTCATTTTTCATTATCACATTCCTATCTATTAATAAAATCATTAATATGGTTATATAATATTTTATTATTAAACTAATAAGCCATTAAATGTCCCAGATTCTATATATATACTTTATATTTAAGAAAATGATATAAGTTTGTGATGATCTTAATAACCGCACAAATAAATTATATCATTCCCATTAATGTTTTCTCTAATAATAAATCATAATATCAGAAAAAATAATATATGGTATCATTTAAAATTAAAAAAACATATTAAGAAAATTTCATTCCATTTTTATCATTTTATTCCATTCTACAAAGAAATTATAATGAACTAACCATAGAAACCATGAAATAAATACACTCAATACAATGAAAATTAAAAAAATATTGTTAATAAATGGGTGGATAGATCTTATAAGTATATCATATAAGTAATTTTAAATATGAATATAGTTATGTAATATATTCATAAAACTATATAAACCATTATACTAGTGTTTTTAACATTTTCAAATTATGAGGAACAAAAGGGAATTCCAATCCTGATTTACATTCATTGGGTTTACCTTCAACATCATTGATTATGTGGTTCTAAGGTTATTTTTTAAATGAATTTCTATTATATTATGATTTATTATTTATTATTACAGCGTATAAACAAATTTAATCCATTTTATAAATTCCCACCCTAAATATATAATATTTGTAAGAGACATTTCTTTAAAAAATCCTCTTTTAAATTTCAATTTTTATAGAATTCCAAAGGAATGTTTTCATGAATGAATTATTATTTTATGATTATATTACAGTTCATGGGAATTTTTTATGGTTAATGGTGGGGCCTATATCTCCCTCTAATTAATTGGGTAGGTTAATGTTCGAGGTTGATCGTATGGCTACTTGATGTGTAACTAAAATAGTTACACCATACAATATTTATGAGGGCTATATTTTATAGTAGTTGCGAGGGACATATTGTAAGTTAGCCATGGCGGTTAAAAATCATATGGTATCTATGAGGGATAAAATCATAATTATTTGATACCCCAAGTTATCTTTATGGTATTATTTGTGTTTTCTCTATTTTATAGAAATCACTAGTTTTCACAAAGAAACTATATTATAATTATTGGCTGAGAAGTATATTGTTGTGAAAATGATTTCATAAGTTTATATGTATTAATGTATCGACAGTTTTTATCCTTCTTTTTATGACCCTTACTGAGCTTTTGGTTCTCATACCATGTTTTAAAATGTTTCTCATAGGGTTTAAGTATCGGTAAGAGAAAAGGAGAATCCTAAATGAATGTTATAAAGATTTTTCATGAACATATTTCATGTTTTTACTAAAAAAAATTGTGTTATGGATGAAATGGATATTATTTTAGTAGTAAATTGTTTTTATTATAGTGGGTTTATATATATGAAATATTTTATAATTTTATAAAACTTTAAACTAAAATAATCATTGGGAATAAAAGGAATATAATTCTAAAAATTTTTACTAGATTATGTAATATTTATGGTAAAGTCCTTGTAGTTGGTATTAGAGCATGGTTTTAATAACATTAAGGGTATTATTATGTTAATAAAATACCATAAATGATTTTATAATTATGGTTAAATTTAAATGTTATATATTTTGAATATTTCAACATTTCTTTATCTATGATATTTCTATTCAAAATGGTTTTCCGTAGAAGAAACAGGGATGCTGAAGTAGAAAGGCACCACGATGATGATATCTTTATGAATTCATAAACTAGAATAGTGGTAATTGTAACAAAATGGAATGTGATAGTATAAGCTTCATTGATGTATGATATAAGCGGTGGTGGAGTACATGCAAGAGAACAACTAGAGCTACAACAAAGAAAAATGACACTAAAGGAACATTTTATGAGGCAACACCACCCTATGTTCAGCAGATCTTCTGACCCAATGGTGGATAAAGGATGGATTAAATCCATTGAAAATATATTTTATGTTATGGGGTGTTCAGATAATAAAATGGTAAGTCTTAACATTTATTATTTTTAAGGTGAATCTGGAAAGTAGTGGTCAATGGTCAAGAATACCAGGTATAGAGAGGAGATTGATTCCTAGGAATGGGATGAATTTAATAATAATTTCCTTGAAAAATACTTTCCTAAGGTGGTTTGACATAGGATGGAATGTTAATTTCGTGAATTAAGCAAAAGTGTGAAGACATTGTTTCCATGTTTGAAGAAACATTTACACGATATTCAAGGTATACTCCAAATATTATTTGGGATCTTAATAGAAAAATAAATAATTCTAAATAAGGATTGAAGAAAAGATATTGAAAATGATTTCCCTACTATGAATTCAAAAGTTATAGAAAAATTTTCTGAAATGCAGAGACGGTAGAAATGGAGTTTTCTGATGATCAAGTGTACTTTTAGAACAAGTAGAAGAAGTGGTATAGATGGAAATAGATGAGTAAGAATCAGTCAAATAAATATTTAGGTAAGATATTACAATTTCTAGTTTGTGAATAGTGTGGTGAAAAGAACCAGGGAGAATGCGTTACCAAAATCAGGAACTATTTTTGATGTGGAAAGATTTGGCATATGGACTGGGTTTGCAATTAAAATGATATTAATATTAAATTTGATAAGAAAAATATAAAGTGTTTTAAATGTGGTCAGATAGGGAATTATGAAAATATATACACAAATAATAATATGAATGATGGGAGGAAGCTAGATTATAAGAAGAAAGGTGAAGTGAAATTCATTGAGCCTACATCATCAGATGATGGTCAATATAATGAAGTGGTAGCAGGTAATTTTTTTGTTCACTCAGTCATTTGTAATGTTTTCTTTGATATGAGTTCTAGAAATTCTTTAATTTTGAGAAATATTTTAGTAAATTGGAAAATTCACCTCAAGAAAGGAGACTAGAACATATAGTTAAAACACCATGGGAAATATTATAACAAAAAGTTATTATCATATTATTCTTATTGTTTTTTTGTGGAAAGGAATTACCTACAAACCTTTTTGTTTTTTCCTTAGTATAGTTTGATGTTATTCTAGGTATGGATTAGATTTTAGTTTATGATGTTAAGATTGATTATATAGCTAAACAAGTCATTTTTTAGAAAGAGTTTTAGTTTGTATATAAGAATTAACCTATTTAATTGATAACATATCAGGAAGATGAGAAACAATTTAAATATGTGAATTAATGTTATATTAATCATATTATTGAAAACATAGGAACTGTCTGGATTAATAATGATCCAATGGTAAATGAATACCTGGATATTTTTCCCGATCATTTTCCCAATGTTATACAAGATCAAGAAATTGAATTTTCTATTGAATTTGATCACGATGCAGACCTAATTTCAAAACAAACTTATCAAATGGATCAAGTGTATCTTTTAGAATCAAAAAAAAGTTTCATGAGTTATTTGATAAGGAATTTAGTCATTCTAGCTCTGCACCATGGGGTTCTACAACTTGGTTCATTAAAAAAAAGATAGTCCCATGATACTTTTCAATGATTATAGAGTTTGGAAAATGTTACTATTATGAATAAGTATCCTTTCTCTCATATGAATAACTTATTTCATCGACTCCATGGAGCTCAATATATTTTTTAGATTGACATGTGATCTGATCACCATCAGCTGATGGCCAAAAAGGATGACATCCCAAATGTATCTTCTCATACTATATATAGAAATTATGAGTTTTTTTGTTATGCCCTTTGGTTTGAAAAATTCCCTTGGTGTGTTAATGGATCTTATGAATAGAATATTCTATGAATATTTGGATATGTTAGTGTTGTTTTTATTGATGGTATTTTTATCTTTTTAAAAATTTATGGGGATCATACATTAAAGTATTTTGTTGATAATTCACAGAGAAAATAATTTATACAGAAGATTTATAAAATTTGAATTTTGGTTGCAAAAAATTTCTTTTCTTGGAAACATTGTAAATAAGGATGGAATAATATTTGATCTTGTCAAAAAAAAGTGGATGAAGAATACCCAATAAATAAAATAATATATATATTTGTAGTTTTCTTAGATTATCATTTTATTACTGATGTTTTCTTGAGAACATTTCACTATTTTGTAGCACGATAACTATGTTAACAAGAAAATGGGTTAAATTTATTTGGACAGAAGACTATGATGTTTGTTTTTAGGAACTGAAGAAGAGAATGGTGAATGATCCCATTTTTGACATGCCTTACAGAAATGGAGAATTTTTCATCTACAATGATGCTTCATTGAAGGGACATGGTTTTTTTCTAATTCAGAATGATCAGGTAACTTCATATGCTTCAAGACAACATGAAACATCATGAGTTAAATTACTCTATAGATTATTTGTAATTAGTAACTGTGGTGTTTTCTTTGAAAACTAGGAAGCATCATTTATATAGATAAAAATGTGAAATATATTCCAAGCCTAAAAATATGAAGTATATAATCACATATAAATAATTAAAAATTAGGCAGAGAATATGGATTGAACTAATAAATGATTATGATTGCATGATCAATTAAAATCCAAGTCAATGGAAAATAGGGGTGGATTTGTTAAGTCAATGAAATCATGCATCATTAATCGTGTAATGTTTAGAACAAGACCCCATGATTAGTGTCCGATGGATTTTTTCTTGGAAGTTGTGGGTGTAAGAAATTCATCTATTTTCCGCCATGTTTCAGTGCATTCATCTTTGTCAGACAGAATGAAGAATGTGTAGAAAGAAGATGATGAGTTATAGAAAATGTTATAATTGTTCAAAAGGGTATATTTCAAATACTTAATACCAATAATATATATTTTATATTTATTAAGAGGATATGTGAGCCTTATGATTCATAGTTGAATAAAAAGTTGTTATGTGAATCACATAGTTATCAGTTTTCAGTTCATCCTAGCATCAAAATGATCTATAGATACCTTCAGAAGTATTACTACTTGGATGGAATGAAAAGAAATATTTCAAATTTTACCATGAAATGTTTGACTTGTCAATAGGTTAATTTAGAGAGAAAATTACCAAAGGGGATACTTAAAACATTTCAAGATCTATAATGTAAATGAAAAAATATATCTGTGGACTTCATGGTGGGACTACCAAAAATGACTTGAGGTAATAATTAAATTTGAGTTAAAGTTGGCCAAATAACTAAATATGAATATTTCCATCCCATTCATGATAATATTTATTTGTATCATCATTCTAGATTGTACAATAAAGAGATTTCAAGGTTACAATAAGTTCCTCATTACATTTTATCTGACTGTGATCCTAGGTTCACTTCTAACTTTCAGAAAGGCCTTCAATAGTCATTGAGCACATAATTAAATTTCAAAACTGATTTTCATCATCAATCTGATAGACAGACCGAACGAGTAATTCATATATTTGAGGATCTTCTATATTCTTGTTCAATATACTATCAGGGAAGTTGTGATCAACATATTTTTTTAGTTTCATTTTCATATAATAATAGATCTCATTCCAATATATATATTTCAAATTTTGAAAATTTTTATGGAAAGTGGGGTCTAAACCCATCATTTGGGATGAGTTCAGGGAAAGTAAGTTGACGGGACTAGAATTAGTAGAGGTAGTGGATGGGAAAGTGAAGATGATATAACAACACATGAGAATGGCTCTAATTATGCAGAAATTCTATGCAGATAAAATGAGGAAATTATTTTCTTTCAATGTATGTGAACATCTTTTCCCTAGAATCTCACCACGAAAATGTTTTATGAATCTTTGTAAGAAGGGAATGCTAATTCCACATTTCAATGGACCTAATGAAATACTAGATATTGTTAGACCGTTCACCTACTGAGTAGCATTCCCTTTGAGTTTTATCTCAGGCACACAAGTTTTTTCACGTTTTTATGTTGAGAAATTATGCACCAGATTCATCTCATGTTTTTGAGTCTAGAAGTATTCTAGTTGGAAGAGAACCATTATAATGAAGAGAAACTTTTTTTAGATTCTTCATCATAGATATCAAGTATTATAGAGTAAATTAATTATCTCAGTTAATATTTTCTTAGAGAAACCACATAGATGAATAAGAAACATGGTAATATGAAAATCATATGAGAGAAATGCATCGTCATATATTTAATGCGGGAACAAAAATTGCTAGGATGCAATTTCTAGATAGTGGGAAGAATGTAAAAACTCCGCTACTTATAATATAATTTGTTTCAATTATATAATTAAATAGTTATATTCATTATAAATGTATAACGAGACAAGTCTTATTTAAAAAAATTAAGGAATTCATACGGATGGAATAGTAACATCACCATTAAGAATAGTAATTTATCCAATAGAATAAAAACCCAACATATAAGAGTATAACTAATTTTTTTTATCATATAAGTGTAACCATGATATATTTATATAATGGAATAAGTAAATATATGTTTTTGAAATGATAAATTATGTGTTGGTATTTTTGTAACTCCTAAATATTTCATTACATTTTCATAATTAATATAATGATTTAAAATAAAATATATTTTCATAAAATTTATTCATAAATAATTATTTTTATTGTTATGGTTATAAGAAAATTTTATGAGACATTTGTTAATTTGTCAATGGGTTATAAAATTAGGAATACATTTAAAATTAAAAATTTTATAATAAATTACAATTTTAATTAAAAATTAAATTTCTAATATTTATAAATTTATTTTCAAAAAATAGAGTTAATTTTTTAATTCTAAACATCGAAAAATTGTTAGGTTTAATTTTTGGTATTTTTCAAAAACACTTTAATTTTATTATGAATAGTAAAATATAGTAATTTATAGTATATTTACATTATAAGTTAAATAAAATAGTCCTTGATTCATAACTTACATAAGAACCATAATATAGAATCGTTATACAGTATTTTAATATATTTAATAATAAATTTAAATCAATTCATTGTCTTTATTTAAAAGAATAATATAATTATTATACTAATGGGAAAACACACATCTTCTCCACCAAAAATACCACCCACACTAACAATTATCTTCACACCTCAAAGAATTGTGGATTATTTAATTTTTTCCCAATTACCTTATTAAACCTCTTCCCCATGTCAACTACCTTATGGTTGCACCAAAAGGCCAAAACGAAGGGCCTTAAAGATGTTCTAAAGAGGAGAATTCAAGAGGATAATTCATCTTTCATTTTTTTAATTTATTTTCTGTTACTAGACTTTTATTATAATATATTCACCTCCCCTTAAAAAAGTAGAATGAATACTAAATTATAATACATATACTTTATTTTTTCATGTTTATTGAATTATTTTCATAAAACTTATTCTCCTCTCTCCATTTATTCTAAACTCGAGGACATCATCTGTGATGTTCTGACTTACCACCATTGTGGACTATACAGTCTCATTTTTCATTAGCACCTAAAAGGCTGGTCATAAAAACCTTATTATGGTTAAATAATATTTTACTAAACATATTATAAATTATTTAGTGTTATTAAACCAATATATAAACATGATATTGATTAAAATAATATAAGTTTATAGTGATCATAAAAACCACTAAAATAAATTAAATCATTATAATTAATTTTTAACATAAGGATTAATCATCATATGAAAAAAATGATATATGGGATCATTTAAAATTTTAAAACCATATTAAAAACATTTCATTCCACTTTTATAATTTTTCTTCCATTCAACAAGAAAATCCCTAATGAACAAACCATGCAAACTGTGAAATAAATGCATGTGAAACAATGAAAATAAAACAATATTATGAAATGGGTGGAAAGATGTAACAATAATATCCAATAAGAAATTATAAATATTAATATGGTTCTTTAATATATTTATAACACTCATTAAACCATTATAATGGCGTTTTACATGCTTGAAGTAAGATGAACTCGAGGTGGGGGAATTCTTAACACAATTTTCATTCAGTGGGTTAACCTTATACTTCTTTGATTATGTGGTAATAATATTATTTGTAAAATTAATTTTTATTATATTATGATATATTATGTTGGTTTACAGTGTATACACAATTTCCATTCTTTTTATAAATTCTCACTTAAAATATATTCCATTTGTAAGGGAAATCTAATTAAAAATACTCTTTTAAATTTTTATTTTTACAAAATTCAAAATAAATGTTTTAATAAAGGTATTTTTATTTTATGGTTAGTTTATGGTTCTTAGAAATTTTTTATTATGAAGGGTGGGATATATATCTCCCTCTAATGAATGAGGTATGTTTATGTTGGAGGTCAACCATATGGTCACGCCAAGTGTAACTATGATGATTACACCATAAGGTAACTGTGAAGGTTACATCATAAGGTATCCATGAGGGTAACATTGTAAGGTATATTTGAGGGTTAGAAAACATATAGTATTTATGAGGGTTACAATATTAATTATTTAATTCCCCATGTTACCTTTATGGTATTATTTATCTCCAAACCATTTTTTGTATTTTCAAATAACTCTTTTAAAGGTAAGTGTGAACCCAAACCATTACAACCAAATAACACCCTTAAAAAGTAAAATACATTCAAATAAATAATATTTGGAGCTTCTGCACCCAAACACCTACCTCAATAAAAATACCTCCACCTTGACATAGCTGTAGGGCTAGGAGTCTCGTGTAGGGTTGCTATAAGAACCCAACCTTAAACCTTACATAATATTGAATTAAATGGATAATTCACATTGAGGATATTTTTAGGTTTAGAGTTTTAGAGAATTAGGACATAACTATTACATCTCAAAATATTACAAAGTAGGCACTTCTACACAGTTTCCATTTTTTTTAAAAACATGAAATCTTGAAAAAAAAGAGTCATGTCTAGTTCCATGTTTAAGACAGTATGAATTTTTCTTGATCCCATCCTTGACCATATTCCACATTTTTTCCTATGAAAAACATTTCAAAAACTTGGGATGAGCATAAAAAGCTCAGTAAGGGATACACAAAGAAGGAAAAGTGTTAGTTTTTCAAAACAATATGTAAACCATGAATACTTTATTATATGTAATACCTGTCAACTTTATGAAGTAGTAAATAATATTTACTAAATAAAAGATCATTACATACCCTTTTGTAACCAAAAGATTACTATAAAACCCATATAAATAACACATAACGTATAAAGGTAACTTGGTACATAAACATACTTAAATGGAATAACCATACGGTCGACTTCCACACATATCACTAAATGGAATAGCTATACGGCCGACTTCCATACCCAATGCATTGGACGTTATAACTTAACCACCCGTCCTAGTTTCACGGCACCACCCATTATTTGGTTTATCACGTAACCACCCATCAAATGTCCAAGTACCATTATAAAATCATAAGACATAAAGAAAATATAATGGAAAGAAAACATTTAAACAATTAAATCACAATATATCACATAAATATATTGATATAAAAAATCCATTATCAAAACCATTTTCAATACCAAAATACAGAAAAGAGTATATGGTATTTATTTTCTTTTAAAATCATTATGGCTTGTTGAGGAAGCCAAAGATCAAATAATACTCACGGCGGCGGAAAAGGTCATTGTCCCCGCTTACATTAAAAGGAACATTATTTTTGTCATTTTGTAAAACACTTTGTAGAAAAATATTCCATTTGAAATGTCAAGGGTGTTTATACAACATATAAAATACAGTCGTGTATTAAAACAAAATATGCCTCAATGAAAGGAGATTGAGACGAAGTCCCTTACCTTGTGTCCGACTTGAATCAATCATTATTTAATCTCCTGAATAATAAACTAAAGTGAATTTATACTTACTTAAGATACTTTTTCAAGTTTATTATTCCTTTTATTTCAGTTATTACCATGTTATAAACATTAAGTAACCATTTAAGTTAATAATGTTAATTTTGTCGATATTTGGTACTTGAGTCAAAAATTCACACCATATATTTACTAGTTGTCCATGTGGTCAAAATTCCATTATATCCAGAATGATATTCATGATTTAGATATCATATATGTCATATATATCCAATATATACATTTATTTATAATAGTACATAACATATGGAGGTAAGAAATGAAATGCACCGTTCATGGAGACGGAAAGCCGTACGTACGCATGAACACTACTTTCATTTATATTTCTTATTTTTATGGAATTTAAACACAATGATAAATAGGTATATTATAATTACAGTATAATATTATATATAATATCATTAACTCTATCCTTTATACATCCCACATAAGGCATTAATGAGTCACATCACTTTGAGGGGGCGGTAGTCCACACTTCCTCAAATGAGATTATCATATTTACCCACTATAGAAACCATAAAGGCGTGATATAAATGGAAAATACAGAAGAATAAAGAAAACATAAACATAATATATATCATATATAAATACAGTTCCATCATAATGGCCACCATGAGAGGCGGTAAGAGGTAATTAAACAATCATCGTTTCGTGGGGCGTTAGTTTGTCATCCACAGAAACATTATGTTATTCACCCATTAGATGAAGGTGTGTGTAAGTGTAGTTTGAATCCTTATAATAAAAACATAATAGTATATTGAGGATAATGTTGTTGTTACAAAAGAAAGGAATAAAAATTGTTTAGGGGTTGGATAAGTAAAATAAAACAATTTAAGAGAAACTATTACCTTTAATATTGGTAATTCCCTTTGGTTTGAACCAAAAGACTTCTTGAAGTGCCTTATGCCTATGGTAGTGATTATAGTAGAAGGAGTGAGATGTAGGGAGCTTAATTGGGCTGAGGTTGGATGATACAAAAGTCTTGAGAGGTGTGAGGAATTGGTTAGAAGTGGTCTCTTTTTATAAGGGAGAGGAGGGGCTCTTTAGGAAAGTGTGAAAATATTATTTTATTATATAATGATATTCGGTTTCAAAAGGTAAAAAAAATCATTAAGGTTGAATATAAGTTGACTCATATTCGAAATAAAATCATCCAATCATTATAGGACATGTTTTAGATAATATTTTAATCATTATAATCTTATTTATTTAAATCATTTATTAAAGAGGTAAATACTGCATCATTATTATGTCATAAATAATTTAATTTATTTGATGTCTAAAAATTATAGAAAAGATATCATGATGTAGGAAATATTTTATCTTTATAATGAATACTTATAGTAAAAAATATTACTTATATAACACCATATAAAAATTAATTACTAAAAGACTTTTGTTTATGTCATTTTGGCCTTTACTTTAAATTAATTAATCTAAATTGTCATTATCACTCCAAAGTGGCTCAAAGGGATCCCAAAATCGACCCAATGATGCCCATGGTCGTTGATGACTCATCCAATAAAGTTTGGAGAAGTTTTATGGTAATTTGGAAATATAATTATATTCTTTTTACCTTGAATTAACCCATTTATCTTTAACCGCGGTAAATAAAAGTCAAAAGTTACTATTCAGAAACAATTATTTTCATCTTATTAAACAAAATTTTTCTTCTTGATATCAACCATGTATGTAGGATTTTCGAAATTCAATTCACATAAGTGTTAAAATTTCATTTAAATGAAAAATTCATCTTTTTAACTACTGCTAAGTGGTTTCACTATTCATCAAAAATTGAATTTTTTCAGAATAATACCAAAAATAAAACATAAGCTTTATTTGATATTACGAATTCAAAAATGATTCTTATTTTTATAAATTAAAAACATAGAAATGGCATTAATTAATTTATAATTAATTCCCATTGTTAAAATAAATAGCGTTTTTTAAGAAACAATAACTATCAAAAGATTAATATTCGTTTATGTCCACACTCAAAGTGAAATTAGTTCCAACGAACAACATTGGATTAAATGGTAAAAATATATTATAATTACACTTTAAAAACAATTAAAAAGATAATCTAACCATATAAATAAATTAGATTCAAACGCAGTTTTGAATTAAAATACAATATTTTTCATTATTCATACAAAAAAAACTTTATCAGAAAAATTCCAAAAAATTACCCAAAGTAAAATTTGATACCCTCATTATAAATAAATGTTGTATTTGGTAAAATATAATGTATTAATGTGACCCAAACTATATTTAAAGAGGGTTCTCCATTAATAGGCTGTAAATCGACCTTTTAATGTACATTTTAGTTATTTCTATTAATTCCCGCCAATACAATGGCTAGGAGTTAACTACCATTTAAAATAATAATATAATATTATTAGTGTGAAATGTAATATTTCAATGAAACCCGTTGTTGCGTATCAGGTATGATATCAAACATAGGAACCCCTTTAAAGTAAAATTAATATTTAATTCGCAAATATTAATAAATATAAAATATGTCTTATTCTTTATTTACTTGGGATGTTACATCCTTCCCCACTTTTGGGAGTTGCGTCCTCACAATTTTAATTCACTTATCAAAATAAGTGGGGGTATTTATCCCTAATAGAATTTTCAGATTCCCACATCGCCTCTTTAATCATATGGTTTTTTCACAAAACCTTTACCTGGTGAATTACCTTATTCCGCAACACTTTCTCTCTACGGTCAAAAATCCGGACTGGCTGTTCTTCATAGGAGAGATTCTCTTCCATCTGAACTAATTCTTGGCTCGACACACAAGATGGATCTGGCATATACTTTCTCAACATTGAAAAATGAAAAACATTGTGTAGCTGGGACAAACTTGGATGTAATGCCACTCTGTATGCAACTGATCCAACTCTCTCCAGGATTTCATAAGGTCCAATGAACCTCAGACTCATCTTTCCTTTCTTTTCAACACACATCACACTTTTCCATGAAGAATATTTGATAAAAACATGATAACCTACCTCAAAATAAAGATCCTTCCTCCGGTTATCCGCATAACTTTTCTTATGACTCTGAGCTGTTCTCATGTGCTTCTGAATCAACTAAACATTCACTTCCATCTCTTCCACCAATTCCGGTCCCATCAACTTACTTTCACCTAACTCATCCCAGAAATCTAGAGTTCGACAATGATTTCCATATAATTACTCAAATGGATCCATCTATATACTGGAATGAAAACTGTTATTATATGAAAATTCATCCAAAGAAAGATGTTGGTCCCAACTTCCCTAATAATCCAGGGAACAAGCAGGTAGCATATCCTCCAAGGTCTGAATTGTTCATTCTGATTTCCTATCTGATTGAGGGTAAAAATATCTACTAAAATTTAATTCAGTACCCAACGACTTATTAAGGCCTTTCCAAAATGTAGAAGTAAACCCGAGATCACGATCAGATACAATGGAGAGGGGAACTCCATGCAACATGACTATCTCTTTAACATACAACCGAGCAAGTTGATCTAGAGACAATGTATCTCGAATAAGAAAGAAATGGATAGATTCAGTCAATTAATCAACTATAACCCAGATTGTATTATTACCCCAAGATGTCTTTGGTAATCCCATAACGAAGTCCATTCATATATTTTCCCATTTTCACTCTGGCACCGATAGAGGCTGAAGCATCCCTTTTGGTAACTGCCACTCTGCTTTAACCTACTGACAAGTCAATCACTTCATAGTAAAATCAGAAATATCTCTTTTCATTCCATCCCACCAGTAAAACTCTCGAAGATCTTTGTACATCTTATTACAAAACGGATGAACTGAAAATAGAGAACTATAAGCTTCACATAACAACTCATTCTTCATCTGTGAATCACAAGGCACACATAATCTCTTCCCAAACCTAAAAACACAATCATTGTCAATATTAAATTCAAGAAACTTACCCTTCTGAACCAACTCAACTTTTTTCTGCAACTCACTGTCTTCTTTCTATGCTTTCCTTATTTTGTCTAATAGAGATGATTTCCCTGACAGCTGAAAAAAAACAGAATAATTTTCTGCACCAACAACTTCTATGCCAAAGTTCATCAAATAAAAAACCAAAGGATCTTGTTCCAAACGTAACATAGTTAATGAAGCATTACTTTTTCAACTCAAAGCATCATCCACTTTATTTTCTTTTCCCGGATAGTAATAGATCATGTAATCATAATCCTTGATTAATTCCAACCATCTCCTCTATCTCATATTCAATTCTTTTTGAGTGAATATAAACTTAAAACATTTGTGATAAGTATATATTTCACACTTCACTCCATACAAATGATGCCTCCAAAATTTTAAAGCAAAAACAACATTAGCTAATTCCAAATGATTTGTAGGGTAATTTAACTCATGGGGTTTCAGCTGACATGAAGCATAAGAAATTACCTGATCATTCTGTATAAGAACACAACCAAGCCCTTTCAATGAATCATCACTGTAGAAAACAAACTCACCATTTCTGGAAGGCAGTGCTAAAACTGGAGCATTCACCAATATTCTATTCAATTTCTGAAAACAATCATCACATTCTTTTGTCCAAATGAACTTAACACCTTTTCGAGTTGACTTATTCATTGGGATAGATAAAAATGAAAAATTTCAAACAAACCTCTAGTAATAACCTGAAAAACCAAGAAAACTACGAATCTTGGTTATATTTTTGTGTCTTGGACATTATTCAAAAACTTTTGTTTTAGTAGGATCAACAGTTATGCCATATTTTGAAACAATGTGACCAAGGAAAGAATTTTTTTGTAACCAAAACTCACACTTGCTGAATTTCCCATAAAGATTCTTTTATTTTTATGTTTACAAGATGACCCTTAAATGAATTTAATGCTCCTATTTAATTTTAGAATAAACCAAAATATCATCAATGAACACAACCAATAAATTATCCAAGAACTCAAGAAAAATTCTATTCATAAGATCCATGAATACAACTGGTTCATTGGTTAACCCAAAAGGCATAACTACAAATTCATAATGGCCATCTCTAGTACAAAACACCGTCTTCGGAATGTATAATTCCTTTACTTTCAGCTTATGGTACCCCGACCTCAAATCAATCTTTGAAAAATACTGAGGTCCCTGGATCTGATCAAACAAATCATCGATATGAGGCAAAGGATACTTATTCTTAACAGAGATGTTATTCAATGCTCTATAATCAATGAAAAATCTCATTGAAACATCTTTATTTTTAACAAACATTATTGGAGAACCCTAAGGTGATGTGCTAGGTCGAATGAAACTTTTATCTAATAACTCCTTCAAGTGCTTCTTAAACTCTAAAAGTTCAATTTGAGCCATTCCATAAGGGGGTTTTGAAATTGTCTTAGCATCATGAACTAAGTCAATGATAAATTCAACTTCACAATCAGGTATAATACCAGGAAACTCATTAGGAAAACCATAAAGGTAGTCATTTACCACTGGCACATCATTAATCTGAATAGTTCATTTATTTTCAACAATATTTTCAAGGTAACATTCATTTCCACCTTTTACTAGTTTCTCAGCTTCCTGACACATTATAAAAAAAGGGTTCATTCTTGTACACAAAATTAAAATATTTCTGAAAATAAACCTCTTTAGCTCTACAATCAATCTTAGCATGATAAGAGGAAATCCAATCCATGCCCAAAATAACATCAAACTCTATTAGATGAAAAATAATAAGGTCTGCAGGTAGATTCTTTCCGTACCCAAGGATAGAAAGGTTCTTATAATTTCTTTTTGTATTAACATTTCCTCTAGGTGTTTTTACCATAAGTTCCATATTCATATCTTGAGATGGAATTCCCAATTTACTAGAAAACTTCTCAGAAATGAATGTGTGTGTAGACCTTGAATCAAATAACACATTGGCATAATGTGAACAAAAAAAAAATTGTGTACCTGATACTACTTCGTTTGATGGAACAACATATGCTGAAGTAGTTGCAAAGGATTTCACCACCCCTTTCTTCTTGTAGTCCAGCTACTTTTACTCAATTGAGTTCTTCACTAGACACTCATATACATGATGAACCATTTCATTACACTTAAAACCTCTTACCAATAGATTTTCATTGCCTTCTTGATCATCCTCTTTATAGTTACAAGCAATATGATCAGACTTACCACACATGAAGCACTTTACAGACATTGATAAACATTCTCCAAGATTCTTTTTACCACACTTCTCGCATGTTGGATATTTTATTTTTTTAACTACAGGCTTCTCTGATGAATTATTCTCATTTTCCTGCCAACTGGACCTCATATTCTGTTGTTTGTCAACGAACACTTGATCATCGACAAACTCCATTTCCACCTTCTCCGCACAGCGAACAAGTTTTTCAAAAATTGTGAACTCACGAGAGGCTAACGCTCTTCGATATCATGGCTTCAGTCCTGAGTAAAATCGATTTATCTTATTATCAAGATCTCGGATGAAATTTGGAGCATACCTTGCCAGCCGAGTGAATGTTTCTTCATAAGTAGCTACTGAGTCATCCTTCTGCCTCAATTCTAGGAATTGTTTTTCCATCCTAAGACAAACCACATTAGGAAAATATTTCTCAAGAAACATACCTTTGAATTCGTCCCAATCGAGAGCATCAATCTAGTCACTATTCCTCATAGTTTTCACCATTAACCACCACTGATCAGCTTCACCTTCAAAATGGTAAGCAGTGAGACTAACCTTTTGATGTTTTGGACAACCCATGTCATCAAAAATCTTTTCCAGTTCTTTAATCCACCCTTCTACTAGCACATGTTCAGATGATCCTCTGAATAATGGGGGATGCTGCCTCATGAAATGATCTAATACTGACATGTTCCTTTTTAGTTGATCTGGTTGATCTCATACATGGATACCACAACCATTTATAGCCTGATTCAAAAGTTCCATCACTGCAACAAACTGTTCCGTTCCGATTATGACCATCTCAGGTTGTTGATTTGGAATGTTGTATTCCTCTTGATGTAGTCCGAACATAGCTTCCCTATTTCCTCTGTGGAAAACCATTCTGAACACAGAAATATCTTAGGTGAACCAACATGGTAATTTAAAAATGCTATATCATTTCAATATTATCATAAATTACTTTATGGATATTAATTTAACAATACCCTAACTCCTAAAGTTGTCTAAACCGACCTCTGATACCAACTATAAGGACCTGGACTTAAACCTTACATAATATTGAATTAAATGAACAGTTCACATTGAGAATATTTTCAGGTTTAGAGTTTTATAGAATTAGGACATAACTATTACATCTCATAAGATTACAAAGTAGACACTTCTACACAGTTTCGATTTTTTTTACAAAACATGAACTCTTGAAAAAAAGAGTCATGTCTAGTTCTATGTTTAAGACAACATGACTTTTCCTTGATCCCATCCTTGAACTTATTCCACATTATTTCCTCTTAAGAATATTTCAAAAACTTGGGATGAGCATAAAAATCTTAGTAACGGATACACAAAGAAGGAAAACTGTTAGTTTTTCAAAACAACAGGTAAACCACGAATACTTTATCATAAGGCATACTTTTTACCTTTATGAAGTAGTAAATACTCTTCAATGAATAAAAGATCATTACTTAACCTTCTGTAACCAAAACATTACCATAAAACCCATATAAAGAAAACCTAACATATAAAGTTAAATTGGGGAATAAACATACTTAAATGGAATAACCATATGGTCGACTTCCACACATATAACTAAATGGAATAGCCATACGGCCGACTTCCATACCCAATGCATTGGAGGTTATAACTTAACCTCCCATCTTGGTATTCACGGCGCCACCCGTCATTTGGTTTATCACGTAACCACCCGTCAAATGTCCAAGTACCATCATAAAATCATAAGACATAAAACAAATATAAAGGAAAGAAAACATTTCCACATTTCAATCAAAATATATGACTTAAATATATTGACATAAAAAATCTGTTATAGAAACCATTTTCCATACCAAAATACATAAAAGAGTATATGGTATTTATTTTCATTTAAAAACATTACGGTTTGTTGAGGAAGCCGAAGATCAAATAATACTAGCGGTGGCCGAAAAGGTCGTTATCACCGCATACGTTAAAAGGAAAATTATTTTTTTCATTTAGTAAATTTTTTTGTAGAAAAGTATTCCCTTTGAAAAGTAAAGGGTGTTTATACAACGTATGAACTAAATTCATGTATTAAAACAAAATATGCCTCAGTGAAAGGAGATTGAGATGAAGTCCCTTACCTTGTGTTCAACTTGACTCGATCATTCTTTAATCTCCTGAATAATAAACTAAAGATAATTTATACTTGATTAAGAACCTTTTTCAAGTTTATTATTACTTTTATATCACTTATTACCATGTTATAAACATTATGTAACCATTTAAGTTAATAACGTCCATTTTGTCTATATTTGGTACTTGAGTCAAAAATGAACACCTTATATTTACAAGTTGTCCATGTGGTCAATAATCCATTATATCCAGAATTATATTCATGATTTAGATATCATATATGTCATATATATCTAGTATATAAATGTATTTATTATAGTACATAACATATGGAGGTAAGAAATGAAATTCACCATTCATGTAGACGGTAAGCCGTACGTACGCATGAACGCTACTTTCATTTCTATTTCTTAATTTAATGGAATTTAAACATAATGATACAAAGGTATATTATAATTACAGTATAATATCATTAACTCTATCCTTTATACATCCCACATATGGCATTAATGACTCACATCACTTCGAGGGGGCGGTGGTCCACACTTCCTCAAATGAGATTATCGTATTTACCCACTATGGAAATCATAAAGGCATGCTATAAATTGAAAATACAGAAGCATAAAGAAATTATAAACATAATATATATCATATATAAATATAGTGTCATCATAATGGCCACCATGAGAGGTGGTAAGAGGTAATTGAACAATCATTGTTTCGTGAGGCATTAGTTTTCCATCCACAGATACATTATGTTCTTCACCCATTATATGGAGGTGTGTGTAAGTGTAGTTCGAATCCTTCTCATAACTAAATCCTAGTATATTTAGGATACTGGTATTTTTACAAAATAAAGGAATAAAAATATTTTAGGGGTTGGATAAGTATTAGAAAAAAATTTAAGAGACACTGTTACCTTTAATTTGAGTAACTCCCTTTGGTTTGAACCAAATGACTTCTTGAAGTTCCTTCTACCTAATGTAAGGCTTCTAAAAAGAGGATAGGGATGTAGGTAGATTAAATGGGGAGAGTTTGGATGAGCCAAAATTCTTGAGAGGTGTGAGGAATTGGTTACAAGTGGTCTCCTTTTATAAGGGAGCGGAGGGGCTCTTTAGGAAAGTGTGGAAATATTACTTTATTATATAATGATATTCATTTTCAAAAGGTCCAAAAATTATTAAAGTTGAAGATAAGTTGACTCATATTCGAAATAAAATCATACAATCATAATTGGACATGTTTTGGATAATATTTTAATCATTATAATCTTATTTATTTAAATCATTTATTAATGAGGTAAATACTGCATCATTATTGTGTCATAAATAGTTTAATTTATTTAATGTCTAAAAATTATAGAAAAAATACCATGATGTCGGAAATATTTTTATATTTCCAATTAATATTTATAGTCAAGAATATTACTTATATAACACCATATAAAAATTAATTACTAAAAGAGTTTTGTTTGTCATTTTGGCCTTTACTTTAAATTAATTAATCTAAATTGTCATTATCACTCCCAAGTGGCTCAAAGGGGTCCCAAAATAGACCCAAAGATATCAATGGTTGTTAATGACTCAAAAAATAAGGTTTGGACAAGTGTTAAGGTAATTTTAAATTATTATAATATTCTTTTTACCTTGAATTAACCTATTTACCTTTAATCGTGGTAAATAAAAGTCAAAAGTTACAATTCACAAAAATTATTTTCATCTTATTAAACCACATTTTACTTCTTGATAAAAACAGTGTATGTAAGATTTTTGAAATTTAATTCACAGAAATGGTAAAATTTCATTTAAATGAAAAAGTCAGTTTTTTTAACTACTACTAAGTGGTTTCACTATTCATCAAAAAAAGATGTTTTTTCAGAAAAATACCAAAAATTCTACCTAAGAATTATTTAATATTCTGAATTCAAAAATAATGTTTATATGTATAAATTAAAAACATAGAAATGGAATTAATTAATTTAAAATTAATTCCCGTTGTTAAAACAAATAGCATGTTTTTAAGAAACAATAACTATCAAAAGATTTACACTTGTTTATGTCCACTCTCAAAGTGAAATTAATTCCAATGACCAACATTGGATTAAGTGGTAAAAATATATTCTAATTACACTTTAAAAACAATTAAAAAGATAATCTACCCATATAAATAAATTAGATTCAAATGCAGTTTTGAATTAAAATATAATATTTTTCACTATTCATTAAAAAATAGACTTTATCGGAAAAATTCCAAAAAACTACACAATGTAAAATTTGATGTCCCCATTATAAAGAAGGACTGTATTTGGTAAAATATAATGTATTAAAGTGACCAAAACTATATTTAAAGATGGTTCTCCATTAAAAGGTGGTAAATCGACCTTTTAATGTACATTTTAGTTATTTCTATTAATTATTGCCAATACAATGGCTAGGAGTTAACTACCATTTAAAATAATAATATTATATTATTAGTGTGGAATGTAAGATTTCAAAGAAACCCATTGTTGTGTATCGGTTATGCTATCGAACAAAGGAACCCCTTTAAAGTAAAATTAATATTTAATTCACAAAAATTAATAAATATAAAATATGTCTTATTCTTTATTTACCTGGGATGTTACAGCTGCACATTCACGAAACTGATGGCAAGAGACACACCCTCTCATTCATCCAAATCCGGATGGCTGTGCACTGGTGGATGATTCTTGATTTGAAACCACATATGTGGCATATCCTAGTATAATGAATGAAGAATTACAAATAGAAAAAACATAAAAAAATAACCTAGAGAAAAAAAAACTATCATGAATTTAGTCATAGGCAACATAAAAACATCATGGGGAACAATGTCTGACCCGACATCTCATGTAAATTCAGATCCATGAGTCCTAAAGTGCGATATTCTTGACCCATCCTTCTTGGGATAAGGGAGGAGAATTGGAAATATTCAGGCCAAGGTCGCATAAAGAGGGACACACCACATTACTAGAACTTGATTAATGAGTGGAAGAACCACCACCCAAGATGGGAGGAGCATTGGGTGTTTCAATACATGCAATAATTTCCTTTTGATTAGGATGGAAAGAAGGAATCCCTATTATAAAACCAACATTACCAGTTTGGGGGAGTTGTCCTTGTATATTTCTGATTTCCTTCCATGATATAGAGTTAATTCATCTTCATCAACCTCCACTTGTTTACCCTTGTTCATAGGAGATCAACAGGTATCCTTCACAGCCTGAACCACAATAGTCGGAACCATATAGGGGAGTACCCGACTGATACCAGCACTTGACTCATGCATATCTCTATTAGGATAGGGATATGTCAGGGAAATTCACACCATCAACTCCCCTTTTTCAGAAAAAAAACAGACCGAGCAGTCTTCAACACAACACTGGGTGAGATAGGGATCACCAGAACCGAGGCATGATAGGAAGAAGGAGACAACCTTTCCAATGAGGTGGGAGGCAGAATAGGTTCATCGATGGAAAAGGGAGGCTCATCCACTCGAGCAGCTGGGGGGGGGGACCTCTTCAGTGATGACCTTCACATCTTCAACATATGGTTCTTATGTTTCATTGACATAAGAAATACGAACAAAAACCCACAACACTCTTTGTTGCTGATTCATTTCCAGAATCCATCCTCACCACCCACATAGAGCCAAATTCAATGACGATGAACTCTTGATACATCCATTTCAATGCAAAGACGTACATACCAGGGGTGCAAAACACGAGCGATGGAATCATCAGTGCATAAGAAGAATCCAAGATGATCATCGATCCCTTTTAAGACACTAGGGTTTTGAAAGGAAGAGGTAGGCTAGGGAGGCAAATTCATAGGGCCAAATGTTGGTAATCACGTCCCCTATGAAAATCGACCATCCACCGAATCAAATAGAAATTCTGATTGTTAGACCTCCATAACTCACGCGACCAATCTCGGGAAAAGTCCTAAAAATAATGGAGATGAACACTAAAATGGTAGTGATCGTGAACTCCAATAGCTGCTGCATTCCGCAAACCCCAAGGGGAATTCACATACTTATCCAAGATACCTACCAAGGTATGATCTCGACTGAGTTTTCCAACCAAGGTATGAAATGCACGACCGTATCTTCATGGAATTCGGAAGGCGTCAAGAAGAACGCATGTGATCCATTAAGCGATTCCAAATCCTTCAGAGAGATCCTGAAAGTCTGCATCTCTAGAGGAAGTGAGAGTGGGAAGGAATGAGGAACAAAGGCCCTTGGCAGCTCTAAGATATAGGATAAGGAAGGCACCATCAGCCCCGTGATCGTGTCCTCTGAAGGACCAGAAGTGCCATAGGTGGTGCTATGGTTAGCCTAGATACAAGGGAAATCCCGATCCCCATCATTCATACCACTTTATGGTATTATTTATGTTTTATATGTTTTATGAAAATCACATGTTTTCTCAAAGTAACTATATGATACATATTTAGGAGTATATAATTTTGAAAATAATTTCATAAATTTATAAGTATTCATAAACAAATAGATTCTCACCTAATTTTTATGACCCTTTCAGGTCTTTTTGTTCTCAGTCAGTGTTTTAAAATATTTTTCACTGGGTTTTAGGATGGGTATGAGAAAGGAAGAATCTAGTATTGATGTTGTGAAGACTTTTCATGAAATGATTTCATGAAGATATTTTATGTTTTTGTTAATAACATTTGTATTATGGAATAAATCGATATTGTTATATTAGTACCCACATTTTATGCTTGTTGGTTCATATGTATGAATAATGTTCTAATTTTATAAAAATATAAACTGAAAATATTGATGGGAATATAAAGAAGTGAATTCTTATGTTACTAGATTATGTAATTCTTAAAGATTAGTCCATATATCGAATATAAAAAACTAATAAATAATAGAATAAATTATCATTAATGTGAATAATTTTTAATAAATAAATCTAAAAAATAAGTATAAGAATATTGTAATTATTTTTAATTAAATACCACACTATAATAATCTAATAGGAAAATATATGATAATATAGATAGAAAATATATATAAATAATAAATACCATACAAAATGTGATATATCTTTGTGCATGAGATATATTTGGTGATATTTAATGAAAAATATCAATATGGTATACTTCCACAAAACCATTTTCAGTTTCAATAAACTAAATATCCTGATATTTCATTTTTATAACACTCCTCCAGTCATTCAAATATAACTAAATATTATATTAATTTTCATAAAAATGTTGAGGTTCTTGATGTTCCAACATAAATGGTTCATATGATGTATGAAAACTATTATATTTAATTTCATGACCCTATGTCATGGATGATCTCACATGCCTCATTACACATCAAACCAATAGAATATAAACACCATTACATAGTTAGGTCCCATATTTCATAACTTTGTTATTTCATCCTTCAAACAGAAAATTCAACTACCATTTCATTATGATGAGATAATTTCAAACAAACACCACTCATAATTTATTTTTTGACTCACCATATATGTGGGTACGATATAGAAATCCATTAACCACATAACCATTACATGTTTATTCCAGTTTCAATTGATCATTTTTTATAACAGATAATAAACTAGTAGGTTCACTTTAATTTTTTGTTGAATCCATATAAAAATAATTATGAAAAATATATATAATTATAGAATTAATTTAATGGTTAGTTGAAAAGAAATTAACTTACCAGTATTTAATGAAATATGAAAAAATCTATTGATAACGTTCTTTAAAAATAGTAGGAATAATTATTATAAAAGGTTTTCTGATATGGTCACCACATATCCAAAAAACAGACTATGTAAATAAATTTATTTGATATAAAAATCTAAAAAACTAGTAAGAATTATTACTTATTTCAAAAATCATGTCATTTCTTCACAATTAATCAAAATATATTTATGATCTCTATGTAGTTATTCATCTTAATATTATAATACATGATAACCTGCAAAAAAACATTATCAAGATGATGAAAAAATGAAAATTCTTATTTTTTGACATCAATAACATTTTATTCATTATGACCCATGTGATTATGTTTTTAAGCATATTATAATTGAAAATAAAAAAGTGTATTAAATTTTTATATTCCTCCCGTAAGTATGCTTCTATAATTGTCCCTTCAATTGATTCATTTTCAGGATATTTCTTCTTTAATTTTTTCATAAATCTATCAAATGCGTACATCCATCGAGACTTTACTGTCCCTTTATAAATTTATCTTCCTATAAAAAATAAAAAATTAAATGTTCTATCGAGTAAAATAATTTCAGAGGTAATATTTTCTATAATTAATAAAAAATTTAATCAGCATCATATTAAAATAGACTCAATGCATCAAAATCGAATTTTCTCACATAAAAAAATATGGATAAAAAATTATTTTTCTCAACACTTCCTATATTTACAATTTCATCATCCCTGTTAGACCAATATGATGCAATTCACTCATTATGACATAGAAGTCATGAATTTCTCACCTCATAATAATTCAATTTTTGATGAAAAAATAAAAATTAGAAGCATAACCATCACATAACAATAAATATCTAATCAATTTAAAAAATAATAAATGAAATCCTTTAGAAATTGAGCAAGCTTATTTTAGCTTCAGGAATGTTTTTATCATTCATCATCAATTAAATCATGTTCAGGATTCCAGCAAATTTGGGAGCAATCTAACTATGCCTTTAATTTATCTATAGACTTAGTGGGTGTGTCCAACATAGTATAAAATATATTATCAAATGTTTTCTCATTATTAATTAAATCTACAATATGAATAATGAAAAATTAAGACTGATATGGTAGGTCCAAAATTAATACGTTTGATCAAATTACGATATGTCATATATCAATATTTATTTATTTTATTGATTTTCTAAATATAGTATGTGTTAATGTATAGATGATAGGTTTTACTTGAATACCTAATATCACTTTTGGAGGTTTGACTCAATCAATTATACCTTTTTTAATATTATTTCTATTCCTTTGAAAAGGGTGATTCACATTATGAAATCTATGATTATAGTCAATATATTTTTTTTTCTTCCATTTCCTAGAAATAACACTTTTTTCTCAACCATGATGTATGGGCATGATTTTAGACCACGTTTTCTCTATCCATATAACATTCCATATGATAGAAATTCACTAATTGTCCACAATAATGAATCATTGAGTGTAAAATTCATCTCTAAAATTATATCAAAAGTAGTTACATCATTTATTTATAATAATATTAACTGAAAAATTAGTGGATTAAAATGAAGATCGATATTATTGTTTTATATTTCTTAGAATTCATATCTCTAAATATATATATTTACATATAAATATTTAAATTATTGTGTGTGTTTCCATCATCGGAATCATTAGAGGTAAGTTGTATAGTGTAACAAAAATAGGCCAATAAGAATATTGACTGTCGTAGGACCCAAATGGAAAAAATCCATTTGTACAAAGAATCATGCATCTATTAAATTTTTTTGAAGAAAAATAAGGATGAATCTACAAAATATGTTTCCATGAATCACTATAACATGTGTGATTTATGTTTTTACAGAAAAAGTTTTTTATTTACATTATGTAATCATTGAAGCTATGTTGTGAGACATAAATAACAACATTAAATGGGGCGTAATTGGAAAATACATCGGTTCTCTTTCATAAGAAATCTAGATTTTCTAATTATGCCTCTTTATACCTTGGTACTCCATATGTTAGGAAATTAACTAGTGGTTCATGATCACCATAATATAAGATGCATTCATTTGAACATGCATGGATCGTTTGATATATATTAAATAAATTATAGACTAACCTCTCACTTTCATAGAAACCTAAAGGTAATGTATTGGTGTTATGAAATAAATAATTTTCAAAGAAAATATTTGATTTATGAAATTATTTGACATTCCAAATTATCATTTAATTTCTAATTTTTTTAACAGGTTTCTATTTTCTTATCGAGATTACCAAACATAAGGCCTCCTAAAATCTTAAAAATTGAGAAGGTTTTGATTTAGTATTTGCAGTCCCATTTTTTGTTATTTTTTTTCCTAAATAGCTAATCTAAAAGCCTCATGAACAAAATTATGAGATGATGGATCTGGAACAAAGAAGCTCATATTTTCAACTAAATTCTGGTCACCATGTTGATACTAAAAAATATATGTTTTATGAAAACTGAAATAAAGTAGTTAATGTTCAACATTTCCAAATGTTTCAAATGACCTAGGATCACATTTCTTATATTGAAATGTAATTGTTCATTAAGAAAAAATTATTAATTTCATGATTCAAATGATATAAATGTTTCAACACACTTAATGTAAAAATAATTTATACCAAATCCTTTTGGATTTACATAATTATTTATCTAATCACAATTGTATAATAGAAACCAGTTTCTATATTTTGAGTCCATAATTATTTATAAAATCTACAATAATAATAATAATTATTACTCAATATAACTGCTTAAAAATTACTATTATATTTTAATTAAATATAATTAATAATTAATATATTTTTTATAATATTCTTTAAAAATTATCATAATTTTCTAATATTTTAAAATTATTGTTGATTTTTACTAATTATTTAAATTATTAATATATTATTATTAAAATCTAATTATTCATGTTTTTTTAATAATTGTGAGATTTTTTTTTGTATGAAATAATTTTTAAGTTAAATATATATACATTAAATATTTTATAGACATTTTTTTAAACAAATATACATATCACATCAATATATGCATATATATATATATCAAAAAACTAAAATGTTTTTAACAAATAAATATTTATATTAACTTCTTAATATATATATATATATGATGATTTCTTTATCAAATATATATACATCAAATATAATATTACAAGTTTCTTTAAAAAAATATACATATCTAATCTATATTAACACAGACACAGATATATATATATATATATATATATATTAAAAAACATAGATTTATTATTAAAAATGTTTATCTATGTATTATTTAATGTTAATATATATATATATATTATGATTTATAAATCATATATATTTATATATCAAATTTATTTTGACATTATTTTTTAACAAATAAACATATCATGCATAAATACATATACATACATATATATATATATCAAGAATCATACACGGTTTGACAAAACATTGATATATAAATATCCACATGTTTATATACATACATACATACATACATACACACACACACATATATATATATTACAGGAATTTATAATAAAATATATTTATTCATCCAATATAATATGACACATTTATTTGACAAATATACATATCAAATCTACATACATGCATACATACATGTATACATACATGCATACAAACATACAAACATACATACATACATAAATAGACAAAGAAATACATACATACATACATACATAGATACATACATACATACATACATACATACATACATACATACATACATACACACATACATAGATACATACATACATACATACATACATACACACACACACACACACACATACATACAGACATCCATACATACATCCATACATACATACATACATACATACATACATACATACATACATACATACATACATACATACATACATACATACATACATACATACATACATACATACATACATACATACATACATACATACATACATACATACAAACAAACAAACAAACAAACAAACAAACAAACATACTTATATATATATATTAAACATCATTTTATTTTTTGGAAAAATTTATATATATATATATATATTACATGATTTCTTAATTAAATATATATATATACTTATATGAAATTCATTTTAAAATGTTTTTTAAACCAAAAATATATTTACGAAAACTATATATACAATCAGAGAGACACACACACAATATTTTGGAATGTTTTTTAAACAAATACACATAACAAATATATACATAGATACATACATAAATACCTATATTTATATATCCAAATTAACAAAAGTTTTATTTAGTTTCTGTATATATTTATATTCAAATGTTAATATATATATATATATATATATATTACACTATTATTAACCAAACATATAAACATCAAATATATTTTTACAATTTTATTAAAATAAATATATCAAATCTATGTAAACATACATATATATATATAATTATACATTTTTTATAAATGTTTATTTATGTATATTCACATGTTAATATATATAACCAACTTTTTTAAAAACATTATTCACACATTATAAAAAACGAAAAACAATCATAATATAAAAATCAAATGCGTTTTAATATCACAACCAAAATCAAAGAATTATCATAATTTATAAAAAATTATATCTCTATAATAATGAAATATAATTAACCAATTAAATAGATTTATATACCCATTTTCATTATGAGAAACTTGAAAATAATTTATATAATGATAATATTTCTAATAATAAATGAGAAAAATAAATTTTCATTAACCCTTAATACAAAAAAAATTATGTTCCTTATAAAGGATAAAATAAGAGTAAAATACAACAAATCAATTGCAATCAACTTGTGTGGGGCTTATAGACTCCCAAATATGGAATAATAAACTTCATGTTACCCTAAATACATAAAAAATCCTTAAAATCTAGAAATAATTATGACCTGGGTCATGAACAAACTAATTTTTGAAATATTCAATAGGAAATATAAATGTAATCAAAATAAGATAGAATATGAATCTATACATAGGGGATTGGAAGGCAAATTTTCAAGAAATCGGGTGAAATGTTAGGTTTTTTGGGGTGTATTTTTTGGATAACATGATGGATCAGTGAGGAGAAGGGAAGGAGGATGAGGATAAAATGATCTAGGGGATCATGCGGTTGTATAATTTTATTTTATTTGCAATTTTTTAATAAAAAAAGACTTCAATACGTATATAAAGGTTATTTTTGATTGATTTTTGTGACATATTTGATCATCCATCTATAAAGGCCTTTTTCAATTGTTTTTTAACAATGGATATCATTATCCACTACAAATATTATTGGAATTTTTATTTTTCATGCAAGAGTTCCCAATTTATTTGCAATGAGGGTTGGTTTTTCTATAAAACAAATATAATTTACGAATGAAGCCCATTTGAATAAAAAATAACGGATTCTATGGGACTATATGTGATAGGTTCCTTCAGTGTCACAAAAATAATATTACAATTACATATTATTCTTGTAGTTACACCTCTTTGATTCAACATGTTTTTTCTATCACTTCCATACAATGATGAATAAAATGATGGTTTTAAGGGATAAATAAGATTTCTATGATGTAATTAATGTTTTTGTAGGAATAATTAGAGAACATATTAATTATTTGATCAAAAAATGATCATCATCTATTTAATAATTTAAAATAATTGTACTAGAGGACAACTATTTACTCAAGTTTTTTAATATTTCCATATCCATTAAATCTTATTTTACATCTTTATAGTAATGATATATCATAAAAATAAACAATAAATAAGATCAAAATTCTTCTGGTGTAATTATATTTCATCTAAAACATCTCATAATCATCCGTTTATAATGATAGGTTCATGTTTGGGTCTTTTTAACCCCATACTAGTAAAAAAATGCATTTATTTCATGAAAAACTATGTGAAATTATTTAATGGTATAATGAGATAAAAATATCCCCATAATTTTTTTATCTAGTAACGATATACCGATATTTATTTGGTGAATTAAGAAAACAATTTTTTTCATTAAGAATCACTTAAACTTGTTAATCACCGATTTCATATTTATTGTTCATAAGAAAAAACTAACCTGAAAAGGACTTATAGCATTATAAAATAACATGATCATCTTTTAAAGTACCATATAATATATAATAAGTGATGTAAATTTTAAATATAATAGATACCATAATGAAATTTGTGAAACTAGTTCATGGAGATCAAATATTACATAGACCACATGTTGAAAATAGGTCTAAACTGGATAATATATATATATATATAAGATGATTTTAAATGAAGAGTATAAATGGATTTAGTTTTTAATAACTTTGTTCTTTAATAATTTAATAATCTTAATTTAATTTCTCATTTGGTACAAATCCATAATGGGTTAGGATAATGTAAGGTTTTTCATCTCAAATTCAATTCCTTGAGAATTTTTTTCAAATTTACAGCTAATTTCACTTTCAGGGTGTAAATATATCATATTTTATATATATTATATCATTAATTATATATTTATCAATGTATGATAATTTTAATAACAATAACTCTAATTTAATGTTTTTTATTCAAAAGTTTCAAAAGGGGTGATGTTTTTTGTATACAATTCCTCTCTCTAAGACACTGTTTTTATTATGGACCTAATGTCAATTAATTTGTGTACATACTATAAAAATGAGATATCATATTATGAATTATAATTTAATCATGGTAATTTATGTTCAATTACTTTTTCTTCCCTTCATGGATGGTTTATTTTAATTTTTCAAAACACATAACGGTTTTAAGGTCTCAATTCTAATTCATTGAGGAAAAAATTATTTATAAAAAATGTTTCTTTTGTATGGTGTAATTACTAACCATGGAAATATTATTACAAGAACCCTATAATTTCATGGTATTTTCTAGTAAAATAAGGTTCCATTATTCATGTGGCCATTGATTGAATTTTTCCCCAACCATGGGGATTTTTGGTAACTCAATTTTCATTTATGGAGTTATGATGATTATATAAGCTCATTTCATGTATGTTTTGTAAATTATTCCCATTGATTTTTTTGTATGGTATTCAATCAATTTTTTCCAGTTAAATACATTTGAACCGCATAATCCCTTTCCTAAATATTCCTCACTTAGTTTGTTATGTTTTTTAAAACTAGTCAGCTTCATTATATAGATAGTTTATGATCATGTTATTCACATATCAAATTATTAGTATACTCATTGATCTACATTATGTGAAAATAGAATTTTAAATAATTTGTATTGAATTATTTTTACCTAAAATTGATATTATTATATTTAAAGGTGAAAATTATTGATTTTGGAATATTTGTATTCCAATATGAATTATTATTGGAAAGTTGATTGTGTTATTTAACAATCGACATTCTTTATCTAGATGGTCTATAATCAGTGTGACCCACTAAATTTTAAAATGTTATAAAACCCCCTATTTGTTTTAGTTTTTAAATTTTTTGTGGGAAATTAATAATTCTTATCATTTTTTACCCCTATATACATCCTAGGGACTTTGTAATAGTAGAATTTATTTTACCTATAAAAAATGGATCATTTATATGTATGTAAAGGCAGCCCTTATTTTTAAATCATTACGTTGGGGAAAATGAATTATTTCAAAATAAGAAGGTTTTTTTAGACCAGAGTATATAGTTGAAAACCTATTTCCTTATATCATGCAATTGTATTTTTTTCATCTAAAGCATGTGTAAAAGAAACATATCACTATATTAGGGTGTATCGATTTTTTACATGGTATGTAAGGGTAGATGCATATTCCCATGGGTTGTATAAAGGTACCCATGGAACAATATACATGTATGGTGGAGTTAAATGCACTGTGTAATGGTTATCCCATCTTTATGTAAGGTTCTTCATGGATTCACATAAGTGTAACACTTTGATTTATTATATTGCAATAGAGAAATTTATTTTCTATGTAATTATATCTTAGTGTTACCAATCATTTCATATTGGTAGTGCTTTATTTACAATGGAATTTCTGTCATCCCAGGTGCTTTGTAAGGGTAACCTGGCACCCTCATGTGACACATAAGATCTTTTTATGGGTAAAAAATATATAACCCTTATAGAGTTCCCTTCTCAGGAAAATGATTTTAAGAATTTTTTCTCCATTACATTATCCCCATAAAGTGCTTATAAAATATTTTTATAAAATTAAATGATGGAAATATTGGAAAATATATTCCATTTACTTGTTAATATTTGTTAATAATAATTTTTAGAAAATTTAATCACTCTACAATCAAGAAAATTATTAACAGAACAATTAAATTGTGAATTAAATTTATTATTAAAAAGGATACATTATTATACATGTTTTTCCCTTTTAAAAAAGTCTAATCCTACCTAATTTCATTATCTAGATATTATTTTGAGTTGGAAAATTCAATAATAAACTTATTTGTGGTCTGTGGATCCTTTTCAAACTATTTTATTTTCTCGTTTTTTCTAAACATGGAAGTATGACCACCCTCCCCCATATATCCATGAAATCATATTTTATCAAGGGGATAATATTATAAATATGAATATGTTATTTTTTACCCATATTTCATGATTTGTTTTTTTACCTTTTAGAAAATTTTTAGTGTTTTGATAAATAATTTCTAAAATGGTAATAATATATAATTATCAAGAATAAAATTATAAAATTATCTCTTTTATTCTATATTATGAAAGATACATAATCAATCATCACATGTCATGTTATATATATATCTGGAAATACAATAGTTGGAATTAGTCCTAGTAATCCTTGTAGAGTGTTTCAAACTAACTGATCTGTGGATCAGATTTGGGTGATGATACCACGATGAACCTTGAATTTGTTCATTAATGAATTTGAGGTATGATATTCCATACCTTTTGAGCACATATTTTCAATTTATTACAAGAAATAATTGTTCTATTAGAATATGTGATACTCATGCATGATTATGATCACATTTGGATGTGTCCATATCCTATGAAAACATTATATGATACATATTTCTATGGGTAAATTCCTATCATGTTTGTTCTTTCATGATGAAGATAACATGTATTGTATGTTGATACATTAACTCATAATGATTTTATATTCTTGCATGTATGTTCTATACTATTATGTGTTCCATTGGATGTGTTTTTATTTGTTCCCAATGTTGGTTGACCATCATGTCATGTTTATCCCTCCAATATGGAGTGTGCATGACTTATGATGATGGAATAAATGAACATAAAAACAATGTAGGGATACAAAAATTCTTTGTGGAAATAATGTGTTAATCATGAGTCCTATATGATTTTAATATCATGTTTCTTGATTCTTAGTTGATTTTGAGTACAACCACTCGATGCCTAGTGAATATCAAGAACATGATTCTGTTGAAGAGTTTGAGCTATATGTATTCTAAAAAATACTTGAATCTCATATAGAGGCGGTGGATGAAATACCATTAAGAATATGATTTTAACATTTCCAAACCACAAATGGCGGTGAATGTATTTTTATTTGATATCAATAATAATGTTGAGTCACATGTTATTTATGAATTCAAGGAAGAGTATAACCTTATAAGGATTTTTTTTCTAAATTTTTCCTGAATAATATGGTCGATGTTTTAGGTATAGTTTTGACTAGGGTTTAATTATCATTATCTCTCATATAGTATATTATGTAGGGTCACCGACATGACGATGAGTTTAATTTAAATTGAGATATCCCTTATGGAGGGTAGACCATTTTTTGGTCTCTCTCTTCAAGCGTTATTATCAATTTTGGGGATCAGTTTTTCATCCACACATCTTTATAAATATATTTTTTGTTTAAATATAATAGTTCATCATTGCATGATCATCTTGGGACAATAAAATTGTTTTATGATACGATAAGGTGATTTCGGTGTCTGAGTATGAAGCATGCCATTAATGAGTATGTGTCTCTCAATTAAACCTGCAAACAAATAAAGGCAGAGAATCTAAAAAAATATCATTTTTACGGCCTCTTTCATTGTCGGTTTGGAAATGGGATAAAGTTTATGATGATATTCTGTTTAATTTCCATGTACAACCTAAGGTAGGAATTTTATCTGGGTAGCGGTTGATCAGTTGACAATATTATCTCACATAGTTCCAATCTGGGACGCAACAAAATTAGAACATCTAGTTAAGTTGTATATGAATGATATTTTGATGTTACTTGATGTTTGTTCTACTGTTGTTTCAAACTAGGATAATAGTTGTACTTTGAGGTTCTATAGGAGTCTCCCACAGGTGATGGGGTCTCTAGTCAGGTTGAGTAGAGCTTATCATCCACAAATAGATGGTTCACCAGATAGTGTTATCCAAATCTTAGGGGTTATACTCCATTCAAGTGTCTTGGATTTTTTTGGATCTCAGGAGAGCTATATGAGACTAATTTATTTTCCTTATAACAATAGTAATTAGTATTCAATCATAATGGTCCTTTAGGGATCTTTATGTGCACTCATTCAGATCACCTCTTTATTGGGAGAGGTGGGAGAAGATTCTTTAGTGGGATCGAGATTGCCTCCTGACATGTTTTCAATGATTCAGGATATACATTGACATTTGGTTATAGATCACATTTGACATAAATCATTTACAGATTAGTGGTATCCCCCTTTGGATTTTTCTATAGGTGACCGAGTTTTATTGAATTTTTCTCATTGGTTGGGTCACTTTTGGCAAAGAAACATTAAAAGTTGGCTTTGAGATATGTTGGACCACTTATGGTCACCAAGAAAATTCAGAAATTTTCCTATTAGTTATTATATCTTGTCCAATTAAAGGTTATTCAATATGTTTTATACTTATCACAACTCAAGAAATACTATCCTAATACCACATACATTTTGAGTTGGGAATATATTGAGCTATAGAAATATTTCTATGTTATGGAGCATCCAATAGATATCATTGAATCTCATGTGAAATAATATCATGGAAAAAAAAAAATTTAGTCGGGGTGTTATGGAGACATGGGTTTGATTCTTATGAGCCTTGGGAGTGAAAGTCCTTGAAGATGGAGGAATGGAATCACCTATTTATTATACTTCATTCTTCTACATAACATAAAAGGGATGGAAATTATTATGGTAGTGTATTCATAACACTATGATACAATATATTAGTTATTTCCCATCTCTACAATTTCATTTCTATTCAATTGAGTGCATCATGGGAATCTTCAGGATTGAAAGGGTTTTCATGGAAAAATGACCTGATGTTTAGGGATCTATGTGTCACAAACTAAATCTGGTCTCCATCAAAACCGGCACCAAACCAAGCCCGTGGAAAGACCCAAAGGGAATTCCTAATCCCCATGGGGTGGTACAAGTTCCCAGGTATAGAAAATGAAATTTGGGAATTATTTAACAATGTTATTAAATATAAAACTAAAAACGAATACAATAATACAAATCTGGATTTTTCAAACCCAAATATCTTTTACAATAATTCAGAATTGAATTATATAATTTAGAACAGACAAAAAATACTATAAAAAAGGAACAAATTCAAAAGGAATCACCCAATAACCTTATCAAGGAAAGAGGCACCACCCTCAAGAAATCTCCACAACAATGTACCAAGAAGGACCGCTAAAAATCCATACCGTTGGCACTAAATGCTTTACCCAAACTTGTGACAAAATAACCAAGTCTACATACAACCAAAGGTGTAAGTAGGGTGTGAGAAAAAGAACAGTAGGATTCCACCGCTAAAAGATTACATGTGATAATAATTATAATACAAAAATCATGAAAGTTTTGTAAAAAAGAAATGCTAGTAAAAAATTCTAAAATATAAAACATTAAATAAAAACTACTTTCAAGTGAGATAATTTAAAAGAAATAAAAACTTTAAATAGAATTCCAAAGCTTCTGAATTTTACATATAAACATACCATATGCCAATGGGAAGTATAAAGCATATAATGAGCACAAGAAAAGGGAAATAACCCCTAATCACTAGATCATTGTAGGTCCCAGGTACCTCGTATCTCGAGCAAAGTAACAAAACAAATATCTGTTCTCATGCACACAAGACATTAGTTGGGAGTATAACCATAACATAGTGGTTCCGAAAAATCATCACCATCATTACAGTTTTGTTAGTGTTGTCATTGTCAAACTTGTTATGTGAAACAGGGGACAAACCCCATGGGATCACTAGAATAATAGCACACATCCACCCACCTAGATACTTTGGTTTTCCCTCTTTTGTTCAAAAAAGATCCAAAATCCATAAAATACAAATTTCACATGAAAATACCACTTCCATGTCACACACACACCAAAAATACCAAAAATATGTCACATTATCTCCTTTTTTATTCAAATTCATTTTTGGAAATCATACTAACACCAAATCATCCCACAACACGTTTAACCTCTCTTTCAAATTTCAAAACAACTTTTAAAAAAAATTATAAAGTCTTTACAAGATAGTACAAATCACATAATAAACCATTCATATTAAAATAGACCACATAAAAAGTACACTCTAACCAAAATAGTTTGGCATCATGGTTTAACCTCTTATATAAATCATGAAACCATTTAAACCCTTCAAAAAACAATTCCAAGGAGCGTAGTCATGTATTTTCACATAAAAACATTCCAAAAACTTTTTTTGAGTCTAAAGTCATTCCAATATAACATAAAAAAATAATTGGAAGCCCTAAAACCTTTTAATAATACAATTTTAAGAATCATAGAACAACCCCACTTGATAAAATATGAAATAAATTAGAAAAAAATCATTTTTACACAAAGTTGCCACTTAAAAACCAAAATCTTAACAAATGATAAAAAATATAATTTTTGCACCACACAAAATAAAAGATAACCATGATAAAAATATAAATGAATCAAAATTAACTCTTCAAATAATTATTACACATTGAATAACCTACCATTTGTTCCAAAAAACCCCAAACCGTTGTGCGAAACATCAACTGCACCACCGCCACACCAAAAGGGAGTGAAATCAAGTCATAATCCACATGATTTCCCCAAAAAGACACAAGGTTAAACCCTAGATACGAACCCTATCTACTAGAAATTTTGAACTTCAATAAAACAAGGATGCAACCCTAAGAAAAAGAAAGAAATCCTAAGCTAATACAAGAAGGAAGGAAGGAAACCCACTTACTTAATAGATCTTGAAGAAATTGGCCCAAATTCTCCAACATTTGAATCCTAAAGTAGAAAAAAATGGTAAGGAGGATCTAAATAGTCTTAGTAGGTAATGTGGGGATAAGAATGGGGTAAAAATAGTGAAAATTAATGAAGTTATAAAAGAAAAACTTCACCTCATCAAATCTTGGAGAATTGAGAAACCCTGAGAGGTTTCTCCCTAATCCACAATTCAAATGAGCTCCAAAGTGGCACAATATATAATGGGGTTTATCCTAGAGCTTTTTGTTTGGGTGAGAAGTGGAATCACTAAAAAAGAGTAACAAATGAATAGTATATGGAATAATTAAAATATAATTTTAAAGTAGGAATTGGGCTCAAGTGTTGGACCAATGCCTATATAAATCACCCAAATCCAAAATGATAATGAGTTCCTAAGGGTTTTAAAAGGATATGGTGGTTTGAATAGGTCAAGGGAGGCCATATGAGAAGTGAAATGGGTGAAAAATGTTAAAAAATGAAGGATTTATAAAAGAAAGAATTTTTATTTCAAATATGGAAATGTGCTCATGGTTTGGCCCAAATCTTGAGAACACATCCTTTCCTCCAAAAATGAATGTGAAACCCCCACGACAAAGAAATAATTGAAGTAAAACGAAAAACACCTATAAAATAAGTCATGTATGCGACAATTCTCTCCACCATAAAGCTTCTCACCCTCTTAATTTCAAAGAAATGCCAAAAACAAATACCAAACCCAATCGATAAACCATGATGTAATCCATTTCCAAGTTTCTCCCACAATGCGGCTCTTGGATATGGAGAAGAGGGTGATCCTTATGGTGCATCTTTGGTTTCTGAATTTGGTCGTGATTTTGAATGACTTGTTTCTTCTTTTTGGGTTTCCCTTTTGGTTTTTTGTAGGTTGGTAGGGGTTTTGGGTGTAGGTTGTTTGATCCCTCTCGTCCCTTATCTACAGTACATTTTTTCTAATAAATTTTGAGGGGCCAGAAATAGCCTGGCCCCGCACCTTCCTTGCCTAATCAGGGGAGACCTTAAAGAACATACATTAGACCTCTATTATAAATTTACAAAATAACTTAAATTAGACTAATAGTGGGTCTCCAAACCATAAGAACCAACCATGTTAACTGACAAGTATGGGTTGGAACAAAAAGATCCCAAAATTTAATGACCTAGGACGATCACATGGCTAGTCTGCACGGTTTGGGAAACCGTGTGGTAACCACGTGGATCATTTTATCTATATGGTTTTCCGGGTCATGGTTACTACTAACTATGTGAAAACCATGCACATAATGTTTCTAGAAAAATTTAAAACCTTTCTCAAAAAACTCAATGGAAACGAAAGGGGAAAGAATGAAATTGGGCAATAACATCGGCAGAAGGTCCTCCCACCTCTTTCCACCAAATGGGAATAGTAAAAGAAAATTGACGACACCAAAGGATTGAAATATTCCTATATTTCATACTGAGGATAGGACATTGTACAAGGGTTTGAGAGTCCTTGGGAGTTCTTTTCACTATACACCAACTTTACTCCAGGACCTATGGCTGGAGCTCGAATGATTGAAGCATCTTCTTCCTCACAGTTAGGTTTTGGAAACCCCCAGAACAGAACTTCTCCTTTTGATGCCATGAAAACAATACCCTGATCCCAAATGGGGTCACCAAGACAAAACACATTCCAAACTCACTTTACCCTAACCCGAAATTTCATTGATACAAGTTCTTAGAAGATCCACACATGTCACACCTTATTTCTTTGAATGAGAAATGAAAAGAGGAAGGGATATATTGAAACACCATCCTCTAAACAAAGGAAGTTGATTTTCCCAAAAGGAGACACACTTTTGACAAAAAAAGACTCAAAAAATATTTTACAACTTCACCTTCATAATCAAATGAGGACATGACATCACAAGGCATCACTAATCATTACCATTGTGACTGATAGAAATGATACATGGAAAGAGATATTATGCCAAGTCCCCATAAAACACCCAATTACATCATGTGTTCATAACATACTCACATATATAGATTTCCTACACTGGTAGTTTTACATGAACCCCTTCTTCGAAGAAACTACGAAGGACCCAGAGGCCCTCTTAGAAACCATACACACTAACAACCCCAGACTACTTTCACCTTTGATGAATCAGGTAACATAAGAAATTAAGGTCTCGTTCAACCTTCCACAAGAAATCTACCACTACAAGTGGATACAAAAAAATCAAGGAAGAGGGAGGGGGTAGACTCAATCTCCAAAGCTTCAAGAAAAATATTACTTATATTGATCTGTTGGAGGATTTTCCAATGGGGAATCAATATGGGATGCAGTTCAGTTGTGCACTAACCCTTAATTGGGGCGTGCCTTATCCAATGAGAGAACCCAAAGACCCATCCAAGTTGGTCCATTGTTCAATACATAACAAAAAAAAAGATCCAAATACATGAAGGGAACCACCATAAAAGCATCCCGAAGCATTTATCATAACGAGACCACTAACCGGCCCTTCAACCCATCTTACCAACCATACACAAACCCAAAAAACATTTCAATCAAGAGGTATTATTGGATTCATAACATACAACAACAATAACATTTACAAAAACACATAAGACACACCATCCCAAACTACTCATAAATACATCATGTATTCCTTTGAAATAATCTCATATAAAATAAATGGTTCGATGATTATAATATCCACATATGGTACTCCATGGGCCTCACACAAGCATGTTTCCATGCCACACCGGGTACCCTCCTCATATCCATATCAGAACTCATGTAGTTGTTCCATTAACTATGCATCATCTAATATAACCCCATGAATGTGGTTGCTCACAGAAATACCAAAGGTTAGAAAAAAATTATTTCTACTTTTCAGAACCAAAACTTTCAACCTATACTTTATTTTTCTCAGACCTGATAACCACAAAATCAAACCCAATTTATAGCTTACAAAACATTATAGAAAGTCACAATCATTCAAATGAAGACTCACTTTAATGATATTCATATCAATTTTAAAACATCCCAATCCCTTTCAATGCACTTCCGGTTATATGACACACCATTTGATCAACACCCATTCATTGAAAAACTCATCTCTTCTAATTAAAAACAAGGTTCCAATGATTTGTAAAACTCTTCAAATTATCACTATTTACCAAATCAAAAATCAATTTCTAAAATCCACACACAATTTCAAAACCACTTTATTCCATTAAAAACACATTCTCAATAATTCATCAATTTCCATTTGAAATAGATTTTCAAAATCCACATTAATGAAATTTATACTTTAAAAAGAGTTTAAATACACCATTTACTATTTCAAAAAAATTACGGCAATTCAGTTCCACCATTTCAAAAATCAAATCATTCCATCTTTATTATAAAATCATTTCAAAAAATTTTTACGCTTCTTAAAACCAAGTAATTGTTTTCTTTAAAACCAAACATTCATGATTCCAAAACTGAAGGACCCAAGATAATGCAAGAGGTACTAGTTTTATTGGGTGGATTGGAAATATGGTTGGATGATATAAACCAATCACTTCACCATCACAAAGACTGTTCTAGGGTAATATCCTCAGTTCCACATGGCTTTCCAAGCCCTGTGAGCTCACTGAGACCATTATCCCAACTCTCTTTTCATTTCCCCTAATCATCTTCAAACAAAGAAAATGATAGGAATCAGATAAAACCCGACTTCACATGGAGACTTGAATCATGTCACAAGATGTGCTAGCCAGGAACCCTACTCATAATCATAATTTAAAGCCCCGACAATCCTAACTCTGAACTATCCCAACTCTTCCCCAAATAACATGACCCACAGAGTGAACCTGACCCCTTTGAAACAATTTTGTCACAAACCGAATTTGGTCTCTATAAAAACTAGCAGCAAAACCATCTTGTAGGAAGACCCGAAGGGAATTCATGATCTCCATGAGCTGGCATAAGTTTCCCAGTATAAAAAAATGATTTTTGGGAATGATTTACCCATGTTTATAAACATAAAACAAAAAATGAATCCAATAAACTAATTCTTTATTTTCCAAATGAAAATAACTTTTACAAAAATTTCAGAATAAAATAACATAATTTTGAACAAAACTCAAAGATGATAACAAAGGACCAAATTCAAAAAGAATATCCCAATAACCTTTTCATGGAAAGAGGCACCGCCTCAAACCATCTCCATGACACTACACCAAGAATGAATGCTTGCAACCTTTACCATTGGCACTAAAAGATTTACCTAAACCTACGAGAAAACAACCAAGTCTACTTACACCCAAAGGTGTAATTAGGGTGTGAGATAATTCTTAGTAGGATGCCACCACTAAAAGATTATGTATGATAATCATTATAAGAAAAAAAGCTTTCATGTTTTGTAAACAAGAAATTCTAGTAACAATTTCTAAAAGATGAAAATTTAAATAAAAATGGATTTCATGTGGACTACTTGAAAAGAAATCAAAACTATTAAATAGAATTTTAGTGATAATAAATTTTTTAGCCAAACATACCATATAATGATGATAATTATAAATTATATAATGAACATAATCAACGGGAAATAACCCCTAGGCCCTAGATCAATGTGGGTCTCAGGTAACTCATATCTCGGTGAAAGTAACCAAAACAATATTCGTTCTCATACAAACAAGTCACTAGTAGGGAGTATTCACATAACCTAGTGATTCCCCAACAACAAAATCATCATCATCATAGTTTAGTTAGTATTTTCATTGTAGAGACCCTAAGCTTGACGTACATGGACATGACATTACTTTTTCAGAATACTTAGTACATTACAAAAACACACACACATAGACCGTAATAGTGTAGTGTCTTTGGAAACTCGGAATATAATCTTCTAATCGTGGTGAAAGATCTTCAACATCTCCCATAAAGATCTTCCCTTTTTTTTCTTACCTAAAACCTTTCATTATATCCTGGGGAAAAGAAAACATAAAAGGGTGAGATAAAATGCTCAGTAAGGGTAAACTAAAGAAATATCAATCACATCATATTCATAAGAACATAACATTTTTGAAATCTTAACCTGAAAAAGAGATCATAATATCATAACATGGGATAAATCATAGTAGTGAAATGTAATCCCAATAATAATAACTTAAAACATGAATCTTTGTGGAATACACACATAATCATAGAGAATCATTTCTTATTAGTCAAGACTCGTTGCCAAGACTATCTTAGTGGAAAAGTCCATTTCTGAACCGAGTTCACTCCTTGTTTTAGTCCTGTTTCACTGAACCGGATTAACCTGTCGTTTCAGACATGTCTATCTCATGAGATATAAAATCTTTACCCAATGCATTGGAGGGAGATATAGGTCCCACCCATCTCATAGTGAAATCATTCTTACTTGTGCCACAAAATAAACTTAAAACATTCATCATAACCCAAAGAATAAAATGGGTTTCATAAACATCATCCCATCATCACATAATCTATATAAAACAAATGGATATTTCATCATAATAAAATTGAAACCATTTAAATCATAGATACATTATACTTGAAACATACACATATGAAATAATGTTATCTTAGATAGAAAATGGTTTTGATAAAACACTTGAAATGAATTCTTGAGGAAAATATCCTTTCTTCTTCAAAATCAATTTCTTTTCACAAAACATCATGCAATTTTAAAAGAAAGATATTTTGTTGAAAATATTCACGAAATATTTTGGAGAAAGCTTCAAAAAATAAGGCTTTATAAAATCGTAAAAATCCTTTCATACCGTATATGTTAAAAAACATTATTCTCGTACTTTTGTCGGAAAAGTCAAAAAAGTACCTTGTAGGGTAAATAAAAGAAGATTCCTTCCATACCAAGGGGTAAATTTAAAAATGGGTAAAAAGGAATTTAAACATACATGAATACATTTTTATAATACATGGACATGGATGATAGCAATAACCCCAGTAAATACTTACGAATAAGAAATCTCCGATAAAAATGAGATTTGAAAAATTATCCATTACCTTAGGTCCGATTTGATTCGTAAGTGTTCGAACCTCCTGTATAATGATTTAAATTATTTCATTGACTTATTACAGAATCATACTCATTGGTATGATATCATATATGGTCATATTCTTAGCTTATTATTAGTAATACTTCATTGCTACTTGTTATTTGAGTATTTATTACTTTTTGTTCTTATGTGTGTTTTGTCGAATAAATTCTTATTATTTTTTTAGGATATAGATAACTCATATCCAGAATGGTATTAGTGTTATATATATCATATTTATTCACTCAATTCATTTATTTAATCATTATGCAATGAAAATCATGTAGAACGAGTAACATCACATCGTGGAGACGGTATTCCGTACGTACGCACGAGCGATGATATCATTCCCATGATCTTGGAATTGTATTGGAGTGTATTTATACTATTTCATAATCAATATCACTTTACAATAATCATATATATTCCTTCTTTACACCATTATACCCATCCAAGTAACGTGGTGGTGGAAAATAGATTACACCACGGCGTGGAGATTGTATTCCGTACGTACGAACGCACGGTGATTTCATTTTCCATAGGATGGATAGATGTTGAAATAGGGTTGTTTCATACTTATAATAACATATTAGTATATGAGTGATACTGATGTTATTACTTCATAATTAAACAACTAAAGAAGAAGAAGTGGAAGAAGAAATAAAGATGGAAGAATCGGTGACAGACATTACCTCTTCTTTAAAGTGCTTCTTTGAGACCTCCTTTTAGGGCACTGAAATTGGTCTTTGAAGAACACCAGGACCTCTATGATGTTTCTAGGGAATTTTAGAAGAGAAATTGGTAGGGTTTGGCCGATATTGAAGGCTCAATGTGGTGTAAGGAAGAGGGTGAGGAGGTGCCCTTTTATAAGGGAGGAGAGGGGCTCCTTTGGAAAAACTAAAATTATTATTTTCTTATAAAGCCAAATTCGGTTTTAAATATATCCAAATTGATTTATTTCATATCTAAGGTGGGGATGGGTCAAAATCCTCTCATCCAATGGAATTTAGACAAGTTTAGGTTCCTATTTTAACCTTATCATTTATATTTAACATTAAGTTAGATAATTTTAGTTTTACCATGTCTTTTTTTGTTCTTACACTATAAGGTTAATAAACTTACTATAACAAGACAAACGAACCCCAAGTTGTTTATTATTAATATATATAACTTTAGCTAAGTCATTTTGCCGAACCTTATATTTTTAGGAATAAAATAGCAATTAAAAATATAATATTTTTTAAAAAACTATTTTATGTCAATTTTGACACTATTTAGTAATTGATTTTTGTGAAAATCATAACAGAATTATTAGTTAAAAAAGAGTTAATTAAATCATTACTAACATGTCATATTAACCTATAAAATTAGTGGAATTCATAAAAAGTATAAAATTGAATTTATTGGGGGTATTTATAACATCAATTATGTCAATATTTCATTAATAAGATAATTACTGCATCATCTTTGTGTCATAAATAAATTAAATTATTTAATGTCTAAAAATTACAAATAAAATACCATTATGTAGGAAATATTTTTATATTTCTAATTAATATTTATAGTCTAATTCCTCTTATTTATAAGCATATATTAAAAATTATTTAGTTATTAAACTTTGATTTTAACTATTTTAACCCTTCTTTAAATAAATTAATAATAAATGTCCTAATCTAATCCAAGTGGGCCTAAATGGTCATATTTTATTAATAAGTTTGTTTTTTGTCTAATTACACTTATTAAATAGAATTAGGACATGTGTTAGGGTAATAATAATATCATTTTTTCCCTTAATTACCCAATTTACTTTTAACCGTGGTAAATAAAAGTAAAACGTTACTATTCACCAAAAATTATTTTCATCTCATTGAACCACATTTTACATACTGACATCAACCTTGTCTCATGGATTTTTGAAATTTCATTCACATAAGCGGTAAAATTAAGTTTTATGTAAATTTGCAAATTCTCCTAGGAGTTGGGTAAAAGACGGTTAAAAGTTCAATGAAATTTTTATATATCTAAAATTATTATAAAATTGCTCCAATGAATTAAATTGAACTTATATAGGTATTATGTATCAATTTTGACCTAAAATAAATTTAAATAAAATAAATAATTATTTAAATAAAAAGTCGGTTTTTAAATAGTAACCCAGTGTTTTCACTATTAATCAAAAATTGAATGTTTCCAGAAAAATACCAAAATTTCACCCTAAGCTAATTTCGATATTCCGAATCCAAAAATGAAGTCCATTTTCAAAAATAAAATTTATAAAATTTCAAAAAGTCGGTATTACTATTCATAACGGCTAATTTTAATAATATTTTAATAGCATATCATTGTTTAGCGAAACTCGGTATTGCGTACAACACACGGTATCGTGGAAGGTCACACTTGCGTGTAATGAAAGACAAGTCATGGATGCATGTTGTGCAAGATCCTTTTGGTGTAGCGAACAACATAAGACATTAATGAAATTAAAAAGAATATTTTTCATAAAATCTTGGGGTGTTACATTCTACCCCCCTTAAAATGAATTTCGCCCTCGAAATTCATCGGGGTTATAAATTGTTTACTACTAGAAAGTTTCTTTAATAGAAACCCACATCATAAAAAGGAATACCAAAACTTGGCTTTAAAAACTAAAGTATGAAACGTAATGGTTACCCAAATTAACAAATCACTAGGTTTCCACATAGGAGAACATAGGTGAAGATTTGGATATGGAAGAGAAATCTAACCGTCGTGTTCTGATGGAGAGTGGTAGAGAACATGGCTATGAAAAATCCAACAATCACAAAGCCATAAATTTGTGATGATCTAGGGTACCATCTGATTCATCGGATATAAGGGTACTAGGACAACATTTTTTGTTTTCAAGATCATTTCCCTAAAGTTGAAGAATTTGAATTAGAACAAATACTTACTTTATTTTGGTACAATCTAACTGTTGTTCATGCTTTGAACAATTTACACATCATCTCTTAAAGAAAAGAAATTTAATTTGTTATTCATGAAGTGTTAATAGATCATGTGATAGAATTATGGGCCATTCCATCTGTTTCAAACAAAAGGTTAGCAAAAGTTATCAAATATACATAAGTCTAAATATGGTGAGGTTAATCCTATACGATTCAAAAATGAACTTCTACTTCATATATCATACTTTTTAATAAAATAAAACTAGTTTCTACTAACCAGGGACTTCCTTTAGGCTAGTGGTAGGCGATAAAGGCCAGTGCCACTTCGGTTGTGGGTTCTATTCCCACAGCATTGTCCGACGAGATGGGCTGTCGCTCGTCCTGCAGGTTGTCCTTTTTCTAAAGCTATATTACTATAACATCCCATCAATAATATCGAAAAAAGTTCTATCCTTAAACAATAATAACTTATGTCCAACAAAATCCATTCCAATTTTTAGGCTTATCTAAAATACTTCGGTCCAAGATCATAGTATAAAGAAAATTATTACTTGAAATGTCACATAAAAATCACGTGAATGACATCATTTATCCCCCATATATCATAAGATATATCTTGTTTGTCAAATTAAAAACATGTGAATACCTTAATCATGTATTCTCTTGAAGAATGAATACCCATTGAACCTTAGTGAAAAAATGAATGCAGTTAAAAGTTAACACTTTCCACAAACCAAAATCCTCAAAATTGGTTATATTCAAACCATGATATCACTTAGTCCTTATATCAATCATGAGCTCATGAATACAATCAAACATCTCATTATCTTCTTATCCCTTCATTATGAGCATATCATCTGCTTACCAAAAATATCTCAATAACTTTCCATGGTTACTGGTACCATAAAATTATTGAAAACCACAATAGACCAATACATAAATATTCTAATATTACACGATACCATATACAAAATTATTTTGGAATCCCATTACATAAACACTTAATCATTCCACCACATCGTTGTCATATTCAACTTCGCCAATAGTGATCACATGTGACTTCCCTTTGTCCTTTGCCTTAAGTGGTTTCTCATGTCGATCATCATTAACACCTGGATTAGGGTATTGATTAGCATAATGCCCCATTTCATTGCACTTGAAGCATTGAAGGGTTCTTGGTGAGTTCTCTGCAGTCTTCTCTTTATTCACACAATTAGCAACAGTTTTTCCATTACTTCGACACTAAATTGCTCGATGGCCTTCTTTTCCACGCTTAAAACATTTTCTAGTCCCTTTAAGACAATCTCCACCATGCTTCTTTCCACACTTTGAGCATAAGGAAACATTCATATTCTTTTCACCATTATTCTGAGATTTCTCCTTGAACTCTATCTTTCGTTTCTTTTCAAAACCATGAGATGGATATGTAACACCAACTTCCATTTCTACCTTAATAGCACATCACACAGTTTCTTCATAGCTACTGAAGTATCTTATAGTTAATGCCCTTAGAAGATTTGGTTTTAAGCCACAAAAGAATCTATCAACTTTACTTTCAGGTTGGATAATAAAGCCAGATGCATACCTTTCAAGCCTTGTAAAATTCACATCGTATATACCAACAGATTCATCATCCTTTTGGTTTAGTTAAAGAAACTCCTTCTCCATCTTTGTTCTAAGAATACGAGGGAAGTACTTATTGAAAAATAAGTTCTTGAACTCGTCCCATTCCATGGACTCAATTTCATCTCTTGGCCTCGTATTCTTGATAAGATTCCACCATTGATCAGCATCACCTTCCAAACAATATACTGCTAAGATGACTTTATCATGTTCAAAACATTGAAGAACTGAAAATATCTTTTTAGTGGTACTGATCCAATGTTCAGCAACAAGTGGATCGAAAGACCCACTGAAAGAAGGTGGGCGTTGCCTCATGAAGGACTAAATAGAATATTTTTCCTTTCTCTGCTCATTTGAAAGTCCAGAATGATTCATAGCTTGTGTAAGTATAGCAATAAGATTTTGCACTCCATCTCCCATAACGTTGGATTTTTCAGGATGAAAATCATTGCACTATCCATTACATTGAACAACACGGTTCCTTCTGGTTCCAGCCATCGTCTAAAACCCAAAAAGAATAATGTGAGAGACAAAAATCACGCTAGGGAAAACAACATAATAAAGGGGGAGTACCTTCAATATCTAACATCTTAGGTTACCGTAATTCTAGTAATATAACCTATACTTATACTTAACCTTAGGGACATCCCTATACATACCTTAGAAATATCTATAGGGATCTCACTAAAGTTCTCACATCCTAGTCTCCAAAGTTTGACTAAAACTTTCCTCTGATACCAACTATAAAGACCCTAATCTTGACATAAATGGACTTTACATTACTTTTGCAGAATACTTAGTACATTACAAAAACACACACACAAGGACCATAATAGTTTAGTGTGTTTAGAAACTCGAAATATAATCTTCTAATCGTGGTGAAAGATCTTCAACATCTCCCATAAAGATCTTACCTTTTTTTTTCTTACCTAAAACCTTTCTTTATATCCGGGGGAAAAGAAAGCATAAAAGGGTGAGGTCAAATGCTCATTAAGGGTAAACAAAAGAAATATCAATCACATCATATTCATAAGAACATAACATTTTGGTAATCATAACCTGCAAAAGAGATCATAATATCATAACATGGGATAAATCATAGTAGTGAAATGTAATCCCAATAATCATAACTTAAAACATGAAACTTTGTGGCATACACACATAATCATAAAGAATAATTTCTTATTAGTCAAGACTCATTTCCAAGACTATCTTAGTGGACAAAGTCCATTTATGAACTGAGTTCACTCCTCATTTCAGTCCTGTTTCACTGAACCGGTTTAACCTGCCGTTCCAGCCATGTCTATCTCATGAGATATAAAATCTTTACCCAATGAATTGGAGGGAGATATAGGTCCCACCCATCTCATAGTGAAATCATTCTTACTTGTTCCACAAAATAAACTTAAAACATTCATCATAACCCAAATAATAAAATGGGTTTCATAAACATCATCCCATCATCACATAACCCATATAAAACAAATGGATATTTCATCATAAGAAAATTGAAACCATGTAAATTATAGAGACGTTATACTTGAAACATACACATATAAAATAATGTAATCTTATATAGAAAATGGTTTTGATAAAACACTTGAAATGAATTCTTGAGGAAAATATCCTTTCTTCTTCAAAATCAATTTCTTTTCAAAAAACATCATGCAATTTTAAAAGAAAGAGATTTTGTTGAAAATAGTCATTAAATATTTTGGAGGAAGCTTCATGAAAATAAGGCTTTATAAAACCGTAAAAATCCTTTCATGTTGTATACGTTAAAAAAAACATTCTTCTCGTACTTTTTTCGGAAAAGTCAAAAAAGTACCTTGTAGGGTAAATAAAAGAAGATTCCTTACATACCAAGGAGTAAAATTCAAAATGGGTAAAAAGTAATTTAAACATACATGAATACATTTTTATAAAACATGGGCATGGATGATAGCAATAACCCCAGTAAATACTTATGAATAAGCAATCTTGGATAAAAATGAGATTTGCAAAATTATCCCTTATCTTAGGTCCGATTTTCTTCGTAAGTGTCCAAACCTCCTGTATAATGATTTGAATAATGTAATTGACTTATTACAGAATCATAATCATTGTTATGATATCATATATGGTCATATTCTTATCTTTCTATTAGTAATATTTCATTGTTACTTGTTATTCGGGTGTTTATTACTTTTTGTTCTTATGCATGTTTTGTCGAATAAATTCTTATTATTCTTTTTAGGTTATAGATACCTCATTTACAGAATGGTATTAGTTTAATATATATCATATTTATTCACTCAATTCATTTATGTAATCATTATGCAATGAAAATCATGTAGAACGAGTTGCATCACATCGTGGAGACGGTATTCCGTACGTACGCACGAGCGATGATATCATCCCCATGATCGTGGAATTGTATTGGAGTGTATTTATAATATTTCAGAATCAATTTCACTTTAAAATAATCATATATATTCATTCTTTACACCCTTATACCCATCCAAGTAAGGTGGTGGTGGAAAATATATTACACCACGGCGTGGAGACGGTATTCCGTACGTACGCACGCGCAGTGATTTTGTTTTCCGTAGGATGGATAGATGGTGAAATAGGGTTGCTTAATAATTATAATAACATATCATTATATGAGTGATACTGATTTTATTACTTCATAATGAAACAAATAAAGAAGAAGAAGTGGAAGAAGAAATAAAGTTGGAAGAATCGGTAACAGACATTACCTCTTCTTTTAAGAGATTCTCTGAGACCTCCTTTTAGGGCACTAAAATTTGTCTTTGAAGAAGACCAGGACCTCTAGGATGCTTCTAGGGAAGTTGAGAGGATAAATCGGTAGGGGTTGTCCGAGCTTGAAGGCTCAAAGTGGTGTAAGGAAGAGGGGGAGGAGGTGCCCTTTTATAAGGGAGGAGATGGGCTCCTTTGGAAAAACAAAATATATTATTTTATTATAAAGCCATATTCTGTTTCAAATAGATCCAAATTGATTTATTTCTAAGTTAAGGTGGGTATGGGTGGAAATAATCTCATACAATATAATTTATAAAAGTTTAGGTTCATATTTTAACCTTTTCATTTATATTTAACTTTAAGTTAGATAATTTTACTTTTACCGTGTATTTTTTTGTTCTTACACAATAAGGTTAATAAAATTACTATAACAAGACAAACGAACCCCAATTTGTTTATTATTAATATATATAACCTTATCTAATTCATTTGTCCAAACCGTAGATTTTTAGGAATAAAATAACAATTAATAATATAATATTTGTTTTAAAAACTATTTTATGTCAATTTTGACAGTATTTAGTAATTGATTTTTGTGAAAATCATAACAGAATTATTAGTTCGAAAAAAGTTAATTAAATCAATAATAACATGTAATATTAACCTATAAAATTAGTGGAATTTATAAAAAGTCTCAAATTACATTTATTGGGGTATTTATAACATCAATTATGTCAATATTTCATTAATAAGATAATTACTGCATCATCTTTGTGTCATAAATAAATTAAATTATTTAATGTCTAACAATTACAAATAAAATACCATTATGTAGGAAATATTTTTATATTTCTAATTAATATTTATACTTGAATTCCTCTTATGTATAAGCATATATTAAAAATTATTTAGATATTAAACTTTGATTTTAACTATTTTAACCCCTCTTTAAATAAATTAATAATAAATGTCCTAATCTAATCCAAGTGGGCCTAAATGGTCATACTTTATTCCTAAGGTTGTTTTTGGTCGAATTATACTTATATAAGAGAATTAGGAAATGTGTTAGGGTAATAATAATATCATTTTTACCGTTAATTACCCTATTTACTTTTAACCGTGGTAAATAAAAGTAAATCGTTACTATTCACCAAAAATTATTTTTATCTCATTGAACCACATTTTAATTACTGACATCAACTGTGTCTCATGGATTTTTGAAATTCCACTCACAGAAGCGGTAAAATTAAGTTTTATGTAAATTTGCAAATTCTCCTAGGAGTTGGGTAAAAGACGGTGAAAAGTTCAATGAAATTTTTATATATCTAAAATTATTATAAAATTACTCCAATGAATTACATTGAACTTATATAGGTATTATGTATCAATTTTGACCTAAAATAAATTTAAATAAAATAAATAATTATTTAAATAAAAAGTCGGTTTTTAAATAGTAACCTAGTGTTTTCACTATTCATCAAAAATTGAATGTTTCCAGAAAAATAACAAAATTTCACCCTAGGCTAATTTCGATATTCCGAATCCAAAAATGAAGACAATTTTCAAAAATAAAATTTATAAAATTTCAAAAAGTGGGTATTACTATTCATAACGACTAATTTTAATAATATTTTAATATCATATCATTGTTTAGCGAAACTCGGTATTGGGTACAACACACGCTATCGTGGAAGGTCGCACTTACGTGTAATGCAAGACAAGTCAGGGATGCATGTTGTGAAAGCTCCTTTTGGTGTAGCATACAACACAAGACATTAAAGAAATTAAAAGGAATATTTTTTGTAAAATCTTTGGCTGTTACATTCTACCCCCCTTAAAATTAATTTCGCCCTCGAGATTCGTCGGGGTTATAAATGGTTTACTACTCGAAAGTTTCTTTAATAGAAACCCACATAGTAAAAAAGAATACCAAAACATGGCTTTAAAAACTAAATTATGAAACGTAATGGTTACCCAAATTAACTAATCACTAGGTTTCCACATAGGAGAACATAGGTGAAAATATGGATATGGAAGAGAAATCTAACCGTCATGTTCTGATGGTGAGTGGTAGAGAACGTGGCTATGAAAAATCCAACAATCAAAAAGCCATAAATTTGTGATGATCTAAGGTACCATCTGATTCATCAGATATAAGGGTACTAGGACAACATTTTTGGTTTTCAAGATCATTTCCCTAAAGTTAAAGAATTTAAATTAGAACAAATACTTACTTTATTTTGGTACAATCTAACTATTGTTCATGCTTTGAACAATTTCCACATCATCTCTTAAAGAAATGAAGTTGAATTTGTTATTCATTATGTGTTAATATATCATGTGATAGAATGATGGGTCATTCCATCTGTTTCAAACAAAAGGTTAGCAAAAGTTATCAAATATACATAAGTCCATCTATGGTGAGGTTAATTGTATATGATTCCAAAATGAACTTCTACTTCATATATCATACTGCATAATAAAATAAAACTAGTTTCTACTAACCAGGGACTTCCTGTAGGCTAGTGGTAGGCGATAAAGGCCAGTCCCACTTCGGTTGTGGGTTCGATTCCCACAGCATTGTCCGACGTGATGGGCTATCGCTCTTCCTATAGGTTGTCCTTTTTCTAAAGCTATATTACTATAACATCCCATGAATAATATCGAAAAAAGTTCTATCCTTAAACAATACTAACTTATGTCCAACATAATCCATTCCAATCTTTAGGCTTATCTAAAATACTCCAGTCCAAGATCATAGTATAAATAAAATGATTACTTGAAATGTCACATAACAATCACGTGAATTCCATCATTTATCCCCCATATATCATAAGATATATCTTGTTGGTCAAATTAAAAACATGTGAATACCTTAATCATGTATTCTATTGAAGAATGAATTCCCATTGAACCTTAGTGAAAACATGAATGCAGTTAAAAGTTAACACTTTCAACAAACCAAAATCTTCAAAATTATTTATACTCAAACCATGATATCACTTAGTCCTTATATCAATCATGAGCTCATGAATATAATCAAACATCTCAGTATCTTCTTATCCCTTCATTATGCGCATATCATCTGCTTACCCAAAATATCTCAATAACTATCCATGGTTACTGGTACAATAAAATTATTGAAAACCACAATAGACCAATAAATAAATATTCCAATATTCTACGATACTATATACAACATTATTCTGGAATCCCATTACATAAACACTTAATCATTCCACCACACCGTTTTCATATTCAACATCACCAATAGTGATTGCATGTGACTTTCCTTTGTCCTTTGCCTTAAGTGGTTTCTCTTGTCGATCATCATTAACCCTTGGATTAGGGTATTGATTAACATAATGCCCCATTTCATTGCACTTGAAGCATTGAAGTGTTGTCGGTGTGTTCTCTACAGTCTTTTCTTTATTCACACCATTAGCAACAGTTTTTCCATTACTTCGACACTCAACTACTCGATGACCTTCTTTTCCACACTTAAAACATTTTCTAGTCCCTTTAAGACAATCTCCACCATGCTTCTTTCCACACTTTGAGCATAAGGAAACATTCATCTTCTTTTCACCATTATTATGAGATTTCTCCTTGAACTCCATCTTTCGTTTCTTTTTAAAACCATGAGATGGATATGTAAAACCAACTTCCATTTCTACCTTAATATCACATCAAACAATTTTTTCATAGCTACTAAAGTATCTTATACCTAATGCCCTTCAAAGATTTGGTTTTAAGCCACTAAAGAATCGATCAACTTTACTTTCAGGTTGGATGATAAAGCCAGATGCATACCTTCCATTCCTTGTAAAATTCACTTCGTATATACCAACAGATTCATCATCCTTTTGGTTTAGTTAATGAAACTCCTTCTCCATCTTTGTTCTAAGAATACGAGGGATGTACTTAATAAAAAATAAGTTCTTGAACTCATCCCATTCCATGGACTCAATTTCATCTCTTGGACTCGTATTCTTGATAAGATTCCACCATTAATCAGCATCACCTTCCAAACGATATACTGCTAAGATGACTTTATCATGTTCAGAACATTGAAGAACTGAAAATATCTTTTCAGTGGTACTGATCAATTATTCAGCAACAAGTGGATTGGAACACCCACTGAAAGAAGGTGGGCGTTGCCTCATGAAGGACTGAATAGAATATTGGTCCCTTCTCTACTCATTTGGAAGTCTAGAATGATTCATAGCTTGTGTAAGTAGAGAAATATGATCTTTCACTCTATCTACCATAATGTTGGTTTGTTCCGGAGGACAATCATTGTATTGTCCATTACATTGATCAACACGGTTCCTTCGGGTTCCAGCCATCATCTAAAACCCAAAAAGAATAGTGTGAGAGACAAAAATCACACTAGGGAAAACAACATAATAAAGGGGGAGTACCTTCAATATCTAATATCTTAGGTTAACGTAATTCTAGTACTATAACCTATACTTATACTTAACCTTAGTGACATCCCTATACATACCTTAGAAATATCTATAGGGATCTCACTAAAGTTCTCGCATCCTAGTTTCCAAAGGTTGACTAAAACATTCCTCTGATACCAACTCTAGAGACCCTAAGCTTGATGTAAATGGACATTACATTACTTTTGCGGAATACTTAGTACATTACAAAAACACACACACAAGGACCGTAATAGTTTAGTATCTTTGGAAACTCGGAATATAATCTTCTAATCGTGGTGAAAGATCTTCAACATCTCCCATAAAGATCTTCCCTTTTTTTCTTACCTAAAACCTTTCTTTATATCCTGGGGAAAAGAAAGCATAAAAGGGTGAGCTCAAATGCTCAGTAAGGGTAAACAAAAGAAATATCAATCACATGATATTCATAAGAACATAACATTCTGGAAATCATAACCTGAAAAAGAGATCATAATATCATAACATGGGATAAATCATAGTAGTGAAATGTAATCCCAATAATCATAACATAAGACATGAAACTTTTTGGAATACACACATAATCATAGAGAATCAATTCTTATTAGTCAAGACTCATTGCCAAGACTGTCTTAGTGGACAAAGTCTATTTCTGAACTGAGTTCACTCTTCGTTTCAGTCCTGTTTCACTAAACCGATTTAACCTGCCGTTCCAGCCATGTCTATCTCATGAGATATAAAATCTTTACCCAATTCATTAGAGGGAGATATATGTCCCACCCATCTCATAGTGAAATCATTCTTACTTGTGCCACAAAATAAACTTAAAACATTCATCATAACCCAAAGAATAAAATGGGTTTCATAAACATCATCCCATTATCACATAATCCATATAAAACAAATGGATATTTTATCATAAGAAAATTGAAACCATGAAAATCATAGAGACATTATACTTGAAACATACACATATGAAATAATGTCATCTTAGATAGAAAATTGTTTTCATAAAACACTTTAAATGAATTCTTGAGGAAAATATCCTTTCTTCTTCAAAATCAATTTCTTTTCACAAAACATCATGCAATTTTAAAAGAAAGATATTTTGTTGAAAATAGCCATGAAATATTTTGGAGAAAGATTCATGAAAATAAGGCTTTATAAAACCGTAAAAATCCTTTCATGCCGTATACGTTAAAAAAACATTCTTCTCGTACTTTTATCGGAAAAGTCAAAAAAGTGCCTTGTAGGGTAAATAAAAGAAGATTCCTTCCATACCAAGGGGTAAAATTCAAAATGGGTAAAAATGAATTTTAACATATATGAATACATTTTTATAAAACATGGGCATGGATGATAGCAATAACCCCAGCAAATACTTACGAATAAGCAATCTCGGATAAAAATGAGATTTGCAAAATTATCCCTTACCTTAGGTCCGATTTGCTTCGTAAGTGTCTGAACCTCCTTTATAATGATTTGAATAATGTCATTAACTTATTCCAGAATCATACTCATTGTTATGATATCATATATGGTCATATTCTTATATTATTATTAGTAATATTTCATTGCTACTTGTTATTCAGGTGTTTATTACTTTTTGTTCTTATGCGTGTTTTGTCGAAAAAATTCTTATTCATATTTTTAGGTTATAGATACCTCATTTATAGAAAGGTATTACTACAATATATATCATATTTATTCACTCAAATCATTTATGTAATCATTATTCAATGAAAATCATGTAGAATTAGTCGCATCACATCGTGGAGACGGTATTCCGTACGTACGCACGAGCGATGATATCGTTCCCATGATCATGGAATTGAATTGGACTGTATGTATACTATTTCAGAATCAATATCACTTTACAATAATCATATATATTCATTCTTTACACCATTATACCCATCCAAGTAAGGTGGTGGTGGAAAATAGATTACACCACGACGTGGAGACGGTATTCCGTACGTACGCACACACGGTGATTTCGTTTTCCGTAGGATCGATAGATGGTGAAACAGGGTTGTTTCATACTTATAATAACATATCCGTATATGAGTGATACTGATGTTATTAATTCATAATGAAACAACTAAATAAGAAGAAGAAGTGGAAGAAGAAATAAAGTTGGAAGAATCGGTAACAGACATTACCTATCCTTTAAAGCGCTTCTTTGAGACCTCCTTTTAGAGCACTAACATTTGTCTTTGAAGAAGACCAGTACCTCTAGGATGTTTCTAGGGAGGTTGAGAGGATAAATTGACAGGGGTTGGCCGATCTTGAAGGCTCAAAGTGGTGTAAGGAAGAGGGGGAGGAGGTGCCCTTTTATAAGGGAGGAGATGGGCTCCTTTGGAGAAACAAAATATATTATTTTATTATAAAGACATATTCGGTTTCAAATAGATCCAAATTGATTTATTTCTAAGTTAAGGTGGGGATGGGTTGAAATTATCTCATAAAATATAATTTAGACAAGTTTAGGTTCCAATTTTAACCTTATCATTTATATTTAACTTTAAGTTAGATAATTTTACTTTTACCGTGTCTTTTTCTGTTCTTACACTATAAGGTTAATAAACTTACTATAACAAGAAAAACGAACCCCAAGTTGTTTATTATTAATATATATAACCTTATCTAAGTCATTTGGCCTAAACTTAGATTTTTAGGAATAAAATTACAATTAATAATATAATATTTGTTTTAAAAACTATTTTATGTCAATTTTGACACTATTTAGTAATTGATTTTTGTGAAAATCATAACAGAATTATTAGTTCGAAAAAAGTTAATTAAATCAATAATAACATGTCATATTAACCTATAAAATTAGTTGAATTCATAAAAAGTCTCAAATTACATTTATTGGGGTATTTATAACATCAATTATTTCAATATTTCATTAATAAGAAAATTACTGCATCATCTTTGTGTCATAAATAAATTAAATTATTTAACGTCTAAAAATTACAAATAAAATACAAATATTTATGAAATCTTTTTATCTTTCTAATGAATATTTATAGTCTAATTTATCTTATCTATAAACCTATATTAAAAATGATTTAGTTATTAAACTTTGATTTTAACTATTTTAACCCTTCTTTAAATAAATTAATAATAAATGTCCTAATCTAATCCAAGTGGGCCTAAATGGTCATATTTTATTCCTAAGTTTGTTTTTGGTCGAATTACACTTATCAAATAGAATTAGTATATGTGTTAGGGTAATAATAATATCATTTTTACCCTTAATTACCCTATTTACTTTTAACCGTGGTAAATAAAAGTAAAAAGTTATTATTCACCAAAAATTATTTTCATCTCATTGAACCACATTTTACTTACTGACATCAACTGTGTCTCTTGGATTTTTGAAATTCCACTCATAGAAGTGGTAAAATTACGTTTTATGTAAATTTTCATATTCTCATAGGAGTTGGGTAAAAGACGGTGAAAAGTTCAATGAAATTTTTATATATCTAAAATTATTATAAAATTACTCCAATGAATTAAATTGAAATTATATAGGTATTATGTATCAATTTTGACCTAAAATAAATTTAAATAAAATAAATAATTATTTATATAAAAAGTCGGTTTTTAAATAGTAACCCAGTGTTTTTACTATTCATCAAAAATTGAAAGTTTCCAGAAAAATACCAAAATTTCACCCTAGGCTAATTTCGATATTCTGAATCCATAAATGAAGTCCATTTTCAAAAATAAAATTTATAAAATTTTAAAAAGTGGGTAGTACTATTCATAACGGCTAATTTTAATAATATTTTAATAGCATATCATTGTTTAGCGAAACTAGGTATTGCGTACAACGCACACTATCGTGGAAGGTTGCGCTTGCGTGTAATGCAAGACAAGTCAGGGATGCGTGTTGTGCAAGCTCCTTTCGGTGTAGTGTAGAACACAAGACATTAATGAAATTAAAAAGAATATTTTTCGTAAAATCATGGGGTGTTACATTCATCATCAAATATTCTACGTGAAATAGAGACCAAACCCCACGGGATAACTAGAATACTAGAACACTTCCACCCACTTAGATAACCAGGTTTTCCCTATAGTGATAAAACAAGTTCCACAAGCCATGTAATACAATTTACACATTAAAATAACACTTCCAAGTCACACACACCAAACATCCCAATCACATATCACATGATCCCCTTTTCCATTGAAATTAATTTTTGGAAATCATACTCACACCAAAACAGCCCACAACATGATTCACCACTCTTTCACATTTCAAAAAAACCATTAAAAAAATTTACAATTTCCTTCCAAGATAGTACATATCACATAAAAGCACTTGAAAATTAAAATATACCATATCAAAATTACACTCCAACTAATATAGTTTGGCAACATTATTTCCCATCTTATATAAATTAGGAAACCATTTATAACCTTCACAAAACAATTCCAAAGAGTGTAACCATGTTTTTCACATAGAACCCTTCAAAAAACCCTATTTTGAGTCCAGAGGCATGGAAATATAACATAAAACCAGAATTATCATCCTTAAATCCTTTTAATAAATCCATTTCAATAATCACATAACAACCCCAATTGATACAAAATGAAATACATATGAAAAAAAATCATTTTTGCACATAGTTTCCACTTAAAAACCAACCTCTTAACAAATGATACCAAATATAATATTTTCACCACACACAATGGAAGAGAATGATACTAAAAATATAAATAAAAAAAACTAAGTCATCAAATAATTTTTACACATAGAATCACCCAACATTTGTGCAAAAAACCTGAAACCATTGTGCGAAACATCAACCGCACCATCGCCACAACAGAAGGGAGTGAAATTGAGACCTAATCAAAAATATTTCACCAAAAAGACACAAGGATAAACCCTAGGTACAAAAAATAGCTACTGGAAATTTGGAACTTCAAGAAAACAAAGATTAAAAACTAATAAAAAGGAAGAAACCCTAATCAAATGGGAGGAGGAAGTAAGTAAATCCACTTACTTGAAGGATCGTGAAGAAATCAGACCTAATACACCAATAGTTGAATCCTTAAGTATCCAAAACTGGTATGGTGGATCTAATAAGTATTATTAGGTCATGTGGGGGATGTAATGGGGGGAAAAGAGTTAAAATTTAGGGAGTTATGAACAAAACATTTTACCTCTTAAAATATAGGAAATTTGAGAAAACCTAAAAAGTTTTACCCTAATATACAATGAAAATGAGCATCAAAGAGGAGAAATAGATAATGGGGTGAGCATTGAGTTTTTTCCTTCGGGTGGGAGGAGTAATCTTAGAAAAAGAGTATAGAATTAATAATATATGAAAGAATTAAAAACAAATTTTAAAATAGGAATTGGGCTCACGGGTTGGCCCAATACCTAAATAAATCACCCAAATAAAAAATGATAATGAGTTCCTAAGGGGTCCAAATGGATATGGTGGTATGAATAAGTCATGGGAGTCTATGTGGGAAGTATAATGGGTGAAAAATGATATTAAATGCAGAAGTTATAAAAGAAACCAATTTCATTTTTAAATCTAGAAATTGGTTCACTGTTTGGCCCAAATCTTAAAAACCCTTCCTTTCCTCAAAAAATGCTTGGGAAACCACCAAAACAAAGAAATAATTTAAATTAAATGATAAATACCTTTAATATAAGTCATGTATGTGAAAATATGGTTTTTTAATTAATGGTTTCCTAATGAAAATTTATAACGGATTAATAGGGTTCTCCTCATGTTTATAAAATATCTATGGTAGTTTAGAGATTTTCTAATGAAAAATGGGATTTTCATAGTTTATAGGAGAAATAAATTCCATGTAATGGGATTAAAATACATGTATTTTATTTACAGAATATTTCATGAACCTGGTACACAATGTGAAAAACGTTTAGTCCTTGTAAAAGTTTCATGTTGTGTAAATTATAATATCATGTTTTAAATAAAAATGTGATAGGTTTTTTTGGTGTACTTTCGTTTTGTGGATTACAAGACATGTAATGGAATTAATCTATGTTTAATCATTGTGAACTAGGATTTTATGGTGATTTAGGGATGACATATCATTCATTCACCTATATCCTCCATTATCTTGACCAATAACATGTCCTATTTATTTTGGGTGTCTGTTCATTCCAACTCAATTTGTTAGGCATTTTATCATCAAGGTTGTGTGTGGTGTCTATCTAGGTGAGTAATAATATAGCTTCTTCATTTACACTGATCATAGTAGATTATTTTAATTTCATTATTGGATCCACTAATTTAAGGTAATTATTAATCAAGATTCATTCTAGATTTAAAATGTGATCTTGTTTAAGGGTCCAATCCATTATTGGTTGTGGTGTGAAAGGTGTGTGTTCTTCATAGAGTGTGTATTCAATCATCTACACTAAACAATTTTCAGAATTTATTCAATTATAAGATGTATATAATGATTATATATCCTCCATTGTTTTTTCCTTGTGTGTGTGTTTTTTGGGCATGTGAAAATCGAGTTTGAGGTAGGTGATTCTTCTTATAGGTAATGTTGGATGAATTTCATTATTATGAATTTGATTAATTTTTTTATAAATTTAATTTCATGATTAAATGATTTTATTTTGCATATGGAAATGTTTTTTTATAAAGTATGTGTTTTCCCTAGTTTATGTAAATGAAATGTGTTTTCAAATAATAATGAAATTGATTTTTGAAATGGTTTTCAAAGCAGGGTTTAGAAGGAATATTATGAAAAATAGAGAACATGGGAAGACTTCGGTACTGAGGGGGAAGGTTTAGTAATAGGATACATCCATTTTTGGTGGGTTCATTCCTAAGTTGTTCTTATTCTACCTAATAATGTGGTTGTAGGGACATGTTAGGCCAATTGGTGGTTCACTTTATAGATTGTTCCTATACAATCTATATTTGATGCATATATATAGCGGATTGATGAATTAGTGAATGCATATTTTAGGTATGAGTGTCTATGCTATCCTAAACATGTTTTATCCTTGTTGGAATGTTACTAGTTTTTGGATTATCATAATTTTCTTGTATTTCCATGGATTTGATGTGATATTTGATACCTACTTGTTTTTAAAATGCCTATATTCTTATATATAAATTGGTTTGCATTATTTATTTAGAAATTTTAAAAAAAGAGGGAAATAACTGTTTTCCCTTTATTTTGAGATAAAAACTAATAATAAATATATCATTCCATGTTTTCCTTATAGATGAGATTTATTGGATTATATGTAAAATGAATTGTTATGGAACACATGGGTTAAATCATGCTAAGCATGTTAGCTCACACCCTACACACCCCTTCGACAGTGTTTTGGACTTGTTATGTATTTTGGTGGAGGGAATGTAATATTGTCACATTAACATGGAATGGTTTTCAGTCAATTGGGTTTTTATAGCTTGTGGTGAGATAGTGGGTGTTTTCCCTTAATATCACATAGAGACTGTTGGAGTTGATTTTTTTAGTTTTATCATCCATTATAATTGGACATGTCTCTTAGATATTTTTTTGATACCATTTGATTTTTTCTTCATCCATTGTTCCAAATCTGTTATAAAATATATATTCATGTCTTATTCCACCATATCGTTTTGTATATGAATATATATCATGTTTTCTTCTTTAATTTGGGAGAAATGGTTCCCTCTATTTGTTATTGATGCCTGGGTGTTGGACAACACCCCATCTGGATTTGTATCACCTTCGAGTATGTGTAAATTTGGATCACATACCAGTATTAATAGGGTATTCAGGTCGGTATCATCATATATTTACTTTTAAAACCATTCATAAAAATAATTAATATAAATTAAATTATATAACATTGCGAGGACAATTGTCCATACAAATGCATGGGTGATGTTTTCATTTTTTAACGAAAGGAATGAAAGAAAGACAAATAATAATATATCTTTAATAAATCATAATAATACCATTATTATTCATTATATAAATTAAATAAATCCTCCCTAACATCCATTTTATAGAAAAATAATAAATGATTAACACCGATTCTTGGGGATGTTAGCCCAAATTTACACATGAGTGGCATTACAATTTTCCAACACATGGTAATGTAAGAAGGTAAATAATATTTTATCATTAAATACTCATAATAATTTTATATAAATCATATATATATATGTTAAATCCACCCTTACAAGCATCCATGGGATACCGTGGTAAAAAAAACACCCCAATTTAATGAGTATTAGCCCTCACGTGCACATGGGTGATGTTTTAATTTTTCATAGGATAGAAGATTTGAGGAGAATTTGGTTTAAAATGAAAAAACTAACATTTATATATATTCTAGATAATAATTTTATTATAAATTCATGGTTATTTTTTAAGGAGGTATAATAACCAATAAACAATAAATAACTCATTAAAGGGTTATACATCTTCTTTAGAAATCCTCATTTGGATTACCTATTAAACCTTCATGGCAGGCCTTTTAGGGAGTCCAGTATATCTAAGTCATGGGGATGATGGTTGGGAGGGTATTTAGTTATATATTCTTTGATCTAAAGGAGTCATGTAGTTTGGAAAAGATAAAAAAGGATGTGTGATTGTTTAAATTAGGTGGGTGGAAAACTTTTAAATATATGAAAATTTATCATAAAATATATGAATTATTCAACTAATGTGGATCAAAATTGAAAAATATTAAAATATAATGATCTTGATAAAAAAAATCAGAAATTTATATTAAATTAATTTTTTTTTCATGAAATTGTAACCTAATCTCCTAGGTTATTCCCACTTTTAACACTTTTAACCGTTATCGTGGTTACAAGATTATTTTTACGGTTAAAATTCGTTATGGCCAAAAATTAAGTTAACATTATAACCTAATATTAATTATGGTCATTCCAAATATGGAATAAATTTCACAAAAACAATTCCTAGAATTGGAACATATTCATTCTAATATCCATAAACAAAATTTGTAAAACAATTTTTTAGAGAAAAATTATTTTTCAGTATAAAAATGGGTTTATTCTCATTCATTTCCTACAATAAAAAATTAAATGTTTTTTATATATTTTATAAAAAATAAAATTTTATCCATTTCCTTAAATAATACATCATTATTGATTAATTATATTAATTAAGATAAAATAATTTACACATAATAACAATAGTTTTTTGTAGAAAAAATCTCTTTTTAACATCAACTAGTTTTAACATAATTTATAACTAGTTAACAATAAATGTAAAAATGATTATTAATTTATTTAAATTAAATAAAAAATTATTTCATCAAAATACTTATTCATTACTAATCCAGAAACAAAATATATAGGAACATAAAATACATATAAAAAATTGATCTTTCGACATTAAATGATTTTATTTTTCAATTTAAAATTGAGTAAATATTCCCAAGGTATTAATAAAAAAATTTAAAAAAGAAAAAACTTGTACTTATTTTTCATAATTTATTTAGTACTATTAAATCTCACCAATAAAATAGATATGTTTTTATATTAAAATTTAATAAAAATATTTCAATGGTATTACATGGTTCATCTAAGATGAAGGTTGCGTATATATCAAGACATCGAACACTTTGAATTTTATAGTGAGAAATATGTATTTTAAAATATCAGGCTATTACATTCTACACCATTATATGAATATCACTATCAAAATTTTATAACTCTTAAAAAAATAAAATGAGTATACTTATTCCTCATCACATCTTTGAGTTCCCATATAGCTTCTTCTAATTAATTTTTTTTCCCGCAAATCATTGTATTACTGTATAATCATGTCTCACAAAACGTTCTATATACGATCCATAATCACCACTGGAAATAAAGTCTTTCCCAACAGTTTTGAACCGTTGGGAAAGGCTGCAGAACCATTGGTATATGTTATACCAATGGTTCTGCAAACCATAGGGAAGTAATCCTTTGGGAAAGCTTTTCCCAATGGTTTACTGTGAACCGTTGGTATAGGATGGGGAAAGCCTAACCTATCCCAACGGTTGTGCCAAACCGTTGGAATAGTTTTTCCCAACGGTTGTGCCAAACCATTCCGACATTTTTTCCCAACGGTTTGGCTTGAACCATTGGGAAATCCCAAAAGTTCTCCTCTTTCCCAACAGTTTAGAAACCATTGGGAATGGTTTTTTACCAAAGGTTTGAAACCGTTGGCGTAGCCTATGCTATGAAAATTGCACAGCAGCCTGCAATTTTCATAGCAGCTCTGCAATTTGGACAGCATGCCTCATTTTGTGCATTCCCTCCCATTTCAATCCAATTATTGTCCATGCAATAAAATAACACATACATATACAATTATTGTACCTGCAATAACCAACTAACACATACATATAGAAAACAAATTTATACACATTTAACATATAATGAATCCTGGAACTATACACATCCATAATTAAATTAGAATTCATAACAAAATTATAAACATACAAAATTCATTTATAATTTAATTTAAAATTTAGATGAAAATTATTTGTGGAATCTGGAATTCAATTCATTATTTGATCAGTTTTTTATATACCATATATTTTTACCTGAAATGATGTCCATTTTAAACAAAATACATACACCTGGAGTAATATTGGCCACTCCATGCCTCTAATTGAGGAGAGGTTAAATCGTACACATAACAAATGGCCAATTGATCATTTTCCTAAAGTATCAATGCATTCTGAAAGCGTTTGCTCGGTTTTCCGTATGTCAGTTGATTTTTTTCACTTAAAATGATGTCCTTTTGAAAAAAAAGACATACACTTTGAGTGGTTCCGGCCACACCGCGTCTCAGATTGAGGCGGAGTCGATTCGTACCCATCACATATGACCCATGGATCGTTCTCCTAAAGTTTCAATAGAAACCGAATGCATTTGGTCATTTTTATGTATGTACTTAAAATGTTGTCCATTTTAATCAAAAGAGAGACACTTAGACTTATTACAGCCACACAGAAACTTGGATTGGGCCCGGGTTGGCTCATACATGTCACATATGACCCCTGAATCGTTGTGATAAATTATCAACAGATTCCGAATGCGTTTGGTCAGTTTTCCGTATGCTAGTTGTTCTTTTCACTTATAATCCTGTCCATTTTAAACAAAAGAGACACAGATAGAGTGGTGTCGACCACACCGCGCCTCGGATTGTGGCGGGGTTGACTCATACACATCACATATGACCCATGGATCGTTGTGCTAAAGTATCGACACAATCTGAATGTGTTTGGTTGGTTTTTTGTATTCTATTTGATGTTTTCACTTAAAATGACATCCTTTTGAAACAAAAGACAGACACTTTGAGTGGAGGCGGCCAAACCGCACCTCGGATTGAGGCGGGGTTGACTCGTACATGTCACATATGAACCATGGATGGTTCTCATAAAGTGTCAACAGAAACCAAATGCGTTTGTTCAGTTTTATGTATGTACTTAAAATGTTGTCCATTTTAAACAAAAGGGAGCCACTTAGATTGATCCAAGCCACAAAGTGCCTCGAATTGAGCCCGAGTTGACTCGTACACGTCACATATGACCCATAGATCATTTACCTAAAGCATAAACAAAATCCAAATGCACTTAGTCAGTTTTTCATATGTCAGTTGTTCTTTTCACTTATAATCCTGTCCATTTTAATCAAAAGAGAGACACTGTGAATGGTGTTGGCCATACCGTGCCTCAGATTGAGCCGGGGTTGACTCGTAAACGTCACATATGACCCATGGATCATTTTCCTAAAGCATCAACACATTTCAAATGCATTTGGTTGGTTTTTCGTATTCCAATTGATCTTTTCACTTATAATCCTTTCCATTTTAAACAAAAGAGAGACACTATGAATGGTGTCGGCCACACCTTGCCTCAGAATGAGGCGGGGTTGACTCGTACACATCACATATGACCCATGGATCGTTGTGATAATGTATCAACACAATCAGAATCTGTTTGGTCGGTTTTCTGTATGTACTTAAAATGATGTCCATATTTAACAAAAGAGAGCCACTTAGAGTGATTCCGGCCACACCATGCCTCAAATTAAGGTAGGGTTGACTCTTACACGTCACATATGACCAATGGATCGTTTTCCTAAAGAATCAACACATTTCTAATGCGTTTGGTCAGTTTTCCATATGCCATTTGTTCTTTTCACTTATAATCCTGTCCATTTTAAACAAAATACATACACAAAGAGTGATCCCACCACACCGTGCCTCAGATTATGGCGTGGTTAACTCATAAACGTCACAAATGACCCATCTATCGTTTTCCTAAAGTATCAACATATTCAGAAAGCATTTTCTCAGTTTTCTTTATGCCAGTTGATGTTTTTCAATTAAAATGACGTCCTTTTGAAACAAAAGACAGACACATTGAGTGGTTTCGGCCACACCGCATCTCAGATTGAGGAGGGGTTATTCATACACGTCACATATGAAACATGGATCATTCTCTTATTGTTTCAACGGAAACCGAATGCGTTTGGTCAGTTTTTCGTGTGTACATAAAATGGTGTCCATTTTAAACAAAAGAGAGACACTTAGATAGATCCCAGCCACACCGCAACATGGATTGAACTCGGGTTGGCTCGTACAGGTCACATAAGACCCACAGATTATTCTCCTAAAGTTTCAAAGGAAACCGAATGCATTTGGTTGGTTTTCTGTATTTACTTAAAATGTTGTCCATTTTAAACAAAAGAGAGCCACTTAGAGTGATTCCGACCACACTGTGCCTCAGATTAAGGTGGCGTTGACTCATACACGTCACATATTACCCATGGATCATTTTCCAAAAGCATAAACACATTTCAAAAACGTTTGTTCGGTTTTGTGTATGTCAGTTGTTCTTTTCACTTATAATCCTGTCCATTTTAAACAAAAGATAGACACTGTGAATGGTGTCGGCTACACCGCGCCTCGGATTGAGGTGGGGTTGACTCGTACACATCACATATGACCCGTGCATTGTTGTGCTAATGTATCGACACAATCTGAATGCGTTTGGTCAGTTTTCCATATGCCATTTGATGTTTTTAATTTAAAATGACGTCCTCTTGAAACAAAAGATAGACACTTTGTGTGGTTCCATCCACACTGCGTCTCAGATTGGGGAAGGGGTGATTCGTACATGTCACATATGACCCATGAATCTGTCTCCTAAAGTTTTAACGGAAACTGAATGCGTTTGGTTGGTTTTCTGTATGTACTTAAAATGTTGCCCATTTTAAACAAAAGAGAGCCACTTAGAGTGATTCCGGACATACTGTGCCTCAGATTAAGGTGGGGTTGACTCTTACACGTCACATATGACTCATGGATCGTTGTTCTAAAGTATCGACACAATCGGAATGCGTTTGGTTGGTTTTCTGTATGCCATTTGATGTTTTTCACCTAAAATGACGTCCTTTTGTAGCAAAAGACAGACACTTTGAGTGGTGGTGGCAACACCATGCCTCGGATTGAGGCAGGTTTGACTCGTACACATCACATATGACCCATGTATCGTTGTGCTAAAGTATCAACACAATCTGAATGCGTTTGTTCGGTTTTCCATATGCCATTTGATGTTTTTCAATTAAAATGGCGTCCTTTTGAAACAAAAGACAGACACTTTTAGTGGTTCTGGCCACACCGCGTCTCAGATTGAAGCGGGGTTGATTCATACACGTCACATATGACCCATGAATCGTTCTAATAATGTTTCAATGGTAATCAATTGTGTTTGGTCGGTTTTCCGTATGTACTTAAAATGTTGTCCATTTTAAACAAAAGAGAGCCACTTAGAGTGATTCAGGCCACACTGTGCCTCAGACTAAGGCGTGGTTGACTCATACAAGTCACATACGACCCATGGATCCTTGTTCTAAATTATCGACACAATCCGAATGCGTTTGGTCGGTTTTCTGTCTGCCAGTTGATGTTTTTCACTTAAAATGACGTCCTTTTGAAACAAAAGATAGACACTTTGAGTGGTGGTGGCCACACTACATCTCATATTGAGGTGGGGATTACTCGTACACGTCACATATAACCCATGGATCATTGTTCTAAAGTATCAACACAATCCGAATGCATTTGGTCAGTTTTCCGTATGCCAGTTGATGTTTTTCAATTAAAATGACGTCCTTTTCAAACAAAAGACAGACACTTTGAGTGGTTCCGTCCACACTGCATCTCAGATTGAGGCAGGGTTGATTCTTACACGTCAAATATGACCCATGAATCATTATCTTAAAGATTCAACAGAAACTGAATGCGTTTGGTCGGTTTTCAGTATGTACATAAAATGTTGTCCATTTTAAACAAAAGAGAGCCACTTAGAGTGATTCCGGCCACACCGTGCCTCAGATTAAGGCGGGGTTGAATCTTACATGTCACATATGACCCATGGATCATTGTAATAATGTATTGACACAATCCAAATGCGTTTGGTCAGTTTTCCGTATGCCAGTTGATGTTTTTCACTTAAAATGACGTCCTTTTGAAACAAAAGATAGACACTTTGAGTGGTGCCGGCCACACTATGTCTGAGATTGTGGTGGGGTTGACTCGTACACATCACATATGACCCTTGAATCGTTGTTCTAAATTTTCAACCTAAACTGAATGCATTTGGTCAGTTTTTCGTATCCTAGTTGATGTTTTTCAATTAAAATGACGTCCTTTTGAAATAGAAGACAAACAATTTGAGTGGTTCCGGCCACACCGTGTCTTAGATTGAGGCGGGGTTGATTCTTACATGTCACATTTGACCCATGGATCGTTCTGCTAATGTTTCAACGGAAACCGAATGCATTTGGTCGGTTTTCCGTATGTACTTAAAATGTTGTCCATTTTAAACAAAAGAGAGCCACTTAGAGTGATTCTGGCCACACCGTGCCTCAGATTAAGAATGGGTTGACTCGTACACATCACATATGACCCATGGATCATGGTTATAAAGTATTGACACAATCCGAATGTGTTTTGTCGGTTTTCCGTATGCTAGTTGATGTTTTTCACTTAAAATGACGTCCTTTTGAAACAAAATACAGACACATTGAGTGGTGTCGGCCACACCGCATCTCATATTGAGGCGGGGTTGACTCATACACATCAAATATGACCCATGAATCATTCTCCTAATGTTTCAATGGAAACCGGATGCGTTTAGTTGGTTTTCCGTATGCCAGTTGATGTTTTTCAATTAAAATGACGTCCTTTTGAAACAGAAGACAGACATTTTGAGTGGTTCCGGCCACATCACGTCTCAGATTGAGGCGAGGTTGATTCGTACATGTCACATATGACCCATGGATCATTCTCCTAAAGTTTCAACTGAAACTGAATGCGTTTGGTCAGTTTTCCGTGTGTACTTAAACTGTTGTCCATTTTAAAACAATGAGAGCCACATAGAGTGATTCCGGCCACACCATGCCTCATATTAAGGCGGGGTTGACTGTTACATGTCACATATGACTCATGGATTGTTTTTCTAAAGTATCGACACAATCCGAATGCGTTTGGTCGGTTTTCCTTATGCCACTTGATGTTTTTCACTTAAAATGACGTCATATTGAAACAAAATACAAACACTTTGAGTGCTGCCGGCCACACCGCATCTCAGATTGAGGCGGGGTTGACTCGTACACGTCACATATAACCCATGAATGGTTATCCTAAAGCTTTAAGGGAAACCAAATGCGTTTGGTCGGTTCTCCGTATGCCATTTGATGTTTTTCAATTAAAATGACGTCCTTTTGAAATAGAAGATAGACACTTTGAGTGGTGCCAGCCACACCATGTCTCAGATTGAGGCGAGGTTGATTCGTACACGTCACATATGACCCATGGATCGTTCTCATAAATTTTCAAGGGAAACCAAATGCGTTTGGTCAGTTATCCATATGTTCTTAAAATGTTGTCCATTTTAAACAAAAGATAGACACTTAGAGTGATTCCAGCCACACCATGCCTCAGATTAAGGCGGGGTTGAATTGTACACGTCACATATGAACCATGGATTGTTCTGCTAAAGTATCGACACAATCCGAATGCATTTGGTTAGTCTTCCGTATGCTAGTTGATGTTTTTCACTTAATATGACGTCCTTTTGAAACAAAAGACCGACACTTTGAGTGGTGCCGGCCACACCGCGTCTCAAATTGAGGCGGGGTTGACTCGTACACTTCACATATGACCCATGAATCATTCTCCTAATGTTTCAATAGAAACTGAATGTGTTTGGTCGGTTTTCTGTATGCCAGTTGATGTTTTTCAATTAAAATGACATCCTTTTGATACATAAGATAGACAGTTGGAGTGGTACTGGACACACCACATCTCATATTGAGGCGGGGTTGATTCATAAACGTTACATATTACCCATGGATCATTCTCCTAAATTTTCAATAGAAACCGAATGCGTTTGGTCGGTTTTCTGTATGTACTTAAAATGTTGTCCATTTTATGAGAATCCTCATGTGTCTATTAGTGGATGGGTATTTACTTAAAATATTTTGGAAATTCATATAAAATATTTTTATATCATTCTTAGTATGGATTAGATTTTAGTTTGTCATGGTGTGAAACATTTCAGAGCTAACAATGTCATGCCCAATAAATACATCTCTTTTATAACATACCAAGAATCTATGATATTGATTAGATGTGTAAATGTGATTTACATTGATTATCATGATGAAAATAAATAAAATATATATTATAGATTTTCTACTATTAAATGAAATCAAGGAGGGTGGGGGGCTATCCGGCGGGGCTGTCCGGGGGGGCTGTCTGGTGGGTGTCCGGGGGGCTGTCCGGGCACCAAGGAGAAGGGTGGGGGGCTGTGCGGGGGCTGTCCAGGGGGTTTTCGTGGGGTTGTCCGGGGTCCAAGGAGGAGGGTGGGGGGGATGTCTAGTGGGCTGTCCGGGGGGCTGTTCGGGGGGCTGTCTGGGGTCCAAGGAGGAGGGTGGGGGTAGGGGGGGGCTGTCCGGGGGGGGGGGGGGGGGGGGGCTGTTCAGGGGGCTATCTCGGGGCTGTCTGGGGGGTGTTCGGGGGGTTGTCCGGGGTCCAAGGAAGAGGGTGGGGGCTGTCCGTTGTCTAGGGAGGAGGGGGGGGGGTTGTCTGGGGGCAGTTTGGGTGGCTGTTCGGGGGCTGTCCAGGGGGTGTTTGGGGGGTTGTCCGGGGTCCAAGGAAGAGGGCGAGGGGGGGGGGGGGGGATATCCGGGGGGATGTCTGGGGGCTATATGGGGCACTGTCTGGGGGGCTGTTCGGGGTCCAGGGAGGAGGGTGGGGGGGGGGGGGGGGGGTTGTCCGGGGGGCTGTTCGGGGGGCTGTTCTGGGGGGGTGTTCGGAGGTTTGTTCAGGTTCCCAGGAAGAGGGTGGGGGGGATGTCTGGGGGGTTGTCCGGGGTCTAGGGAGGAGGTTGGGGGGCTGTCTGGGGGGCTGTTTGGGGGCTATTCGGGGGGGGGGGGGGGGTGTCTTGGGTCTAAGGAGGATGGTGGGGGGTTTTCCAGGGTCCAGGAAGGAGGGGGTTCCCAAACACACAACCACTAAAAGAAAACAACATCCATAAAATAGATAATATATAAAAATAACTCAACTCCAATACTACACTACTAGTCTAGATAAAACAAACAACTAGAATATATAAAATATAAAATCTCAGTAATATTATTCAAAAATGTAATGGATCAATTTTTCCCACATCACCATTATAATCATCACCATCATCATCACCCTCTTCCTCGTCCCCATCATCGTCCTTGCCCTCTTTAGTGCCCTCCTCCTCGCCCTTGCCACCAGCGTCACCCTCCTCCTCTCCCTCCTCTTCCACATAAGACTCCTCACCATCATCATCGTCATGCTGGACATCGTCCTGACCACCACTAAAACTTACACCTGGTGCACAATATGTAGAATGTATCGATGATATATATTCATCAAAAGTTGGGCTGGCCTCTACTGGAAGTGTTGGACGTAGAACTTCAATAAATTTCATAAACGCATTGTTTTCCCTAGCAGACTGTTCTGCCATCTCTGTGGCCCTTTTCTAAGCCTGTTCTGCCTGTTCCCTAACTTGATGTAGTTCGGTGGCACTACAGCTCATACCTGAGGAGGGCCAATACCTCTTCGGGGCTATCCAAGGTCGGCATCGTACTCTTCCTGAATGCTTCTCTCTCAACACCTGATGTAAGTGATCTGTTGGCCCAAAATTGTCTGGTTATTGGGCATCGAGGGCCTCTAAAGCATCCTGTTAAAAATATGAATATATCATTAAGTTACAAAATTGATATTAAAATATAAATTCAAAAGATTAAAACTTAAAATCTGCTGCTGAGTCGCTTTGTTGACGGCACTTCCATCCTTTTTCCGTCTACTTGAGAAAAACAGTTCTTTTCGAGGCATACATCCTTCAATATTTTGTATTTGTCTCTACAATGACATTGAAAAATAAAGTTATATGAAAACATTAACGAAATATTAAATAATTTAGGAACCAAAAGAAAGTGTAAGTCGTAAAGAAAACATATAATCACCTGTCCTACCTGCTTCCTCTCATGATCGGGCATCGTAGTGCGTTCCAGTGTGTGGAGGTATTTTTTTTTGCATCAATGGTCTCTGTATTTTTTCCAGATGATTTCTAAATAAAATTCGAAAATGAAACAGATTTTATTAATGCAAATCATGAAAGTTATTATTTAAATACCTCAAATGTTATTAATACCTTAAACTGGGTACTCGTCCAATGAGTAATCATCTGACAATACTGCTCTATAGGACAATCATCCACCACTGGTACCGCCTCTAACTCAGTGCCAACTCTAGAAATCTATCCAATATAACAATCATGCTTGTAGGCTCTCCAAAGATCACCTAAATCCTTTAGAAGTTCCGGTTGTGCACCCTCACCATCGGGGAAATTAAATCGAAGTTGACATCAAAATATTAATTAATATAAATAAAAAAATAATTCATGGCATTAAATAGAATAGATGTTTTTACCCATATCTCTGCCCAAGCTCTATCCTTGACCACATGGGGCAAATGTCTCCACGATAGCGGGTTTACAGGAATGATGTCGGAGTATTTGGCAAGCGTCGCCAAAAAACTCCGACATTGCTGCCTTGTTTTCTCAACCATTTGGTTGTCTTCATTATAATCCACCATAACATGTGTGTGGAAGTTCCACACCGAACCCATGCGTGTACACCTCTTCCCATGCCTCCTGTCAGTAGATGTATCTGTCTTGAAAAAAAACAAATATTTTATCAAAACATGTTATAATGAAAATAAATATTTCTATAAAACTTTTTTAGGGTTCTATAAGTATACCTGTGACGGTCTGATCGCTGAGCATCGCTGGATCCACAGAAACTGATGGAACACCCTATGGTGGAATAGGAGTCGATGACAATGGAATATAGAAGCTCAGAGAGACAGAAGTAGAAGGAAAAGAAGATGGGACAGCTGTCTGACCGGATGCTGATTGGGGAGTGGGAATCATCATGGGATGTGAACATGATAGGTCAGAAGATGCAGAAGGTAGCAAAAACATGGGAGGCTTAAACACCCCGTGTGTCCCTAAGGACACACCAGGATCAGAATGTGGGACAGATGACTTGTCAGTGGGAGGGGTAGGGTCTAGTCGGGTACGCGCAGCTACTCATCCACCTCTGGTACGAACCCTCCTCATACCACCGGCCTGAGTACTAGGACCAGTACTAGCCTCCTCGTCGAATAACTGTTGACCTATAGGTGGATCCTACAAAAATGTTTACAAAAAAATTAATCACATGACATTATATATTATTTAAACATATCAATTTGAAATAAAGTACTCACTACATGCACTAATGATGAAATTCCAAACTCCGTCATTCGATGATTGTTCTCCATCATTCTTTTCCTTCGTCTCTCTTCAATTTGCTTCATTTCCTGATTTTGAAAACAAATATGTAATTAATTAGAAAAAAGGAAACTAATGTGTAACCTAAAAAACTAACTATATGAGGGAATAGGGGGATTCATTGGTAATTTAGCTATCAATTGTTTTTGAAGATCTTGAATGGTTTTAATAAATCATACAAGTTATAATGTTCACCAAGTTAGAAATATTTTTTGACTATGTTTGAATACAGTTCAATTCCAAATTAGAAAATGCAATTCAAATAAAACTGCAACCAATAATCATTGAAAATTCACATAACAGTCAAGTAAGATAAAATATATTTGTGATCAACACTAAATCAATTTGAATATTACCAACCATAACAACCCAAGTCTAGGTAAACCAAAATAATTGAGAACATGGATGAATGATTCTATATATTTTCAACCACAACTTCAGGTTCACAATCAACTCTGACAATTGATCTATTGGAGTCATCAAAATAAATAAATGGATTGGTTCCAATGGTATTAGGGACAATGTCAATTCCATCATCACCATCATCAAAAATATGTCTTGGTATAACTTCAACTATGACACAAAATTCAGGTCGAAGTTGGTCTTTGACATAAAAAACTTGTTTAGACATTGATGCCAACACATATGGTTCTTTGGTAGCAAGAGTGAGAGTCATATTAATTACTCGAAATCCACAATCATCAATAAATGTTCCATGTCTCATCATCGAATCAAACCAATGGAATTTCATCATTGCGACTCTTCCATGAGAGTAATAATCCAATATTATTATTTTATCAACTACTCCATAATAACCCACATTTTCAAATCGCGGTCTACAATCTGATGCACTAGAATAACAATCTGTTGTGGCAGTAACCATAACACCATCATGTTGTGTTCTCATGTTCTTTTATTGTTCAGTGACAATAAATTTGTACCCATTGATAACAATTGATTTAAAGTCACAAACCACGATATTAGGACCAAAATCCAAAGCTCTTATTTCCTCAGAGACAGAGTTAGTATAAAAACTCAATACCTTCAATATAAATGAATATTAAACATAATTAAATATTGATATAATTATTTTAAAAAATATTTTTTTTACCTTCAATTTTAACCAAGCAGAAAACGTTTTGCTATGTTTTCTCTCCTTCTCAAAGAAAAAGAACGATGCTTCCTATTTATCATTGTTTTATGTTCCCTGTAGATAAAAAATATGAATAGTTTAACAGATATATATGTAAGATATACATAATCAATTTAGTTTCCTGATATAGTCATCGAACAAATCACAATTGAACAAAACTATGCGATTTTCCATCTCCCGCTCTTCATGGATTAATGTCTTCAATGTATATGATCCAGAAATTCCTTCTATTTGAGTAAGTGATGGAAAACTGGGTTCAATTTTCTCATACTGTTCTTCTTCATTTTTCATTGGTCTGTTCAATCTTGTAGTAAGATCAGACAAATACATCGAGTAGAAATCCATACATTCTTGAGCCAAGTAATCGTTTACGATAGAACCTTCGGGATGATTTCTGTTTCGGACATAAGACTTTAATGTGAACATATTTCTTTCAGTTGGATACATCCAACGAAGAGAAATAGGTCCTCCGAGAAGTATTTCAATGGGAATATAGATAGTCAGATGCAACATGAATGTGAAAAATGATGGAGGAAATATTTTGTCCAACTCACACAAAATTAATGGGGCATCTGACAACATTTTTTTCAAGAAAGACTTGGACAACTTCATAGCACAAAAAATCTCTAAAAAAATGTCACAACCGAATAAAAACCACCCTTAAATTATTGGACAAAAGAGGATAGATTTCTATTGGAAGCAACTCATGTAGTAGAAGATAATAATCATGAGTCTTCAAAGATTTTAGCTTCAAATCTCTTCTGTTGACCCGTTTAGATATGTTGCTTGAATAGCCATCAGGAACTCTAATAGTCTCTAATACTTCCAGAATTTTCTTTTTCCGTAGGTGTCATCAAATAAGAAACACATGGATGTTTCCATTTATTTTCACTGATATACACAGGATGTAATTCTGGTCTGATTCCCCAATCCACCAAGTCACGCCGAGATCGTAAATCATCTTATGTATTCCCCTTGTCATTTAGAAGAACTGAAAGCAAAATTTTGCATATATTCTTTTCAATATGCATTCCTTCTAAGAAATGAAGTAACAAATTGGTTGACCAATAAGAAAAATCAAAAAAGATAGTCCTCTTCCTCCAATTGTAACAGGTTTCAGTGGAAACATTCTTTCTCTTTCCAAATTTAATTTGACCCTTCCCGAAAAAAAACTGAAATCTTTCAATTCATTAAGCATGTCAGTTCTAGAAATACGATGAGGTGGATCATCAGTCTCTATGGTATTATCAAATATTTTACGATTCATTCTATATGGATGATCTTTTGGAATGAATCGTCGATGTACCATAAAATTGAAACTATAGCGATGTTTCAGTCTTCTGGATCATGTATTCTTCATACAAACGGGACATGAAAATTTTCCCTTCGTGCTCCATCTAGACATCATTTCATAAGCCGGAAAATCATTGATCGTCCACATAAGTGCAGCATGCATCTGAAATATGTCTTTCGAACATTCATCGTATGTGCGCACACCCACATCCCAAAGAAGTTTCAACTCTTTTATTAAAGATTGATTGTATACATCAATATCAATGCCGAAATCAGAAGGTAAATATATGAGTATACTCATGAAAGTGAAAGGTTTTTTCATACACAACCATGGGGGAAGATTATAAAGGTGTATAAAAACTGGCCATGTGTTGTGCGATGTAAGAATCTGTCCAAATGGATTAAAACAATCGCATGAAAGACCCAGCCTTACATTACACACGTCAGCTACAAAATCAGGATGTCGAGCATCAATTATCTGCCATACAAATCCATCTGCAGGATGAACCAACTCATCATTAGTCTTCTTTCTCTCGGTATCATGCCATCTCATTTTTATTGATATTTCATCAGACATAAAAAGATTCTGGAGTCTAGGGATCAATAGAAAGTTCCACATTACTTTATGTGGAATGCGGGATGGTTTTCCATCAAATTTTGACTTCTAGTGGGATGTGCCACATTTTATACAATCATTTCGTTTAGTGGTTTCCTCCCAGAATAAACTGCAATCTTTCAGGCAAGCATGAATTTTGTTTCTTGAAAATCCATGTTCCTCAACTAACTTCCATGCCATATAGTGGTTTGAGGGAATATATGCATCATCTAGAATTAAATCCTTCAAGAGTGTAAAAATGTAATCGATTGCTGTATTAGAAATCCCATACATAGTTTCCCCATGAAACAATCATATTAAAAATTCCAGCTTTTTCATTTTATCACATTGTTGATATACTTGAGTCGTGGAAGCATCATTAAATTTTTTCACCCTATCAATATCATCATTTTCACTAGATGCATCAGCTGTCCTCATATCGAAGTCTTCTTGGGTCGAAATACTTTTTTTTCATGATGATGAATAAACGAAAACCTATCATCTAACAAATTCTCCATTCCAGTCCTTTCATTTCGATCATCACCAATTTGAGATTTCATTTTCTCCCCATTGTGATACCACAAAAAGTAGTTTTCTTGAAAACAATTTTTGGTTATGTGGTAGGTGACTTCTTCACGGCTCAACCAAGGTCTACCAACACAATTGGAACATGGGCAGTGTATGCGACCACTATCTAAAGAATTGTGAAATGAAAAATCTATAAAGATCTCTAAATTGTTTTGTAAATCGCTTGAGATCCGATCTGTTTCATACATCCAACTTCTTTAAATTCTGTAAAAAGAATTTATGTAAGTCATTTTTCATAAACAATTCAATAGGATTTAACTTTAATAGAAAATATCTTTCGAAATCCATTTTAAATAATAAAATCCCTTTGATCATTTTTAACAAATATTTTGAGTATTCTCAAGGCACCCCCATTTGGAAAAGTCACATTAAATCCTCAATTTCCACGCCAAACCATTGAAAACAATTAACGTGAGACAATCATCGACCACACGTAACTTAACTAGAAATTAAAATAATAGAAACCAAATGTGATATAGAATTTAATGTTAAGTTAGGGGAAATGATATTAAATTGAGACAACAACATCATAAAAGGTTCCAACATCATAACTTTTGATTAAAATCACCCATAATAGGAATGAGAATGCCTCATACACCTAATCCCTAATAAAACAAACCAAATCTACAATTAAAACATTGAATTTAGGGTTTCCACCCCACTTGGATAGCCCTAGCCCCACCCCACCAACCCCACTTGGACAGCCCTACCCCCACCCCACTTGGACAACCCATCACCCCCACCATACCTGGACACCCCTACCCCCCACAACCCACTTGAAAAACCCATCCACCCCCACCCCACTAGTATAGAACTACAGTCACCCCACATGGACAACTGATCCCCCCCACCCTACCTAGATAGCCCCTCCCCCACCCCACCTGCACACCCTCCCCACCCCACTTGGACAACCCTGCCTGGACACCCTCCCCCACCCAACCTGCACACCCTCCCCACCCCAAACAGCCCTACCCCCACTCCTTTTGGACAACCTAGTCCCCTCCCCCACCCTACCTAGACAACCCCTCTCCCACCACAAATAGCCCTACCCCCTCCCCATTTGGACAACCCAGCCCCCTCCCCCACGCTACCTAGACAGCCCTCCCCCACCCCAAACAGCCCTACCCCACCCCATTTGGACAACCCATCCCCATACCCACCCTACCTAGACATCCCCTCCCCCACCCCACTTGGATAGCCCTCGACAGCCTCCCCCACCCCAACTGCACACCCTCCCCCACCTCAAATTGAAACATAAATTCATCCTAATCAAAATCTAATTTTCAACTAAAATAAATTCCACCAAAAGTATCATATCACCCCACTAAACAAACCCTTTAACATGTTTCAAGTGTATAACAAAAAACATAAAACAAATCCAAGTGTTCCGAAGACAGAAATCCTAATTTAGCCTAAATCAAAACATCACACACCAAAAAAATAGAGAAATAACGCTAAAACTAAGGTAACACTTACTAATTTTAAGTGTGAAATAAGATTTTGTTTGATTGAAGATGGATCTTGGGTCGAAAGAGTGTCATAGCTGAGAAGAATTCAGGAGCTGTATTAGGTTCTGTCTGCAATCGGTCTGCAATCGGGCTAGGTGGGGGTTCGGCTGGCATGTATTTGGGGGAAATCTTTCCCAACGGTTTTTAAAAACCATTGGTAAAACTGATTTTTCACCATCTTTCCCAACGGTTTGATGAAACCATTGGGAAAACTAATTTTCTTGCAATCTTTCCCAACAGTTTCATCAAAACATTCGGAAAAATCAATTTTTATAGATCAATACCAATGGTTAATGCAAACCGTTGGTAAAGATCACCTATACCAACAGTTCAAAAGAACCGTTAGTATACAACTGTTGGGAAAACCATGATTTCCAGTAGTGAATATCCACTGGTTATTCCCCATAAAATAGATCACAGACCCATGGTATAACATCAAATTTCATTAACTATAAAGGCTAAAATATGTACTTATTCAAAAGAGACACATGTAGTACAACATGGACATAAGAGTGATTTGGTGAAAGTCCAAAGAAATAAATAACCATATATATTTGATGATTATATTTTATGGGGAGAATATATCAAGGAATCATCATTCCCTTATTAATAAATGACATAAAATTGTTCTTAGGAAATATTTGAAGGAATTAATAATCACTAAATATTAACACTAAATCCCACTAACAATTTTCAACATAAATTATCTATCAATAATGACCAACCCTGTGGTTCTATTGAATGGATCTATAATTCTATGCCATTTCCTCATCATTATCAAGTCCAAATAGATATTTTTCTCCAACTTCATATCAGCATGTTGGAGTTGTTCACTTCTTGTCGCAAAGATCATTATAAGGACCCAACTGAATACTAGAGTAAAAGGTATTTTTATAAAAAAATACAACTATAAGAGGGTATTGATCCCAACCGCATGTGATATATATTAATAAAAGTCAATGAATATATCATATTTTCTTAATGGTCCAATAATACATCAAATTTGTCTTAAGATTATATACAATGTTATTGTTCAACTATATATTTAATTATTTCTTAATACTTCTTATAAACATCATGGTATAAATATATTCTTAATTAGATACAATATAATTTCATTTCCATGAAACCATACGACCTATATAATGTGTATCCTTGAATTATGATCAAAAGAATTAATATTCTATGATAAAAAATGAAATCTGATAACATTGTAAGGAGATCAACTATATCCCCAATAATAATACAATCTTTAGATGTTTTAAGGATTATGATGATGAAATACCTGATAATGTTTTACCATTTATGTTCACATGTGGGAGATGGTTTTAAAATACCCTTAGGCTTATATCACCCATAATTATCATTATAACAACCAAGGAATTTAGAAACATAATTTTCAATCTCCATTTTAATGTTATTTCACTAAAATAACATTTACATATCTCTAAAAAAATATTATACATTGAGGATGGATAGAGAATTTTTATCTATGATATTTATTTAACATCTTTTTCTTCAAGAATATTTTTGATATGACACATAATAAAATCCTAAAACTCATCATTACATCACAATCAAGGTTGAACTTATTGATATTCTTCACCTTCATATATTATTCAAAATCCTTTTTATAAACCATTATAATTCATACATGGAATGATGGATGAATATTTATATTATGATGATATGATCTTCCCACATTACTCATGATTTCAAGATTCATAAACTGAAAATTCATATGTATTAGATCACTTTAGATCCTTATCATGGAAAAACTAGACTGGCCATTCTGAATTAGAGAATCATCCACCATTTGTTCCTTCTCAAAGTAGAAAATATTGAGAATTTTTTCTCATTAATAAAATGACACTATATGATTTGCAACATATACAACCATTTTTTTAATATATACATTAAGATTTTATGAAGAGTTTATATGTCACACATTTCAACATGAAGATAATTCCTCTACATTTTAAATTCAACCATTAAAACTTCTAGAATAAAATATTGAGTCGAGTACTTCTTCTCATGAACCATCAATTATCATGAGGCATATGATATCACTTTTCATTATGTATGAGGATGCTTCCCAATCACTTATTTTATCCATTACTACATATCAAAAACCTTAATCCTAGATATGTTAGTGTATGTATTTCTGAACTAACAACCATTCCTTTTAGATCCATGTAATTTTTCCCACATTAATTTTTTTAAAGGAACATGAATCCCTTCTAGGTAATGTGGTTTACTATATTATATAGTTTTGAATAATGTGTCACATAGTATTTGTATTATTCTTTTATCCCAAAAAATGACTATGGAACTTAAATTTCATGGTTGTTCTGGGAAATTTTTCAATAACTTACATATTTGAGGGATCCACCTGTATACCCTTTCATGAGATTATATAACCCATAAATGAAAATTTACGTAGAAAAAATCTACACATAGTGAGTTCATCATAAAGATTCTTATTCTTTAGGGTCTTAATTAAAATCCTCAAATGACCATTATTCCCTTTCTTATTCTATTAATACATAATATTATCATTAATAAAAACTATAATAAGTTATCCAAGGTAAACTCTAAATAAATTATTCATTAGATTCATAAATATAGTGGGGGAATTAGTTTGTAAAAATTGAATTACTATGAATTTATAATGTATGTACCTCTTACAGAAGGTTTTCATTGGTATATCATCCTTTATAAACTTAATTGATGATATCCACAATGAATACAAATATTGTAAAAGTAGATAGTTCAACATAGTTGATCAAACAATTTATTTATAAGGGTTAGTGGTTATTTTATCTAGATTGTGATATTTATATTTTCTAGATAATAAATTTAAATATGCATTGAAATATATTTCATATTAATAAAAATTCAGTGTTCCCCATACTAATGAACTCAATCATATTAATCCCTTTTATAGATTCTACTAGAATTTCTTCTAATATTCATATGACTCTATTGGGGCCACTCTATATGGGGCCTAAGAAATATTTATAAAACTAGGTTTATTTTCTATTTAAAACACAACATCATGATTCCGTAAAATACTAAGGCTTTTATTAGGAAATTTATTTTTATATACTCATAAATAGGAATTTCTTCAATGTTGCGTTTCCATATTATGATTTGAGATAAAAATTCCTCATGAATTTATAGTAAGATGCATAAAATTTATGTAATTTAAATATTAATTTAATACTCATCAACACACTAATATAAAATAACATGAAAATTCTGAATATAAATTATGAATTATATTCCATATAATTTAATATGGAAACTATATAATAACCCCCAATATGTTACAAAAATAACATCAAATTCAATTAGAGTAGGAATAACAAAAATTTTACGAATAACATTCCCATAAACTTATATCAAATATAAGTAATAGACATGAGATGCGATCATCATACCATTGGGTTTTTTTTCATATAACTCAATTTCTAATTATTGAGGAGATAATTTGAAAATATTAGAAGATTTTCCAGATATGAATGATTAATTAAATCAAGAATTAAATAAGAAATTCATAGTTTTATAACAAATAAGATGTTCACCATTCATCGCTACATTATAATGACCTAATTCAAGAGGAGTAACATCATGAGATTTCTCTTTGTATCTTATCATAAGTTGTTCCTACAGTTGGTTATCATTACTTTCACCTAGATTCATACTGTCATTGGGTAAATTTTCATGATTTATAGAATTATAGAATTATAGTATGGGTGATGCGTTATCTTATGCTTTTACTCTATTCATATCATTATAAATCCTCTATGAATCACCAAAACATGATTTTGATCAATTAAAATCATTTAGAAACTATAATATTTACCTAATCAATAATAGAAATTTCTCCAATGCTTAATTCAATACATCTAGAATGAAGGTTGATTAATTTTATTTCATCAAGTGGTTTTATTTTTATTATTTTCATATTATTCGATCATTATCTTCTTATCCTATGCAACAAAATAATATTGATAGTATAAAATATCCATATCTATATTTACAGAACATTTAATGAGTTAATCATAGATATGAATGAATCTTATATCCAATAACATTTGGCAACTCAATCCTTAACCACAAAATATCATTAAAATTTGATTTTATCATAGATGATAAAAGAATAAACATATATTGAATTTCTTATAAACTATGTATTCATATATACTAATTAATTCAACATCCCTCATTATTATCTCTTGAAATTACATCTCAGTTTTATTGTGAAGTGTTATAGGAAAATACTTATTGAGGAATACCCTGTTAAAATCTTCAAAAATCATGGACCCAATTTCCTCCTCTTGTGTTCTATACATAATAAAGGCCACCATTAATATTAATCACCATTTAATGGATCAAAAAACAATATAAAGTTTTAGTGATCATATAATGTTATAAAAAGTAAATATTTTTATATTTCACTGATCCATTACTTTGCAGTAATTTGACTAGAGGAAACATTAATGTATGGTGTATGTTTCTACATAAAATAATAAAATGTGAGTTGTTTATTCCTTTGATCATTTTAGATTTCATCATGATTCATGTTACCATTCATATATTGAGAGTATTAGGTTGGAATAAACATAAGATTTAGCATTCTAGATACCAATTAATTTGATTTATTAAGAAAATGAAAATTGAATTTTCTGTTGGAATCAATTTTCACAATATTAAACACGATTAAAGGCTTTCAAAAAACCAAAAAAATCATAATTTTAGTATCAGAAAACAATAATATGATTAAAAATAATATTATTATGAAAATAATTCATATGATTCCCTAAATTATGAAACCTTATTTTAAAAGATGACAGCTATGGTTTATCCCATTTCACACTTTTTTAACATAGATTTTCATAAATTATATCCTATAATTCTTCATAATGGTTGAAAAAGTTAAGGTAAACTAAAAATTTAGTATCAATCATGAGTGTCAAAACATTTGTACAATTATTCCTCATTGTCATGCACTATGTGAAGATAAATTTAACAGTAAATAGGCCTTTTTAGATCAAATTCTATTGGTGTTTCTAAGTCCAAACCATTACTTACTTCATTGTATCCAAATAGGGGTTTCACTGATTGGAAACCATACAATTTCTACTTTACCAAAAGGTCATGATATTATTTTCTACATAGATGCCTCACCTTATTTTCCCTAATATTTATCTAATCTAAATCATTAAAAATAACTAAAAGAATCTCTCGTACCAATATAAGATACCTAATAATTTCACACATAAATATTACACATTTTTAGATAAATATTAAATATATTTCAAAAATAATACATTTCCCATAACATATATAGTTTGGTGGAAATTGAGAAAAGATACAAACTAATCATATTTTCTGAAATACAATAAATATTTCCCAAATATTCCATCTCATTTTGTACCCTTCATAAACACAACCAATTCAAAACAATTATTACTGACCAAGGGAAATTGGATAGTATAAATGGGTGAGAATAGATTCTTAGTAAGGGTAAACATATGATATATCAATCAACAATCATAAATGATTATAGTATAAGTATAAGGGTATGATAACTTGAACAAAATTTATGACTGTAAAAAACATTAAATAAAATATCATTAATTATGAGTCATTAGATAAGGAATTTTCATAAAAAATACAAAAGTAATAAGGGTGTTGAATCTTTAATAATAAATAATTAACCTTGAGAACATATCATATGTATAATACATAAGTTTTTGGTATTCTCATAAACATATAAAATAATTTCCTTAGTCATGTAAAACATTTAAGAAACTCATAGTTGATATAGTTCAATAGTTTTCAAGGTTACCTCTTTATTCTATTATTTCATTACTAAAGACTCATTACCAGGACTATCACAGTGGATATAGTCAACTACAAGACTAAGTTCCCTCCCCTTTCTAGTTTATTCTCTCTCATGAGACATTATTCATTACCCAATTCATTAGCGGTCTATATAATTATGAGAAAAATTGTGAAATAATGAATACAATATGTTTACCACAAGATCATAGAATCATTAATTAAAGAATAACCCTTGGAAATAAGCTTTTTTAATAATGATTTTACCACAACATAATTAACACACTGAAAAGTGGTGGGTTTAATAGAATTATCATTATTATATTATTTTGATAAGCTATATAAATAAATAAATTGTATGTTACCATATAACCATATACCCTAGTATGAAAAATAATATACAAAGGATGTCAAGGTATATGATAAATATATTAAAATAATAAAATAAACTTTGAAAATTAAGGGAAAATATCACTTTACATTTGGTTATATTTAATAACTAAAATTTCCTAAAAAATGAGAATATAATTTTCATTACAAATCCTTTTAAACATGTAAAGGACTATTAATAATGAAGGAATTATTTTATTGAAATAAGATCATTTCATTTTATATATGTTAAAAGGAATCATTTTTCACACATTTATAAAAATGAAAAGGTGAGTCGTATAAAAAATTGTTAATAATTTACATCTAATCATATTAAATGAAAGCAAAAGGGGGAAAATAAACTTTTTAAAACATATAATCATGTATATAGACTTCTATAAAATACTATAAATATCTTATATATATATGTGAGTTAATGTCAACCCAAAAAAGAGAAATAAGTCAATATTTTATTAAAAATTAATTTCCAAATCATTTTATGTACCCATGATTGGAAAATTTAAGGAAAAAACTAAAAACGAGAGACAAATATAGAAGAATAAAATATATTCTATTTAATGTATAAGGATCATATAATTTTCATCAATGTAAATTTATCATATGCAATCCTAAAAAGTAATTATATTATAACATAAACCCTTCCTTGTATGGTAACTTTTAAATTATCGACAATTTTAAGGAAGAAACATTAAATTGAAATTTACAAAGCATAAAATTTAATTTTTTTAGTTATTTGATCTATCAAATGTTAAAACTAAACACCATATAAACACAAATAAGTGCATGAAAAGAATAATGTCTTAATGAAAAATATCTATAAGAAGAACCCTTAACATAGGTCTTAACTTGATTTACACACACTATTAAATTATAGTGTAATAAATTTTTATTTTTTAAAAATTTAATCCAAAACCATATTCAATCTTATCATAAAATATATCATTTAATTATAATTTCATAATAAATATTCATTAATAATTAATTATAAAAATAAATATTTGTGTGTCCACTATTTTATTTCTCATGCAAGCCTCAATTTGACATTTCATGTCCTTAAATATGGGAAATGGTTCATCATAAAAAAACTATTAATAATTTCATAAGTATAATATTTATTAATTATTTAGTCTTTTATAATCATTTATATAATGTTTATTTATTGATAAATTTCATCAATTTGTTGAGATAATAGTCTGTATGTACGAATGGGTGGTGATTTAATTTTATAATGAATAGAAAAAAAGTTGAACAATAATATATCTTTATTGAATAATATAAATATAATTAATATCATATATATTTATTAAATATATCCTTGTTAAAACCATGTTATGAAAAAATGAAAAATGATTTAGATAACATTAGGGAGATGGTAGTCCACACGTACGCATGAGTGAAATTATCATTATCCAAAAGATTGTAAGGTAAGAAGGTAGGTAATATTTTAACTTTTAATAATAATAATTCTGTTATAAACATTATATATATCAAATAAATCCATATATATAACCATCCAAGATGAAAGGTGATGAAAAATGAAACACATTTCTTTATAGAGGTGGTAGTCCAGATATACACATGAGAGATGTTTTGATTGATCATGGGATTGAAGAGGTGATTAAAAAGGTGAGTAACATAATCATTGTAACATTTTATTATATTTTAGACAGTGACTATATTATAATATAATTTTTATGATAGGTTTGATGTTGGAAGAATAAGAAATAATTATAAAATAACTTAGTTATGAGTTATATCTCTTCTTTGTAAACCTCATTCGACAAACACCATAAGAATCCCAAATAGAAAATTTGTTGAGAGAAGGACGTCTAGGTCATGGGGATTCAGTTTTTAGGGTTTTTATGTATATTAATGATGAGATAATGTGCCCATGTATTATAAATATGTGATAAGAGTAGGTTCCATTTTTTAAGTTATGTGGCTGGAAAAATTATAAATAATTGAAACATTATTACATATTATATGTATTATACAAACAATTTTGATTCATTTTTCTATAGATTATATGATATAAATGGTAATTTCAAAATCCAATCAGTGTGAAAATTTAAAGAAAGTATTTTGTGATATATTGAACCCTGTCTTTTAGGATATCCCCACTTTTAAATATTTTCACCCACACCATTGTTACATGATTTTTCCATGGAAACTATTCATTATGGGAAAAAAGTATATTAAAATTATTTTCTAATATTATGTATTATTATTAAAAATATTAAATAAAATAGGATTCAATTATTATATATGTATGATGTAAATTATAATATCCTAACACCAAACCTATAAAAACCATTTTTAGAGAAAATGTTTTTTAGTGTATAAAAACAATATTATTTTCATTCCTTGACTAGAAAAAACCATTAAATGAATTTTATTATATTTTATTACATAAATAATAAATACATTTCATTAATAAAAATCAAAAATAGATATTAATTAAAATTATTAAGTTAAAATACATCACGTATAATAAAAGCACTTTTTAATCCCCTTTTACCTATAAATGAATTTACTTTCATTCCTTACTAGTTAATAATAAATGTATAAATTATTATTAATTTTTTTTACACTGAAACGAAAATATTTAATCATAAAAATATTCCATTATTGAAAAAAATGTATAATATATATTAAAATAAAATACAACTAAAAAATTTCATATTTACATAAAATTATATAATGCTTTCCATTTAAAATTGGGTATATATTTCTCAAAAATCAATCAATACATATTAATTAAAAATAAAATTTATAAATATCTTCATAATATAGTTAACCCTATTCATACACCCCAATCTAATGTCTATGCATTAAAAGTCACATTTTAAAATAATATTTCAATAGTGTAACATTGTTCATATAAGATCAACGTTTCATATAATTACAACAACCAAACACATTGAATTTAATAAATAATTTAAATTGTAAAATATTGGGGTGTTATAAGAATGGATCATGCAAGGGGTTGATATGCATTGAGTTAATTTAGAGGCCAATATTCTAACACATTGCAGTTTTCTTGTTAATGAGGTCTCTCTTCATTAATGGTTTGACCATGGATGACTGTGGAGCTAGATTTTGGTTACCCAGCTACTTGTTATAATTTTTTTATGGTGGAGTAAAGCCATGGGACATTACAAACTTCAAATTTTACTATTCACCAACATTGATAGTTTTTTTGTTATACACTACTTAAATAATTTCATGTGACACATTGTTTATATGGTACTTAGCCAAGGGACCTACCGGGACTCGTATTTGGTTATATATATATATAATATTTGGTATATTACACCATCTTCAGAAAAATTTATATATTAACCATGTTATATAAGACATATCCATGAGACCACACATTGATAATTGTTTATGTTATACTCTCCTCATATAATAGTTTTTTCTGTGCAAGAACATATATATATATATACATGTATGCTTATTATAAATACCCATTGGGGTTTCCTATCTAGGTTTTTATATTCAAACTTAGCCTGGGAATCCTGATTCATGTATATAAATTATTTTTAGGCATCTAGGTAATTGATGGAAAATGCGATTAGAAGATAATCAGGTTAATCTATGTAAGGATTGAGGAGATTCCATGATATTATATGAGATCATTTTAATAACATGCCCTATAAATTATTTTGCTTATTCTATATATCACATCTAATGATATATAGAATATGTGTATAATTTTTTAACCTCATGATTTATGAAATAATTTTATTAGATTGTTTTTATGTTATAATATAGAACTCTAACTAAGATTATATAAAACACTTTTATTATTATTGTTTCTTTAACATTCAATTATTTTTAGATGAATTGATATAATTGAAATGGTCACCCAAATGTATGATTTCTTCCCTCATTGTTAATTGATAGACTCTTTCATATGGGGAGACACATAAAGGGTATTTTGGATATCTATATTATGCCTAGTAAACCACACCATATAATTAAAAAATTATATCAAGTCCTCTTGTAACATCCCAGTTCCGGAAGCCACCTAGAGGCGCCCCATACCTGGTTGGTCATAAGGCCTCAAGTTCATTTCCCAGAACGCCAGAGGCTGCCAACTAGCAGAGAGGTCCATGGGTGTGATAGTGGGGAAGCTATGCCTTCATTGGAAGAGTACACAGTGGAAGTAAACAACACACAATAGCATAAGCATGAAATTTCCAACAACAGTAAACAACGGATGACTGGAACAATAAAAAAACTGGAGCACATATATATAAATGATGCATGACACATATGTCTAGGAAAGAATCCAAAAAAGTCACAATGCTGGAAATAAAAACAGTGCTAAACCAAGAACAAAAATAAAAACATTACTGCTCCTCAGCATCGCAAGCCATAGCTTGGTCCCCTTTTCTCCAACTTCACAACAATCAAGTACCTAAAGTAGAAGGGCGTTTTCCATTATCTATACCAGCAACAATATAATCTGTTTGGGCCCAAAATCATGTCCCAAATAGGGTGTGAGACTAAATACCAGTATGCAACCACCCGATGTTTTGTGCCTAACAGTTAGTGAATATATAGAAGGTAAAATTACAGAAATTAGTAAACAGGAAAGTGCTCAGCAGTAAACAATCCACAGTTCAATATCAAGTAGCACTAAAACAACAACTAAATATCAAAGAGGTAACACTCTGGGATGTACTCACAACCATCACATCTAGTCTTATCTAATAAGTACCGACAATCCTATGGGTAGTACACATAGCCCAACCCCTCTGGTTTTTTCATAGGAATTGAATAAGTCTCTCGGAGGAAGCGCTCACAGTCTATCCCCTCATAGTCAAAGGTAAATCAATAGTCTCTGAGGAAGCACACACGGTCCATTCCCCATATAGTCTAGGTAAAGAAATACCCTCTGATGAATCTCAAATATTCCATTCCCCGCATAGTCTAAGGTAGTCAAGGACTCTCTGAGGAAGCTCACATGTCAATTCCCCTTATAGCCTCGAGGTCTAGGACTCTATGAGGAAGCTCACTCGGTCAATTCCACTTATATCCCAGGTCGTTCAATTGAAACAAAGACTCTTTGAGGAAGCTCACGTAGTCAATCCCCATATAGTCTTAAGCAATCAATGACTCCATGAGGAATCTCACTCGGTCAATACCCCTTATATCCCTAGTTTTTTCTAGGCTCTCTGAGGATGCTCACTCAGTCAATCCCCCCTTATAGCCTACTGCACCAGGTTCTCATGCCTTGTTTAGGTCAATGAGCATAGAAGTGTAATATAGACAAATTAAACCTACAAAACTACTAGGATAAATAGTCTACATCATAAAAAGCATGTCAGAATTCAACTCTCCACCCTACATCAATAGGCATGGAAAACAGGCAAGGCAACCAAAGGCTAAACATGACCAAACAGTTGTAAACATAATAATGAATGGGAAAAACACATCCAAAGCATAGAAATAAAACCAATTCATATCCAAATTACCTTTACATAGGCATACAATCATGGCAGGAAAACAACATGGGTAAAATGGTAAACACGCAACACACTGTTCAAGGGTATTGGTGGAATTTGCACATAATACTCAAGGACTTTGAATATAAAGCCACTTAACTCCTACCTCGGGGTTAGGAGATCATGATACTTGAATCACGAGTCTTGAGTCATCTTAGAACTCTTTAGATCTAAGAAAACACACAAAACACTCAACCCATGATAACTCACGAAAGAAGAGAAATTGGAAAATGATGCTCTAGGAGAAGAGACAACTCATCGATGCTATTCCAACACAACCGAAAGAGTTTGATTTAGAAGACGGATGGAGGATTGGGGGTTTGTTGAAGATCTAGGGCTGTACAGGTTCTCTTGGATGAACGAAACCTAAAAGAAGATGGCTCTGTCCATTGGACATGACCCAAGTGCGTTTAATGGAAAAAAATACACGGAGTGTACTTTTGGAGTACACGGCGTGTACTTACTGTTTTCTTACTCCACTTTAGGCGGCCTCCACATCACCCAACACGACCATGTGTGTGGCCATGATATGGCCAGCACATAGCCTCCTGTGGAAACGAAGCACATGGTGTGTACTCATAAAGTACA